>JAQFVV010012398.1:10095159-11295159 GCA_028023455.1 Epiperipatus broadwayi
AAAACAATCAGAGCTTTCATTTATGACATATCCAAAATAAAGATTTTTTTTATCATTAATAACTACAAAAACAAAATAATATCGGTTTCATTCAGTACAGTAAGTAAAGAAAAACATATTTAGATCACATACAACAACAAAGTTAATAATATTAAATTTTAAAATGTATACATTAGATGAAATATATTCACTCAGTCAATAATATGGATTAAAATTCTTATATTATTTTGCCTGTGGCAAAAAGTATGCTAATCATAATTCTAAAATATGATCAGCAAAATTGTAAATTATTTTGAGCAAAAAAAAAACTGATTTTGTGCATTATATGATCAAAAGTTACTAAATATAAGTTACAATTTTCATTTATTTGCCCAATTTTAAATCCATGACTTCAGAATTTGTTTTCAGTAATGACTGTTTTTAGTGTAATCATAAAAATATAGATCTTTACAGTATTGGCAAAAAAAAAAAGATTTAATCATTTATAAAATATTAAAACTTCAGGAATCAAGTATATATTGCATTTTTTAAATCATGAATTTATTGTTATAAAAAAAATAATTAAAAAACAATGATTGGGGGGAAAAAATCAAAAATTTTATTGGTTAGATATTACAAAAATAAAAAACTTTGAAAAGCCCATCAAAAATAAATTTTAAAATATACATTGTGTTCATAACACAAGAAGCAAAATGATGGACCTTCAATAAAAGGAAAAAATAATTATAATTATCAAAATATTTTTATACAATAAATTTATCTAAAGGTAAAGATTTTTTTAAAAAATAATAGTCTTAGTAAAATGTTTATTCATTAATTAATCAGTTTTTCAATTTAAGTTTTATTTTTTTTCTCCATAGGAAATAATTATAATTGCTTATCTTCTAAATAAAAAGTTTGATTTATGGGTTTTTTTTGGGGAATGTACATTTCTTGGTAACCAAGATAAAGATGTATATTATTTTAAAAATTCAAGTTATCATTATCAATATTTAGTTTAAACTGATTTAAAATTAAATTACATAATACATAGACACGTATTCATAAACCAAATAAAATTATAGAAAACAATTATCAAAATTATATTAAATAAAAAATAAACAAATGATGACAGTAAAAATATTAGTTTGTCTTACCTCAGCTTTTTTTTTGGACTGTCTGTGACTTGTTCAGCTTGGGTTTGTAATGCTTCTCTGCTTCCCAGATTTTCTGCAAGTTGCCATTCAGTATTATTTTCAGAAAGAAAAAATATTGTTGTACCTAAAGAAATAGAATGAAAGAAAGAGTCATAGCATAAAACTCTTATGTAAAAGATACATAATAACATTGTATGATGTATATATCATAAAATTTAATTAAAAATGATTAATTAAAAATAAAATGAAAATGTATGCAACAAAATATTGTAATCAACATATATATATATATATATATATATATATATATATATATATATATATATATATATATATATATATATATATATAAAAAAAAAAAAAAAAATAAGTGCAATTAATTGCAACAACCATGTTTGCATTAGCACTACAATTTAATGAATGAAAACATAATTTTGGCAATGACACAAGATGTAAATATTTTTACTGCATATTTGCTAAATAAGCTTTAAGCCTTTTTCAACCTGAGGAAAAAAAAAACAAAAAAAGAAAAGAAAGAACGAATATGAGACACATGTAGCAGATAATTACAAGTTATATAAATAATTAAATAATTTTTGTGTTATAAAAATTCAGAGGATCTAATGTTTTTAAAAATTACTTATATTCATTAAATTATTACATTGACACCAATTGATAAAAGTTATTAAAAAATAAATCAATTTCTAAAAGCAATTATATAAAATTATTCTTCTGCTTACTTACTAAACTATCAAATAATCAATCAGCATCAAGTTAAACCAATAGTAATAGCCAAAGAAAGAATTTCTTGTAATAAATAATAATATAGTTTGATAGAAGTATAGTATTAGATAAATTGGAGTGAAGATGATTGTCAAAAATAAATTAAATTGGAAAAAAAATTGCTTTTAGTAATTATATAAATTTGAGAAAGTTTTTAAAATATTATTATTATTGATTTTTTTTTTTTTTTTTTTGTAAATATAAATTGCTACATTATTTGTGGATTTATGTTTGGGGAATATTATGTAATTATAATATGAATTTCTAAATAATTTAAAAATCATTATATATTTGTAGAAATAGATTTTGAAAATGACTACAGGATATGGTTGAAATGTAAGTGGAAATGTATAATGATATAGTGTACATATATGAGGGATTATAGAATAAAACAAGATTTATTAAAATAAAAAAAAGGTGTATGCAGAGGATTACAATTGTCAACAATTCAAAAATAATTTCAAATGAATTCAGACTTTTAAACCAATTTAAAAATATAATCTCATTGTGGATGAGTTTATTACAGATCTGCTACATCAGTGCATAGATATTCCTCAAATTAAATAGGCATAAGCTTGGAAATTTCATAAGACAGAATTAAAATCTATAAAAAAGCATTTGTAACATCTAAGAGTAACGGTGACTTAGTCTATGCATTGATAAGATCTAAAATAATTCCACAATAATTTTCCAAAACAATAGCGCAAAATCAATTTTGAACACGATTATATCAAAAACGGTATATAAAAAGTTCAGATTCTGATAGCAAAAATTCAACAATAAAAAAAAAATTTTTACAATTCATTGATTGCCAAATAACATACTGAATGGTTCATAATCTTTTCAATATAAATTAAGTGTTTTTTATTTAAACATTCATACAATAAAATTTTCATTGGGCCAAAATTATTACAATTATTTTAAGACTAAGAGAAATGATTATCTCAAAACTTTAAAAAAATATAATTAGAATCAATATAGTTTTGGTAAAGTAATTGTATTTAACCTATCACACGTTTCTTTTATCTAATTTCTAAACTATTGACAATGAGAAAGACATAATACTATATATAGATATTATTTTTTGCAAAGAATACAGTAACAATTTTAAAGACTTGCATATCTCATATTTATTGCTATGGAAAAAACATAATAAATTTATAAATACATATATGTGCTTTGCGCACAGATAATGAAGCTATTTAAAATTAAATGTTGCTGCCAAGCACCCTTTCAGGATATTTCATAGTCCCATGTTCATGGCTACTGGAATTTATTTGAGAACTATAATGGTGTTAATGCAAATTTATGCAAGTTTGTGTGAAGATGCTACATAGACCATTTTTGAGATAGAGAAAAGCAGGTCTCTCTTCTATTGATTGCAGCAGAGTCACCCACTATGTAGTAAACCTCCCTAACTTTGCGTTTAATGTCATTGCTTTCACAGCAAATAACACTGGCTGTGGTGGGTAGGAAGGCATGACCAGTGGCTCTCTCATGCTCAACAAAAATTGAATTGCCTTCCTACTCACCACAACCACTGTTATCTGCTCTGAAAAAAATGACCTTAAAAGCAAAGTCAGGGAGGCTTCCTACATAGTGGGTGACTCTGCTGCAATCAATAAGAGAGGCCTGCTTTTCTCTGTCTCGAAAATGGTCTATGTAGCATCTTCACACAAATTTGCATATACACCATTATAGTTCTCAAATAAATCCCAGTAGTAATGAATAAAACAGCAACATTTAATTTTAAATAGCTTCATTATCTGTGTGCAAAGCACATATATATATATATATATATATATATATATATATATATATATATTTATTGATTTCAAACGCTAATGAAATAAAGCCGCAACTATTTCAATAAATTTATACTAAAATATTCTAAGCAAAAAGATTTTATAAAAATTGGCTAGTAAAGACATGACCACTTATATGCATACTCATATATGTCCAGGAGCAGCTATTTTCACATTATTCTAGAGCCAGACATTTTAAATAAAACAAATGTTCCATTTAATTTCACATAAATTACAGATTTATCAGTTAAATATTTAAAAGAAAAAAAAACAAAACTAGTTATTTTATGACTTTTTTTGCTTTATTCAGTTTTAAATTCTAATCTTCATTGGTGAAAGCGAAATGATCGTATATAACAATATGCTATCTGCAGACCAATGATTACTCAAGCTTACAATAGATTTTAGACTAGATGAAATAGCTGTTCTTAATATAAGAATATTCAAAATATCCTTCCTAAGTTAAGATATAATAATAGCACACTAACAAACGTAAATAAAATTGCATTTAATTTCAAATAGCTAACAATTTTAAATAAAATAAATGTTCATTTTAATCTCACATATTCAGCCTTAAAACAGAAGATGGTCAATGGGAGGGGGGAGGAACAAGTTTACAATGTGACTTTTTTTGTTTTATTATTTTTCTAATTTATGTACTACAAATTGGTAATTTGTTGTACTATTTTTCTTCATAGTGCTCTTTTATAAGTTTGAATAATCAATGATAGTAGATGGTAATGACAATGAAATCCCCAGATTAGTTTCTGGTTATTGGTCTTCAATAGAGAGGTGCATTTGATTTGCATGAACATATTCAGTGGCTACTTTTATCTCTTTTATACTATCCAAACTAATGACTATGATTATAACAACCTAAGATTTGGAACCTAAGCCAACTTGCTATCTAATGTAACACTAGTTCAGTAATTATGTAAGCTAACCATAGTTATTTTTGACTTCTTAGCAAAAATAGTATATATCAAACTAAGTATGACATAACTCCCAACTTTCAGCAACTGCATTGGGAGCCATAATCCCTTCTGTTTTCTAAAAAGAAGACTTACTTGTTTAAACATTTAAATGGAAGAAACAACAATACCAGAAGCTATGCATAAATAACACTCATATGTCAGCAAACGCAATAGTTCTATTCTTTATAGGGTTTAATCATTCATTCACTGACATTATTGGAATAAAAGAGAAATTTGTAAATAATTTTAAATATTTGATCATTTTACAGAGAAGATAAAAATTCATGTGTATTAAAATAAAATAATATCTAACATTTATTCATTACTATCTATCTAGTCAAATTAATGTTAATAGCATTCTTTTTTTTTATTTTTATAAAAAAATATATCTAGTAAGTAATATCATAAATCAAGTCTCATAAATGTAAGGAAAAAAAAATTCTTTCCAAATGAGTGATTATCTTATTTCTTAGCCCATTAAGAAAAAAAATATAGAATAGATAATCAACAATAAAACTTCTCTCAATTTGCTTACCCACTTAGTTAGATGTAACAACCAATAGATTCCTACCAAAGAATGTTCAAGACTATTTGACAAAAAAATACTCTACATATTATAAGTACATATAGTTCCCTAGATATTTATGCATTCAAAATTGCATATTTAGATGCACATCCAATAAGAAGGACATTAATAAATAGTAGAATATAAAGTCACAATTATTAGATAATGGAAGTAAACTATCCCACCTTTTGCATTCAAAAAATCAGCATGATTTAAAAAAAAGAAAAGAATAAAAAGCAATGATTTATTCTATTTATTTTATTTCATAGTCATATAATCAATAGATCCTAAAAGATAGTGCTACATATGAATCACCAGATTAATTTTATAGCTATTGGCCTTCTTTAGTGAAGAATATTGGATTTGCAATCACATTCTTAATAAAGAATAAGTGGATTCATTTTATTCTTTCATAAATACTATATCTTGTGTTGGGAGTGAAAGTATTCATTTATTATTAACACTCGTAAAAGCGCATGCACAACAGCTTGAAAAGGCTGATCTTTAATGTTTTACAATTTATAAAACATAGCACTATAAAATAAATGCTTATTTAAATATCTTTATGAATATCCAACCTTATAATAGCTGGCTCTATATAGAATAAATAAAAATAAATTACTATTCCTAATACAAACATTGAAAGTAAGAAGAGAAAATCGTGCCATTCATCACTTGGTATATAACACAAAATATAGTCACAGGTGCAAAAAAAAATAATTAAAAAAATATTTATACGCCGAAGCAATCAATGATGACAAGTCATCAAAAATATTTATTATAATTAATAAATGATAACAAACTAACAAATCTCTAATCCAAATAACGATAAAAAAAATTAAGGAGAAGGACATTTTAAAACTTAATATTGTTTAAAATAGACATTTGTAATTTTCATTCATTAAGTGAATACTGGTTTAACATCAAATTCCCAAACCATAGTTACCATTTAACTATTTAAAAATGAATGGCAGACTCATTGCTATTGTATACAATTTTTAAATTTTGCACTCTGTTTTTAAATATTATATGTACAATTCCATTTAAAAATTTATTTTATTGTTTTCCTAAGCTTACTCTTATAATCTATTTATCTAGTTTCATTATTATTAGAATGAGTCTTGAAAATTTTGAAATGCTGAGTCTTGAAAATTTTGAAATGCAGGCATCATAAATGAACATTTATTAATGTATAATTAAAATTTTGTTTTAGGTAAAGAAATTCTTTTTTTTAATTTCATAAATGATAAATGCAAAAATACCAAAATTTGTAAAAATACAATTACATAAATAATTGCTCAGGAAATATAAGTGACATTCAAATACTAATGGCGCATCAAGAGCAAATCCATCCCATTTAACTAATCAAGGATTTTCAGCTCTGGAGTTTGTCATTCTTATTATTATGATGATCTACAGCATAATGATATACAAGAAATCCATGTATATAGAGAATATATGCTATCAAAAAAACTCAAACACAAAACTTTTGGCTGCATGTTAACATTTACAATAAAATAAAAATGGGCAATTACCATAACCATGAAGGGATTTTTCCAACTGAAGATAAATGTGCTGAAATTTGTACAGTCATAATTTGAATTCAATATATAAAAACAACAACTTACTATAGGTTCTGTTATAAATAATTATTCTAGTTTCAATATTACAAGAATAAAACTGACAACATTCAAATTTTGCATTTTATCTTTGTATCTTACTGATTGATTGTCAAAAAAAAAAAAATCTTCAAGTGAAAAAAAAACAATAAAATAAAATTGCTTTCTTCAACATTTAAAATAGTAACAAAATCAACTAGTAGTAATCCTATTCATTAATTATACAAAATCTTATTCTTAAAAATGTACAACTAATCAGTAAATTATTGTAAATTTAATGTTATTTCTCTTTGAGCTTATGCAATGCATTTGCATAATATTATACAAGTCTTTACTTGTTACAAAATATGTATGTATTATGTTACTTGAATATAAGACATACATTTTTTTTTTAAATTTTGAACCCCTAAAAGAGGGGAGCATCTTACATTCGAAATGAAAATTTTCAACATCTTATTTCTGTGGATCTTTACTTCACACTATACATGCACATAGTATTATTACCTGTGTAGAATAGCTTGTTAAATCTTTGTAAATCAATATTTTCTGGATTAATTTTGTAAATGGTTGTAACTCTCTCAAACTGCTACTTTTAGTATAATTTTGATGATTTTACCATTATTTTATAGAGAAAACTCTACCGAATAACCTTTACAATTTTTTTTTACAACAAATCAATATAACAATTAGATAAGAACCTGCCTTCGTAGGCACTGATTGTTCTCTACAAAAGAGAGGGCTAGTCAAAATTTTGACAGTTCCAATAGCTTTCTTTTGATTTTTAAAGTCAAAATGTATATTTTAGAATCTTTTAACATTATTTTGCTGATGTTGACAATTCCAATATTTTCATTTTGATTTTTAAAGGAAAAACTAATGTTTTACAACCTTTTAATGTTATTTTGCTAGTTTTATCATTATTTTATCAAGAACATTACAGAATAACCATTAGAATATTTTTACAATGAATACAAATCAATATAGTAATGAGATAAGAGCCTGCCTTGTTTGTTGTTCTCTCCACAAAAAAGTGCATGTCAAAATTTTGACAGTTCCAATAGCTAAGTTTTGATTGTTAAAGTGAAAATACCTATGTTTTAAAATCTTTTATCATTATTTTGTCAATGATGACAATTCTAATATTTTCGTTTTGATTTTTAAAGTAAAAAATGTATGTTTTAGAATCTTATTTACAAATTTTTTTTTTTTCAGAAAATATTGGTAAAGATATAAATTATTTTAGAAGAATTATTCAGATTTTAATCAAAAAATACAATTTTACATAAAAACAAATGACAAAGAAATTATAATGTTTGGCTGCAATTCAAATGGCCTGAAGATGATGTACCCTGATGGAACAGTGAAGATGAAAATTCAAGTTCTGAAAGTAAAGATGTAGAAAGTGAAAATACCATGCATCTGAAGAAAATTCACAATAAATTAGATTGCCTTATTGTGTTTATATTAGTTTCCTATTAAGTACATTTAAGCATCTTAAATTTGGGAGTTAATTTTTTCCCAATTTTTCAGGTTTAAAATCCTATTGCATTTTAAATTCAATGGCATCATATATTCTAAGTAATACAGTATTTTTAGTCCAATTTGTTATCCTAATATTTGCATTCCCAAGTTTTTTTTTATTTTTTATAAAGTGATATGTGTATATTTAATATAAAATTATTTCTGATTTCTCTAAAAATTCAATCATCAATTTTCATTTAAATCAAAAAAGCACCATAAGAATCAGACTAATTTTATGCCATAATAATGAAATACAAAATATTTTCAACTTCTATTAAAGACTTTAAAATTTTTTCTAACTGTAGTAGTACTCTATTGCATTGTACATTCTCAATAAAATCATCAATATTGCACTTTGAGAAAATCTTTACAATATAAATAAAGACTATCACTTCCACAAAAATCATGCTTAAGTTCAAGAATAACATTTGTTTTAAAAAGTCTGTTATCATTGTCTTAATCCCACATTAAATCCTTTAAAAATGCAAAATGCTTTAGTTACTGCATAAATTGCTTTATTATGAGAACTTTTTAACAGTTATGTGATTCTGTTAAGATTGGTTATTTATTTCTTAAAAATTTGTAATTATAAATAAATTTTATGCACAATTTCACAATCCACATCAACAATATATTGGAACCATGCATAGTTAGGTACATGCATTAAATATGGGTGTCAAATATGACAATAATAATTAATAGCATTTTTAATTCTAAACCCTGGGTAAATAAAGATTTAAGTTTTATTTGAATGGTATGCATGCGAGTTTCGTCACAGTTCATCTCAAACAAATATTTCTATACAAAAAAACAAAAAAACAAAGAGTTTTATTAATGAATTGTAAAATTAAACTTTAAACAAAATAAGTGAAGAAGTTTCATAAAAGTGATTAACTTTGTAATAGAATTTCATCTATAAAAATACAAAGTTTCAAAATAAATTTATAGTACAAAAAATATTTTTCTTACTTCCTCTACTTTTCTTTTTCTATTTCCAACTATGCTTAATCATCATCTGTTCTCTTTTCTCTGCTTTTTAAAAAGCAAGTGTTGATAATAGTTAAAGGGGAAGATGTTATTGATAAACACCTGATAGAGAAGGAGAAAAGCAATTAAGTTTGATAGGCCATAAAAGTTGGTGACACAGTAAATTTAGATCAGTATACATTTTGACAAAGGATGTTTCAAAAGCACAATGTATTCATGTTAGTAGAGTGTAGATTGGCAGATTTTGTTGTGACAACCCTCATGCAGTGAATATACACATGAAAAGTTGCAACATTATTAACAGTGTCTTATTATTCAAATATATGATGGTTTAACATGTATTTTAAGTTAAATTTTATAAAAATGATTTGTTAAAAAAAGCTCAAGTGACTATATCTGACTACATAGCATTCCATGGAGGGGAAAATGGTGTTGTCCAGCTCATACATAAAAAGAAATGATCTAACATGAAAAAGAAAACTTAGCTGCTCCATTCCAGCTCTATCATATATAAAATACATCCATGTGCCTTATCCAAATGAAAAGAAAAGAAGATTTACTGAGGCCTAATAATGATTAACCAAACTACTTGCAAGATATTCTAATATGTAATTCCAATCATAGAAAAAATACTATGAGACATTTTGTTAACTTGCAAAAAAGTACATGGATAAAATTGTCTAGTTATAGACCCATCACAAATTGCACAGGAAATAATCAATGGACTAAGAACTCATAAAACTCCTGTTATCAAGTGGAAAATAAGAAAAATGGCCAGATAATTATAGACAGATAATCACAGTATCAGTTTTTATATAATTACTTTTTTGCCAGCAAAAGACAAACAAAGACTAAATGTAAGAATAATTATTTATATTATCATTATATTGTATAAACATTTATATATTTTTTCTTCTTAGTAGTTAATTATGAACCCACATCAATTTTTATTTATATTAACTGATCAACTCTAAATATTATATATATATATATATTGTAACCATATGGGTTTCATGGCATACAACAACATAATAGCGTGTGTTCACATATATACATAAAGTTGAAAGGAAAAGTAAAAATAAACACAATCATTTTTTGTAGATATTTTCTACATTCCACTTGAGTAATAGTGAGGGATAAAATAATTTTGAATTTTAAAATAAAATTTTATTATGAAATGAACATTTACAAAGGTCTAAATAAATATTTTTATTGAATTCTGATTTTGAAATTAAAACAAGCATGTTTTTTGTTAAAATTAATCCACTGATAATTGTAAAAATTCACTATCCATTTTAGAAATCTCTCTTTTTTTAAAGTAAAACTTGTAGATCATACTTTTGATAAAATTTCAAAGTGCTTAAAAGGATTAAAATAGATTAAAAATTGATAAAGATAAAAAAAAACATTCTTGAGTTAATGAATTTTTTCTATCCCATCCTAGCTATAAAAAGGGTGATAAAAAGATATGTTAGTTGGTTTCCAGAGTTATACAAAGCTCCCATGAAGATGTAATAAAAAATAGCAGCTGCTACTAGTCCAATATGCTGGAGTTTGGCTTCACCTAGACTAACCCAACTTCTCTGTGTTTTCCATAGCTGACATAGTATTAGATGGCTGGCCTGCAGTCTAAGTGGTTTTAGTACAGTAGATCATATCCAGGTATTGAGAGAAGTTATAGAAAGGACAAATGAATATGAGTTGCCAATATGATTTGGATTTGTAGATTATGAAAAGGCATTTGATTCTATATGGATTTCATAAGTGATTAAAGCATTGAATCATCAGGGTATAGAACCAGGATACTGTTATATTCTGGAGAATATTTTTAAAAATACAAAGCAATAATTAGATTACATAATGATGCTAGGAAGATTAACATTGAAAAGGATCTAAAATAGAGTGACTCCATATCTCCAAAAACTTTTTGCAGCAGTGCTGAAAGAAGTATTTTGTGGATTAAAATGAAAAACTAAAGGAGTAAAAGTAAATGGAGATTATTTAAGTCATTTAGATTTTGCAAATGATGTAGTTGTTTTTGCAAAGGAAATCTTGCAAGAATTATCAGATGAAAGTAAAAAAATTAGGACTAAAGATAAAAAAGTCTATCTTTTTTATATTTCTTCGGTGTGCCAGGTAGACCCTATGTGCCAGATATGTGGCAGGAAAGAGGAGTCCATCAGTCACATATTTATAAGATATAATAAATTAAATTACCATAGAACACTCCTCACAAGATGGACAAACAACCCATTTGGGCAACTTATACCCATTAAATGGTGCATCAAACAAGGCATTTATGCAGAAATAAGGCTTACAATTTTCATGTACTTCGCATTATGGTGCATACAATGTAAAATCACTATTGGGAAATTGGGAGATTCACAGGGAATGGAATTAAAGAATATCATAGAAAATATCAAACAAAGAGATAATTTAATGGCTCCAGATTATTTGGTAAATGCCCTTGGAGAAACTTCAAATAAAGAAGACGATCGCTAAATCTACAAAATTGAACTGCTGGAGAAGCAACTACATAAATAGAAGTAAATTTGTTAAAGCTGAATGATTTAGATCTGAAACTGTAGTGTAACAAAATAAGCAATTTATATTATACTGTTATAGCATGTAATGGCAAAATGTAGGTTTGTACAGCATAATAAATTTCTCTTAAAAAAATAAATAAATTAAAAAGTCTAAGTAATGTTCAATGGATTTTCCCAAAAGATGCAAATAAAGAATGATAATGATGAATTAGAAGAAGTAAACAACTACAAATACCTTGGTCAGTTGATTATTACAGATGGAAACATAATGAATGAAGTTAATCACAGAATTAAACTTAGTTGGATTGCGTAATATCAAAAGGAAATATGCCTATGTGTTTGAAAAGGAAGGTATTTAATAAATGTGTTTTACTAGTTCTTATTTATAGATCTGAGATTTGAACACTTAACAGAAGAGTAACAGTGAGACTTCAAACCACTCAAAGAACTATGGAGAAATGCATGTTAGGGAGCAACAGGACAAGATCAAAAATAAGAGAACAAATAGGTGATACTGAATCATTGAATGAATTAAGAGACTGGAGTTAAGTTGGCCATATTGTTAGAAGAGATAATAATACATGGACAATTTAAATCTTAAACTGGAATCCAAGAGATTGTAAAAGACCCAGAAAAATACCACATGTGAGATGGATGGATGAAATAAGAATGTGTGCAGGGATGATGTGGAGAGGTGACACTAGAAATCAGAGAAGATGGATTGAACTTTGAGAGACCTTAATTCTGCAGTGAATTAATAATGGTTGACAATGATGATGACATCTAATTCTACTCCTTTGCAGTGTTTTCTTGTTCTTTCACATATCTCTTAACCAGATATCAGAAAAAAAATTGCCTCATAGAAAAAATATAAAAAACTATTAAGCTGATGATACTTGTCAATAATTCAAGAAATTTTACCACCTATGACTTAACTCAAATTTAAATCCCCAATTTGAATGTTCATCCCAAAATCTACAATCAAAGAATTACAACATGAAAAATGGAATTCTTATGATATTCCAAATAAATTTCTTTGTTTTGATCCACTAACAAAGCCAGATGGATTTGATCTTCCTAGACAGAATTGGGGTTTCATCAACACATTTGCAATAACCTACAGTTGTTGTGATCATCTGTTCATAAATGGAATTTATCAGTCAATGAATTTTGTAAATATGGAGAAATAATAACTGTCAGATTTATGGCACAGTGACAGAATTGAAGGACTTAATAAAGCCATTAGGTAAATCTATCTCTTGGTTGGAATCTTTGCAGATTTCTTTATAATATATTATTTATTTAACGTATGGATTTAGACTGCTTAACTATTAACAAGTAGCTTATAAACCATATACATCAATATAATATAAAACAATAACAAGGTTTTATTTTTAAAAATACAAATGATAAATTGTTGAAATTATAGATAATAATTTTATAAATTTATTATACCATCTATGATTTTATTTTAGATCAGAAAGTGCTCTTTTAATTCTTTTAATCACTTCACAAATTTATTTACATTATAGAATCAATTTTGAATATGAAATTTTTGAAAGCAAGAAAAAGCTTATTAACTGAAACAATTCTTTATTTTAAATGAATAAAAGTCTTGCGTTGGTGGTCGAGAGGTCAGCGCGACTGCTTTGCACTTGCAGGCAATTGCCCGGGTTGCGGGTTCGCGTCCCGGCCGATGATATGACACTTTAAAAAAAAAAAAGGAAAATACATTTTTAAACATTTGTATTTCAGAAAAATGTCTGAATGCCAAGCTCGCTCAAAAAAGCTTGCTGCAAATATAATGACATTAAAGAATGTCTTTGTGTGTGTGTGCTTTTTTTTTTAATAAAATGAAGAAAAAAAAAACTATTTTTATACAGACAGTTTATATTTTAAACTTTGTAAAATAATTTGAGAGCAACAATTATTTTCTTACAATAAATCGAATAAACCCCTAAGACATATATTTTTAAATAAGTAAACAAATAAAATAAATTTAAACAGAAGTAATTACTTTTACAAAACAAGTGCACAGTTCTCATCAAATAGGAACTAATCAATTTAGTAGTAGATCATTGCAACTACAGGCATTGCAGATAGAACTTTTTTTAAAAAAAAAATTGAATCTCTTACATTCACATAAAAAAAAACCCCACACAAACATTATTAATTTTTATTAGTCATTCATTAAACTAGGGATTATCCATTTAATGAATAACATTTATGTAGTGTTATTTTCACTACACCACTCTCACACAAGATAGGGACTAGTTTTTATCCACTTTTAACACTTTGTGGAGAGATATAATCATAAAATACGCCTAAAGACATGTGATGCCCAAATCTAACAACGAGGTAAACTTAATAAAATGGAAATTGTTAATGTAATACTAAAATCTGATAAATAATAGTCATACATGTAAAAATAAAATCAAAAGAAACGAAAGCTAAAATCGAAATGAATAAAACTGAGCTGTAAAATATTAACAGGCATAACAATATGTAGCAATCTCTTGGTAGCTAAGGAAGAAATCCACACAATTAAGAAAAGCAATAATGGTATATCTACAAGAAACTTTGAAAGTCTCATCAGTGCAGCATTCCAATTTACACAACATTATTAGGGAGAAAATCCTGTGTGACAACAAATCAAATCACCTTAATTTGAATACAGAGTGTGAGATTTCAGTAATGTTAATGAAGAAACACATTAAATCCAGTTAAATCAATATTATTCCTTGGCTTAAATGCTTTTTTAAAAATTGTAATTTTGAAATGTTCTTGCATCAAATATTTTAATTACAACTCTAAAAAGTATTTTTTTAATAAGAATATAAGCAACTCATAACTTTTCTGTCATGAGTTTAATCAAAATAAAACCTATAAAAGCCTGAGTTTACAGAATAGATGTATGTAAACATAAACATATTTGATCTTATAGACAATTTTAAGATGTAAAAATGATTGCAAGCAAGATAAACATCATAAGAAACAACATTAATAAAGCAATAAAATAAATGTACAAAAAATAATTTCCTAATATTTATATATAGTAAATAATAATCTCATAATAAATCAATCTAACCAATCAGAAATATAGATTTTTAGCACATATCTAAGCAAATGTCAACATCTAACTGAAAAAAAAATCACACTATTTTTCCTCCCATTGTACACAATATATGTATTTCACAAGAAACTATCTTGATCTGATAGACTTGAGATTTGAACATCTAATAAGCAAACTAAAACTATCATCTCTAATCTTATTTAAGTATTAAGAAAGCCTGTGAAATAATTTATACATGAACAATTGTATTTGTACTGTTATTAATCACTGTTAAGACATTAACCATATAATATCTAATGTAAGGAACATTTTCTTTCTCATTTAAATCTTAAACCGAAAGATAAATATCCAATTGCAGGAATAGCTATAAGTAATAAGTGAAAAACATCCTATAAATTAACGTAACCAATCAGAAAATTGGATTTTAGCATATAAACAGATGTTATCCGGCTAAAAAATCATAACATTTTTTACCACTATATTTGAAATTCAGGTGAATCAAAGAGTTTAAATTAGATAAACATGTTTAGACTATTAATTCAATTTGTCAATGCAGTGAAAAAGAAATGTTTTGATTCTTGTGACATATTTATATTTTCTTAGGATTGAATTAAAAATATGTATTAGAATTGTAAATTAGAAAGAAATTATTGCTCCTGTAGATAGTATGTGTTTAATGTCATAATAGTGACTGAAAATAATATAAATACATTAACTTGTGTATGTTCCTTAACATTTTAAAATGAAACCAATAGATTTTTAAAATATTTATATAAGATTCAATCCAATAGTTTATAAAGTATTTAAATCTTTGATCACTTGATGAGGATGGTTATTATCCAAAATACATGTATAATATAAGAGGGATAATTAGATATTTTAGCATGATGTATTGCAGTATATATATTTGAATTTGTTTAGAAGTATAAAGACAGTTACAGGTATGCTTATCTAAAAATTTACAGTTATAAAAAGATATAAATATATACTATAATAAAGTTTAGTTATTAATTTGGACTAAAATTACATAAATAATTCTAGATTTATTATAAATTAAAAATGACCCAAAACTATAAACAGTTTTCTTTCATCCTATTATTTTATTTAAATTAAATATCATTAATTTTGAAAAAAACAAAAAAACAAAAACGCTTTAAAGATGTTTATTGTTAGAAGCAATGCTTTCAAAAAGATAATTGCTGAACTTATTCTTTAAACATATTATTCTAATTAAACAATGAATAATGTTTTGCAGTGTAATTTTTACTATACCACTCTCATGCAAGGAAGGGACTGGTTTCTATCCACTTTTAACACATTGTGGAGGAATGTTATCATAAACATATGATCAAAGACATGTGAAAAATATGTATGATTCTCAATGTCATTTTGTGCTGAATCAGCACTCATCAACTGATCTAGACCACAATCTCTTATACATATCTTTATCACTAATCATTATATATAGAAAGAAAGTTACATGATAATGATGAGCACCTCCATAAGTCAACCTAGTGCGAGTATTTATAATGTATGGAAACCACTTAATCAATTGTGCTCTTAGGAAAAAGTGAAGAAATCATGAAGAACCCCGTAGAACCTCACAGATAAGTATATAAAATTTCCATTGAGTGTTACTTTGGGAAGAAGGCTCAGTTGGTTAAAGGGTTATCTTAATATTCGATATTTTAAGAATTTAAAAATCCAGGTTTAATTCACATGCCAGTACTGTCACTAGACAGGCCAGCAATACCTGAAGAAGAGGGGAGAATAATACTTCTCAAAATGTTGTGCATATACTAATTTGTGTGCTATTACAAATAGTTGAATGTATTTGGAATATTTAAAATAAACTTATTTTTTTCAAGACACCTTTAATACTTGTATTAGATGATGGAAATAGTTCAATATATAAATACAAAGCAAATTACCACAGTTTAATTGGTATATGTCAAACTTTCTAATCTCACAACTTTGACAAAAATGATTTAATGATAAAGATATGTGCAAGAGATTGCGGACTGGGGCAACTGATAAATGCTAGTTCAGCATATAATGTGCATTTTGGAATCATACATTTTTTGGACATGTCTTTGGTCATATGTTTATGATTAATCCCTCTACAGGGTGTTAAAAGTGGATAAAAACCAGTCCCTACCTTATGTGAGAATACTGTAGTGAAAATTACACTAAAGAAATATTATTCATTATTAAATAATTTCTAGCCTAATGAATGACTAATAAAAAATATTATTATGCTATAGTCATGCTATATCTAAGTTTCATAAAAAACAAGTTGAGTTTTATTTCAGAAATATTTAGTTTTCAGAATATTATTTCCAGAAAATATCTTTTTTTAACATACTATTGATAGTTTCTAACTATAATTTGATTACAATTTCCTAAAATTAAATAATTCAATAAAAGTAAAACAAGTAAATGGTTTTTACTTGAAGATCATGTGACATTTAAACAACCAAAAGTGCTTGAGATGAGCTTTAATTACTAGCTCTCATGTCAAACACTCTTACTGAACTAATTGCACAGAGTGAAAAATAATCAAACAATTTGCTGTTCAGCAAGCCAAGTGGTATTTACTCATTAAATTGACATATAGAGTTTGAAATCAGAAAATTTTGACTGGTCATAAACATGTCCATTGAATTAATCAAATAGATTTTATCTCAGCAAAATATTGCTCAAAATTTTTTTAGTTATTAAGTATGCTTTTCTTGGGGTAATAATTCATTTAGCAAAATGATTGAATCAATAAATATGTAATAGTAAAATATCATATTTTAATTATCATATATATATGTGTGTATTGAGAACAGCAGAAAATATACATTCTTATATGAAATTTTGAAAAATTGAATACCCTTAATCCTATATTCAGGTATAATGAATTCAATTAAAAAAATTATGTATGATACCTTTCACAAAACACTGCCAGACAGCTGTTGGCCAGGAATGAGACCATGTACCAGTTGAAGAAATATTTTCAATAGGTGCAGAAGGAAATGGTGAAGATGAAGTAACTCTTGGATCAGCATCATCAGAACTACATTTTAATAGATAAGCTTAATTTTAAAAATTATAATCAAGTGTTACTACTACTAATAATGATTTCAAATGGAATAAACAAAACAATATAAATAAAAATAAATAATAAAAATATATATTTTGCATAGACTTATACATAAACTGAGACACAATATTATAAAAATGAAATATATATATATGGAAAGAACCTGGACTTTCAAGGTATCTTATTTTATGCATATGATCTGAATTTAATTAAGATTAGAATTTTTCTTTTAGCTAGCTGGCCCATAACCAATCCAGAAAAAACATCAAATATTCATTAATAAATTGACATCTAGCTATTCTTAAATAGATAATTAAAAAATCATGAAACAAATGTTCAAACCTAATAATCAAACAACTGATAAGTTATGGTCATAATGCCTTCCCCTTCACTATTTTTCTATGAAAGTCTGTTGGAGAGTCATATTTTCTCCAGTAAGTTATTTTAGGTCTGTTATATATATATGATAAACAAAAATGCAAGTTAAAAAACTTGCTAATGCTTGTATTTATGTCCACAGATGGCGTCCTACCAAAAACACCTATCAAGCGTATATTTCATTTACATAAACGTCAGAGTAGTTAGTATTCACTATCTCTAACTATAATTCCACTTTCAGATCATGATTTCAAGCTATTTGCTATCGTCAGTGAAAGACAGGAATAAAGAAACTAGATCTAAATACAAACTCTGAGCGTTTATGAAACAATTTCTATTCAGCTTGCAAGCGTGAATTTTTTAGACACGTAATGTCTTCAAACTCAGCATAGCAAACCAGATAGCTATATGGGTCTGATCTCAGTTCAGCATCACCACATAGTAGAAGCCTCTGCAATCTATATCATTGCAAGAAAGACCTCAAAGGTACATTTATGATAAACAAAAATGCAAGTTAGCAAGTTTTTTAACTTGCTAACGCTTGTATTTATGTCCACAGATGGCGTCCTACCAAAAACACCTATCAAGCGTATATTTCGTTTACATAAACGTCAGAGTAGTTAGTATTCACTATCTCTAACTATAATTCCACTTTCAGATCATGATTTCAAGCTATTTGCTATCGTCAGTGAAAGACAGGAATAAAGAAACTAGATCTAAATACAAACTCTGAGCGTTTATGAAACAATTTCTATTCAGCTTGCAAGCGTGAATTTTTTAGACACGTAATGTCTTCAAACTCAGCATAGCAAACCAGATAGCTATATGGGTCTGATCTCAGTTCAGCATCACCACATAGTAGAAGCCTCTGCAATCTATATCATTGCAAGAAAGACCTCAAAGGTACATTTATGATAAACAAAAATGCAAGTTAAAAAACTTGCTAACGCTTGTATTTATGTCCACAGATGGCGTCCTACCAAAAACACCTATCAAGCGTATATTTCGTACATTACGTGTCTAAAAAATTCACGCTTGCAAGCTGAATAGAAATTGTTTCATAAACGCTCAGAGTTTGTATTTAGATCTAGTTTCTTTATTCCTGTCTTTCACTGACGATAGCAAATAGCTTGAAATCATGATCTGAAAGTGGAATTATAGTTAGAGATAGTGAATACTAACTACTCTGACGTTTATGTAAACGAAATATACGCTTGATAGGTGTTTTTGGTAGGACGCCATCTGTGGACATAAATACAAGCGTTAGCAAGTTTTTTAACTTGCATTTTTGTTTATCATAAATGTACCTTTGAGGTCTTTCTTGCAATGATATAGATTGCAGAGGCTTCTACTATGTGGTGATGCTGAACTGAGATCAGACCCATATAGCTATCTGGTTTGCTATGCTGAGTTTGAAGACATTACGTGTCTAAAAAATTCACGCTTGCAAGCTGAATAGAAATTGTTTCATAAACGCTCAGAGTTTGTATTTAGATCTAGTTTCTTTATTCCTGTCTTTCACTGACGATAGCAAATAGCTTGAAATCATGATCTGAAAGTGGAATTATAGTTAGAGATAGTGAATACTAACTACTCTGACGTTTATGTAAACGAAATATACGCTTGATAGGTGTTTTTGGTAGGACGCCATCTGTGGATATATATATATATAAATATATATATATATATATAACATTAAAAATAATAAATATAATGGTAATTAATTATTATATATAATCTTTCAATCCACAGAAGTACTTTCAGTTAATTCCTTAACTCACCTCAACTGCGTTAAATTAAAAAAACAAAATGGAAGTAAATGTCATTAACTCAAATCCCACGAATCCCAAATTTTAATGTTAAAACCTTGTCTATTAATTATATTCATTTATTTATTAAAATTGCCTTCTTAAGTTTTCTTTTGTTATAGTTTCTCTCTTCATGAAGAATCTTAACACATTCAATATTAAATTTATATTTACAAGTCCTTTCATGTTTGATAGTGAAAGTGTTAAGATTCTTCATGAAGAGAGAAACCATAATAAAAGAAAAATTAAAGAAGCAATTTTAATAAATAGAAATAAAATGAATATAATTAATAGACAATCTACTTATATTAAAATTTGGGATTCATGGGATTTGAGTTGATAAATATTTGGTTTTTGAATTTAATGGCAGTTAAGGTGGGTTAAGGAATTAACCAAAAGTACTTTTGTGTATTGAAAGACTCCATATAATAGTTAATTACCATTATATTTATTATTTTTATTATTGGTACCATAGTTTTTTTAATTAATGAACATTTTCATTTGTATTTTATACATATATATTGTAACTGTTTGGGTTACATGGCACATAGCAACATAGTTATGTGTGCACACACATATATATATATATATATATATATATATATACTATATATATATATATATATATCTATATATATATATATATATATATATATATAAATAGAGTAAAGAAATAGTAGAAATAAACACAAACAAATTTTTGTAGATATTTTCTACATTTCTGGAATAATAAGTAAAAGATTAAATATCTCTGGATTTAAAATAGAATTTTATTATAAAATAAACATTTAAAAAGCTCTAATAAATAGTTTTATTTGTAATTCTGATTTATAAATTTAAAAACAAGCATGGTTTACATGTGAAATCTTTTAACTAAAACTCTTCTTTTACATTAACAACATGGGTTTTTCTACATTAGCCAAATGTAATAATGTGAAAGCTAAAACCATGTTTTTTTTTAGTTCTTAATTTCAGATCCGTTTTTCTAATTAGTTCACTATATTTTTGGCAAACTCAGGGATTCCTGCTGCATTGTTGATTTGCTTACAGGGGGTCCCTCAGCTTTGGTCAAGTTAATTTACCCCACCTTATTTTAAAATCTGTTTTTATTCTTAACTTCTTTAAGTAGGTCAAGATATAGCGAGATGCATCAATTTTATTAAATTATTTCTTCACGAAAAACAAATCTGAAACTTGGTAAATCTTTATTATATATATGTAACATGTTTAGACATAATTTAATGCTATATGCAGAAATATAATTTCTAATATTAAATTTATAAGAATATTTAAATAAAGAAAACCTATAATGTTTCAAATTTATACCATTTCTTCTCTGCATATATATATATAGGTTTTGGTTACACAAACATTAATATTTACATTTATTTAGCAAACAGTAATATATATGTGTGCATATAAGTTGATTTATTATACATATACATATGCATTCTATAGTGTATGCTATAATATATGCGTACACACTTTACTATGATTATTAACTTTAAAATTAGTCTAATATATGAGGATTTGGGCAAATGGGTAAGTAAAGAAAAGTACTACTATAGCATATAGTAGATGACACAGTAGGGTAGAGAGATCTAACTGTTTCAATATCAAAATCAAATTTACATTTACAATTTCTATCAAGATCATAAAATGCTGATTCTTTACAGAATGAGTCATTTTTATTCTTTTATCTCTTTGAATTATCTTCAATACTCTTTTTTATATAATAACTTGTGATCTTTAACTCTCTTTTCAGTACTATACCTCATCTCCCCAATATATGAAGCATTACATCCACAAAAAATTTGATAAACTATATTACCAACTCCATCCTTAGATAATTTATCATTAAAATTAATAACCATTTTATTCAAATTATACAAACCATAAAATTAAATATATAATCCAGTATAAATCTTTTTTCAAAAATTTAGCTTGATTAATATTAGAAAAAAAAAAAATCAATTTCATATTATTAATACCTTTTCAATATTATTTTTTTAAAATTGTTTATTAAATTGCCAACTTGCCTGATAAATTTTCTTTATATCATAACCAACACTTAACAATTCATTTACATAACTCTCAATATGTTCCATTTTAATCATATGAAAATTTACATAACATATTATTTCTATGTAAAAAAGACTCTTGCCCTAGATTTGCAATTAGCATGCTCTATAGTAGACCCACTTCAAATCCAGTCACAAGATTGTTGATTTATTTTTATTGTTGATCATTCATGATGATAAATGATTATTACTTTTGTATAATGCTGGTGAACTTATAGTAAGTTCTATGCTGATCTCTCATGCTCATTACTCTTATGTTAAATTTTATATTTTGTTTATTTGGTAATGATGATGGTTTCCCATCTCCTTATAATTCAGCCTAATGTAGTGTACTGTTACAAATGGCATCCAATTGTGGGACATTGTAACCTGATTCTATTAATCCCTATTTTTTTGTAGTTACACTTGGTGCCCAACCACTATTTTCCATACTGTTACAATATATATATATATATATATATATATATATATATATATATATACATATTATATATATATATATATATATATAATATGTCTCACATTAATATTTGTCTTTTATTATATCTTTATTTATATGAATTTAAAAAGAATGGGGAAGTATGAAGGTTGTTTAATATATCTATAAAGATATTACATATGGGAAAAAGAAAGGTGAATAACTCCATATGTGTATATATTTAAAATTAAAAAATCAGATATATTAATCTTTAATTGATGCTTAAAGTTTATATCTGTGCTAGAGATATTCTCTAGTTTAGAAAATGATTAGTAATAATCATTATTGTATTTATCTGAGGTAGATGGTGTCAAAGTTGTGAGTAGAGTGAATTTGACAATGGTAAATAAAAATGTAACAATTAAGAATATACTATATATAATACTATAATATTAGATCAATTTTACAAGTGTTATATTTTAGATTATAATAAACCATAGAAAGTAATCATCATTTCCTCACAAGTATGGTATTCAATCTACAGAATACTCTCACTCTGGCCACAAGATAGAGATTTTAAGGAAATAAAGAGACTGTCATATTCCCAAACTCAAATGTAATTATATGAGCCAATCTTAAGTATCTAGAAGTAAGAGCTGAATTTATAAATTACTTTATATCCATTTCTTATTTTTAATATTGTTATTAGCACTTCTGAAATTTTAAATTTACTTTATGTAAATATTAAACAATGTTAAATTGATCAAATATTACATAATTTATTAAATTTTCATAAGTGCTAATAAGAATATTAAAAATAAAAAATACATTTTAAGTGAATGATTTATAAATTCACACTCTCACACTTCAATACATTTAAGATTGGCTTATATAATTACATTTGAGTTTGGAAATAAGATGATGACTCCTATTTCCTTAAGGTCTCTATCTTGTGGCTGAAGTGAGAATATCCATGCAGATTGAACACTAATGGTTAATAACACTTATGAGAAAAGAATAATTACTTTCTATAGTTTATTACAATCTAAAACATAGTGCTTGTAAAATTGATCAAATATTATGTAATTTAACATTGCTTAATATTTGAACAAAGTAAATTAAAAGTCTCAGAATAGCTAACAAGAATATTAAAAATAAATTTAAAGTGAATGATTTATAAATTCACACTCTCACTTCTAAACACTTAAGATTGACACATAGAAGTACATTTGAATTTGGAAATAAGATGACCTCTCTTATTTCCTTAAAGTCTGAATGATTATTTTCTATAGATTATTATATATATTACTATAAATCATAATAACAATAAAAAATAAACCAAAATAATATATAATTTATACAGAGTGATTATAATTTTTTCAAACATTATCAATCTAATGCAGAATAGTTTCTCCAAGTTTAATCCAGTTTCCCCATTCTCTAGCTTCCCTTACCCATGTCACTCCAAAAAATTTCTTTACTTCGTCCACCAAGCTCACATATGATATCTTTCTAGATCATATATAGTTTCTTGTAATTTAGTTTAAGATTTAAACTATCTATCATCATCTAATCTAGCAATATATCCATACCAGCTCCACTTCAATCTTGTCTCAATAATGTCAGTAACAAAGGTCTATTCTTTCACCTCATGTATATGATTTTTAATTATTTTTTATTACTCTTAACATACATATCTCCAAACTTTGTTGAATGGTCTTAAGTCTCTGAACTGATCTTCTGTTAAATGTCCAAGTCTCAGATCCATAAATAAAAAATGGTAAAACACATTTATTATAAATCCTCCTTCTAAAAACACATAGGCATATTTTCTTTTAATATTAAATTATTCATACAAAAAGCACTCTACCTAAAATAAATTTATGATCAATTTTATTCATTATGTTTCCATCTGTATTAATAATCTCATCAAAGTAGTTGTAATTGTTGAATTCATCATTATTAACAATTTTTATTTTCCTATTTTGAAAAAATCTATTAAACATTATTTTAGATCTTTTAGCATTAATCTTTAGTCCTAGTTTCTTACTTTCACTTGATGTGCAGTTGTAAATATCTAAATAAAAGATCATAATCAAATAATAGCCTGGGATAAATTCTTAGAGTCATAATTTAATTATGTCATGATTGAAATATGTTTTTTTAAAAAAATCATTCATACATACACTTCCATTATGCCTTCAAGAAAACTCAACTGAAATTTCAGTTAGGTGCAATCTGACAACTGAGAAAAAAGACTATGGTGTTTCATGATATTAAAGTCAGAGATAAATTTATCATGTTGGCTGATGTATGTTGGTGAACTGCTTAGCCATGTTCATATATTATATGACTAATCATATGGTAAAAACAGCTGCAATGATAAAAACATATGAAGTGAACATTAGGAATTTATTCTACTCAGTTACTTTAAAGTGGAATCAAAGGTTCACCTTTCAGTTCACAGTAAACTCCTTTCTGCCACTTATGACTATTTATATAAAATATTGTTATATAAATTTTATATTACAATTGTTTATTTTTATCATTGTTATAATTTAAAATACTATATAAGTGTGTACGGGTGTGAGAGAAAGAATATTATTAATGATGATGGGATTTAGATACTACAAGCCTTCTATCTCAATGTATCAATAGTAGATACTATTTGATATATATATATATATATATATATATATCAAATAGTATCTACTATATGATATATATATATATATATACATACAGAGAGAGAAAGAGGCAGACTACACTTTTAGATGGTTTATGATTCAATAGATCTCAAATCTGATTGGTTACAAATATTTCTCTAGTACAACAATTTAATAATAGACACGAAAACATACATATATGTAAAATATTCACACCTAATATTAACGGGGGAAATATAGAAAGAATCAGAAAGACATAGCGATATCCATAATTCAGTGCAATTTTATATCACTTTTTCTAATTATTTCTAAAAAATTATATATAAATGGTATGAAATTGTACTGTAGCTGTAGGTATTACTATCTACTGCAATGTAGGCATCACTATATATTTATAATACTTTATATATATACATATGTTATAATATTATATAAATACGATTTCTACTCACATATGAAAAGTGAAAAAATGAAAGTTCTAAATATAGACGATGTGCGTTATTTGATTTTATTGTTTTTATTCAATGATTATCAGATAAGAAATTGTGAAATTTAATTAATGCAATTAAAAAGCTATAAAAATGACAACTTTTACAATTAATGAAGGTTATACATATATATATATATACACACACACACCCTTAAAATACATAACTAAAGAAATTTTACTTAACCAACTCTAATTACAGGCAATTAGAATGATATTAACAAACAATAGATGCTTCAATTCTTCATTGAGACCAAAGGAACTGTACATAGCAAATTCCTTATTCCACTCATTACCTTTTTATGTGGCAACTGTTATTACAATATGATTATTCGTACAGTATACTAACATGGATGGGATGCTCACCAACATGCATCATCCAGTTTGGTGAATTTGATGTCTTTTTTTATTTCTGAGTTTAAATTAAGAAACACATCATGTTTTTTCGTAGTTGCCTGATTATTCTTAACAGAAATATAAGTTGAGTTTTTTTAAAGGCAGAATAAATATGTGTGTAAATATACTTTATTTAAATAGATATTTACAACCACAACCAACTAAATTATGGTCCTTATTCCTATGAGACATATCAGAGTGTTAAGAATCCCTTGACTGTGGACCCAGGGCCATCAAATGACTTTTTATTAAGATACTTACAACTTCAGATCATTTTCAAATAAAGGAAGAATGCAAGATATAAAAAAAGAAATGTCTCATATTAAATAGAACATTGTTGGACTTTGTGAAGTTAGAAGAAAATATGAAGAGACCATTGACTTAAAAAGTGGATTTATATTATAGTACAAAGGCACAAATATTGGAAGCAAACATAGAGTAGAATTTATTATAAATTAAAAGTGGAAAAATAACATTATGGATTTAAATGGCATATCAGACAAAGTGATAAAATTAGTTATTTAACTTAATGGAAGAACCAAATACATATAATTCAGGAGTATGTTTCAACAACATCTCATTGTGTTGAAGAAACAAGTTTTTATATGAATGTACAAAAGACTTTTGATTAGAGTAAATAACGTTTAAAAATTGTCATGGGAAACTTTAACATTAGAATTAGTAAACAATTAAAATATGAAAATGCTGGAGTAAATTTGGTTATGGTGATAGAAATGGAAAATAACACAGACTTATGGAGTTTTGGAGGAAAACAACAACTTTAAATTAAGAGTTCAAGAAAAATGCTAAGTAGAAATGAGCACAGAAGCATTCAAACAAAGCTAAAGCAGAATTAGATTATATTTTGACTAATAAAAAATATGTATTTTGAAATTATAATGTTCTTAATCCAACACAGAAAGTGATCATAAATTACTGGGATGTAAGATAATGTGCCAATGCAAAATTAGAGAGATGAAAATTATTTAAAAAACATTTTTCACAGTTAATATTCCTAACATTCAGAAACATTCAAGGAATTTAAATTAGAACTTGCAAATCTTTTGAAAATATTAACAGATTTTGAAGACAGTTCAGATTTGAATAAACAACTGATATAAATTAGCAGCAATTGATCAGTACAAAGTTAATTTATGAAGAAAAGAAAGAATATAAAGATATATAAAAACAATCCATTAAGAAAGACTGAATATCTAGGATTTTGTAAAATGTTATGAAAAACATTTAATAAGAATATAAGAAAATATAATTATGAATTAGTAAGGAAATCTATAGAAAAAAATAAAATATGAAAATCTAAAACTAAATCATAGTATTGATAGGAAACATTTTTGAAATAAAAAGAAAAATGGAACTATTATTAAAAAGAGATCTAGCACCATAAATTGTGTGAAATCATTCTATAAAAACAATCACATTTTTTGAATTGCCCAGGAATTTAAATGAAGGAGTGAGACATGCAATTATATACATGAAGTTGTGAAAAGTTTCTGTAGTGATGGAATTATCATTGATATATTAAAAGAAGCAGATAAAGAAATAGAAAAATTGTTGGCAAAGTTATCTATCAAATATCTAATTGACAAAAATATACTTGATAATTAAAATAATGCAATATTAATAATATTAATATTTAAGAAAAGATCATAAAAATAACTAAAAATTATAGATCTTTCAGTCTTTTATCAATTCTATACAAAAAAATTTCCAAGATTTATAACTCGTCTATGGCTAATTCTAGATTTTAAAAACCAAAAGAACAAGCTGGATTTAAAAGTGGCTTTAACACAATGGGTCACATCCAAATATTGAGAGATATTATAAAAATATCCAATGAATATTAGTTGCCATTATGTTTTGGATATTGTCATATTCTGAAAAAGATTTATCAAAAGGCAACAGCAATGATTAGATTACTTACTGATACTAAAAAGAATAACGTTGAAAAGGATGTACAACAAGGTTATTCCACATCTTTAAAAATTTTTACAGCAGTTTTGGAAATATTTATTTTGTGGATTAAAATGGAAAACTAAACGAGTTAAAGTAAATGCAGATTATTTAAGTCATCTAGATTTTGCAGATGATGAAATTGTTTTTGCAAACAATGCTCCAGGAAATGTTGCAAGATTTATCATATGGTAGTATAAAAAGTAGGATTAAAAGTGAATGCTAAAAGGATTAAAGATATTCTTAAAAGAAAAAAAAATAAGATTGATGATGATGAATTAAAAAAAGTTAACAACCAAAAATATCATGGTGAATATGGAAACATAATGGATGAAATTGATCATAGAAAATCATGGATGGAGTGCTTTTGGTAGGAATAATTTAATATTAAAAGAAAATATGCCTGTGTTTAAAAAGGAAGATTTTAATAGATATGTTTTATCAGGTCTTATTTACAAATCTGAAACTTGGACACTTAACATGAAGAGTGATACAATAAATTCAGAATAGTTAGCAAAGTTTGGAGAGATATAAGGAATAGCAAGAAGGGATTGAAAATGAAGTATATGGGTAAGAGAACAACAGGTGTTACTGGACATCATTGAAAGATTTAAGATTGAAGTGGAGCTGGGCTGAAAATATTGCTAAAAGTGATGATAATATATGGATAGTTGAAATCTTAAAATGGATTCAAGAGATTGTAAAAGACCTACAAAAAAATCACTTATGAGATGCATAGAGAAATAATGAAGTGTGCTAATGTGGAGAAGAAAGATTAGAGATAGAGAAAACTGGATTAAATGTGGAGACACTTTTATCCTGGATTGTGTCAATAATGGATGAAAATGATAATGATGAATTCTTCATTTAGCAAGTATATTAATTTGTAAGCAAATTACAATCTTAGTTTATAAGCTTGCTCTCATAATGCATTGCAATTCATTATTAATATAATCTCATTATTCATACACCTAATCATTTTTTGATCTATTTACTTCCGACAAATATATATATAGTTCAACAAAAGCATGTCATTTTAACACATCATTTCAAAACTTTAGCACTTTCAATTTTTATTTAAATAATTAGAAGATTGTTCTTAACATTTCCTTAGAGGAAAAAAGTATTGAAGAATATGACCATAATGTATTTAATTGATATTCATTTTATTTTAAAAAATAAAGATATAATGCAGTGAGTTTATTATTTTTATTAAGTGAATGTGAATGAATGAATGAATGCACACACAGTAAATATATATGTAGATGAGCTCCTCAATTTATTATTAACAACTACTTTATTATTTTAAAAAAAAAAATGTTTACACCATAACTTTAATTTATATATATATATGTGTGTGTGTGTGTGTGTGTTGAAAAATACTGTACATTTATAATTCAATAAAAAATACATGTGCTATTGTAATCAAAGTTTATCAAGAAAATGTAAACTATTTATACACCATTATATACATTTATAATTTTTTTATAAACAAAAAATAATTTCACAAATATATACTTTGATGAGCAGATAACAATGCGGGTTATTCTATAAACTAAAAAATGAATAGAAAAATAGCAATATATGACAATAATCAATTACAGTCCAATTTTAATCCTAGAAATGACAAAAAAATATGGCTTTTTACCTCTGAGTTTAGGATCAAGAAACACCATGGTCTTTCTTCTCAGTTGCATGATAAGGCAGAATGAATGTTTGTGTAAATGATAAATATTTTTCCAATACATATATTCAATTATGAAAGACAAAAATAAATCATGGCCCTTATTCCCAGGAGGCTGTAAAGTCATCAACCAAGGCAGTGGTTGGTGGCCGAAGGCGAAGGGTGCTAAGAATCCCCTGATTGCAGACCCAGGCTGCCATTTGATGATGACTTTTTATTTAGGTACTTACAAATGCAGATCACTTTCAAGTAAAGGAAGAGTGCAAGAATTAGAAAAACTGTCTTATATTAAATGGGACATTATTGGACTTTGGGAAATTAGAAGAAAAGGTGAAGAGACAATTGATTTAAAAAGTGGACATATACTCTATTATAAAGGCACAAATATTGGAAATACAAGTGGAATAGGATTCATTATAAATAAAACATGAAAAAACAACATTGTGGAGATTGGTGGTGTATCGGACAGAGTGGCAAGATTAGTTATACAACTTAATGGCAGATACCAAATGCAAATAATTCAGGTTTATGCCCCAACAAATTCTCATAGTGATGAAATAGTAGAAGATTTTTATATGGATGTACAAAAGGCTTTTGATCAGAGTAAACAACATTTTAAAATTGTTATGGGAGACTTTAATGCTAGAATTGGTAAACAGATGAAAAATGAAAGTGCTGTAGGTAATTTTGGTTATGGTAATAGAAATAATAGAGGATATAGGTTAGTGGAGTTTGCTGAAAAAGGAAAACATTATATTATGAATTCTTTTTTTCAGAAAAATGTTAAAAGGAAATGGACATGGAAGCATCCCAATAAAGGTACAGCAGAATTGGATTATATTTTGACTAACAGAAAATACATACTTCAAAATTGTAATGTTCTTAATAAATTTAACACAGGAAGTGATCATCGATTAGTAAGATTTAAGATACATGTTCATGCAAAACTAGAGACAAAAATTATTAAGAAAAACAATTTTTACAGTTGATATTCCTAATCTTCAGAAACATTCTAATGAATTTAAATTAGAACTTACAAATCAGTTTCAAGTATTAGTAGATTTTGAACATGATTCAGATTTGAATGAAATTAATATGAAAATAACTGATACACTTTTAAAAACTGCAACAAAGATAGCTGGTAGAAAAAAGCAGCAATTGGTCAATAAAATTTCTACTGAGACTAGAGAATTTATGAAGAAAAGAAGAACTATGAAGATATACAAAAATGATGCATTAAAAAGGATTGAATATCTTGAATTTTGTAAATGATATAGAAAAGAGTTGAAAATGATATAAGAAAGTATAATGGTGAACTAGCAAGGAAAGCTGTAGAAGAAAATAAAAGTCTCAAGAATGTAAAACATTTTGGTATTGGTAGGAAATTTATATCTGCAATAAGGAAAAAGGATGGAATTATTACTAAAAAGAGAGAGGACATCATGAAATGGGTAGAAGACTTTTATCAAGAATTATATAGTAATAAAGAACAAGTACCTCCTATATCTATTACATCTGAATAGCCCAGAAGTTTAAATGAAGAAGTAAAACATGCAATTAAATGTATGAAGAAAGGAAAGGCTCCAGGTAATGATGGAATTATAATTGATATATTAAAAGAAGCAGGTGAAGAAATATTTTTTTTTTAGCAAAGTTATATACCAAATGTCTAAATGATAAAGATGTACCAGATGATTGGAAGAATGCAGTAATAATATTAATATTTAAAAAAGGTGATAAAGAAAATATTAGAAATTACAGACCTATCAGCCATTTATCAGTTTTATACAAAATTTTTATCAAGATAATTACAACTCATCTACAGAGAACATTGGATTTCCACCAACCAAGAGAACAAGCTGGATTTAAAAGTGGTTTTAGTACAGTAGATCATATCCAGGTATTGAGAGAAGTTATAGAAAAGATAAATGAATATGAATTGCCATTATGTTTTGGATTTGTAGATTATGAAAAGGCATTTGATTCTATAAACATTTCTTCAGTGATTAAAGCATTGGATCATCAAGGTATTGATCCAGGATATTGTCATATTTTAAGCAATATTTTTAAAAATGCAACAGCAACAATTAGATTACATAATGATACTGAGAAAGTCAACATTGAAAAAGGTGTATGACAAGGTGACTCCATATCTCCAAAACTTTTTACAGCAGTGTTGCAAAAAGTATTTTGTGGATTAAAATGGGAAACTAAAGGAGTGAAAGTAAATGGAGATTATTTAAGTCATTTAGATTTTGCAGATGATACAGTTGTTTTTGCAAATAATGCTTCAGAGCTGCAGGAAATGTTGCAGGAGTTATCAGATGAAAGTAGAAAAGTAGGACTAAAGATAAATGTTAAAAAGACTAAAGTAATGTTTAATCGATTTGCTGAAAATATAAAAATAAAGATTGATTATAATGAATTAGAGTAGAAGAAGTTAACAGTTACAAATACCTTGGTCAGATTATTAATACGGATGGATACCATAATGGATAAAATTAAGCATAGAATTAAACTTGTTTGGAGTGCTTTTGGTAGAAATAAGTTGATACTAAAAGGAAATATACCTATGTGTTTGAAAAGGAAGGTTTTTAACAAATGTGTTTTACCAGTTCTTACTTATGGATCTGAGATGTGGACACTTAATAGAAGAGCAATACAGTGATTCCAGACCACTCAAAGAAGTATGGAGAGATGCATGTTGAGAGTAACAAGAAGAGATCGAAAACGCAATGTATGGGTAAGAGAACAAACAGGTGTTATGACCTCATTGAAAAAATTAAAAGATGTGGAGTTGGGCTAGACATATTGCTAGAAGAGATGATAATAGTTTGCCAATTGAAATCTTAAACTGGATTCCAAGTGATTGTAGAAGGTCCAGAAGGAGACCGCATGTGAGATGGATGAATGAAATAAGAAAGTATGCAGGGGTGATGTGGAGAAGAAAAGCTAAAGATTGGAGAAGATGGATTGAACTTGGAGAGACCTTCATCCTGCAGTGGATTGATAATGGTTGATGATGATGATGATCTATACTCTATTATTTCAACTCCAGTGTAATCCAAAAAATAAAGTATAAAAAAATTAACAAAAAAAAAAATTTAAGGTAAAAAATTGCTTCCCAAAATTGTAAAATTGCATAATGTAATAAAATTACAACAAGTAATACTCTAAGAGTATGTTCTTTAGCAAATATGAGATTTGTCCTAGCTGAGGACATCTGTTTGATAAAAATACATTTTGGGAAACATTAGCTTTTCTTCTCCAATGTCTGCAACTATATATTTGAAGTGAGGATAAATATAATTTTTAAAATACATGTGATATATAAATAACGGTATGTGAAATGGTTGAAAGAAGTCTTTGCTATTAATATTTCAAAGAAGAGAATAAAATATAAGTGTTTTGCAAGGTGTAAAACCATCCTCTTGTATCATGTAGACATTATTAATAAAAAAAACTACAAGCAATTAAATGGAATAAAATATATTAATTATAAAGTTTAAGATACAGTTTAAATCAAAACATGAAGATTATTATTACATAAATATTTAAGTATATGAAGGAGGATCAAAAATAGCTGGAATTTTATAGTAAAAAATGTTTATTTATCTTTAAGTGTTGTAAATTTAATCTTCTTCAAAGTACTCTCCATATAATACAATACATCACTATAATTGTATTTTTCATTTTTTGAACTAGTCCAGAAACACAAAATGAAAATCTTTTAATGCCTGTATCACCCCCCCCCCCATTTCTAAGTTAACCAAAAAAAAAAAATAAGGCATTTTTTTCTTTTGAGGGAATAAAAAATTTGAGTGAATATGACTGACACATAAGCTGGGTCATATTGAATTTAATTTAAAATTAGTTTCAGACTCAAGACTGTATTCAGAGGCACTGTTGTGGTGAAGCTTGTACTCCTCACTTTGCCATAAAAAGAACAGAACTTGTAGATAAAACAACTGACTGTTAAGGATTAATTTTGAGAGAGAAATGCAATTTATGTCAATAAAAAAAATATCAGCATTATCTTGACATTGAAATTCATTCACTACACTTTTTTTGATACATGGTGAATGTGACAATTTCATCAAATCATTCGTAACTTGTGTTTTCCCCAGAATAACTTTCTTATAATCTGTTTCAAGCATTACAACTTTTTTCCCTAAAAGAAAACAGAATTTCACATTTCTGCCATTACAAAAAATAGCCAAATAAGCAAAATGCACTTTACAAAAAATATGATATATTGCACCAGGATTTCACACAGTAAGGGACTCTGCAATCAGTACGTAACAGTAGAAGCATGCAAAACAACAGGTGCACTTACCAGAGAACAATTCCGGTTATTTTTGGGTCTCCTACTCATACAAGCAATCACTATAAAAATTTATCAGCATTAATTATTTCTCAAAAAAATATAGATAATCTTAAATCATTCCAAACATTCTCAAGTCCCTCTACCTCTTGCTTAATTTTTCAAACAGTGAAGATCATTTATTAATGTCTGTTTTTTTTATCTCTGTTTATTTTACTGTTATAACTACTTTACTTTAAATTTAATGTCCAAATTCTCTTAATGTCTTCAATGTTCTGTATAGTTTAGCAGAGTGATAGAATGACAGGCATAAAAGCTCAAAAGTTCTTAATCAAAACCAAATTAAGAAAAAATGCAACTGCGCAATTGAATGGAATTGTTATGCCTAACTTTGGACTTTGAAATTTGAATATCAAATGATATTATTTTTAAATTATAGCCTTTTAAAATATCTAATGCATATCTAGTCATGTTTATTTAGTTTTTATATTCAATTTTCATTCAACTGAGATTACAAAGATGTCTAATCTCTTTCTTTTTAAAAATATTATGAAGTAAAAAAAAAAATTAATTAATAATCCTTTAATTGAATTTCCAATATATTATATTTTCTTATTTAAATTTATGTAGCAATTGTCATATTTTATCTAATTTCTTTCTATCTCTTTTTCATTTAAGCTATGTTCTAAAAATTTAAAAATATGATCTAAGTAACTTTCTAACTAGAAGTAAAAGTAAACGTTAAAACACCTTAAATAACCCACTGCAAAACTAAAACTTCTCCAAATCCCTTTGCTGAGGAATAGTGATGCAGAAGAGAAAAATCATTTGATTAAATTAACTGTTTGTTTATAAAAATTTGGACAATTTTTCTTCCTTGATGCATAGCTCTAGCTAATAAGTATTAATTAATCATGTATTGATAATAGTTAATTGAAAGAAAATTCCAAGCTTCCTTAAAAATTCGCAGTGACAAAAATATTTTCACATTTCAATAGATTCGTAGACATGTTATGCAAAAATTCTAACCTTAGCATCATAAGGCCATTAACTACAGGTATATACAAGTACATAAGTGTGTTAATAGCAAAAATTGGAAAGATTTAGAATTTTAACTTGATTCAATGTACATGTTATGCTAGAAAACCATAAGGTCTTTAAGCACAAATGCATAAGTGTATTAATATAAAAGTGGCTTTGAGTTATAGTATGCAAAAAATTATACTAATGGGTCAATTCGCAACTATGTGAAAATCTTTCAATAATGTTCTAAAGTGACCAAATGTGAAGTGGATGGAAAAATTTAAAAATAGGAATTAATTTAGCTCTTCCCTCTCCCTGGTCAATTTTTAGAGTGAAAAATAAAGATACGTTTTCATTTACGAAAATTAACGTAATTTTCATACAAAATGATTCAATCATAATAATTTGTAGTTATTATCGTTTCCAGGTTAAAACTGCCAACAACAACAAAAAAAAAATCTCTAGAAAAATTTATTGAATAATAGTTTATATATATATTTTACATCTATATAAAATTATTCATAACGTTCAATATCTTTTTACATTTTCAAAATATATGCGCATAGAAAGTCTATTAGTAAACCAATCATTCCGATTTTATCAGTCTATTGTAATGAGGACATATTAGCAGTAACTACCCCTCTAACATTTTTAATCAACCCAACTGCTTATCTTGCAACAACCAAACTTAAGTCAGGAACATTTATCAATGCGTCGAGAACAAATAAAATTTATTATTAAAGATTATATTTATGCAGCTCTTGTTTTAGTCACTATTCAACCCACTGCCAAATGGATAAAAGATTTTACCTTGCAAATAGATTAATTTTGATGGCTTACTATTAATCAAATATATTCTCACGAAAAAAAAAAAATCATTTATAGTGAAAAACAAAATATCAATTTATTAAGACAGATCTGTGGACACTCGTGCATTTAATAATAACAAATCTTTGCAATAGAAACTTCTACATGGGCAGAGGTGATAAAGCAGCAAATTATAATGCCCTGGTTTACCGCAAAAATGTAAAAACGTAACCATCTCTCGACTATCAGCAATCTTTTCTAGTCTTCCATTAAAATAAGTCTATCACGATAAGCATTTTATCTGGGGGATTGATGAGGAATTATCTCAAAGTTTTTGAAACGTCTAATGATGTAATATTAAAAATGAAAGTTATACAGGTCATATTGCCATCTTTTTGTAGGTTTGAATTTCAAAACTAATATAAAAATAATTAAATAATGATAAAATAATAATTACGAGCGAATATATTTCTATATATTATTCTATATTGCCTTAGAATAATAAAAGTTAAATAGTCCAAGAAATGATCCCAGAATTTCATTGATTTCTTTTTTTAATTTGCTCAATTCACTTTCAAAATAAATCATCAAAAAATAATAATAAAAGAAAAAAAGAGACCCATCAATCAATGAAAGACTTTTTTTCTCTCTACCTTTTCGCTATTATTATTCAAGGCACATAAATCCATTTGAAGTAATGTACTAACAATAATAGAAGACTTTCAGAGTTGTAACACAAAGTACAGGACGCTGAAATATTAGAGGAATAAATTAGGTTTCTTTTCTCTAAAAATAATATATACTTTATTAATCGTTATTTTTATAATGCTTTATATGATTAAAATAATAAGTAACACGTTTTAAAAAGAAAAAAAAAACTTTTTTTTTTTTACAAACCACGCATATTATATACACACGATTACTAAAAAGAAACACTACTAATTCAAAGAAGACCCTTTGCTTCACCTTTGGAGCCTTAAACAAACCAAAAAAGACTAACTCCTAAAGTACACTTTATACATTCTTATCATAGTAGCCGCTTTTACAAGTGATTATTTATATAGTAAATGAACATGCATAGGCTGCTGACCAACACATATAAACCAATGCAGTGAATTGACTGACTTTTACTTTTAAGTATATGATCAATAAAGTATCTGAGCCTTCCTTATCAAATACATAATGCTTCTTAACCAAAAGTCTGATAGAATTTTTTTGAAGACAGAATAGATGAATTAAGAAACATTCGCTTTTATAATTACAATTAAGACAAAAATAAATTATGATTCTCATATCATGGAGGCAATAAAGTCACCAACTAAGATAGTTATGGAGATCAAAGCATATAGAGTTAAGAATCATCAAGTTACAGAACTAGGCTGCTATGGATGATGACCTTTTCTTTAATTATCTACAATTAGAGATTGTCTTCAGAAAAAAAGATAACAAATATTGGAAGAATTCAGTAATACTAAATAGAAAATGTAAGACATTGTGAAAATAGAAAAAAGATTGATGAGATAATTGATATAAAAAGAGAATATATGTTTTATTATAAAAACACAAATATTGGCAATACAAATGAAAAGTGAAAGAGCAATGTTGGAGGATAGATGGTTGATCAGATAGAGTTACAGTATTAGTTATTCAAATTAATGGAAAATACTATTATGTGAATAATTCAGGTTTATGCCCTAACAAGTTTTCATTGTGATGAATAAGTAGATAATTTTTATAAGAATTTACAAAATACTTTTGATCAGATTGAACAACATTTTAAAATTACCATGGGAGATTTTAATGCTACAATTGGTAAATAATTGAAAGATTAAAATACTGTGAATAAATTTAGATCTGAAAACAAAAATAAAAAATATGGAAACTGGAATTTGAGAAAAAAACAATCAATATATTATAAATCCTTTTTGATTTTTGTTTGAGAAATGTCCAAAACAGAAATGGACATGAATACATCCAAATGAAAGTATTTCAAGACTGCAATAAAAATTGAATTTAGTAAATAATTATCAAGTAATGAAAAATCAAATAAATATAAGTATTAACCTTAAAAAGACAAAAGCTATAAAAAAACAATGTATTTCTATCACCTTCAAAAATATTCTAATAAATTTAATATGGAAATCATACTAAAAATTAAAAGACTTTAATAATGTTTCAGACATAATGGTGAATTTAATAAGAAAACAGATTAGAGAGCCAATACAATTCACCAGGGATTTCAATTGAGGCAAAAAAGACAAGAAATAAAAATTTTTAAATCTCCATTTAAAAAAATGAAATATCTAAAATTCAATAAAATGATAAAAAAAAACAACCTAATATTATATATGGATACATAAACATGAAAGGTTAACAAAAAAAAAAGCTATAGATGGGACCAAAATTCCCACAAGTATAAAGTAATAATTTAATACTGGAAGAAAAGTTACTTTAGTATGAAATAAATTGAGATCCTGCTGAATCTCACTGCACTCATTAAAATACATATATAACAGCCAATCATAATGTCATGATAGCCATCTAAACAACAATCAAATCCAAACACACAACAAAGATTTTAGTATGAAAAAAAAAATATTACTAAAAGAAATAATGATAATTTAAAATATTTGGAGAAATTCTATGAAAAGAACAAGAAAATAAAGGAATCTCTACAATTTTGGCATCCCTTAAACTTTTAGGTATTTTAAATGAAGAAATGAGATATGAAAATAAAATAATTGAAGCATGAATAACACCAGACAATTATGCAACTATTAAAAGTAGTTTAAAGGAAGACAATGAATAAATAAAAAAAATATTGGAAATTGCTGAAACCAAATGATTATACAAAGTTTAATAGAATTAACAGTCGTATAAATAATAGTACATATATATAGTTATAAGACAATTAAGTTTAACTTACGAACGCTGGCCATGAAGGCATACAAAAAAACATAATATAGGCCGGTGAGGCCTGCAAAGTTCCTAGGTCCACTTTTTAACCTTCAGTGGTGGAATTCACTGGGTTTGTTCCGTCGCTAAGTTAAAACTCTTGACCTTCGTGTGCATTCAATGAGTTCTCTGCTATAAGTGCTGCTTAGTTGTTTTTTGTTCCTTCTTTTTTCTTGTTAAGGAATGTTTCAGAAACCAATTAATTTTCAGCTATTGTCTACTTTTAGTAATCAGCACTTTTAATCTAGCTGCTTAATTAGTTTCTGATCTGAAGCTTATCTTTAATAGCGTACCAAATTTAATTACAAAATTCCTGTCTATTTCTTTTAATAAAACTTATTTTAATAAAACATTAATTATTATATACGTATAATTTTCTTTTAACAAAACATTATTATACACATATATAGTACCTCCACCACTTCAGAAATTATGGTTTCTGAAGTCTTACATAGTCTTTTAAGTAAGCGGGTTCTTTTCTTGTTCTTGAAGATCTGCGTGGAGATGTTTTCTCTTCTAATGGCGTTTTGTTAGTCTCTTGATCGTCGGAATTCTCTTCGCATTTGGGAATGTGCGGTGCTACCGTACTTCCGGTTTGCACTAATTCTTCTCGATGTCTCACATGATTTATATGCTTGCGTGTTGTTTTTCCAGTTTCTGTCTCTACAAGTATTATTTGTTTTGACAGTATTTCTTTTACAAAGGCCTACACCCAGTGTTTCCTGATGACGTCTCTAACCCAGACTTTTTCTCCTTTGGAGTAAATAGTATCTCCAGTGTTGTTTTTGTAATGTGTAGTTTTGTTCTGGGTGGATTAACGATAGTTTCATGTGTAATTTCCGTCCGAAAATTAATTCTGCAGGAGATTTGCCTGTAGCACACGGAGTACTATGTTGATATAATAAGGCAGAATGTAAGGTGTCTTGTATATTTGCAGTGCCTTCCTTCCGTAACGTTTGCTTCAAAGTTTGTACTGCCTTTTCTGCAATACCATTGGACTCCGGGTGATATGGGGGCATGGCTAAGTGTTTAATTCCCCATTCTGTGAAAAATTCTTCAAATTTAGTGGATGTGAAACTGGTATCATTGTCAGACACAATTGTTTCAGAAATCCCATGAAAAGCAAAAATCTCCTTCAGTTTTGCGATTGTTTCTTCGGTACTGGTGTTTTTCACTACTCTATATTCCGTCCACTTTGAATAAGCGTCGATCACTACCAAAATTATAAAGCCGTGAAACGGTCCAGCGTGGTCAATGTGAATACGGCTCCACGCTCTTTCAGCTCAAGCAGCATATTTTTTCTCATGCATATTTGCATTTACTTGGCAACTTTCACATGATTTCACATATTTCTCTATATCAATATTTATTGCGGGCCACCATATGTAACTACGAGCCAGAGCTTTGGCCCGCACTATCCCAGGATGACCTTGATGAATTAAGTGAAGAATGTTATTTCGCCCACTGCTCGGTATCAACACTCTATCATCCATTAAAATACATCCCTTGTTTATGGACAATCTTTGTCTTACGTCCCATAAAGTTTTATGTAGTCTCTCGGGCCGACTTTGTGGCCAGCCTTTGCTGATCCATTTACTTAAGTGTTTATATCCATTGTCAGCTTTAGTCCAATTAGCTATCTTTTCACTGGTTATTAATTCGTTGTTCCAATTATCGATATAGTTAATAGTTTGGTCGTCTTTTTGTAGTTCAGCTTTAATGGGCATTCTTGACAGTGCATCTGCGTGTTTAATGATCTTTCCTTTTTTGAAATTTAGATCAAAATCATAGCCTGACAACAGATTAACCCAACGTAACATTCTAGGGCTTAGATGATCAGGTGCAGTTTTACTTTTTGCTAATAATCCCAACAGCGGTTTATGATCGGTAAAGATTTTAAACTGTCGACCATACAAATATTGGTGAAACTTTTTTATTGCAAATATGATAGCCAACGCCTCTTTATCTAGTTGACTATAATTTTGCTCAGCTTTTGTTAATGTTCTTGAAGCGTAGACGATTGGTCACTCGCCGTCAGCTACTGTATGGCTTAAGACTGCCCCTACTCCAACTTCGGATGCATCTGTTGTCAATATCAATTCGAGGCTACTGTCGTAATGTACTAATAAGCTGTTTGACGTTAATAATTCTTTAGTTTCACAAAAAGCTTTTTCTTGGGTTTGATCCCAAATCCATTTTTGGTTCTTTTTTAATAAATTGTATAGTGGTTTTGCTATGTGAGCTTTCTTCTTAAGAAAAACTTCAAAATAATTAAGAAGTCCTAAGAAAGCTTGAAGTTCTTTAACATTTCTGGGTCTTCGTGCTTCCTTTACGGCTGCAATTTTTTGAGGGTCGGGTCTTTTTCCCTTTTTTAAGATTATGTGTCCCAGGAATTTTAATTTAGTTGCCATCCAGATACATTTGTCTGCGTTTATTTTAGCTCTGAAAATACATAACTTGTCGCAAACTTTTAAAACTCGTCACGTAATTCCTCTTCTGAATTGGCCACAACCAAAATGTCATCAAAATACAGTGTTACACCCTCCAATTGCTGGAACAGCATGTCCATTTTGGCCGGGAAAATATTTGGTGCAACCGTAATTCCATAAGGCAATCTATTATACTTAAACAATCCCTTATGTGTTGTAATAGTTAGCAATTCTGATGTGCGTTCAGAAACTGGTATCTGGTGAATTGCGGCCTTTAAATCAATTTTAGCATAGTGAGTTGCCTTTTGCATATTTGCCAGTATTTCTCTGACATTAGGTACAGGATACTGACTTTTAGTGAGGTTTTTATTTATTGTGGTTCCTATAATCTCCGCAAATGCGAATCTGCCCATTTGGTTTAGTTATAACCACGATTGGAGTCGCCCATTCCGTTTTCTCGACTGGCGTTAATACACCCTTACTAACCAGATTTATCAACTCTTGTTCTACCTTAGTTTGCAGCACAAAAGGAACTTCTGGGTCTGCAGATAACGGAGGTCGTGCCACCTTGTAGCTCTATGTTTATGGGCGTCGTAATAATTTTTTCCTCATCACTTTTAAATAATTCACAATATTTATTTCTCATTTCTTGCTCAATAGCAACTTTATTTATTACACATATCTCTATTCCCAAAGCATCGAACCATTCCCTACCTATAATAGGATTTAGACCGCCTTGTACTATATATAACGGTAGTGTTCGAACCTTACTATTTAATTCAATCTGAGCCATCACCTTGCCTAATATTTTCATACTATTTCCACTAGCGTCTTTTGCCCTTAAACTTGTCTTCATTAATAAAGGAGGATTTTTTCGATTTTTCGCTATCTTCTCCCAGTCATCAAGTGTCATCATTGACACGCCTGCTCCGCTGTCAATTTCCATTTTTACTGGTGTCTTTAATAAATTAACTGTTAGCATAAACTGACTTCCGTATCCCATCTGTGTATTGTAAATATCACTTTTTTTTTTATTTTTGACTTTACAAGTTGGCGAGCTGCCACGATCCTTTTCTCCTTTATTTCGACATACTTTCTGCAAATGCCCAACTTTACCACAAGTCCTACAATGCTCTTTATTATTTTTACACTTATGAGCCATGTGGCCTTTTTTCCCACAGCAATAACACACTATTTCATATGTTTTGCTCTTAATAGGTTGGGACTTATTTTCAGTTTTCCGAATATACGCATTACCGTCATTTTTGTGGGTAAAATTTCTAAATTCTTCCGATTGGTCGAGTACTATTTTGGTTGCTTCGTCATAAGTTAACTCTCTTGAGGCCAGTAACTGCTGCGTAAGCCTATCATCTGACATGCCCCAAAGTAATTGCTCAAGCAGATTATCCTCTAAGGCATCGCCATAACTGCAACTTTTAGCAAGTTCTCTTAGAGCTTGATCATAATCTCGTATACGCTCTCCCTTGTTTTGCCTTCGGTTTCTGAAGTGTAGTCTTGCGACATGCTTCGAAGGCTGGGGACTGAAAAAATTATTTAATTTTCCCGTAACTACATTATATGGCAAATTCTCTGGCTCTTCGTGATCACAGAGTCTATTTGCTATTTCGATTACTTGTTGCCCGGCATAACACAATAACGTGGCAACTTTAATGGGGTCGCTTGTCGTACCATTAATCAAAAATAGTTTCTCGATTCTCTTAAGATAAATTGGCCAATCAAAAGGGTTATTAATGGTGAACTCGTTAATTGTTACCTGAGGCACTGATGTCATCATTTTCTATTTTGCTTTTTTTTTTTTTTTTAAAAAAAAAATTTCTATTTCGCTATGAGATAACTATTAAACACGCTTACTGAGACAAATTTCTATTAATACACTTACTAAAACAAATTACTGTTAATATGCTTACTAAAACAATTTTTCCGACTACCAATTCTATATTCACCCGAACTTCGATTCTCAATTTCCTTGTAGCTTTCTCTACATTATACAATTCAATTTGAATCCACTACTGTTTCTAAATTGCACCAGATTTTTCTACTGGAACGTATCCTGTCGACTGTGCCAATTTTCTGCTGTGTACAGCCACTCACTCAGCTTAACCATCAGGTAAATAGACAGCAGAAACCAAATGATTATACAAAGTTTAATAGAATTAACAGTCGTATAAATAATAGTACATATATATAGTTATAAGACAATTAAGTTTAACTTACGAACGCTGGCCATGAAGGCATACAAAAAAACATAATATAGGCCGGTGAGGCCTGCAAAGTTCCTAGGTCCACTTTTTAACCTTCAGTGGTGGAATTCACTGGGTTTGTTCCATCGCTAAGTTAAAACTCTTGACCTTCGTGTGCATTCAATGAGTTCTCCGCTACAAGTGCTGCTTAGTTGTTTTTTGTTCCTTCTTTTTTCTTGTTAAGGAATGTTTCAGAAACCAATTAATTTTCAGCTATTGTCTACTTTTAGTAATCAGCACTTTTAATCCAGCTGCTTAATTAGTTTCTGATCTGAAGCTTATCTTTAATAGCGTACCAAATTTAATTACAAAATTCCTGTCTATTTCTTTTAATAAAACTTATTTTAATAAAACATTAATTATTATATACGTATAATTTTCTTTTAACAAAACATTATTATACACGTATATAGCAGAAATTATATACCAAATCTGTAAATGGTAAAAATATTCTAGATTATTAAAATATGCAGTAATAATATTGATATTTAAGAAATAAGAAAAAGTTAATATTAAAAATTACAAACCAATCTGTCTTCTATCAGTTCTCTACAAATTTTTTACTATAATCATTATATTACAGAAACTTTAATTTAAACGAATCAAAGAAACATATTAATTTAAAAGTAGTTTAGCACAATAGATATCATCAGGGAGAATAAATTGCAATTTGTCATTGAATTTGATTACAAAAAGGATATGAATTTATAAGTACCTTGCCGATAATTAAGCTATTGGAATATCAAGGCATAAATTCGGGTATTATAAAATTTTGTAAAATACTGATCAAAACTCAACAGCAACAATCACTATATAAAGATAAGAGTGTATAACAGGGTAATTCTATTTCCAAAACTTTTTGCAACAGTTAAGTAGAAATTATTTTGCAGAATGATGCTTATTTTTTCAAATAATGCTTTACAAACTTCAAGAAATATAAGATGAAAACAAAAACATTAAACTAATAATAGATGCTACAAAATGTTCAATGATTTTTCACAAAAAGGAAAGAAATAACCATTACTGGTAATAAATAAGAAGATATTAACAAGATTACTAATTAAGATGTGCTTGGAAAAGATTTCTAAGAAAATATATTTTGGTAGTACTTATTTATGAATATGAGATGTGAATACATAAGTTTAATATAAAGTCTTGAGAAAAATGGAGACATGCATATTTGAAATAAGAAAAAATCAGAAATTTAATATATGAGTGATATACTGACATCATTCAGTTAATTAAAATACTGAAATGCAACTTGGGTAGACATATTGCTAATGATAATAGATGTACAATTGAAGCCTTAAGAAATTGAATGCCCAAGGTTTTACAAAAATCAGACTATGTACTATGAAAGATGGATAAGATTAAGAGTGTTGGAGTAAGGTGGAAAAGAAAAGCAAACAGTATTAAATTCAGATACCCTAATTACGGTTGGAAATTGTGATAAGGACATATATAAGTAAAGCAGTTTTTAAATAGCCTACTGCGGGTGTTTGTCCATCTTTCTTCTATGGAGAAAAGATATTTATCAGGCTAATATTTATAATTAGATATTTGACAATTGCTCAGAAATTGGATTAGTTAGACTGGCTGCAAACTAATTACCTTGAAATCTCCAAAACAAATTGCTAATTTCGTCAAGATTTTAATTCCAAATCATTTGCATACTATGAGGCTCTCCTAAGACAATAATAAAACTTATGAAAACACCCTGGCTTCATGTCTGAAAATAGACCTTTATATAGGATGATTCTTACTTCTTAATAACCATTTCTATACTTTACCAATGTTTTTTCTACCATTCTTATTACTCAGCCTGTTCTTATAAAGTTTAAAATAATATTATTAATGATAGTTTAGATTCAAATCCATTCACTTCTTTTTTCTATTTTTTTCTTTCCACATTCCTCTAGTTTATTTGCAATCTATTTTATATTTTTAAATGCTAAAATTATATTTTCAATATCACAAAAAATAAAAACTTTTTTTTAAATATAGATTTGACAAATGTATATACACGTGTTTTTGCACGCATACGTAAAATATATAACAAAATAGTTATTTTAAATATAGTATAAAAACACGTACATATATATTTTGTTAGCTTATAATCCAATCAAATGTTGCCAAAAACTGTTAAGGTTAAATAATGTATAAATAAAAAATGGAGTTTATCTTAATACAGTAAATATGATATGAAAGTAACTTAATTATATAGACCCTTTAGTTATTGGCACATTTGGATCATAAATATTATTTACATAAAATGGATTTACATTATATATATATATATATATATATATATAATGTAAATGTGATATATATATATATATATATATATATATATATCACAAATCAATATTCAAACAGGTACTATATTTTACGCAGGGCTCTTTTACATTATTAAGATTATATTAAGCGCAGACCAATTTCATTCAAATTAATACTATATTTTTGACATCATGTAGCTTTTTATTCCTTTGAGAAATGAAGTTCTAATATTTATGGAACATGTACAAATTTAAATACCATAAATAAAAAAAAATTGGAAACTATTTATATTCTTGTGTTAATGCACAATAATAAATGGTAAGAAAAACTAGTAAAAATGAAGTTCATCATAAAAACTAAAAATTATTCTCTTTTGTAACACAGAACTTTGATGGAAAAGTTTAAACCAACAAATATGAATCAATCACAATAATAAAATTGTTTTATATAATGAATATAAATATAATTTTTTTTATTGATAAATCAAAGATAAATGTAAGCAAACAATTTTGAAAATGTTGCAGAGCAACTTCTATTCAATTGTTGAATAAGAAAAAGGATATATAGTAAGCAAAATAAATTTGCAGAAAATTGAATAAAATCAGATTGAAGGAAGAAAGCAGATGGATAAAATTTTGAAACATAGTTACAACTGAAATTAGTTGAAAGAATGAAGCTTTAGAAAATGAAGTATCCACTTAGACTCTGCCTGTATTAAATAATAAAACATTTTGATAATACAAAAATTGAAATATAAAAAAATACATACCTATTGACTTAGTACATAGAATTAAATCTTGTGGTTTTAAGAAAAAACTACTGCAACACAAATAATAAGTATTAAAATTGTGGATGGGTGTCACTGTGCTGAAGAAAATTAGATTAGGAGAATGAGAATCAATAAAAAATAATACATTTATTTTTGTCAGAGTCTCAGACCAGGCAAAGCTTAATGCATGAATTGTGAAAACTATAATCTGCATATATATTTGCAACAGTATATTAAAACTTTAATAAGTGTTAGTATTAAATATGCACACATATATAATTCGAATATGATAAATTGAACAATTATATTAAATCTTCAAACATTTTTGAAGGGTTACCCTTCATTATCAAGAAGTACAAACTCTCTCATCGTTTTTTAAAATGATATACAAATATGCAAATATCCAACAAACTGGGTAAATATGCAAATTAGAATCAAAGTGCCTACACTTGCCATTTCTTCGATAAGGCATAAAATGACTCTCTCTTGTTCATCCGAAATGATGTAACACGCCTCTTTAACCCTTCTTCGCAAATCATTCCATTCTCTACACAATACTCTTGGCCTCTCAGGTCTGCACTGATGACCCACAGCCATTGCATGCTGTACAAAAACTGAAGGGTGGGATGAGTCCACTAAGACCTTATTGTACGCATATACATGCTGGGAAAATCTTGTTTGAACCGAGATGTTCTCGTTTCCCCATAATATGCAGCCGGGCAATTGTTTTCACTACATGCAATCTTGTAGACCACCTGCTGTGCTTGTACTGGAAGAGTATGATCTTTGGTGTTGTTTATACACCTATTCAGATTAGCGGTAAACGAAAACACACACTAAACTCCAAGCATGCAATGTCTGTGGGTCATCAGTGCAGACCTGAGAGGCCAAGAGTATTGTGTAGAGAGTGGAATGATTTGCGAAGGAGGGTTAAGGAGGCATGTTACATCATTTCGGATGAACATGTGATGAACAAGAGAGAGTCATTTTATGCCTTATCGAAGAAATGGCAAGTGTAGGCACTTTGATTCTAATTTGCATATTTACCCAGTTTGTCGGATATTTGTATATCATTTTAAAAAACGATGAGAGAGTTTGTACTTCTTGATAATGAAGGGTAACCCTTCAAAAACGTTTGAAGATTTAAAATAATTTATTTTTATTTTTATAGAATTGTTCAATATAATTGTTCAATTTATCATATTCGAATTATATATGTGTGCATATTTAATACTGACACTTATTAAAGTTTTACATATTGGATCAAAATACACACATAGTTAATTTTTTGTATATATAACAGCATATTAATTAATTTAAAAACATTTAAAAAAAGAAGAGATTAAATTCATGAAGACCAATTCCATTCAAATGAGCAAACTGAATTTCTATAAAGCTCAACTCAGTTGATAATTGCACAGAGCTACATAGATATTTATGTGTAAGTATGGACAGCAAGGTATAATGATAACGTACTTTTTCCATTCGCATAACCCAGATTTAAATATAGGACAAATAAAACCTTTTTTCAGATTCTATTAAGGCTTTTAATTTTTAATTCAAATAACTGGTCCATAATAATGTAGATAATCCTTCAACATTGATAAGTAAATTAATATGTAACTATTTTTACCTTAGCTAAGGATGAAAAACAATTTATAACAGCCAAATTCTTTCTTTTGACTATTTCTGTGTGAGAAGCTGATGGAAAAGCTTTTGGTTAGTAGTAGCTTTTCATTTATGTTTCAATAAAAATAATATGATAAAAATTTTGTCAATTTATAAAAAATAAAAAAACAATTAGAAAAGTAATTTTAAAATAATACTATTTAAATACAGCTGTTTTATTAATATTTGACTGAAGGTTTTGTGATAACGGTATATTATTAGATATGATATATTGGACTATTTCTATCATCTATGTGTTAATGTTGAATGTATAGAAAAATTTAAACTTTATTTAAACTTTCCAAATACAAACAACTTGTTAGTAATAACACACATATAGATAACACAAGTTAGTAATTACACAATGTTTGGAGTAGTATTATTCTCCACTCTTCTTCAGGTGTCAAAGGCCTTTGACAGAATAACTCAGTAGAGTGTTTGCCTTAAATTCGATATTCAAGAATCTAAAGGTGCGAGTTCTCAACTTCTAAGCAAATATTGTCACAGTGCATATAATACTATTCGAAACGTGTAATTACTAATCTGTGTTGTCAATATGTGTGTTATTACTAACAAATTGTTTGTATTTGGAAAGTTTAAAATTTTCTATACATTCAATATTCACTCATAGATGATGGAAATAGTCCAACATATAACATCGTTTTATTAATGTTTTTTTTTTTTTTAAATTATCTTTTATCTCTGTGAGCTTTTTTCCTAGTAGGCAAGATCATATTATAACTGAACAAATATTTTGAATAATATTTTTATTCCCATATTTGGATTACAATTTTTATAACTATAATGATATAAATATTTTTTTAACATAGTTATTAGGATATTTACAAAACTAAATATCTTTGATTTATTTTATATTCACAACTATTAAATCCTATGCTATAGATGCTTTTTTTCATCCTCATTTCTTTAAGTCTGCACGTAGCCAAACCTTTTGGAGTGATAGCCAGAATTAGCAATATAATTGCTGCCACTAGGGTATGATTAATTTCCAGGCCTACAATTACTGCAATCTGAAAGCATCTCCAAATCAAATGCCTGCTTTACACAAGTGAATTCAAAGCCTGAATTATGAGAGAATTCTCTAAATTAATGGAATGATGGGAAGAACCATGAAAGAAAAAATGAATACAAGGATTTTTTTAAAATATAATTTTTATTTCTTTTTTATTTTACTAGTTTTTGTTTTTCTAAACGTAAAGTTGATTTTTAAGTGCATTTTTTTCTATTTAAAGTATCATACAGTTACTTTATTTTCTTTCCTCAAAACATTTACTTAATATAAAAACTTGATGACATAAAACAATGAGATACTATGTATGCAAACTTTTTTACCATTTCTATCAAATAAACTTTAGTTGCTCAACTGTTTATATATATATATATAATCTAAAAGAGAAATAAATGAACTAATACCAGAAAAATAACCTCGGCTAAATAAACGGTAACACATAAGCTAAGCTAAGTGGGTTCTCATATATGATTTATGCTATAATAAAAATAGCTATAGGGATAAGAATAATAATCACTAAGCATTGCAAATATACTAATTAACGTTTAATAAATTTTAAAAGGAAAACACTCAACTCACTTTGACAACTAGAAAGCGCATGTGCATTAGCTTATTGGTATTCATGATACTATATAATGATTTGATATTGTTATTTTAAAAAGTTTTGCTTAATGAATGCTTATGTGTTTGTAAAAGATTATGTATATTTCGTGTTCTTTTAATTGCCGAAGGCTACATTTCTTCAGTCATATTTGACAAGCATGTCAGTACTTTATTGGTTTTATGCATCAATTTGATATTATGTTTATTGAGAATTTAGAATTAATTCCTCTCTTGTATACATGATATATGTTATCTGATCATAGTATGTTTCCAATGTATACAAATTTATTTCCAATCTTGATAATTTGGAGATAGATTTTGGCTCATTGTTGCTATTGGAATAATTTACATATTTTATAAGGAGATAGATGGTCATTCTCTTTGGTATTGCTTGAGTGATATTTTCTCATGTTTTATAATTGTAATGTAGTGGTTTATCCCCATTTTATTATATATGTCTAGAGACAAGAGTCCTAACATATTTTTTTGCCCTCAAAAAGTAGGTGCATATTTTGGGTTCTTGCCTTCACTAGATTCATTGCTTTGTTTAGCTTTTCCTCTTGGAAGTATCTTTTTTACATTGTATTTATTATCATGTATGATGTAGTGTATATTTTGTATATTGACAATTGATAGTTTTGTTATTTTGAAGGGTATCATCCTTTCTTCATGAGCATTTTTTAACTTCTTAAGTGTACGTTGAGAGTTTTTGATGTGTAAATCTGTTTTTCTTTGCTAGCACTACATGAGATAAAACCGATAATGACTTATTCAAAATTATAAATTTATATTCTTTAACTAAATAAGCAATATGTATCATAATCATCCAGAAGCAAGTCATCACTGGATTGTTAAAGTCTAAATATTCAGATTTACTCATTATAGGGACAATAGCATAGAGTATATCAGTGTATCTATAACCCCTGAAAACAATTTGAAGATTTAATACAATTTTAAAAATTAAAAAAAAAAAAAACACAACATAGAATTGATAAGTAATACATAAATTAGTCAAAGCTATAGATTATAAAATTGTAGAAATGTTTTATGACATATATTTTATGCAAGAAGGTATAAAGCTTGTGCCATAAATTTGTTTATAACTTAATAAAGTTCTATTACTTTAAAGACACAAAATATTTTAGTGATAAGAGTAATAATAACTATATGACTTTAAAATTGAAAATTTATTGCAATAACCTCTTACTTATAGATGTACTTGACCACCTAAGACCATTATAGGTCAGGGATATTTAATTTATCCATTTAATTTATTAATTTTAAATAAGTTTAAATTGTAGAAATATTCTTCTGTAAGCAACTGCAATGGATTATTGTAACAGTGTTTTGAAAATTTTATAACAGACTTCCCATGGTGTTCATGTTTATAAAATTTGTTTATTGAAAAAATAAATGTTATTTTTGTTGTTAAGTCATGTGTAATGTCTCTATAATGTCTCAGTATTCATCAATCAATATTCAAAAATTTAAACATTATGTAATTTATAATGCAAATATTTTCATGCTATTTATTCAAAGTACAGTCACATAAATGAAAATATTAAACTATTGACTGATGATGATTTTGCAAAAATGAAGAATGCATTTGAAATAAAATATTATTCATTTTATTCTATTAATCGAATTTAAAACTGCTATTTAATAAGGCTGCTTTTATAATCAATTGTGAGTGACTATAAAATCCTTTTTCCACTCTTGGTATTTGAATGTTATCCTAGAAGATGAGTCTATTATTCCAAATTTAGTTTTATGCATTTTTGTTTTAATTAAAATATTTTATTAAATTTTTTATTATTGTTATTATTATATAGTAGATATACATTAACTTGTAGATTGTCTGTCTTCTCATGTCTACCACTAGGATATCATTCATTTATTAACATGTTCATAAAGCAAAATATTGAGAAAATTTAGCATTCAAATATAATACAAAATCCCCGAGACCGTAATATCTTAGTCCCATAAAATAAAAACTCATATTTGTTGTTTTAAAAAAGCAAAGTATCATAAACAAATCAATACGATTTATAAAAGATGATTATTTTATTAAATGTAGATCTGATCATGGGAATAAGATGTTGAAGATCGACTTGGAGGTGTAAGACTATATTGGAGAGAGATAATAAAAGAAGTTTTATTATAAGTAAAGAAATTATTATACCCTTGCTAATTTGTGATATGTGTTATAAATATTGGAAGCTTTGAAAGTTTTGCAAGAGTGAATTGAGGTTTCTCCTTCTGTTAAAAGTATATTCAATTATACTTTATAATGTTTAATTATTATTATTATTGTAGTTCTCTTTACTGTTAGCATAAATTGTAGTAGCAACGATTCCTGAGCTTCGCTTGATCCCTTAATTCATCACAATTCATAATTTACACATTGATCCCTATCTATGTCCAGAGTTCCCCTTGACACAATATATATATATATAATGTAACGGTATTTTTTTTTTAGGTTTTTCCAATATACACAAATAGTATTAGTAAATTTTGATCAAGTTGAGCAAAGATAATATTTAGATTAAAAATGGTTAATATATCTCAAATAAAAATGATTAAATTCAAATATATATATAATACTAACCAAACATTTTTAATGATAATGATAATTTATTAAGTAGCATTGACTATTAAACTATGTACAAGTGTTCCCAAAATATTTTTGTTTTTCTAGTTTCAATAAATAGAAAAATGAAATTTCAACATGTCAAACATCTTAAATGGAAAGTATACTTTTGAAAAATGTATTACTGTTTGATAATCATCATTAATAAATTGCTACACCATTCCTGCATGTCTCCCAGTGGATTGCATGATTTTTCAGGATTGTGGGTATTAATAACATACTGCTGTTAATAGCTTAATGTTTGAATTGGGTTCAGTAAGCAAACACAAACTAAATGAATTAGTCAAATACTAAGTTAACATTTCTTGAGAGGTATTTTAGACATATTTACATATTAAACTATATCCATTATCTAATGTTAAATGTTGAATGTCTTTAAAAAATTTTAACTTTATTTTAAAATTTCCAATTACATTCAACTGTTAGCAATAGCACACAAATTAGTATACACACGTTTTGAGTGGTATTATTATCCTCTCTTCTTCTGGTATTCTTGGTCAGACCAGTGACAGTACTAGCATGGAAATCAAACCTGGACCAAAAGATTCCCTTAAAAATTCAATATTCAAGAATTTAAGGGTCCATGTTCGATTCCCATGTTACTATTGTCAATAGTCAGGCCAGCAATACCAGAAAAAGGGAGGATAATAGTACCACTTGAAACTTTATGCATATACTAATCTGTGTGCTATTACTAATAGTTGAATGTAATTGGAAAATTTAATTAGTTAAATTTTTCTACATTAGATGATGGAAGTAGTCCAATATATAAATACAAATAATTTATTAACATGAAAATTGTTGTTTATATACTTGCAACTATTACTCGATATATAAAATATTAAAAATAATAATTAAAAATAGTAATAATAATATTTCAAATTTAAGGCCATAGAATAATTATACTGATAAGATCTTACTGAATGAAAAGTTGAAAAAAAGGTAAAATGCTTTTCATATATATCTATAAATGAGTCCTTATATGTTACTCTAAAGATGGTAGATGGGTATTCAGTAGTACTGGTGATGTTGGCCAATAGGTCTACTAGGTTTTATGGCATAGTTCATTTCTTTCCTCACAGAATGATTAAAGCAGACAATGGCTGGTTTTAGCAAATTTCAGCATAAGTCTCTGGATCTGATTGCATCACTGAGTTTTTGCTCGGTGTGTTGTTGGTTTCTAGCCACACATACTAGATGGTCTTCTGCTGGCGAATATTATGTTTGTTGTACTGGATTTTAATTTTGAAAAATATTTTTAAAGCCAGCAAGCTATAGCAGTCCAAACTATGATTGTTAGCCAGCAGTTTATTTTCTCTGCATGGGATGACAACAACACAGCTTTCTAGTTGACTTAAGGCTTAGAATAAACTAGAGAAGATTGTCCAAGTTGTTTGTTTTATCTATTTACACCCCATTTGCTGTTTTCCCTCTTATTGCTGGACTGAGGATTTTTTCCAGGCAACCTGTTTATCAAAACATAATTACAAGATTTTACATCTATTTCTTTACAACATGTTTCTAATAAATATTTTCATTTTTTTTTTTTACAATATTTTGAAGAAACAAATAATTTTAAAGATATTTTATTTATGTTAGCAGTATTCCTCACTTTTAAAAATTAATCAATAATTTTATTAATCCATAATGATTTGTAATTAAATTTACTTTAAAAATTGGCAAATTTTAAATTTTAAATTCCACAAAAGGTATAAAATATCTTTAAATTTTTATGAGCTACATAATTCAAAATGCTTGTGTGCATGATGACTATTTTTTCTTTCTTTACCATTTTATTGTTTCTCACTCATTACAAAGTAACTTTCCATCATGAAATTTCTAATAACATGATTAAATGTATAAACTAATTTTTCTTTTTTTTTTAAACCAGTGTGCTAAAGTGACATGCACTTTATATCTAACACACACATATGACAATTTATAAATTTATTATTCAATCTTTAAAAAAAAAAATATTAATTGTTTTTTGGTGCAGCTTTGTAGTCTAATTAATCTAAGTTGCTGTTGGATTTGTTTTAGTTAAAATGAAACAATAGGACACTGTAACTTTTTATTTCTAATTTCTAAGTTCATTGCAAACTTATTTCTCCAATTATTTTTGTATTTCAATGATTTTTATGAAGTGTTTTATAACAAACATAATACATATGTCCATGATTTCACTGTACATAAATTTGCTTGACATTGAACTGTAAAAAGAATGAACAGAATTTCAACTCTAGGATTCATAAACCAACCATAGGACATTAAGAAGTATAATGAAGCATTAACACTAGAAGGATTATCTGCTTGAATTCTGTAAGATACCCACAATAGACCAATAATCCATTGTATTACCAATATATAAAACCTTGCTCCCTTTTGGATCTTACATATTGATATATAACACTTGAAAATTAAACCTAACTTCCTTTTGAGTTAAAGACTGATAAATTCAACAAACATTTAAACTGCATTTTACTTCCTTTGAGTCTTATAGGTGGATGTGTATGTGTTGTGGTAGCACCTGAGAAAATATACACCACAATTGTCATAGTGTCTCATGTAAAATGACCCACTTGAAGTTGAACAAATCTAAACAAACTTTAATACATTCCCCCCTCATACTCTGCAGAACTTAATCTAACTATTCTGGTTATATGATTTATAGTTATTGACATTTAAATTATTACTATTCTTTTTCTTAATATTATCAATAAGTTATTCTTGGTTTCAAGCAAGCTGATAATTTCTCCTTTTGATAATTTTAATTGTCACTTTCTGGGTCATCATATATTTTACATTTTTAACACATTAGAAATAATTGTCTCCTAAATCATTTATCCTTTTAAACAAATCCAGGGTCAACAGAGAATAAACCAGCTTTTATTCTTCTACAATTAAATTTTATATATATCCACATACTTTTGTAATGGTGGTGGAGTCCTTATTTAAATGGATTTGAGATATGTTTGGCCATCTTCTAGGTCACTGCTGATTTCTTAATGCTGGTTTTGGCTACCAGTCTCTTCATTTTCTAGACCTACTCCTAACTTTTTCTATTCCAGTATTAGTTCCTAAATGTGGTGAATTTGCTGGAGATTTTTCTGGAGTGCCTGGTTTTCTTAGACTTGAAAAACTAAATGATGTATTATGCATGTTCTATCTCTGTTACCCATACTACTTCACTATCACCACCATCTACAGGTTTGGAAATCTTTGTCATCTTTCAATCTAATACAACCAATAGATGCCTCACTTATTGTGTATGATTGCCTATTTAGTGTGGTGAACTTGTCTTTTTCATTATATATATCTTTCTGATTCTGGAGGCTCATGTTAATGGAATTTAAAAATTCAGTCACTTGCTCTATTTTTTCAGTCAGTACTGATGATTATCTGTTCAACATGAAGAGATAAATGATCTGGCTCTGTCATGTTGCATGCACAGAATGTACTGCCTGTGAAAGAACTGTACGCAACTTTCAACACTTCATGTTAATTCTTTCCTGCATAATTTGAGACCTGATTCCTTCTTGGTGCTCTTCTGACCAAAAGCTATTCAAAATATGCTCTTTGTATCCAGAATAGAAGTTTGGTTTTTTACTAATGAGTTCCAGCATTCCTGACAATGCTTTGTATGTGAATGTAAGCAATAGTCACTTGCTCTCTTTCTGTTAGCTTGTTTAATTGGAAATAATTCTTCAAACAGTTAAAGTGTTCCATGGGAGTCTCTTCTACTTCACCTCTAGACATCTGAATTTTGAGAAATTGTTTAATAAAATTAAAGATCTCATAATTTCTGTGCTGTCTTGTAACTATTACATTTTCATAGCTTTCTTTTGGTTTCATATCTCTCATGGTATCTCTTTTGCTATCTCCATTAGATTCTTTTGTCCATTCTGAAAAACAGTTTCATCTATCTTCTTTCATCTTAATATAGTCCACTTTTACATTATATCAACTTCATTCTATGTTCCTTGCATTTTCTTTTGAGTTTTTTGGCGGTTTCTTTGAGTATCTCTTTTCACTTCTCTTCCAATTTTACCATTATTTCTATTATGCGTTGGACACTTTTAATTTATTTTCACGAGATTCAAAAGATTTTGGGGCCATTTCTGATTTGTTCTAATATTTTAACTCCAATTTACAACTTCATGTTGTCTTATAGTCTCTTGTACCACTTCAAACTTTTATTTATTGATGAATTTCTTTAAGTTCACTATATCTACTTTATTGCTTTTCTTCAAGTTTTAAATTCATTTCTTTAAATTTTTTTACAGCATAGGTCTGGTTTCTCTTCTGAAGGCTTTTGCACTGAATAAACAGATTTTGTTTTCTGTCACCACTGACTCCATTGGCTGTACTGCTTCATGGGTTGCTGATAGATCAATGTTTAATTGTGTTTGCAACCTTTTTTTATTAAAAAGGTTACTATTTATATATAAAACTAAGTATTTTATAATTTTCTTGTTGACTATCCTTATCTTTTTTCTTTCCCAAATTTAAAAAAAATATTTTTTTTATTTATATCAACTTTGCACCACCATATACAAATTTCACTCGTTTGTTAGAATTTTAACCAATCATTGTCTTTAAATCACGACTGCACATAACTGGTAAAAGCTGTAGAAAACTGCATTACATCATTCTTTTCATTATTTCAGTCTCTTCCGGAAGATATATTTTTTATCTGCAATAAAATTTGGAATCTTTATGATTTTTTATTGTAAAAAGAGACTTTCATTTTTTTCTTCTTCATTTTTTACTTTTAATAAAAAATAAATCATGGGTAAAAATATTCAGCAGGAAAAATAAAATCAGATTCAGAATATTCTTCAGACTTGGAATCCTGATAGATGATTCATATATATCAGAGGCCTCAATGTTAAGCAGCTTTTCTGATTAATATTGTCCAAGTGACTATTCAGATGATGATGGACCTGCAATTCCTGAAAAAAAGAGATGAACAATATTTCTCGATCTACAAGTGTTGCTACTTCTGTGAATGGACCATCAGCAACTGGTCCAGGACTAGTTTTTGGACAATAACATTAATGAATCACATCTACTAATCAGACAGATTACAAAATCTTCAGATTCAATTATCCTTATCACCCACGAGTTGTTGATTATTTTCATTTTTATTTTGATAAAAAATTATAGGGACAAATATACTAATATTTATACTACTGAAGAGAAAAAGTTCTGAATTGGAGCACTCTGACAATCACAAGAATTGACTGCATTTTTTGGCATGATAATTTTGATTTCCACAACAATAGATGTAAGAAGATTGTGATTTATTTGGCAAATAACCTGATATCAGACAACAAAAACTTGCAAAAGTTATCACCCATCTTAGATTTTTCATAATTTTATCTTGTCTTCATTTCAGTGACAATAAAAAATGCCAACAATTGATAGTAAAGATTATGATAAAATTAGGCCAATTATAGAATCACTGTAATGTAAATTTTAAAACTACATATCAGATGCACAAAGAGATTGCAATTGATGAAGCAATTACAAAGTTTAAATGCTGAAACACAATGATGAAGCAATATGAACCCACAAAATCAATAAAGAGAAAGTTTAAGTGTTGGGTATGTGGAGATATCCATAATGAATATATGTACCGCATGGAGTGGTACACAGGCAAAAGTGCAAATTTAGATGCTGCCCTATCTTTGGGGTACTAAACTGTGCTGTTAGTCGTTTTGCCACATCATGCAAAACAGAATCATATTATTTTTGTGACAGATTTTTCAGTAGCATAGAATTGGCAAAATAGCTATGTGCCAACAATTTTTCTACTGTTGTTGGATAGTCAGAGCTGATAGGAAAGATATCCCAGAGAGCATGAAAATATTTAAAAACTCAAAAGTGAAAAGAGGTGACTCCAATTATGTATTTGACAAACAGTGGTCTTCAGTTTGTAGTCTGGTTGGATAAAAAAAACAATTCTTTTGCTCAATAATGTTTATCTAATTCTGGAGAAGAAAAAACTGGTACACAAGATTAGATCCTTGTCCACCTGTATTAAAAAGTATATCTGTAAAAGTTAAAACTGGTACACAAGATTAGATCCTTGTCCACCTATATTAAAAAAGTATAACTGCTACATGGGTAAGGTTGATTTGGCCAATCAGAAATGAGTTCAGTATAGGTAGGATAAAAAATTGACGTGATGGCCAATATGCTTATTCTGGCAATGCTATGACACAGGCCAGTAACACCTGAAGAAGAGGTGCGACTAATACATCTCAAAACGTTGTGCATATACTAACTTGTTTGATGTGCTATTACTAACAGTTGAATGTATTTGGAATATTTAAATAAAGTTAAATTTTTCTAAAGTCATTCACTACATATATTAGATGATGGAAATAGTCCAATAAAAAATGTAGCTATTTTGAATGTCTTCATTATTTATTCATTGCACATAGCTTAAAAAACTCAAAAAGGCCTAGGACATTTGGAGGCTTGAATCGCTTTATCAAAGAGTCTCAGAAGAGACTTTTTCATTCAGAAAAATGCAACTGAAGCCTCTCCACTTTCTACATCTCCTTGACTATAGGGTCAACATATTTAGTTAATCTACACCATTACAATATTCCCCAATAGAAGATGTATTGAGTGCGGAAAAAGACAAAGGCACAATAGCACTTTCAACTGTACAGAATGTGGATTATTTGCTTTGAATGAAAGTTATGCAAAAGGGTGACAGATTTTCCACACTTACAGAAAAGGATAATTCCAAACTTAGGATGGTGCAGATCTTAGAAATCAGTACCATGAATTCTAATAGGTAAAAAATATCAAAATTTTATACATATATTCATTCTTTTGCAACATGAATATAGTAACTGTGTATTTTTTAATTATGATTTTATAATAATTATTTGATATTACATTTTTAATTTTGAAGAATATACTGATTCCACAATGTAAACAGTAAGATCTCATATTTAAAAAAGGCAAATTATATAAAGCTTGGTTAGAACAATTGTACTAATGCTCTTTTGTTAATATATATGGTTCTAATATTAGATACAGAGAACTCAAGCGAAAATAAAATTCCTTGGTGTATAGCATTATTACAGAAATGCCATTAAAAGATCAAAATTTTCTTGTTGAATACTTTAATACATATATTGGTATAAATAATAGATAATGGCTAAAAGTTGTTTGAAATAATAGTATTGGTGCTGTAAAATCAAATGATCTCTTGTTATTAAATTTTTACAGAATTGATTATCAGGAACACATTCTTTAGATAGAAACATTGTTGTAAAGAAACATGCATGCATCCATACTCAAAACAATGGAAGATATTTAGTTATGTAAGCACTTGCAAATGCAGATTATTGGATGGATCATAAATTAATATACTCTAAGATTAAAATCACAGTTGTATCCAAAAACAGGTTATTGTAATCAGATTCACAAAAAAAAATTGTCTGTTCTTTAGAACTATGTATTAATTATTATATGTAATAAATTTTAACAACTATTAAACAATAATTTAAATCTTCATGATTGTTATATTATTGAAGCATATAATTCTCTGAAAGGACTTATGGATACATATAAATCTATTTTTTGGGTTCACTAATAAAAAAGAAATATGTGGCATTTTCTGCTTGATGGAATAATAAATATGAAGTTTCACAACATATATAAAGGTTTAAAAATGATTGGTAGATTAAGACTGTAACTGCTTGATGGAATAATAAATATGAAGTTTCACAACATATATAAAGGTTTAAAAATGATTGGTAGATTAAGACTGCAAAGGACATACAGACATTTACTAACTGGGGTCATTCTTGATTTTTTTTTGTAATGATATATCCATTTTACCTATTCATTTAGAATTAGACAAAAATAGCAAACTCAGTGAAATCAAAACATCATAAAAAATGGAAAGAATGCAAACTTTGATGAAATACCTGGAGAAGTTTTAAAATATAATATTATGTTAGCTCCAAAAATATTGGAATTTTTTAAGAATGTATAGATTCATTAAGGTGTAAAGTCTGATATTAAGGATGATTCTATTGTTTCAATTTTTAAAAATAAAAAAGCCAGACAAAACAGCAGTAATCACCATAGAGTATCAAAATTATCCACTACAGCAAAAATATTTTCAAGAGTTTTGTTGAAAAGGTTGCTTCTAATTATTGATAAATAGTTATTGAAGACTCAAGATAGTTTTAGAGAACAAAAAACACTATAGGCATGGTTTGGTTCCAGGAAAATGCAAAAAAAAAAGTAATTTATATTTTGCTTTTATTAATTTGATCAAAGTATTTGATTCAATTAACTGAACATGTCTATGGCATTGTTTGGAATTAATTGGTTGTCCACTATAGTTTATATAATACAACTTCTACATGTAATACACCTTCTTCTATATGATGTAATGAAAGGCAATATTAATACTACAGAAAGAAAATCTGAGACATTTGAAGTAAAACTTGGTATAAACAAGAATGTGAACTTACTCCAACATTATAATTGATTTAGAGTTGGCTTAATAAAACAGGCATCAAAAACTGGTTAAATAGTGAAATTTTTAATTTGAATCTATTAAAAGTGAAAATAAAAACTTTACCTTCTTGGATTATGAATTTACATTATGATGTTGATTGTACTATATTTTCCAGTTTAAAAGACGATCGACTGAATGTATTTAATATTTTGAATGCAACATATAAAGTTCAATAATTTATGTTTAATAACACTCAAGTTATTTTATCAGTCAATGATGGACGAAAAATCTACAGCAATTTTTAATTTATATGATTATCAATTTACCAATGTAAATTAAGATAAACTTGGATGAATATTGAAGTGGAAAACAGATTCTTATGTGTGGCTGCTTTTAACAAGCTAAAAGGGCAATGTCTTTTTTTCCATATGTCATAGCATCGACCAGGAGGCGAACCTGCAACAACCGTCAGCAAACAACTGCTTGCTTGCAAGGCATTTGTGCTGAACTCTCGGCTAACAATGATTGACAAGAAGTACAATGTTGATTGCTTTTATTGGAAAAATATTAAGAAAATAGAAGAGATTGGAAAACTAAAATATGGTGTTTAAATATTGCAGAAAGAAAACTGTTCTGCATAAGAATCAAACATAAAAATTGCCAAGCATGTCCTAGATATAAATGTATTTGTGATTTGACAGATTGATTTGTATAGAATTCACAAAATTTATTCCTAAAGTAGTTTTTTTTTTTTTTTTAAAAAAAAAAAAAAAACATTCTTGAAGTTGAAATGAGATATTCATTTATGAGTTGCTGCTGCTGATAAGCATTAATTCTTTTTCATACTATTTACAGAATTCCATATATTCAATTTTTCTTAGTGGATCATTTTTAAGTATTTTAATGTTTTTTTTTTCCTTTTCATATATTGCTTTGTTTCAATAAAAAAATTATGAATGAACTGCTGCTTTTTGTCCTAGTTATATGTATGGAAAAAATGCAATACTAATTCAAGATCTCATTCAAATATCTTCAAGTCTATTAATATTTTAAAACAATTAATAAGTTTTAATTTAAATTCATTGGACTATTTCTGAAGTTTAGAAAACATTAGACAGAAACAAGATAATGCAATGTAACCAAATTAAAACAATTTCAATCAAATTATTTTACTTTGCAAGTTTGTCAATGCTATAACATTCTGATCATATAGGACTCAATAAAGTTTAAGACCAATTCTAAAATTGAATGTGTTAGGTTAAATCTTATTTTAAAAAAAGGCAAATGATGGCAACTTACTTCAAATATAAAAAACACTATTTTTTCAAACTTTGGTCCAAAGAGGAATCTGCCTTAAATTTGAAATGAAAATTGTTAACATCTTATTTCTGTCAATCTTTGCTTTAAGCAATACATGTATATAGTATTATGATTGTTACCTGTGTAGAATAACATGTTAAATCTTTTTAATCAATATTTTTTGGGTTAATTTCATAAATGGCTTTAACTGCCTTGCCAAATTTACCATTACTTTATTGAGAAAACTCTACCGAATAACATTTAGAATTTTTTTACAACTAGCAAATCAATATAACAATGAGATAAGAACCTGCCTTCCTAGGTGCTGATTGGTTGTTTGTTGTTTTATATACAAGATCTTGTCAAAATTTTAACAATTCCAATAGCTTCCTTTTGATTTTTAAAGTGAAAATGTATGTTTTAAAATCTTTTAATGTTATTTTGCCAGTTTTGACAATTCCGATATTTTTGTTTTAATTTTTAAAGTGAAAACATATGTTTAGAATTATATTCAGAAAATATTTGTAAAAATATAAATTATTTTAAAAGAATGATTTAGATTTTAATAGAAAGAGGCACTTTTACCCAAAAGCAAATTGACAATGAAATTATATTGTCTGTCTGCAATTTAAATCAACTAAAGATAATGTATGCTGAATAGTCATATAGAAAATACACATATCTGAAGATTTGCAATAAATTAGGTGAGTTTATTGTTTTCATATTAGTTTCCTATTTAGTATACATATGGGTCCTAAATTTGGGGGTTAATACTGCATCTTAAATTTGAGAACATCTTATATTCAAAATAATATGTAATAATTATATTTATAAAGCACATACTCGTTACATAAAGTAATATTTATTAAGGCTATAATCTTAAGACTATGTGCCTGAAAAAAACAACAGTAGGACCTCTTCAAATCTTGCCTTTTAAATAAATCTTGTGTTAAAGATTTGCAAAGGTCCCTGCTGTCATTTTTTCAGGTGCATAGTCTTAAGGTTATAGCCTTAATAAATATTAAAGTAATATGGTAAATATTATTACAGTGTAAAAATTCTGTTGCTCAATTACATAATCTGCTTTTAATCGAAGAATTCAATATAAATCATATTACCAATGCTGTAGTCAACACTATCTGTATTCTTTAGCATACTTCTACATTGCTCAACTTTCATATATAAGGAAAAGAAAATACAAAAGTCTGAACGATTTTAATTATTCTTTTTAGATATAAAGGTTTTTTAATAAAGATTTCTCTTAGGACATTGTAGTGAAATTTTTTCAAGAATCAATCATTGTCTAGTAACTGTATTATTTTTTACTAATCCCCATTGAAAGCATCCAAAATTTTTTAACTTATTTAACTTAAGATTTAGATCATCTTTATTGTAATGAGATGATGGTAATCATTCTCATTAATTAAAGACACAAACTATATGCACAGATTAGTAATCAATCCCCTAATTACTCTTATTATAATATTAATGCGCTATATTGTTGACTTAATTATATATAAAGCACCGACAAAATTAGAGGTGTTTAGAATGCTTATATCTTTATTTGAAATTTATTGTAAATTACTCAATTTAGTTTAATTTTAGTTATCACATGAATGAGAAATTAAATACTGGTAAAATATATTATTTCTAAGTTATGCCACTTTGAATTTGTTTAGTGCTAATTTAAACAAATTTGTTTATGAATCTTTTTGTATAAATCTGGAATTATAAAAAAAAAAAAAAGAAAATAATACAATTGTAATATATTATCTTAATTTGTAAAATGCTAATAAATCTTATGTTAATTTTAGAATTTATATTACCAGTTGGTAATTAATAAGTTTATAAAGAGTGCAATGTTTAAATTTGTGTAGCAAGGAAGGATAGCTTGTCAAGCGTTGTTAACCGAGAGGTCATCGCAGCTGCCTTGCAAGCAAGTAGTTGGTTGCAGACAGTCGTGGGTTTGCCTCTGACCGATGCTATGACATATGAAAAAAAAAAAAGGAAGGATAGCTTGTGATATAAAACAATAAATAAACACTGGTAGCTAAAAAAAAACTAATTATGGAATGAGTAATTAATATCAACATGCTGAATATAAAACTTATCTTATTATTGAGTTTATCTTATAAAATAAAATTTAAAAATTGTCTAAACACTCATCTCAATGCGTCTCAAAATGTAATTAAAAGATTTGTGCCAGTTTGAAGTATATTTTACTTTATTTTCAATTCTAAGCTATTGCCAAGGAATTAACATTTTTCATTATTTAGAATTTTAAAGTAAAAATGTCTACAAAATATATCTATAGTATATGATAGATATCTCAAGGAATGCTATCCTCACAAGGATATTAAATTACTTTTACTATTTAATTTTCGATTATTTTATTCTACTGTAATTTATGGCAGTTGTAATTGCATTTGATGGAATTTAGTAAAAAAATTGATTTGAACACTGTTCTTGTGGACTGCATTTAAAATGCTATATCACATATCCATAAAAAAAAAGAGAGAGATACTTTCATAACTAAGGGGGGAAAAAGGCACATTAACAAAACTTTTAAAGTCAATGACATTATTGGGTTTTACAGGTCACATAAGCTTACACTTTTATCACAAAATTTATGGTGTTTAAGTGAATAAAGTGCACATGTATTCATGATAATAATTTATGTAGTTAAGTACTATAGACTAATACAATATAAGTGTTAATTGAGTGGTATCATTGTACTTAACATTTACTAATATATATTGGTTGTTATGGTACTTGAATTTATTTTATTTTTTCCCAATACCAGTGATATTATTAATTGACATTATGTATTTTATTAGGTGTCCATTTATATTTATTTATTTATGTTATATTTATGTATTACATGAAAAAATAATATTACTCCACTTAGTGATTAATTTACTATTGTATATATTATATTTCTTTTTATGATTTTTTATTGCTAAGTTTATTATTAAGATAATAAAAATATATAGTAGCTTGTTACTCCTATTATTCATCTGATAATTTCTTTTTGTATTTAATGCACCATTCCATTATTTGAACTAAATACAAATATCTTCTCAAATTTGAGTTATTGCTGGAATGTTCACGATGTAGTAAAAAGAATGATAAAGTTTAAGACAATCTTTCTATAAGGGAAGATGACGCTCTGAAATTCTTCATTGCTATGAATTTTAAAATAAAACTAGCAGTGTATAGTGATCTTATGGCTAATTGCTACACAATATAACCTATATTTCAAGTACTTATAGAAGGATTAAATATAGGAGTTAAATATAATTTAATCATCATCATCAATCTCAAAAGAATTGACTGAGGGGTTAATAATTATACTTTCTTAACTTCACCAACACTTGGAGACCCTTTTCGTTGTAAGATTTATGATGTAGATCCAATCAGATTTAGAGTTTTTCCTTAAGACAACTAATTCATAATCAACCTAGCTAACCATCCAATATTAGATAGACATTTATTAATTCCTAACTGGAAAATAAAAACGCTAAAACTCTATCTATCCCTCAACTGACAAACCTATTAGAAATGCCTTCTTTACTGTTTCTTTGTGAGGGACGGTCAGAAGTTTTTTGATTTGCAATATGTTATTTAAAAGCGATTTTACCTTTCACCCATTAATTGAGAAGAATAAGAGGGAAAAGTAAATTTAAGTTAATTATTCTTGAAAATTCTTTTTCTTTGAAATAAATGCTATTTTATTTTTTACCTTTAAAAATATCTCCTAAAAAAACTTTTTCCTCCCTCAAGTCATAAATAAGATTTTGTTTTCAGAAGTTATGTTCCCGACGCGTAATAATAAAACAGCATCCAAAACAAAACACTTGTTGGGCTTGTTGTTAATGTTTGAAAATCTGTGTCATTTTCCTTCTCCGACTGTTCAGCATATTTAAATAAAATCACATATGAAACTGTTAATTAAAAATTTCAAAATATAACTAAATCAATATTAAAAAAGTCAACATTTCCTTCGACAAATGTTCAATTTATATTAATAATTTTAACTAGGATCTTAGAACATTGTTTTATATCATAAATTAAACATTTCGTTAAAACCTTCAAAGCAACAAATTTGATTTAATGTGAATGCTAATCACCAATTCTTTTTTTATTTCCAAATTCTTTTTTTTTTTTCAATACAAATTAAAAGTATTAGCTAGGTGCACAGATGGTTTTGACAATATCAAAGCATGTAAAAGGCAGGTGTCAGTTAGTTTCTCACCCCCCCTCCCTCTAAATGTAATTTATTTCTTTATTTTATTGAATGAAAAGATTCTGCTTGAATTTTATTTCATTAAAGTGGCATAAATACATTTACCAGATTCACAGATGTTATCAAAGCCAATTACAGGCCACGATAAACATCTGTCAATAGATACAAAAATTAAGGTTAACTTATCAGATGCTTTAAAAGATCTTACCTGAAGGATATGTATCTAAAACTATTGGAAACTAACAAAACATATTGTAATTATGCCATTTTAAATAAAGACAACAGTATCATTTCATGACTATTAAACTATACATGTCAATATGTACATATACGTATATAAATTCATACGAAAGCCCGTCTATCATAGCCATAATGAAGGTTTAGAATTCAACTAAATTTTGGGGGGAAATCAAGCTGAAGAAAATTTTCAAATTTTTTTTTAGAATTTCCATATCACGTAGCTTGATCATTTCTGCTATTTAAATACTCATTAGTAAGTATTTATCGAACTATTATTATTAGCTAGACGGTTAAACAATGAAAGAAAAACGTAAATGTTCTTATTATTCAATAGGTGCATATTCTAAACAATAGTATTGCTCCACTATCATACCTCTAAAGAGAAATCTGTCAGGTTTATGATCTAAAATGGATTATGTTATTGTTTTCATCTACATATGAAATACTTTTAAAAATAATATCTCCATTGAAGTACACGAAAACTTTCATAGCTATTATCTTCAATCACTTAATTATTATCTTCATTCACTTTATCTGATAAGTCAAAATAATAATAATAAATCAATTATGCGTTTCACTTTTCATATATAACAAAAAAAAATCCATTGCAAAGAGATTTCTTCAAAGAAGAATAGTGAAGGAAAATCATTACTAATTAGATTTGAATTAAATGAGTAGTGATGATTCCAATTTTATAAAGCTAGATTAGAATATCATTATTTTTAACTTTGTGGTGCACCAACTTTGTTTTGATATATAAATAAAGTTAATAGTAATGAGGAAAAAAAAACTTAAAAAAAAAAAAAAAACTTAATGTGTTCATCATTAGTAGATAGTTATCACAAATATATAACTTTATTAGAAGTTTTTATATATAATACAAACAATACACTAGATTTACCCTAGTGCCTCTCTGAGAAGTGCCAAAGCACGAAACCATGTTCAGAGATTGGGGGTGGGGGTTCTTGACAGAGATCTTTTAAATACTTTCTCTGGCTAAGCATTTATCACAAAGCTTGTTGAGCAATTGACAATGCTCATTGTTTATATCTTACAAGTTTAAGAGAATTGGGTCATGTGATCTATGACTCTTATTCTGAATACATTATTATGTATGCATAAAGTCCCATATCTACATATGGCTACGATTTTTTATATATTCTCTCATATATATGCACAACCTCTTACATGCACACAACACATTAAAAAATAAAATATATATAAGTTTGGATTTAATTAAAACTATGATAGTATTTAAATAAATACATTTATTTTTCATTCTTTGATGATATATTTATATCAAAATTCTTCAAATTACTTACTACCTATAATTATATTTTCGAATCTGCAATCATTTCTGGGAAACTTCATTCAATTCTAATCACATACCCCGACAAATTCATTTTTATTGTTTTACACATTTAATTTCCCATTAGCTTTCTCATTTTATTTTTTCTAGAATTTGTCTTTCATTAATATTTACAAATATTTTTTACATCCCCTTATTTCTGTTTATATAAAAAAGATAAATATTAAAATATATCTAAATCTTATAATTTTGCACATTTACTTGAATGACAATAGTTAAAGCACTAATCCAATCTATTACTTACAACAATACCAGATATTTACGTATTAGACCTGTTATGCCTTTTCACATCCATATCAGTCCGCAGATAACTTTATAATCATGCAATATCATCAAATAATGTATACAATGGAACTTGTTAAATTTAAGTGAAAATTTGTCAAACTGAACATGTGTACATGTTATTTCACAACATTTTCAAAAGATTTAGAAAGTTATTGGCAGACTGATACATATGTAAAAAGGCGTAATAGCTCTAATACATAACACAAATCACATTTTATTATAGTACACTGAGTAGCTTTTGATAGCTCATCAGCATACAAAAATACTTTTTATTATTAAGATTTTTTTACTCAGTGTTCATTGCTTATATCAACCAACACCAATAATTCTTGATTTCCAATTTTTTTTGGTCATATGGTCGTGCAAATTTTTTGGTCATCTCCTAATTTATATTTTTGATATTTAATTTCTAAAAGTAAGGGGGGATATTACATGATTACGCTAAATTTCCATCCCATCCCCTCCTTTTGACTGTTTCCTAATTGTTCATATTTTCCTGATTACCTAATATTTATTACAATTTAAATTGCCGATGGAGTTAGTTTAATTTGCAGACCCACTAACTTTCATCATGCAGATTTGTAGTAAATAACTAAAAGTTAGATCGGGATTTTGATTCCTTGCCACTTTAAGCTTTTATATGAATTTTCCCCAAGCTTAACTATTAAACAAACATGTTGGCAAAGATAATTTATACATTTCTCAGACAATTATTTAACAAAAAGTGCAATAAAACTAAAATTAAAAACATACAATGAAAGATTTATTTATATTAATGATAAAAGTTTTACTAATACACTTTACATATTTAAACAATTATTATGAATTATTTATAAAACTGGAAAGAACATACACACACATAACTCAGATAACATTAATTAATTAATTCAAGCAGTTCACTTTGAAAAATAATATAGCAAATGTCTGTTTGGTCTAAATTAGAAGTTTATTATTTAAGTTTAGTTTGCAAACATATTGATTCAGACACTAGTTATGATATGGTGAATAACTTACTGGTAAGTTCCTCGGGTTTACGTATTGTACCGTTTATTTATATATGGTACAAATATATTGGCATTTAGTAAAAGCTAAAAGAAAAAGTAAATTTAGCGATCTTTTTAAAAGATGCAAATTTATTTTTTTTTAGCTAGTGTAATTTTTTTTAAAAAACGGATAATGAAAGTTTTTTTTTTTTGTTTCGAATTATTTATTCAATTAAAACTTAAAATTTGAAGGGAAAAAAAAGACATGCAGATTACAATCAGTAAAACCTTTTTGGAAGCTAATTAAAGATGGCAGAAAGATTTTATAGAAAAAAGAACTTGGTAACAGAAAAATACAAAATAAATGTACAAGATTATTATCTTGTATGCTGATAAAAGGACAAAAGAAAATATGCGAAGAAGTCTGAAAACCAGACCTCGAGTACAAAAGGAATAATACCAGTGTGATCAGGGTCTTGTTTGTTTTTCTTTTGGTTTGTCCTAGATCACAAAAAGATCCAGGACCACTCTATGCTGAAATAATTCTTCATGCTGGAGTGGACTGAAGCCTTTGATATCATTAACCTCAGAAAAGCTTTTGTGACTAGCCTTTAGAACAGACCAAAAAACAAGTTTAATACTAATGGTCACGAGCTCATTCTACCTCTCATAAAAAAACATGCATAGTAATTAACCGTCTATGGAAATTTGCTAAACTTACCGGTAAGCTATGATTAATTATTCCCGATTGTGACTAAAATTAAGCCAATAATATAATCCTGCTAGAGACATTAATTCTTATTCAAGAGACTTTTGTTTATGACCTAAGAAATCTAAGTGTAATGTGAACTGTGTTAATTAATTGATCAATGTTGTTATCTGGATTAGCATGTAGATGCCTTCCAATTTTATTTAACAATTTATCTTTTAAATATTTTAATTTTTTAGAATAAAATATTTATTTCTATTATCAACTTTTCATTGTGTGTTATTATTGTTAGTTTATTTTTAATCTATTAGGGGTAAATTACTTTTGCCAAAATGTTTTTTTATTAACTAAGTCCCAGGTGTCATATTCTCTGAAAAATACATAAAATCAAAAACCCGATCTTCAAAATTATTTCTCACTTAATTTACAATGTGTGATGTGACAGATTTCAGTAGATTCTTGTATGAATCCTGGTGCCCTTGTTAAAACAAATAAAAAATCTGATTCCACTGGCAGCATAAGTCGCAATAATTGGTAGGCTAGTTAATCAGGAAATATAGCTATGTTTTTAGAAATATGAACAAAATATTTATATTTTCAGTCTTCATAGCTTGATTAACTTATACTTCATAGTGTGTAAAAAGAAAAGGCCTACTAGAATCTAGCAAAACATGAAGAATGTTACAGTATATTATTAATTATCATGCTAGGTTTGATCCTTTTATAAAGGATTCCATAGGAATTAATTATAACTTTATTCTGGTAACACTTTCACATTTCTGATCCATACTTAGGTAAGGCTAGAAGAAGCTTTTGGTGACTTTTGCAAGAGAAGGTGTCAGTGAAAACACTGGTTTCTACTCACACATAGTGACTAAGTTCAGCATAATAGTTATAGCATTTTATTATGGCTTCAAAAATGCTGCACACAAGAAACAACCAGAAAAACACAGGAAAAGACCATTCTCTAAACTTGTGCACTTTTTTTATAACTATGACCAGTTTGAAATCTGCACATATCTTCTTATCCTCTGTTTTATTATCGAAATACAATCTTCTACATTCCTTTTTGCATTTGAAATGCAAAGTTCTCTTTTTTATATATTTCAGCCATCTTTAATTATCGTTAAAAACATTATTTTGATTTTAATCACTTTCTTTTGTCTATCTGGGTTAACAATCCATATGCATTTATATTTTTTCCAATTTTAACTTTGCTTTAATTAAATAGATATTAAACACAAATAACTTTCATTGCATGAATCTAAAAATAAATTATACTAACAAAAAAAAAACTAAATTGTGCCCATTGATGATTTTTACTTCTTTTAGCTTTTAAATCTTACTCAATGTCAACACACTTGTATCATTTCCATCATCTAATATGAGTATTGAATGTCTTTAGAAAAATTTAACTTTATTTAAATATTCCAAATACATTTCACTGTTAGTAATAGCACATAAACAGGTTAGTATATGCATAATGTTTTGAATTATTATTCCCCTTCTTCAGGTGTTGCTGATCTGATCAGTGACAGTACTAAGATGGAAATCGAATTGAAATCGAATCCGGACTCTTAGATTCTTGAATATTGAATTTTAAGACAACGCTCTAACCAACTGAACCATCCTGCCAATAGTAAGATTCCCTCATGGCAAAATCAAAACTACAGCTTTCTAAAAACCCACACATACTGAAAAATATTTAGCCTATACATCCAACCACACCAGAAACACAAAACAAGGAGTTATACTCTCACTATGGAACAGAGCAAAAAAAGTTTGTCCAGAAACCAGTGATTTGGAAAAAGAAAAGACCTATATAGAACAAACTCTTATGAAGAAATAGTTATCCATCAGCTATTATTAAAAAAACTTTAAATAGATAACTAAAGAACCATAAAAAAAATTGGTACTATAATGTACCAATACATATCAAAAATAGCAGACAAATTTAAGGAAAATCTGTAATCAGTATAACATCAGAACAGCTTACCAGAGTCATACCATATTATGAGGAATTCTCATCAACAAAGCCTAAACTTGAAATGCTGGAAAAAAACCTGCATCTATGATAATACCATGTAAATGTGGAAAAACATATATTAGTGAGACCAGTCATCTCACTGAAAAGCACTTGTAAGAACACAAACATGATTAGAAGAGAAAAAACAGATGTGTCTAAGGTAATAACAGATCACATATGTACCAATGAACATATGTGCAATTGGGAAAATATAAAGTTAGTGAATAGAGAAGAAAAGGTACAAAGAAAAAAATGTAAAAAGCTGCTCACATGACAATAGCAAACAATCACAAAAGTCAATCTTGTGACTATACATAATGTATGGAGACCGTTAATCACCTTTGCTCTTAGGAAAAGGTGGAGAAATCAGGAGGCACCTTTTTAAGTATATGACATTTCTATTGACTATTGCCTTTGGCAGGATGACTCAGTTGGTTATAGTGTTACCTTAAAATTCAATACTCAAGAATCTAAGGGTCTGTGTTCAATTCTCATGCTAGTACAGTTACAGGTCAGTCCAGCAACACCTGAAGAAGAGAGGAGATTAATACCTCTCAAAATATTGTGTATACACCATCCTGTTTGATGTGCTTTCTCTAAAGACATTCAAATACTCATATTAGATGATGGAAATAATCCAATATATAAATACAACTAAAACACTATCATCACAAACCTTCAGGAGAATGCATCTTATTCTAAATTTGGACTTTCAAATGCTAGAATACTGTATTAAGAAAAGGTTATAATAAATGTGATGCTTAGTGCTTTCAAGACCTACTTGGTCTCTTATTTATAGCACTGAGAATTAAATGGGAGGGTGCACATATAAATGATAAGTTTATTCAAATGTATTCAAATTATATGGCTCATTTCATCAATAGGGGGAGCAGGACTAATTTGCGATTGTTGGCTATATGCCATGCTTCTTTGAACTTGCATTTGACATTGTTTTTCTCAATGCACATGATGTTAGTGATTGTGGGCTCAAATATATGGCCCATTACATTTTGGTGCTCAAGGAAGACAGACTTGTGATTTAGGTTGTTACTTTTTTACAAAGATATTTATGTTGTTATAACCTTGTGATGAAGCTGGCTCTGAATTCAAAGTAGTAGATAGTGCTGCATTCAGCTTTGTGCATGTTATATACAGTGTGAAAGATTCATTCAATAGGGAGTTTATTTTTTGAATTATTTACGAGTCTATTTATTGTGGGTGGAGTGTAAAAGCTCTGTTGATGGAATAATGAGCAAATTTTAGTTAAGTTTTTGAACTATGTATGGGATATAAGGGAACAATATCCATGGTTTGTCATTTTTTGGCAGGTTCTAATTTTTTATAGAAGTTGTTCACTATCTGTGTGAGAGATCTATATTTGTATCTACCATTACATAAATCCTCTAGATATTTCTTGATGTATGCCTTAGGGGATGGCTTCATGCTAAAAATGGTGGTTTCTGTAGAGAAATGATGATAGGCCAGCATACTTGTTTGTTTTGGAGAAATGACTGAGGATGCATATAACTCATTTCTATTGGCTTGATAAACATTTTGTAGTTTAGGTAAAGCTTCTCTCTCTGCATGTATGTTGAGATATTTTAGCACCTTTTGTTCATCTTCTGATTCAATTATCCAGGTTAGTATGGCTTTTGCCTCAAACTCCAATTTAAATTTTATTGATGTGCACTCTGGGGAATATATGCATACATCATCAATGTATTGTGTGTATATTAATCTAGGGTCATTCTAACCTGGACAATTGAATCAGAAGACCTTCACATATATGTGCAGAAAGAGAACCTTTATCTAAACTACAAAATGCTTATCAAGCCAATAAAATGAGGTAATATGCACTGGACCATTTCTTCCAAAACACACAGGCCTATCATGATTTCTCTATAGTCCATCATAAGGTCAACATTGAGAAATATCTAGAAGATTTATGCCACATCGAATACAAATATAGATCTTGCACAAGAATAGTGAACAATAACAACAATGTTAGACCATACTCACCAAAAGATGACAAACCATGGACAATGCTCCTTTATATTTGATGCATAGCCAAATACTTAACCAAAATCTGCTGGCCATCCCATTGAATAGACTTTGACTCTCTGCCCACAACAAATAGACTTATAAATAATTCGAAATATAAAATTCCTTATTGAACAAATACCTTATACCATATATAAGACAGCATGCACCCAAGCTGTATGCAATGGTATCTACTGTAGTGAATCCTGAACTAGCCTCATTGCAAGGCTATCACAACATAAATATCTCTATGAAAGAATGACAAATAACCCAGAGCACAAGTCTATTTCTTCAAGCACCAAGATGTATATTATATCCATAAAATGTTCAGATTGATATATATATATATATATAAAGATTATGATATCATTATATGATATTACTTATTAATAACAGTAATATATCATTCATTCAATTTCCAATTGATCTAAGAATTGCAATATCTGTTTGTTATTAGTATTGTTGTATCTGGTAACATATATAAAAGTCATTACTTTATATTTTACTATCAATTATAGAGATTTATATATACATCAGTTTAGTTTTATTAGTTTTTAAACTCTATCAATATAAGTTTAACTAATAACAATTTCTGTAAATGGGTTTAACCAGAAATAGAAGTGTGTGGAATAAAAACACAACTTGATGGTATGTTGCATATTTGGTTATTTGGGTACCATTGAATAGGCTTTGATATTCTGCCTGCAACAAATAGACTTATAAACAATTTGAAAGATAAACTCTCTATTGAACAAATATGTTATACCATATATAAGATAGCTTGCCCTCAAGCTGTATGCAGCCCTATCTACTATGGTGAATCCTGAACCAGCCTCATCACAAGACTATCACAGTATAAATATCTCTATGAACGAGTGACAAATAACCCAGAGCACACCTATTTCTTCAAGCACCAAAATGTAATGAGTCATACAATCGAGTCCACAGTCATAAACATTGCATGTATCAAGTAAAACAATGTCAAAAGTAAGATCAAAGAAGCATAGCATATAGTCAACAATCCCAACTCCATAAATAAAAAATCATGCTTCCTCCTTTCAAAGAACTGGCCACATCATTTAAATACATTTGAATAAATCTATCATATATATAAACATGAACCCTCCCACTTAACAGTCAGTGCTAGGAATATGACGCCATAAGAAGACCTCGAAAGTGCTACATTTGATTCAAAATGCATTTATTATAAACTTTTTTAACACAGCATCCAATAGCTCAAAAGTTGAATTTACAATTGAATAAGAAAAGTCACTACTTTAATTAATTAACTTACTATATCATATTTAGAGTAGATAGATTAATGTAAAGAAATAAATTAATATGGTCAAAGATTAGCAATTAAGCATAAACAAATATTTGTTTATAAATATAGTGATAAAATAAATAATTACTTTTAATTTTTAGTGCTTGTATTTTATTCTTTTGAATCTTGTCTTTGCCAGAAAAAAATGTAGTTATGCAAATAAAATAAAAACTAACACTTTATTCGGTGATAATTATCCTTGTAAAGCTTTTTTTTTTTTTTCACAGAGTTTTGAAATACATTTCTCATATATTCATAAATTTAAAATGGGCTTCTTCATCCACTAATTTATCCATATGATTGTTGTATATAAAAAAAATGTAAGTTCTGCCAATTAACAAAATGGGTCATGAGATTTCTTCAATGATCAGTCCATGTTTTGCTGGTCATTCTCAGTAAATCTTTCTTCTCTCTTGGTAAGAAATAATTAAGTATTCATGTATGACAGAGCTAGAATGAAGGTATTAAGTATTTTCTTCATGCTAGGTTATACAGGTTAAACATTTCACTTTCTTCTTCCATAAAATACCATATAGTCAGGGATGGATTTTTAAGTTTTCTCAGCAAGCTATTTGTTTAAAATTTATCTTATATACATATAAAACCGCAATCTATTTCACCTATAAATTCATTCTGTTATTTCCAACTTTCAGAAAGTATATATGTGTTCCAATGGTTTTCACAAAATATAGACTGATTGACTGACTTAAATTTTTTTTACTGAGTTTTATAGACATTATCAACTTAATTATTGAAATCCAACTCTCTATAGAGTGTTTATTAATAAACAACTTAATTAGAAACCTACTTAAAGATAATTGTCAAAGTCTACCTTTTTGATAAACACAGCCATGTCATGCTTACTAATCATGATTGGAAATGGACAAAGACAAAACAGAAAAAAAATTATTATTATTAACTCTTTAGTTATACAAATTATTCTGAACTTTCACCTCTTAATAATTGAAAGTTAGTTTAAGACTTCTATTGGGGACTTGAAAAATTTAAAAAATTGTTTTCTCCCTCCCCCCACTTAACAAGTTTTTTTTTTTTTATTAATACAGAAATATTTGAGAGAAAACATAAAGAACTCTCACACATATACTGGAACAAAATGTTTATTTATTGAGATTTTTAGCATTAAAAATGCTAATCATTATTAACATTATATTGGACAATAACACTTTATTTACCGAGGGTTTTAGAATGAAGATGCAGTTGATTAAATAGCTTTCATATTTGACATTTACATTTAAAGCATGATGTAGCAGACATAGCTATGATATATTATTTTTGAAATTATTTTTTTAAAATATGTTTAATACACTTTTGCAGTTATTGAAACTAAACACTAACACATAAAACTAATTAAAATTCAAAAGGAAAGCTCATATTTTAATTAATTCTCTACTATTTGTAAATCATTCTTTTTGAACCTGATGTAAATAACAAATATATGTATGTATGTAAATATGCACCATTAGTTCCTTTCATATAAAATTAAGATATATATATATATATTGTAACAGGAACTGGATTCAAACCCTGTTACAAAAAGGGAACGAAAATGTAGTTTGTAGATAATTTTTTTCTTTATTTATATATTATTAGTATTATATAATTATTTGTAAAAGTCACACATACCAAGCACACATGTATTTGCTGGAACGAGGGGTGTGGGCATATATTATGAGTGGCATACGTATATGTAGGTAAATATTATTGTTGAGAACAGGAAAATAGAAATTTGAAAGACTTTAAAGCAGGTAAAAGAAAAGTTTCTTTTGTGAGTATAAACTTCCTGAATGAATTGGCCAAATGGATCGCATTGTTCAATAAAAAGAAAGAAAAATAAAGAAAGCAAAATCCAACTGCTTGAATGGATATATTTTTTTTGTGTGTTTGTTTTAATTAAATGGATTTTTCAGAAATAATGTTGATTAAGAAAAAAAAAAAGAAATATGAACATGGAATGCCATTAGTTATTGAACTATTTTCGATCTCTTTTGTTTGGTTAAAGTTGACAAAAGGATGTATAATTAAAAGTTCAGGAATTTAAAAGAAAAAAAAGAGATAAGTAAAAGTCAAGATCGCTAAGTGGTTTTCCTTTTGTTTGACATTTTTATAAGAAAATCTATTTTTGAAACAAAGAAATACCAGCGATCAGGAGGGAGGCAACTGGGATTGATTAATTAATTAAAAAAAACGGACAGTTGAGCTCTGCTAGTCTGACGTATAAGAAGTGCAGATATTCTAAATTTTTATTGAAGAAAATTTATTAGGAAAAGCCATTACATTAGCCGAAAAGTGGAAAGTTGGAGCAGTAAGTTGTGTGAACTGAACTATATATATAAGTGACCTCATGGATCGCTTGGGGTAGAATCACCATCGTGCCTGGTCAGTGTTTGGACTCAGCCATTTTAATATGCCACGTAAATATATTCCACAGTCAACATCTCCAACTGCCCTACATAACTAAAGCTATTTGAATCCAGTGTAGATCGTATGCCATTCCGGAATTAAGCTGAAAGAATAAGGAACAGAAGATTGAATACGCCACTTTAGAGGGACTAAAGGAATGAAATGTTAAGTGGAAGCGGTGGACGCCATATTTGCCTAGGTAAAATCCCGGAATCGTTTTGCGAGTGGACTCAAAAACACATACACCAGTTATTCATATTATACTATACCGGTAAATATACACTTATTATGCCATTTTAAATGTTTAAAGTTAATCCAACCTAATTGCAAGAATATTTCATAATATACCTGTATTATTAAATTTTTTTTATTGTCTTCTCCTTAATATAATTCATTAAAAATATTTATTATATGTATATGTGTGCCATTTATTGATTGTGTTTTTTGAATAAGTATTAGTAGATCTGTAATTAAATTATTGATTTAGTGCGATACATGTTATAGAATTTAAGAGTTTCAAAATCTTATACACGTGCATGCTGGTGTGAATTTAATGATAATTTATAGCGAGACAGATTAGATAGTAAGGTATATGAGAATTGTAAAAGGTTTAGTTTAAACTTTAATGGGAATAAAAGAGAATAGAAAGAATTGATTTGAAATTTCATTCCCTTTCGTTTCTTCTTCGGCGCTACATCTCTGAGCATTAAGACGGGCAACTAATTAAAAGACTGAATCAAATAAATATTTAATAAGCCCTACGATTCTTGTAAATGAGATTGGCACTTGGCAATGAACAAAAACAAATATACGTTTTCCATAAACGTAGAGGTCTCATTAAAAGTTACATTAAAGCTGGGAGGGTTCAATTTCATTACCTGATATGTATGTGTTCTGCTGTCGGTTGCTTCACTTACCCCTTTGAATAACCCAAAGTTCAAGAAAACTTCGTATAAGGGGTGAATGACTCAATTTGTTTTCAGGAAAACTTTGTTATAGGAAGGGCCGTTAGTAATACATGCGTCACTGTAAAAATTCACCCTCGGAAAGAAAGAATAACTGTAAAAAAATTGGTTTGATAAGAATAAAGGTTTGCATTCAGCTGAGTTAAAATTTTAAAAACGTAAATGTACACTGACAATGGTGTAAATTGTTTCAATATATATATATACACACCTGGGTCTCTTTTTACGCGGACTTATTTAACACGATTTTGAAGTTACGCGATTTTGAAGTTCACCGGAAGTCAACCTCCGATAATGCGCTATTACTTTAAATAATAAATTTCATGCACTTACGTTATATTGAAAGTAATAGCACATTATTGGAATTCGACTTTCATCTTAGTAATTTCAATATTTTCAGTGCTTTATAATAGTAAGATTTTATGCAATAATAAACTTAAAATCATGATTTCCACATTTTATGTATACACATATTAAATTTTAAAAGATTATGATGTAAATTTGTTCAAACATTGTGCGTGTTAATTTTGCATTTTAAATCACATTCTGTTTTTGCTTTTTAAAAAAGAACGTAATCAATTATTAATCATTTAGTGTCTGCAAGTTTATTTTTAAAAGGTGAGTAATAGCAGTAAAATGAAATTTGATTTTTAAACGGAATTGAAAATTAAAGACAAAAATAAGAATTTAATTTTTAGTTGTTAGTTTTAATTAAATTTTTCCCAGCAGTGGTGAATAAATGTCTTTTTATTATCGTAAGTCTAAGTTCATAAACAATTATTAAAATCATCATCTCGAAGATTAATTACTAATTATGTTGTCACCGGAAATCCATTGCCCTAATATGAGTGTGAAGTTAGCGCTAGTTGTATTTCCTCAGTTTGCAAACGAACATGTTTTCAGCAAATATCGATAATAATTAAAACGTGTATATAAAAAAAATGTAAATTATGCATAAAAATATATTATTTTGAATAAAATTAAATATTATAGTTAAAAAAAGTTTGTCTTGTATCAATTTTTTTCAAATTTGAAAATTTTTATTAGTCATATTTTATTTCCTTATTTTTTTTGCGCGCGAATTTTAAAGTAATTTTATGTTGGTGCTTTGCTTTTACGCGAATTTTGAAAAATCACAGACCGCATCCCCCCCTTTTCAATGTAAGTTACGTCTATTTTTGCATGATTTCATTTGCGCGTGTTTTCTGAGGAACCTATCTATCGCGTAAAACGAGACCCAGGTGTATATAATAGATACTATATACCTAAACTAATATAAACTATATAACTACATACTTCATCAATGGATTAAATTAAGTGCAACTTAGGCATCATAATTTGTTTTGTTTTTTGATTAAATATTATTTCCTAAACTTTTTTTTTTTAATTTTCAAACCCCTGCATTTTTTTTTCCACTTAAGAAAATATCCATGTTTTGATTTAAATATTTAATAATTACAGGTACTATAACTATTTACATAGTGTTTAACAAAATAGTTTCAATATAATATCAAATTATACTCTGCAACCATAAGCACATTTTATTCTTTTGTAAATTAGTTTAGTAATTTTTAAACCATGTTTAATATGTTTTTACATGTAAGTAGTTGTTTATGTTGTCAAATATTTACTATTTTGTGTTTTGTTGATTGTGCTAGCATTTTTTTAAACCTTGGTTTAATAATTTATTTTGCCACCATACATTTGATATATTTTAAAAGTAGAAATTTTTATTTGGCTTATTTTGGGGCATTTCCTAATTATTATTATTTGATTTTGAGAGTTATTTGATTTGTTGTTGATTTACTAACATTTTTTGTCATTTCTTAATTACTAATTTTTTTGATATTTAATTTTGAGTTATTTGGATTTTTTGATCACATGATTACATTTATTTCTATGACAGTTTTGTAGTATTGCTGATAAAAACTGCAATATTTTAATTGCATTAAACAAAATAATTCAACAGTAATTTGGAGGTTACCTTAGAAACAAACTGGTGAAGAGCATATTCTAAACCAGTACCAGTTTTTAAATTTTACAAATCCACCGGTTCCATTTAAAAATATTCTTCATGAGGTTCTAAGAATATAAAGAATAAATAATGGATTGCTTTTTTCACAAGAATTTCATTGTAACTAATAATGAGAAGAATTAAACATTTTATCTTTCCCTCCATATACACACACATACCCAAACATGTGCAAAGTGTGTAAGTCAATAATTACAAAGATAATAAACATCTAAGTGGATTCAATACATCTGCGATGATGGAAAAAACATGTAGTGAAGGTTATTTTTATGTACATGTGGCTAGAAAAATGCTTCTACAGAGAAATAGTAGTGGAAACAAAGTAAATAATAGAAGTAAAATTTTATCTTATTCCAAGATTTCATTGATCAAAAGTAAATAATTTGATAAAGTTGTTTTTATTTTCATCTACATAAGACTTAACATTAACAGAATTAAATGAAGCATGGAGCAAGGAAAATTTACAAAAGATCAGTGAATCTTTTAATGTAAAGTTCAAGAGAAAATTATATGGTTCATTTAAATATATATATATATATTACAGAAAAATCGAATTGTCATTGATGTCACTGATAAATTTCTGTAGAATGTATAAATTTCTGAATGTACTCACAGCTAAAAACTTATGAGATTTGATTGTTCATATAGAGGACAATCTGAACTCTAAATATGTTATTCTAGAATTTAAACAAGGGAATTACATGAAAATTTTAAGAAATCAATACATCAGACTGATATGCACTTGTAGTTATTAATCCAAATCGAAATAATATTATAATTGGGACTTTGAAGAGTGCCTGTCTGAATAGTATTACAAATTGAGGACTTCATTAAATTAATGGAACCATTTGGTATAGTTTTAGATTTTCAGCCAATGTTACTGATAAATACACAGGTATGTATATATGGGAATAGTTATTCATTTAAAGTTAGGCTTCATATTGATGCTGAGGTGAAGGATACACCATTACATATAACCGATGAAAAAGGAACATTATGTGTAATGACTAAAGGAATAAAGCCTTAATTTTATCATTGTAAAAAGCGTGGACATTTTATCAATCTTTGTCCTAGATTGCAATGCATAGAGTGTAAAGAGAAAATGACCCCAATGCATGTGTTAAAAGATAATCAATGAATTATTACAAAACAAACTGCTTGAAAAACACTCTGCAAAATAAACAAGAGATTGGGAAATAAGTTCAATGACAGCAACCAATAAATCCTGAACAAGAAAGACAAATGGGGAAAATCACCCACAATCCTTACAGTCACACTTCCAATTTTAACAGAAGTAACAATATAACTGATCACCACTATCTCATTTCTTGCCATTAGTTGAAAATTAAATACATCTAATCACCCACAATGAAATAAAAGATCATAAAGGGCATACATCTGAAAATGAATAGCCCGAAGCTGATCACATATGTATGATGGACTACTCTACAAAAAGTCAAAACATATTAGTATTGAAGATTCTGACTCCACATCTTGTCAAAAAGAATACTACTTGATGAAGAAGGTGTGTCATGTTAAAATACCTCAAATAAATATCTGAACTCTAGCTTAATGATCAGTAATTCCCCATCATGTAATATAATTCCCAGAAATTCCCATCAGATAATGCAATAAATATTATCAACCCCAGTAATTAATTAGGAAAATAGATATTTTATTTTTGAATTTATTATTACAATTTTTTGTTTGTGCATATGTTTTTTTTTCCCATTTAAAATAAATATAGCAGCCCCCCCCCCCCCAATATATACATATATATATATATATTGAACCATGTAATACTTATTGATACTGGTTATATAGGATTTTCTATATATATATATGTAAAAACCGTACATATATATTTATCTTTTTCTTTTAACATAACCAAATTGGGCTTCAAACAAATTAATGAAGCATTCGAAAAACACAACTATATTTCCTAGTTCTTCAGAACCTCGGGTTTTAATACAGCACAATCATATCTAAAGCAGCTTTTAATTTTCGGGTGGCAACCCTCCCGGAGGAGTGAAAGAGGGCAATGGCCCCTAGTCTCGGACCACAGCAAGTTTTACAGAGTGAATGCTTTGCAACAGTGTAAAAAGAATATAGGTACGTATAGATAAACATGTTCAATTGTATTTAATAAATTTTAATTTTTTTTTTTTTAAAAAATGTTAACAAACTTTACTAACTTACTGCTTTAGTGATGATTAACTAGTATTTCCTTATTCTTTATAACTGATATCTTCAGGCAATATTTTGCAAAATAAAATGCATTAGCATTCAAACAAAAAATAATTGGTGAAATGGTTTATTTGGATTTTTATAAAACAAAATATTTAATTAAAAAACAAAAACAAAATATATTCTATTACTCTTTCATTTTCCATCCTCGTTGCATAAAGTATTATTATGTCAACTATACATTTATATAAACTAAAAATAATACATATTAACTGAAATATTAGTAAAATAAAATATATAACACAATGACTAATGTCAGATTAGACTTTTATAATTAAGTATTTCTCGTATTCACAAAGTCTTGTGGCAAATTTTTCTTTTGTTTATTTCCTTATATGGCTATGGCTTTGTGTTCCATTGTAAATTTCCTTTTTTTGTTTCACAAGCCATTTTTGATGTAATGTTATAAAAGTCCTAATTTTATTATTTTAAAGTTGACAGTAAGAAAGGCATATATAGGCAGTATATCAGCTCAAAGCTCCAGTATCATAGAAGATAATTAGGATGGTGATGACAGACATACTTGGTTTGTTAGCTCCTCCTATATAACACTTCACAGATATATATAGTTTCCATATTATTAATATAATGTAACAGGGCGGGTATAATCAAACCCTGTTGCAATAAATAGACAAAAACGTATTATTATAGAAAATATTATTACTTTACTAACAAAACTAAAATTTACAAGTCGATTTAATTGTATTGAATAATAGATTTATTTATTTTTTATGAGGAAAGATCATAAAAGAGAGGTATGGGGGGTATTCTCGTGCTCTGATTTTTTATTTTGCCAAACTCAGCTATACACATTGCTATGTATATGTATGAGTGTGTTTAAATCAATGGAATATGAAAATTCATAGGATAAAAATAAAAACATTTTTTGTTTGATAAATTTTTAAAAAAATATTAAAAGTCAAAGAAAGAATTATAAATGCCAAGATGGAAGACCTACTGATTAAAAAAAAAAAAAGATGGAAGACCTACTGATTTATAGAACAATAAAAGTGATTTTTGCAAAACTTTGGGATGTTGAATACTAATTAAAAAAAAGAAAGGTGTAAAAAGCTTTTACGGTGCATTCCAACGAAGCCACATGGAATGTGGAAATAAAAGAAAAACGAATGAAAAAGAAATAACAGAAGGGACGGAGTTGGCGATTGCTGATTTTAAAAAAAGAGGAATTTTAAAAAGATTATTATAAGTTTTTGAGTTGTGAAGAAAGCAGGCTTATTAAATAATCAAGGGATATCAGCGTTATATATTGGTAAAATATGATTATACTAAAGTAAAAACTTCAACGTGTGGGGTGACTAAATCCTTCCCCTGAATGGGTATTAGCTGCCAGTATCTGAGAAGAGATGTCAAGTGGAATCCAAAGTCCAAAAATTCATTTCAACGTCGACCAGAGATTCTCTTTCACCAAATGGATTCAATCAATTCCCCAGGGAAACACAGGTACTTTTTCAGTTTGTACATATATGTATGTCTTACTAGTAAGCTTACTTAATTAAACTCCATGTAATCCAGAAAAAACTGTTGGTTGACCTAATTATGAATATTTTTCTTTACTTGCACAGAAAGTTTGAAATTAATTTGTGCTATTATTATTATCATATTAATCTTTCCATGATTAAACTCTTGTTGTAATATACATGTTATAGCATGTTCGAGTGTGTGGGGTTTGGTAAATAATATAAAGAAAAAAGAAAACTAACAAAGGAAAAAAAATTAAAAAAAGCTAGAAGCACGGGAACAATAAGTTTAAAAAAAGGGTACCGTGGTATTAGAGATGCGACATGAATTATAATCGTTTAATCATTAAATTAATTAGGTTATTAAATCAAAAACATATTTTAAAATCTACATTTAGAAAAAAAAACAATTTAACAAAAAAAAAAATACGAAAAGCATTAATGTGAAGAATAGTTAAAATGCGTGTTTAAATCAAATTGAGTGTGTGTTTCCACGTGCATTGCATAATCTATTTTAATACATTGTACAAGCTTCCACCTGCATTTATATATGTAATATATGCGGGATTCGAACTCAGACTTTCACACGACCTACAACTCTCAGTGCCATCTTACATTGCTGACTCACCTGATCACACACATGTTGAAAAGATAAATAATCACCAATACACCTATTTCATGGTAAACCAGCACTCATTAAAGTATGAAAATTAGTTATCTTAATATAAAGCTGAGTACTAATTGTATATATGTGTGGAGATGGTAATCTGAACCAACTGGTGTGTGCTGGTTTAGCACGAAATACATATATTGGTGATTATTTATCTTTTCAACATGTGTGTGATCAGGTGAGTCAGCAATATAAGATGGCACTGAGAGTTTGTAGGTCGTGTGAAAGTCTGAGTTCGAATCCCGCATATATTACATATATAAATGCAGATGTAAGCCTGTACAATGTATTAAAATAGATTATGCAGAATATGCACGTGCAAACACACACTCAATTTGATTTAAACACGCATTTTAACTATTCTTCACATTAATGCTTTTCGTATTTTTTTTTTGTTAAATTGTTGTTGTTTTTTTTTAATGTAGATTTTAAAATATGTTTTTGATTTAATAATCTAATTAATTTAATGATTAAATGATTATAATTCTTCATGTCGCAACTCTAATACCACAGTACCAAAAAAAAAAAAAAAAAGAGGGAATCAATAATCTATTGGTACAATATATCTGTAATAAATGTATTTAAAACGAGATTAATGATTATTAACAAAAAAAAAAAAAATTAGGAATGTGGAATGAAAAAAAAATAGAAAGTGTTATCGATTTTATGTAAATATTAGTACAAATAAATGATACATTGGTTTTTTTTTTTAGTTCTTTTCTTTTCTTGATTGGATTAAAATGGGTTAGATCTACTCCTGGTAATTTTTACCACCCGCCCTGAGAAAGCTAGTCGTAGGCCAGGTCATTTTTATCATCGTATTATATACTTCATATTATCCAGTATAATTCTTACTTATGGGTGAGATTGGCACTAGGAGTCTTTATTTAGATGTCCATAAATATACTGTTGTATAATATTGAAGGTAATTATATCTGCATATGATATCCTAAAAATTAAAGCGATAATATAAAGATCACATTCTATAAAACAGATAATACGATTCACATTTGATTGTTTTTTTTTAAATTCATATGTGTATGTAACTATATTATGCTCATACTTGTGTAGAGATGAGTACTTCAAGCAAGATAGGGATAAAGGGGTGGACCCATTACAATAAGTTTTACTTAGACTAGCATTGCAATTGATGAATAAACAGAATAAGAATCAGCATCTGAATAATATCACAATAGCAGCATAAGGGAATCTAAACAGAATCTAATATAAAAATCCGTTGAACACTTTATATATTGCTAGTACAATCCGATGCCTTACTGTTTTATTACAAGTTTTTCATCTGCATGGTTCTGTAATTCAACATAACTAACTTTTTTTTTTACTTTTAAACTTTATATAAAGTTATTTTTATCTGTTTTATACACTATGCATTTTAGGCTATAAAAAGAAAATACTTTAAATGTGGAAATGTGTACTTTACATCTTCAAATTATTATATCAAAAATAAAAATAAAATTTCTTTTCAAAAAAATTAAAATTAAAATTGAATTTTCTTTTAGCCTTTTTGTTGTACAAAATCTGCTTGGTCAAATGAGTTAAAACTCTAAACATTTGATTGGTCAATTACAGAATCACCAGTAAAAATATATTCATCTTTTAATATTATATTAGTTTTAGTTTTGTTTGTAAAAAACAAATTAATAATTTATCAGAATATGAAAGTGAACTAATGTTTTTTCAAAAATAAATTTCTATTTATAATTATGAAAATATTTTATAGTGGAGAATTTAAAAAGAATGCTCATAACCAATTAGAAAATGTTGCTTATGTCATTGATTTTCTTTCTCAATTTATGTTCATGTAGAAGTAAATAATTTTTACTAAAATCTTAACTATTTTTCTAAAATAATTATATTTTCAGCATATTTTATCAAAATAATTTATATGTAAAAAAATGCTCTAAAACCTTCATTTTCAAAATGAAAAAAAAAAAAGAAGTTGGAGCAGTGGAAATTATTGACAGGCCATCTTTTTTTTATTCCAAAGGGGAACCAACCAATCAGCATCTAGGAAAGCCTGCTTTCTCCCATTATTGTAGCTTCTTATGTCAATATTATTGATTTTTTACTTGTAAAATAATTCTAGAGAGGGCAACATCTTATGGTACTCTTTAAGCTTTAAAATGAGCCTAAATATGCTATGGTAACGTAAAAACTGCCAATTTTAGAGTGTTAAAGCCATGTTCGAGTTGATTCACGTCTTTCTTAAAAAGGGTTAATTAGACAATCAAGTCAATCATTTTTAATTAAACTTATTTCAAGCTTTTTGTTAGATAAGACATTTTTAGTCAATTATCTATAATTAAATTGAGTTTTAATCTTTTATTTTTGATAAGACATTTTTTGTCAATTATTCATAATTACATTAAGTTTAATGTTTATGATAAAACATCTTATTAATGTTAAGCATATTTTCCCTATTAATTTTTTTTTCTTTGAATAATCTATACTTCAATCCCTGCATGCTAGTACACTTTGTACCTATTAATGGCACAATATATTGGTAATTATTAAAGAAAATCAAAATTGCATATTTTATCATTAGAGGCCTTTTTTCTAAATGAATGGTATATTATTTAACCACATCTTATAGGATTTCTAGAAATCAAAAGATATAATGGTTCACTTATTGATCCATTTGATTATTTTGCAAATAAAAGTTTTTCTGCTTTCTCTAAGTTATCTGACTTCCCTTTGGTAGGTATAGAGTTCACTAACAAGTTAAGCCCTTTTAGTTCTTTTAAAATTTTGTAGATTGATGTACATTTTGTCACCTTTACACTGTACAAAATCTGATACTAAATATAGTCTTTGTTCATATTCCTCTTGATCCAACTATTATAAACTAGTTAATATTGACACTAAATTCAATACTTGGCTCTTCACCCTATTGTTGTATTCTTATTGAATACTTTACTATGTTTTATGACAAATTTGTTTAAAAATGGCTTCATCTAATTTCTTTTCCACTTATAATTAGAAAATTGTCTTTATCAAGTAGATCTATTTCCTTTAATAATGGAAGATATTCTTCTCTAGTAGATCTAATATTCCATTCTACTCAATTTTAGTTCAAGATTAATATCTTGAACTAAAAATGTACCATTCTCTGATCATGCAGGTCTTGTGACATATGTCAACCTTGATTTCAATACTAATAAACATTTAATTGAAACTGATAATACCATTACATCCTGAACCCCTGAATTTTAGTCTCTGTGATCAAGTTGCAATCTTTAATATCTATATAAAAAGGAGTTTGGCCATGACAACAGTTTAAAATTGTTGATTGTTATTGATATTGGGATTGTCTAAGTGTTGATTGGCTTTTATATATATATATATATATATATATATAAAAGAGATCGGATGCTACTATAGATATATATATATATATATATATATATATATATATATCTTAGTAGCATTGAGATGGATCAAGTGCAAGCCTGGATTTCATATGTAAATATTTTATCAAATATCATTAATCACATTACTAAATGCACACCATCACTCACAGGCCTATTAAGCCATATGGATAAAATTTACAAAAATATCATACAAACTCCATCTACAAAATGTGGCCTACATTACAAAACCTTAAAAAATATATATATAATACAGCAGGAGCATCTCTCAAAGAATATTTAGCAATTAAGAAAAGGAGAGTATTTCTTGGTCATTCAACATATAAATGAGCCATAGACCACCTCCTATTAAAGTATCTTTACAGCTATTCAAACAGGCTGAAACAGTTAGATGAGTATATATGTTGGAGCTAGTGTACTTATACTACAAGGATAAGTTGCAAGCTGATGAAACTGAAAATTAAGTTGTTTAGAGAACATGATGCTAAAAATAAATTAGAATTTTCAAAAAAATTGTAAATCAATGCCAGAATCCAATCACCCTGGCCTTCATGGGATATCATGCTTTGTGAATCAGCATCAAAACTTTTGGCAAATCTAGACAATTTCATTTCTAAAGAAATATATGAAATACAAAGCCTATATCCATATCTCTAGTAGCTTTTTTGAAGAACATAATGGTTTTAAATCTTAGAAAAACTAAGACCAATATCAAAAAAAAAAAAAAAAGTCTTAGAGGCAGTCATAAAAGTAAAATGGAGCCTTATATATTACCAATGCTTTCTGAATATAAATTTGCCAAGAAGGGTTCATTCATTAATCAAATAGCATTTTTATTTATAACAATCATCAATTCAATTGGATAAAAAATCAGCATTTGATATGGTTCTTGTAGACAATTTAAATTAATACCTTTAGACAATTTGATTAACAACACCCTTGCTGACACCACTATTCCTAAATCATACCTTCATGTTTTGACAAATTTGCATCAAAGTAAAAGTGCATGTAACTCTAAATGGACAAATACCATCCCCAATCATTCTTAGTTGTTAAGTATCCCAAGGTTCCCCATTAAATGCACTTCTTTTTTCAAAATACATAAACCCTCTACTGAAGGCTATTAAAAGTGAATTAACTGGCATATATATATATATATTGAAACAGTGAGATTCGTATTCGAATCTCAAGTTTCACCTTTTTTCTGTCGTCTCTCACTGACCGGTCTATCCCACCCAAATTTAAACTTTTTGGTATCGAATTGTGTGTGTAACAATATTAAAAATGTATTAATATATGTAGAATTCAACATAAACACGCACACATTTCGATCTCAAATTAAACGCAATAAATACGGATAAAATAATATAATTTAGATTTCTTGTAGTTAAATAAATTTTGTGGAATATTAATCAGTTATTTTGAATTTTATAAAGTTCGTATTTGTTGCTAATTTAAATTTCGTTAAATAATAATTCTAACAAAATCTGATGCAATAATTAATTAAAGTTAAAATAATTTTATTCCCTTTTGTCTTTGAAAATTTAAAAGCATCGGTCAGTGACAGATAATAAATTAATTATAGCAAAATTCCAAAAGAATGTAATTAACGAATGTAAAGAAAAACAAACAATAGCACAGCAAATTTCTTTCTAATTAAAACCAGCAGAGCATTGATTATCCTGAGGGCAAGATAAATAAAACCTAAAAATATCTGAACAGAAAATTTAAAAGATCAAGATAAGAAAAAGGAGGCCATCTTAGACTTGCTGGAGACTTGCACTTGAATTTTAGCTTTGCTCTCGAGTGGAGCGTCTAAAATATCTTAAATAAATTAATACTGCAAGGTATGACCGAGTAAGCACCGAAATTATTCTCCACTGGGAGGTGGCCCACTATATGCCGAGCTTCACCTTGCCCATCGTAAAAACACCAAAATGATCTGCTGCCTGAAATAAACAAGAAAGCCGCTGCTGTTAAAATCAATAAAACAACATGCCCAGGACAAGAAAGAAAACTTCTAATTACGAACAATCTGCTATTAAACCCATGGACGAAAACATCTTATAAAACAGGTACCTGTGTGTGTATTCCAAATTATAGAGTACTCTAGTAATAATAAGCTATAGCTCATCTCCTATTATTTGTATAACTTCTAAATGTTAAAATTGTAATTTTGAGAAACTAAAATTTGAGAATTCATGTAATCTGTAAATTTCTCGCATAATCTAGCTTACCCTCCCTCTATCACTTCTTAGGTGTGTATTTCTTAAATCTACATTTCATTTATAATTATCATTGAAATATTACCTTCTCATAATTATCTTAGTTTTAAAGCTAAATCCATAATCGCTTGAACAGTGAATGCGTGTCGAATTATCATTAATATTTGCTTTTATAAATAACTTAAATTTCATATAAATCGACACGCATTCAAAGAATCAGTTATTGTAATGCAGGGTCTACTCCTCCGTAATAGCTGGCATACTCGCTGTAATAATTCCCTTTTTAGATATTTTTTTATTATTAAATGTTAATGAATAATTATGTAAATTTCATTTCTTTGAGAGTCACCAATTTTCTTTCAGTCAACGGTGATAATGTTGGGCCGAGTTTGAAATCTAGTTAAATATTACCACAATCTTTTAGGTATTATACATGTGTTACGTTTTGAAGCCCCGATGGCTCATTCCACGCCGTGAATACTCCGGATTCTCTAGGGTTGAATTAACCCCAGTCGTCCTACACAAGCGGACATGATAATGTTCCCATAGGGCTTGACGACCGTCACGCAGCCAGCTGGCAAATTGTGACACGGACCGCTTGTCCCTGGTTATGCTCATGTGACACCTTACCTCTTCGGGTCGCGGCAGAGACCAACCCGAAACCCTTATAACTTATTCACGGCATTGCCGTTTCAGCGCTGCCATTTTACATCGCCCTTCTAAAGCGTACCACGTGTTCTTTTATTTAGTTTATTATTCTCTCTCACTCCGCCTCGGCATTCTCTTCGTCATATACTCTCAAATAAATGTTTGCCCTTAGTCGTAAAATAAATATTTTTATTAAATAAATGTATGTCCGCCGTTACTGATGACTCTTGCAGTGCAAAGTATAAATTCCTTACAGCACGCATTAGAAATACTCACTCGAGAACCCTAGGTAGCTAGATTATGCCTTCATATAAATAAATGCTCCTAATAAATCAATGTATTTTGATGTATAATAATATTGCCAATTAGATATTGAACTCTGAATTTAAAATGTGATTAATAACCTTAATAATGTTTTCTTTTATTAAATACGTAAATAAATAATTTTAACTATACGTCTGTAGTTAAGTTTTCATTTATTCGATGCCCATTATATATATTCCCTCGATTATATGTGTTAATTAATATTCGTTTGATTGTTGGCCAACTCGGAAATAAAACCCATGAATCTCGTGCATCTCCCTGACCACCGTGCCTAAAGAAGTGTTTACTTATGTCGCATCAGAGGCATTATTCCGTAGATTGTATTGTGGAACCGATAAACTATGTTCGAACTCAGTATTACCGGTGGCTTCGCTACTCGATGGTGCTGCTGTTCTGTGTGGTGGTCGAATTCTGCAATATGTTAACGAGATACACGTGTTTTGACTGTTACAATATATCAAGTATTTCAACCAGTATTTAATGTACTGCATATCCAATTTTTCTGTCATCCAGGAAATAAAGAAATGCCACTTGTAAATATACTGACACTCGGTGTGGAAAAACCATGTCATGGCAAATTTACACAGAACTGTGTATTAAAGAGCACTTTAAGGAAACAACTATCCCTTTCCAAGGTTTCCCATGTCATCTTAGTCATGCACAAATGAGAACGAACATACAAAATAAACTTACTAATAAAATAATGAACATAATCAATTCACTATCAAAGTGACTTGAGTGATATATTACACCCCTGTAGTAAAATTTAACAAGAAATTTATTAACTCTATCCATACAATACTTAGAAAACTTGTTTGGGATAAAAAATATGTAGCAATTTCAATCAGAGGGTTTCAATGTCCATTATCACGTAATGACCTTGGGCAACCTTTAATAAACTCATTTAGAATTCAAAAATCACTCAACATCATCTCAGCATATACTAGGTTATTTCCTTATCAAAAAACAATTTTTAAAATCACATCAATAGATAAACTATCTTCAAATTACTGGTTATTTGAATCCCTCAGTCTCATTCCTTGTAATAATCTTGTTTATTTCCCTCTAAAAAGTTAATATTACTATTGGGAAATATATTCATTACTTTACCCAGCCATACATTATGAAAAATGCACTCTTAATGTGACAAATAAACAACAAACAATGCCACCAATTTAGATAGTGACCACTTGAAGTTTTTTTGATTTCCTGCTAAAGTTGCACTTGGAGGCTTATCCACCAACTATTTTAACAAATGTGGAAGACACATTCAGATATATGAAGATTACTGTAATCATTGCGAAAGGTATCAGAAACATAACCTCATATTTTTCTCTCTTGTCTCAGTCTTGATAAGGTCAGAACTGAGATACTAGTTATATTTAAAAATAGAATACTGAATATCTCTTTGAAAACTTTAATAGACTTTTCCCCCCACATTTATGCAATTTTTTTCATTTTATATGCAGTACTGTGTACAAGATGCATATTTGTTTATAATAACAATCCAATAATACACCCAAATGCATCTAGAGAAGATAAAAAGATAAAAAAGTTTCTAAATACAAATTCATAAAAACCTGATCAATTATTTCTTAATATTCAAAAACTATAACATGAACGCTTACTTATTTTAAAAGAAGAATTTATATGTGTAATTGCTGTAAAACATGTGTAATATCCACCTTGTATATAATATAGCTCTGACTCCTGTGTATTTATTTTATTTTTATTTTTTTTAACAATGGAAATTGCATTTGGACGAAGGGGAAATGTAAACAAATGTACTCAATATATTTTGTTGTTGTCAAAGAATGAATAAAGTACCTTTGAAAATAAAGAAACAAATATTTTATGCTAGTTATGTAAATAAATGATACCACTAAACATTACACTATCATCATTTCTTATGCTTGCTCAAGCTGTTAAAACAGCAAAACTGTCCAAGGCTCCTCACTGATCAAAGTCACAAGCTAGAAACTAGTCTGGAATATTGGATGAGTAGGCACTAGATAGGGATTTTATGCACAAACCTTCTTGCATCCATTGATCATTCTGGCTTGCACTGCGTGGCACTACTGTATGGAGAGTTTTGCCTATTTTAAGTATATGATACATAGCCTCTCATAACTCATGTGGAGTAAGTTAGCTTGAGAAAATACTACTATAAAAAAATAATGAACAAACAAAAAATTAAATAGATTCTAGATGTTGAGTGATCATATAAACTTTGAATGTTTCTACAAATGTTTAATACATATAAAAAGCCCTGTTCATGTATTTACTTGCCACGAAGTTTGAATCTAAATAAAAGTTGGAAAATTTTCGGGCAATAGAATTTGAAACAAGTTTAAGATTTTTCTTGAATATCCAAGATTATTTCTTTTTGGAGGCTTTTGAAAATGCCTTTATCCTGCCATTGAAAAGCATATTTAATTAAGACTGTTTTGTTTTTCTACTTTAAATAATTGCAATATATGCACTCATCCAATTATTTTTATCTTTTTATTCAGTATATAAAACACAAATATATAACACATCGCATTTATTTATGCAGTTTAAATTTCAAAATATAGGTATAACATTTTAGCATAGTGATATTTTAAAAAAATAAATATACAGTGCAGAATCATGTATAAATATATAGTAAAACATGAATATCATTTGTACTATTTGTTAAATTAGGGGGCGATTTTTTTAATTCACCAAACGAAAAAAAAAAAAAAACTTTTAAAAATGTCTTTTTAAAATAAAATAAAAAGTTCTAATTGAAATCTCTTTCCACAAATAATCTAGTGTGAAATTTCAAAAAAAAGATTTCTTTTTCTATTTTCTTCCCACAACAATTGCTTACTATCACTTGGTTAATATTCACATGCTCATCAGGTTCCCCCTAAATCTAAAGCTTGTCTACTGTTACATTATTTCTAATTCACGCTTTGTGCACCAGGTATTTACATGTATATTTGCTATTTGCATGTTGTTTGAGAGCGCAACGTAGGTTGTGTTTCCAAGTGCAACTCATTTCAATAATGGAATAAGTCTTTCATCATGCCGTTCAATAAGGCGTTAAAATGATAAAAGTTTAACGCTTAAGATGGAAACTGCTGGTTTCTCGCTTCGACAGGTCGGACAATAAAAAATAACCAAACCACAATTTTTAATATGTTATAGTGAAACAAGACAAGTTGTTGTCCTAGGAAGGCACAAATTTATGAGAAGCTGCCAAAACGGTGAGGAAAAATTCATTGAAACATGCTCCACTAAGTGGAAAGATGGGTCTCCGATGTCATATATAACTGGAAACTGGACGACATATTTGCATAAGTTTGATGCCCTCTATAGTCAAAATAAATACTTTAAAAAAACTATTACATACAATACTCTTTTACCGCAAGCTGTTTTTTAATATTATTTTTAAATAAAAAAAAAAAAGTCAGTTAAATTATAATGCATTTCTTAATATGAATTAATTCGGTCCGCAATCTATGTGATCAAAATATTAATTGCATGCCTATATTATCAATTTAAAATAAATTTACTATTCTTATTATTATTAGAAGTTATCAAGTCGATTATACCTTGGTAATCATATGAATGTCATTCTGCCTATGGAGCTTTTCTCTCAAGAAGTTTAAAATATTTTGCGATTCATACTGCTGTGATGAGTATCGCCAACATCATACAGTATAGCTACTTACCAAGATAAATCAAATAAACAATATGACAAGAAAAGATAGAAATTCCACATTAATGATCGTGACAAAAAAGAAATAAAACTCAACTGATTCGAATACATACTTTTTCAACAATAGATGAAAAATATTATACCTATATGTAAATATTTTTTGATTAGCCAAACCGTATTTTCTAGACTGTTGAAACTCACTCATATATATAATAAAGAAAAAAAAATATCAAGATAAAATAATAATTAATTTGCTTCGTTAAATATTAGACAAGAAATTAAAAAAACAACAACACCACAGTACATTTATTATATATATATATGTGCGTGTGTACGGTGAATTTTACATATGAGCATGTACATATACATAATATATATATAGTTCATGTATTTAAAAGTCAAATTATAATATAGTTGGCTTTTGCTAAATTAAACCAGAATTTCATTTTTAAAAAAATCTTAAATATATATGTATAGATAAAGACAATTCGCGAGAAATATATATAAAATAGACAGCAGTCAATCAAAAATAAAACTATTGGACGAAGATTTAAAATAAAAGTAACTAATATCGCCTATGTTGTTTTTATATTCAATCTTTTACTTTATTAATAAGTATATCTGATATTAAGAACACATGACACTCACTAGCGAAAAGTTAATAAACCGACCCCGGAGAGAAATCTAAAAATCAACAACAGCATAAAAGACGAATTTTCACTGAACAACTTAACACAGAATCTAAAAATCTGGAAAAGACAAAACTCTCATTCTAAAAATTAAAAAGAAGCCAACTTACCCTCATATTATTTCTATTATAGCTAAATCACCTTTTCAGAAGGATCTACTCTGAAACCGCATACTTAAAATAACCGTTAAAATATTACAGACATTGGATCAAATTTGGTTAAATAATTCCTAAAGTGCATGGGTTTAAAATAGCGTTTTAGTATTACAATAAACAATCTTTTGCAGATAAAAAAAAAAAAAGAAGCCCAAAATATCAAATACAATGACAAAAATAAATTAAAACAAAACTTGTCTTTATTCTTAATTTTATTGTCGAAAAGTTTTTTTTATACGCTCGCACAAGACTGGTTTAAAAAAATGAATGAATTTAATAAAAAAAATTATGAAATAGATAAAACATTTTTTAAATTGTCAACTACTGGACAAAGTTTTCCATCCATCAGTCCTATAAAAAAAAAAGTAACAATAATAGTAATAAAAAAAAAGATATTATTCACCAGGTTTACAAATTGACAGACGTTTTTAGATACCAATTTAATGACCATCTATAAATGACTTGCTGAACTGACTACAGTTTGTCTATCTGAATGGATGTGATATCAGATGAAGGCCATGGAAGGTGGATAAACTTACTATATTATGAACTTCTAATATGATATTTCTGGTATCTGGAACTTTATTTCAATGCCTTTTACAAAATTGCTACACTTTATACACGTGTATTAATGGAAAGAAACATTATTTCATAGCATTCCAGATTGAAATTTCTTAATATTGTAAGCGATTAGCCAGTGAAAAAGAAATCAGATAAATCTATTTCATTGTACACACGTTTTTAAACATTCTCCACTATTAGCTCTAAATGTTAAAGAAAGGAATCAAGAATAAAATGAATCCACCTATTCTTGGTAACTAATGTTTATAAGCATACGTGTTATATCTGCACTTACGACTGTGCCAATGTTATATCTGCAAGTCATTCTGTGCGGCTATCCAATAACGTTTACTAATGTTCTCCAATGAATGGTCTATTCCTGCAACTAATGCTCTGCTCTGCAACGAATGCACTGCTCTGCAACGAATGCTTCTACTCTGCAACTAATGTTCTGCTCTGCAACTAATGTTCTACTCTGCAACGAATGCCCTGCTCTGCAACGAATGCTTCTACTCTGCAACTAATGCTCTGCTCTGCAACGAATGCTTCTCCTCTGCAACTAATGCTCTGCTCTGCAACGAATGCTTCTACTCTGCAACGAATGCTCTGCTCTGCAACGAATGCTTCTACTCTGCAACTAATTCTCTGCTCTGCAATGAATGCTTCTACTCTGCAACGAATGCTTTGAATATCTCCGCTGTGGTCTCCTTCAGCTATACCCACGAACTACATTTCCACTGGACGCTGGTCATTAACTGCCAGCACTGACACGAGATATCTCTACTGGTGTTAAACAGATGTCTACTCCAATACTACTTACTCATACTGCGTGACTGCTCTCTGCTACTCTCTATATTACACTGCGTAGATGTTACACCATCTTTTATTGCTTGCTGATAACTGTAGCAATTAATCATTGTCCAATCAGGTAACATCTTTTATCCAGAAATATTTGCAATCAGCAAATATCTCTTGGAATTATCATCCGCCATTATGTTAGTTAACTTTCTCCATTATCAGCACACGATCTACAACCACTCGAACAAATTATAGTTTTTCTGGAGTGCATAAACATGTCTGCCATTTTTACAAAACGCTACACCTCCCTCCACTCCAGAAAAACCCTTGTTGCAATTCCTTGATGTTTTCTTTTTCTATTCCTACTATTGCACTCAGAAGTGTACGATTTAACTGCTGCTGAAACTTTTTTGACAGTTACATTCAATGGTGACTGCGTAAGCGTGGGGAACTCAGCTTACGATATTAACGTTATGCTAACTGGGCTTTCTATTTTCCAGATTTCTCCAACTATAGCTACACTTGATATAATTAAAAACTTATTTGCTACTCACAGGTTCAAAATGTGACTGTGCCAATTGTTACATCTGCACTTACAACTGTGCCAATGTTATATCTGCAAGTCATTCTGTGCGGCTATCCAATAACGTTCGCTAATGTTCTCCAATGAATGGTCTATTCCTGCAACTAATGCTCTACTCTGCAACTAATGCTCTGCTCTGCAACTAATGCTCTGCAACTAATGCTCTGCTCTGCAACGAATGCACTGCTCTGCAATGAATGCTTCTACTCTGCAACTAATGTTCTGCTCTGCAACTAATGTTCTGCTCTGCAACTAATGCTCTACTCTGCAATGAATGCCCTGCTCTGCAATGAATGCTTCTACTCTGCAACTAATGCTCTGCTCTGCAACGAATGCTTCTCCTCTGCAACTAATGCTCTGCTCTGCAACGAATGCTTCTACTCTGCAACTAATGCTCTGCTCTGCAACGAATGCTTCTACTCTGCAACTAATGCTCTGCAACAAATGCTTCTATTCTGCAACTAATGCTCTGCTCTGCAACAAGTGCTTCTACTCTGCAACTAATGTTCTGCTCTGCAATGAATGCTCTGAATATCCCCGCTGCGGTCTCCTTCAGCTATACCTGTGAACTACATTTCCACTGGGCGCTGGTCATTAACCGCCAGCACTGACGCGAGATATCTCTACTAGTGTTAAACAGATGTCTACTCCAATACTGCTTACTCAATACTGCATGACTGCTCTCTGCTACTCTCTATATAACACTGCATAGATGTTACACCATCTTTTATTGCTTGCTGATAACTGCAGCAATTAATCCTTGTCCAATCAGGTAACGTCTTTTATCCAGAAATATTTGCAATCAGCAAATATCTCTTGGAATTATCATTCACCATTATGTTAGTTAACTTCCTCCGTTATCAGCGCACGATCTACAACCACTCAAACAAATTATAGTTTTTCTGGAGTGCACAAACAAGTCTGCCATTTTTACAAAATGCTACAATACATTTATCAACATTACTGGTAATTCAGAGTGAAATTAATATATCAATCAAATGAATATAGCACTTAAAAATTATTAAACTCATAATTAATTATACAAGCTGGAGACAGCAACTCACTTTTAACACCTTAATTGTAATAATTAAACAACATTTAATATGTAAACTTTTTAAATTAAATTACTCTCCCCTAGGCCATGACCTAAAAGCACTGTAAATGTTGAACAAAAGAATCAAAAATAAAATGATTCCTTCTATTTATAAGCATATCTTTGTCAACATTGATGGTACTCAGAATGATAAATTAATTTCACTCTAAATTACCAACAATTTTGACAAAGGTATACATATAAACATTATAGCTATCAAAAATAAGTAAATTCATTCTACTGTTGATTTCAGTCTGAATTCCTAACAATGTTGACAAAGGTGATGTGATGTATTTTTGGCTTCTCCTTAAACGAAGTCAAGAATATTTCAGCAATTATGCCCAGATAAACCTGTTAGCCATTTTATTCCCCATTCCCCACTCTTAAGTCTGCCCATATTCTGCCCCATCCCATTTCCACAACATAATCTTTGTTAACTCTATGGCCTTTATATCTAAACCCTCCTTATCTCTTCGCAAACCCAACATAAAAACTAATAACTCACTTTCTGTATAGTCACTTTGTTCATGTCTATTCTCCCATAACTTCATTATCTGTACCCTTTCTGCTTTCAAGCATTTACATTCAATCAACAGGTTCCTAATATTTTCTATACCCCCTTACACAATTTGCACACTAAATTATCCATTGTTTTCTATTTACATGTATATTCTCTTGTTGCTAAAGAACCTGTTTGAGCCTTAAATAATAAACTACTTTCCTTACTATTATCATAAATTAACTCGCATGCAAAATTCCATTTACTTCTATATATATTTAAACTCTTCTTACCCTCCATACTTGTTCTCCATCTCTCCAACTCCCTATTTTTTTTTTAATGCTTCTATTTTTTTCTCCCATTCCTTATTTTCTCTCATTCCTTACCACTATAACACTCAACAATCCTCCTAACACAATCATCCCATCTTTTATACAAGTATATTGATATAAATTCTTTATCCAAATCTTTCGCATACCGCATTACCTTTCTCACCCATCTTGTTGCCTGCCCTTTACTCAAAACCCAATTGAACACTATTTTTGTTATTCTTTTACTATCCATAAACTGCAACCTATCAAACATTTTCATTTTACTTTTTATCTCTCATATAAAAACTTGACCATCCCATTTCTCCTTGAATTGCCTCCTTTGCTGTCCACATCTCTGCATCTAATGCATGTCTTCCTACTTCCCTTTGTACTTTCTCTAAATAATCTAAACTATAAACACCAGTGTTGCCAAAAATAAGTGAATTCATTCTATTCTTGATTCCTTTGTTCTATGTTTAGTGTTTTTAAGTGATAGCCTGGAAGAGGGTGATTTACTCCCTTTGTTTATATATTCATTGAGCTATATTTAATGGAAAAAGTTTACATAAATATGTGTATGTATTTTATTGTGAATATGTTCAACCATGATCACCAAATTTAAAGTTGGGTTGTCATTTTTTGAAGATTTAAATGTTTTAAAAATTCCTAGTTCAGCTGATTTTTAAAGTTTGTTCAAGAAATTCAGAGAAATCGAATACATATTTTTTTCACTGTTGATAATGATGGTGTTGTAATCAGACATGCTGTGAATTAATTTGATTAACTGCATGTTTCTATTCAGTATAGTAACATATTTGTATATGTGTAAGTATTACAAAACAATGTATATAGAAGTATTTTTATAAAAATCAAGATTCTGCTAGTAAGTCTCAGTATGAAATTCTGAAACAAGTATTAAGTCTGAGATTGCAATGTATTCTTTTCATTTTAAGATTTATATGATTCATTATCATATTTGACCACCACTGACATTTTTAATTAATATGCTATTCTAGAAAGCTTTTAAGTTTTACTAGAAAAACAAAGAGAAGAAAGTCATGAGTACTCAAGGACTGATCACTTATCTTAAAATTGTCACAAAACTAACATTGTTACTTGTGTCAACTTAATGTTGTTTCTAAAGATATTATTTATATTGTAATAATGAGATCTCAGAGATATGATATTAGATAAGCAGTGATCCATCACACATAAAAGTTGATTTAATCAAGATTTATAATTACCATAAAACATGTGGTAAAATGTAAAGTCATCTATAACCTAACAGGAGTTTGGTTGTGATTAAGCCCATTATTTTTCCATATGAAGCTATAATTATTAGATTAAATAAACTTTGACATACTGATTACAGATTAAAACATGGATCTATATATATATATAGGCTTTATAAATATTGCTTTCAGAAGCAGTAATTAATACTGTATTCTAATCTAGAACTAATTATTGCAAACTTAAATAATCAATGGATACTAAATGGTAGTGCTATAATTAGGCTATTGGTTATAAATAATAATTTAAAATGTTCAGAAGGTGCATAGAGTCAAAGCTCTTCACATAAGTAGACTGAGCTGGAAATTAGCATTACTATCTAGTTTTCACTGATTATTCAGACTTTCAAGAGATCATTATGGAATAAACAGATTGAATTATTCCTAATAACATATATTAAATATAAATTGTAAAAGTTATATACTTTATTATATTATAAAGAATACTTCTCACCATAAAAATGTATCTCAGTGATATAAATGGTTAGTACAAAATCTAAAAAAATTGTTGAGAAAAATTAAAAGAAAATAAGTTGATACAATTAAATGAAATTATTATAGTATACCTCTAACTTTAGTGAACAAATATTAGATTAACTCTTAAGTTCATCTCACATCAGAGACCAAATGCTTTTTTTAAAAAAAGCTGTCTGTCTGTAGATGAAATCTAACTTTTGTGGTAAAAAAACATTCTCAAACAACACACCAAAATTTGTGAAAATGTAATTTACATTATTGTCATTAAAAAAAAATTAATTAATAACATCATTAAATAATCCTCATTTAAAAAAAAAGATCCTAGTTTTGATTTTAATATTGGAATTTGGAGATCAATAAAATTAAAAGTTACTTAGCATAGTATTTTAGTAGGCCAATAAATCTGATATAAAGTGTATAATGTGTATAAGTGAATGACCCATTGTTTTAAATTCCAGTTCAAATAGAGACAAACTTGTGTAAATACATGAAGTTTAGAAGAAATATGGTGAGAAATATATAAAAATGAAACATTATAGTATTAATTAATTTTCAATATCCAACAAAAGTTTTCTCTGTAAAAAAATTAGTATAAGTTTCACATTCAGTTCAGATCAAGAAAAAATGACTTGATATTTTGCTAATTAATACTTTTAGATTATTTTAAAAAATTACCCTTTTTATTGAAAGCAAATGACAAAATAATAAGACTTAAAAAAATAATAATTAGATGGTTAATTGTTTGGGAGTTCATAAGAAGTTCAAGAATTGGAAATGATGAAAAGGAACCATGCTTCATGGAGTTGCAATTAAGCTCCTGAATCTGCCATTCTTCTACACTAATCTAACTACACAGGGTCTAAGCCTATTATACTGAGAAATAAAAATTTAAAAAAATCTGCTTGGAATTTCAAAATAGTATATAAACATTAATATTTAAGAGCTAAAAATTGTATGATAGAGAATGCTACATAATAATAAAAAATCTCTATAAATCAGAAGTAAAAAAAAAAATAAACATAAAAATAAAATAAATATAAAAATGTTGATAAAAAGTAAATAAGTTCACAATAGTGATTATGATATCTTTAAAAAGACAAATATCAACATAAAAAGAAAAGTCATGCAATGTTTGAGCAGTAAAGTGATGGGCTAAACATAATAAATGCACTAAGTATACAAAATTTTATGTATTTATTTGTTTTAATTTTCCTCAGCTGAAAAACAATATACAAGCCTTTGCGTTTGTTTGATTATGTATAGAAATATGTATATTAAATGTATTAATTGCATGATTATATATTGAGATACTGTGGCTCTGATAATGACTGCAAGACAGTCGAAACTTTAAGAATAAAGTTTTGATATAAAAAATAGTATTGTTTGACGTATATAAGAAAGTTGGAAATGGTATGATCACTTTATTATTGTGATAAGCTCTTCATAGTAATACAAGAATGATGATGAGGAAATAGTTCAAGTAATAAATTAATTATCAATTAGTTAGATTTTATGACATTCTTTTATTACATTCAACATATGCTTTAGAACAGTGGTCTTCAACCACCGGACCATTGGCCAGCGCCGGGCTGCAGAAGTTTTCTGCCGGTCCATGCTAGACTAGTAAAAAAGTTTGTAATAACAAAATAATAAAATTTTAAACTTTTAATTAATATAAATAATTTTTATTTATTTTTTCATCGCACTTTACCCGATTAAAAAAAAAGAAACAACAAAAACAAAATCTAATCAATCATACATAAATTAATTTGTTTTTCTATTTATCACAGATGTTTATGGGGGAGGAGGAAGGAGATAAAATTAAATTTTTTATTTTTCTAAAAAAATTAAAAATTAAAAAAAAAGTTTTTTATTGTACAAACTCTGGTTGTCTTTTAATAGCCAATCACGACCGCTTGTTGGCGTTGTTTATGTGTTAAAACAATAAAATGTAACATGACTTTTTTTGATCTCTTAAATTTTTTCTACTCCGTCTTTTAATATTTCATTTTTAGTGTGTTTTTTTTTTTTTGGCTATACGGCGATTTTTTTTTTTGGCTTCAACTTTTATTTTTGAAATCAATTTTTATTACCTTTTTTTAAAAATAAAAACCAAAAAATAATTTCTGCCTCTAACCTTATTTCTCAATACACCCCCACCACCCCAAAATAAGTTAAGATCAAAACTTTTGACTTTTTCAAGTTTCAGTTTTTGTTTTTTTTTGTTTAAAAATACGGCTACTTTTTGTTTGGCCCACTCCCCCCAAAAAAATTAAAATAAGATCTTTTTTGGCTTTAACTTTTATTTTTGAATCAATTTTTATCACCTTTTTTTAAAAAGAAAAACAGCCAAATAATTTGTTTCTGACTTTTACAAAGTAATCCCCCCCCCCCCCAAAATTAAGATAAGATCAAAAGTTCTGACTTTTTCAAATTTCATTTTTTTTTGTTTAAAAATATGCCCACTTTTTTGGCCTATAAGGTGATATTTTGGGGGGCTTTATTTGTATACTGCTGATATACTAAAACTTTTATATTTAAAACCAATTTTTATTAACTTTTTTAAAAAATAAAAACAAACCAAAAATAACTTTTGTCTCTATTTTTTGTCTCAGTGAAAACCAAGTATTTCTCAACCCACTCCCCCCCCCCAAAAAAAAAAAATTAAAATAAGACCTTTTTTGGCTTTAACTTTTATTTTTAAAATCAATTTTTATCACCTTTTTTTAAAAAAGAAAACCAAATAATTTCTGTTTCTAACTTTTACAAAGTATTTCTCAATCCACCCCCCCTTCCCCAAATTAAAATAAGATCAAAAGTTTTGACTTTTTCAAGTTTCGTTTTCTTTTTTTTTTTGCTTAAAAATATGCCCACTTTTTTTTGGCCTATAAGGCAATATTTTTTTGGGCTTTATTTATATACCAATAAAATACTAAAACTTTTATTTTTAAAACCAATTTCTGTTACCTTTTTTTAAAAATAAAAACAAAAAATACGACGACTTTTTTTGGCTGTACGGTGATTTTAATTACGCAATTTCTATTTTGCTCTTACTACTATGAAAAGGCAACCTCCATATATATATAACTTCATCTTGTATATTTAACATTAAATACAGATATTACATTTATCATAATCATTGTCATATAATTACACTAGCTGTGATATTTCCCAACATTCAGGTGAATAACATTTTATTATTGCATGTTCTAACAATGAAATAATAAATGTAGAAATGCAAGCACATTGTTGAGAATGATTGTTATTGTATTGTTTTCTGTAGCAGTATAACTGTGCAACTCGAGAAAGAGTGTTCAGCATGTGAAGGTAAGCAACACTATTACAATACACAATAACCAGTGTGCTGTTTTGGTCAGTTATAACAATTATGCTTATCTAAGGCTAAGTAGGTTACATCTTTAAAAAAAATTATCTGTAAACTTCTGCCGGTTCATGAAATCTTATCCTTATTTTTGCCAGTCCACAGGTGTGAAAAAGTTGAAGACCACTGCTTTAGAAGCAGTAATTCTAATTATTCTACTTCAGATCCATCTCTTGTAAGCATGAATAGTGAGCAAAGATTAGATGGTAATACTATATTGACTAGTTTCTGGTTACTGGCAAATTAAAAAAAAAAAGATTAGCAATAGTCAGAAACAAATCTGCAAAGTGGACATATTGTTATTAATCTAATGTTCAATTATTTTTAGCTGGAAGGCTCTGGAGTTGAATAAATTGAAGGGAATTACTGCTCCTACAATTAGATTAAACTTGCAGGATTGTGAATGTTCAGGGATTTTTACTAAAGATAAAATTGTTAATTTGGTCAAGATAGATATGTAGCAGAAAATTTAATGATAGCAGAAATGATTGATAAGTTGTGTTAGGGAACATACAAAAATCAATAAGCATAATATTATAAATGTTATCTTGGTGATTTTTTTTTTATAAATACATACACTGATATTATTTTTAATTAAGTTTATAAGGAGCATACTATCTATTTCCTAGTAACAAAAAAAAAAGTTAAATGAATTATTAATTTGATTCATTTATAGAAGAATAAATATTGTAAAAAAAATATCTATTACTAAGGAAATAATATATATATATATATATATATAAATGGAAATAGGGTTAGTAAAATAATATATATATATATATATATATAAATGGAAATAGGGTTAGTAAAATAAAGAAGAAATATTTAAAATGACTAAAAAAAAGTAAAAGTAAAATATTATGAATGAAGAGGGGTAGTATATTCAATTCTACATTGAGTCTATTTATATCAGCTAAATAAATTAACCTGCTTTTAGAGATTCTAATTTTATTTATACTTTTACAAATACATTTAACTAACATAAACAACATTTTGAATATTTTATTATTATTTTGGGAATGATGGCAAAATTATATAACATTCTAACATGGAGAATAAACTGATAACTTTTAAATTCATGAAAAGTAAATTTAACAATAAATTTTAACCAACTAGAATATTCTGCCAAAGACAATAAATAGTCAATAGACATTTTTATATACTTATCTATAAAAGTCCTTTTGATTTTTCTATTATTTTTATTAAAGACGAGGTTAATAAATAATTTCAAATATTATGAATTTATTACACTATGGTGACATATGGGGTTATTTACTGTTATAAAGTGAGAAGCTTCTTTAAATTTAAATTTTCTTTTCTGTCCAATATTCTTGTATTTTCCTAATAAAATTTATATTTATTAGAGCATAAGACATATTGAAAGATCAAACTTAAAAAGATATGTCATATTCAATACAACAGACCTTTACAAAACTAATGTAAGAAATAGGACTATAAAGAAGCAAAATAATTCTTTTATATCTACCATCCAAATAAATTAAGAATTCCTGGTTTAATGTAAAACTGATAGCTCTTAGATCAATTCCAGCTGGAAAAAAATGAACTAATCTGTTTGTTCACTTGAATGAAACTGGTGTTAAACCTGGCTTAACTTACGTAGAATTTTAATAAGGAGCTTTAAAATTAAAAAAAAAAAGTGAAGCTTTTATAACAGAAATTCAATATTTCATTTTGGTAGAAGACTGGAGACTATACAATTGGGTTATATCTTGAACATTTTATTTTTCTCGTCATACAGACATCAATATATACATAGTATAACCTTTTATTTCTGTGGGGGTGAAAGGGTGGACTCGTTTAAAAGATATCTTACTATTATATTTTTATGTGGTTTTAGAGAATCAAGAAACATTGTGAATAAGATTTTATTAAACATTTAATTATTCACATACAGGACAAGTATCAAAAGCAAAAATGCATTTTATCCATTACTTTTATTGATCAAATAATCAAAAGGGTTTGTGGAAACATGGTATCTCCAAAGTGAAGCATCTATATGTTTGACTTAAAATAAGAGTTGAAGGAATTTGATAAATTTTTTTAAAAAAAGTATGTATAGTAGTTTCAACTTTGTTTTTGCATTTTTGTGACAAGGTTTTTTTTTAATAGTTTATAGGCAGATTCATGAAAAAAACTTCAAAATAAGCTATAAACTAAGAACCCTTGTGCTATATTCACAATTGCTGTAGGTTTCCTATAGATGTTTCTTTACTTGTTTTTAAAAAATGTAACTATTGAATATTTATAAGAGAAAAAAAAAATGTTTTAAATGTAATTTTAAATTATAAATATGGAAATGATTAAGAAAAATTTCATGGTAAGCAATACTTAAATTTCTTCAGTTTAAATGTCTTATTTATTTCAGAGCAATGCCTAGAGTTGATATTTCATAAGATATGCCTGGAGTTTAATGGAGAAACTCTTATAAAATATAATACATATTCAATAGTGAAATATGATGTGAATAAAAGCAAGACAAGAACATCATTTTGTAAGTTTCTAAATTTACTACATGCTGATAATTGTGCTATGATTGCCTATTCAAAATATGATCTACATAATGTTCTTAACATTTAAAATGCAAGATTATAAAAACTTTGTTTAATAATTAATATTCCAAAAACTCATTATCAACTACAGATGAAATATTGATTTAAGAAAGTGAATCCATTTAAAAAAATTTTTTTTTATTAAGAGAAAAAAATTTATTCATGAAATTTGTTGACGTTACGTGAATTTATACACAGAAACATGAGCTGGAGTAAGAAGTCTCTGAGTTTATTACTTGACATCCAGGAGATTGTGTTGTGACCAGGTTTCTCCATGCAGTTTTTTCAGAGCCAGAAGTTGGTCTCTGCCCCTGAGCTTCCTCATGATCCACAGGTAAACTGAACAAAAGTTGAGGTCAGTCAGTTTAAACACCATCATGCACCTTGTAAACCAAATTGAGAAAAAGATGAAAACAGCCATTCTAATGACTGCAAAAATGCAACTTTTGAATGCTCTCAAAAGCAGTAGCATGTTTGTACTTGTTAGGAGGAACATTGGCCATTATCCTAGCCCACAGCTGACCAAGAAAACAATAATGGAAGAAAAGATGTAGGGTTTCATTGCCAGTCTTGCATAGGCTGCACAGCAGCTCCAGCTTCTGGAAACCTCTCCTCCACACTAGAAAATAATTAGTGGGGAGAGAGGCAATGTTACATTTTAGTACAAAATTCAATATATTTGGGTTCATAAGCCCAAACTCTTGACCTCTCAATAATTAATTAGCTTGTTGAAGAGGTGTAATTGCATTGTCATTTTGTCTTATTTGGGGTATATGAGCCTGTAGACATCCCAATAGTTGTAGTCTCCAAGGTTTGCCTGGTAATGGGAAATAGTTTGGTTATGTTCTCTTAAGAACTTGAGCCATTTGCTTGGAAGTGGTGGTGGGGTGTCAGTAGGTTCAAAGGTAAATCATATTTGATCCACTAGATAGAGATGGATTACACTTAAGACATCAATTGCTTTTTAAGCATTAAGCATAGAATGTGTAATGCATGTAACCCAAGTCTATTCACTTCTCAAGGTTTCTGAGCTTTGGAAAAACTGATAATTATGCATTTGTCATTCCAGAGCAGTTTGGAGCAGATAGAGTTGATTTTATTCTGAAAGGACTTGGTTGGCTTTATGATTGGGGAGGTAGTAATTAATGCACGGAAATACCATCATGTTCAGTGTGCCACCTTGCCAGGGAGTGATAGGGAGATCATGGCTAGGGATCTGATCACCTTTGTAGTCTTTTCCAGGATGGATTGCTGTATTTCTTTTCTGATTGCCATTGCGGACAATGCAGGAAACCAAGGAAGTTTTGTGGCTTGGCCTTGTAAATTGAGGGTCAATCCTCCAAATGGATAATTTGGAGGTTTATGCCAAGGTTGAACTTTGCAGCATACCTATCAAAGATTTGATGGAAGCCATGGTAGGTGCTTCTGGGATGGTAGGAAGATAGTAACATCATTGACATACGATATATGATGAACCTCCTCCCTAAGTGCTGGTATAAATATCCTGGGTAGTTCACATTCAATGTTTTAAAGTAGGGGTTGATGTACATTATGAAGCATAGAGTGCTAAAAAGGGACCCCTGGAGAACAGAAAGATGTGGTCTAAACCCCAGAGCCAGATGACCATCCAGTGATGTGAAAATCGATCTGTTTAGAAGAAGGTTGCCAATGATCTGGGTGTAAACCATCGATATCTCATACTGTCTAAGAAGGTGGAGCAACTTAGACAGTACTACAGAGCCAAAAGCTGCAGTGAAGTCCAATTGGACCACTATGGATGTGGACATTCTATAATGTCTTGCATGTTCCACCAGGAACATGAAGCGCTGCATGGCCTCAATGGTGAAAGAGCTCTTGCAGGTGAATTGTTACACTGTGATGTGGAAGAGAGGCTGGTGGGGTTTGTCTGTTTCTTCATGAAAGGTACGAGGGCTATTGGGTAGATATCAGGGATGATTTGGAAATCTCCGGCAAGAATGTCTATTACTTTGAGTATTATTGGTGTGGTGACTTTGCTTATATGAATGAACATGAACGTTAAAATGCCAGGTAGTCCCGGGTATAGACTTTCCAGGTAGGACTGCAGCCGTTACAAAATGTGTGCCTCAGAGATGTCATGATTTTCCCTTTCATTCATGTTATCCCAGGTGTCACCTATCTCAAATATATGGTTCTGGAGTTTATTCTATTGGTCCCTCCAAAATTATTGCCATCAATTGAGATCATGGAGGGAGTCGGGTGCCTTGTAGCACCAATGCCCAGTGAAGATAGCGCAAGTCCAATTGTGCTGCATGGACAGATAGATTTTGATCCTCTTGGTTGCAATGTTTTGGGCAAGCACCCTCTGCTACTGCCAATTTGGTATAGCACTTTGAGCAGCATGTTTGTTAATTAGTGAACTCAATATTCCTATGAAAGCTGACCAGGCATGTAGTGGTGGTAATGAAAGCAATTGTATCTTCTGAAAGAGAATGTATGCCTAAGAACAGATCCATTTGGGTGTGTTGGCCTTGTTTAATATTCTGATGGTGCTTATATGAGGTAACAGAGCCTGTGCCATGGGGTCAAGGAGACTAACAAAGCTAGATGATCTGAGAATGTGACAATTTGAGATTTGGCCTGGATACTGTGATGTAATTCTGGTTAGTAGTACAATAAATCAATAAAAGACCTGTGTTGCTATGTTAGAAAGAGTATGAGTTCGGTGGAAAACAACCCTCTCCATACAAGTACACCTTATTGAAAGGTATAGATATTTTAAATTGAAATGCTGATAGCTCAAGTTCAAATCTCCAAATAATATTACTGGTGATACCGCTGAGGAGATTACTGCATTGATTTTGGTTATTGATGATATGATCAGGTTAGAATTGTTTTGGAAATAGATAAAAATTATAATTAGAGACACATGAGCAATTGTGATGTCCAAAATTAATAGTTTACTGTTCAAATAAAGTGTCTTACATTTTTCTTAATTCAATTTCCTATTAATTAAGAGTGCTACACCTGACAAGGCCGAGTTGCTAAGTTTTAAGCAGAAAGTTAAAATATATAATAATTCACTGCAGTACATAAATATTGCAACTAAAGACATTGATATACAGAGCTATCTGTAGTGATTAATATTCCATAAAGTGAGGTATTTAAATATCTTAATAATCATAGTATATAATTATTGCAAATTCATTGTATATAGAGTTATTATTTTACACAATATATTGCATGGAAATTAAAATCTACTTTCCCTATACACATAAATTTAAAGATATTCTATACTTGAGGTCAGCAACCTCCTAGTGGTGTCATGCTGAATCTATGTTATAATGTTAATCCACACGTCAACATGCTTCTACTAATATTATATGTAATGTATAAATTGCTCCAGTTACAATGGGCTTTAAAATATATATTATGTACTTTTGAAGCCCATTATAATCGGATCTTATATTTCTGCTCATTAAATATTTTAAAATACATAGGATCATATTTGAAAAGTATGTTTTATTAAATCATATGGCATTCAAACGACTTGCTTACAATTTCCTTTAGCATGGATAAAATTCATTCTTTTGGTGATTTAAAAAATGTGTATTGTTTGCAAAATTGCCAATTAATGTATAGTAATTCAGAATAGGCAAAGTATCTTTAACATTTAATGGTTTAATTTAAAAATCTGATTAATGAATTTTAACAAAAAAAAACCCAAGTATTTTTCTAGCATTCATTAAAATGTTTCGAAGAAACTCATTTTTGTGATATAAACAAATTAATTCAAAAGTGGAAGTTTTTCATATATTTTTATCTTTTCTTTAAAAGTATGGACATTTAGAATTTTTCTCTATGAGAAATTTGTTTTAATTACACAATAGTCATTTAAAAGAAAAAAAGACAATGATTTTTAACTTCTTTGAGATTGAACAATATTATTAAGTCTCATGTATTTGTAAACTTCATTCATTCATTAATCCATCACTAACTATAAACTTTTTTTTCTCAAGTAAATGAGCCAAAACTTAAAATGTATTAAATTTATATAATTATGAATGGAAGCTTTCAAATAAATTAATTGATATAATATTCTGTCTGAATTATAAATTTGCTTTAAACACACAGTAGAATACAAAAGTATCAAAGGTCAATTGACAGTCACAAAAAAAAAATATTCCAGGCAAAATTAACATTATTTAATTGATTGAATAAATGAGGAAGCAAATGTTTAAAAAAATAAAAAAGATCACTGCATTTTAAAACAGCCAAAAAAAAAAAGTATTTAAAAAACAACAACTTCATTTTCTCTTTATTACATATATATGATATGACACTTTTTTATGCGAAATTGTCAAAAAATATGGAAAGTGATAGAAAATCAATGGTATATTATTAATTTTAAATACATGAAAAGTGTACACACATATAAAACATTTAAAGTCAAGTGATTAAGAGCCAAAATAATGAGTCTAATCTAATTAATGGTATTTTACATTAAAGGTTTATTTTGATATTTGATCAAGTCCATTTCTACACAAATGAATCCTCATATTAATTGCTTATGAATTAAATTTTGTAAGTTAGGAATCTGCAGAAATACTTTCAGTTAATTTCTTAAACTGTTTATAATAGTTAATTACCATTATATTTTTATTATGATTACAATTAAAGACTTTATAATAGTTTATTACCGTTATATTTATTAGTTTTATTATGATTACAATTTTGTTCTAATTAACAGACATTATATATATATATATATATATATATATATATATATATATATATATATATATATATATATATATATATATATATATATATATATATATATATATATATATAATTTTTGATCACTGTTAAATATTTATAATATACTATATCTGTATGGTAAATTTATTCATGGTTTTCTTTAGAAAATGGGGGCCTGATTGTGTTATTATAAAATCAGGATTCAGATCTGAAGTAGCTATTCCCTTGAATTATCATTGTAAGAAAGGTGTATAGATTATAGCTATCCCATATTAGATATGTGTATGGTTGCAAAAATAAATGATATGAATAAATGTATTTATTTGTGGGGGGGGGGGGCAGCCTTATGCAGGATTATATCCAGGGTTTATTAAAGGCCAGGAATTTACTCCATGGAAAATTTGCTCAATCATATAATTCAATTAGTAGTATAAGTTAATTGAATGATTAATGTTTCAAAATTAATCAAAATAACCTTGGATACTATAAATTACTATTGTAATTAAAAGTTGAAAGTGAGAAATGATGTATTAAAACAATTATTATAAATTATCATGGTGGTGGAATAATGCAAGCATTTATAACGAAAAGAACATTGTATCTTGTCTAACAATTATGATACTTTGTCAATAAACTATTGTTTAGTTATTTATTTAAGTAGTATGTTCACTCCTTTATAAGTAATATTATCTGGTCTACATATTTATTCCATGTCCATTTCATTGGGAATAACTTATTATTCTATGTGATCTAGCCAGATATTGCAAATACTGACTGTGTAGTGATGATCATCACCATCAAATATTTAAGAAAAAAAAATCATATTTATATATATAAACTTTAATTAAATATAGCTTAATATATAACCTAAAAGCATTCCAAATGTTGAATCACATTGGATTCATTCTATTCTTGATCTTTTGTTCAACATTTAGAGTGCTTTTAATTAATAGCCTGGGGGAAAATGATTGACTCGCTTTGTATATATATATATATATATATATATATATATATATATATATATATATATATATATATATATATATATATAGTCATAGCCTATAGAAGGCTGATTTACATCCTTTATTTACATATATATAGAACATATAGGCCAATCTATTTCCTGATATTTAATGTTAGATTATACCCAAATCAATTAAAATAAATTTAAATAAAATATAATTTGTCATTACAACATACATATATATGATGTGTTTGTATATCTGTAGTACATGAATATGTGTATTAGATTGTTTTGTATTTATTTCTATAGATTATTAGTAAAGGTTAACCAATAACACTTGAAATAATAATTTGGTACAGTGGTAGCAAACTAATATATACAGTAAAATCTGGCACAATGAATTAATGGATTCCAGAAAGTCATTTGCTACATCAATCATTCATGAAATTTACATTGAAACATATATATTTAGACAGAATCCATTCCTAGTTCAAAGGCCACTAGATTAACTCGACTAAAGTTACTATCCAAAATAGTTAAGATTTTACTTCATTAACGCTTAAAATAAATTAGTATATATATGTGCTCTGCGCACAGATAATGAAGCTATTAATTGTCTGTGAAATTATTAAAATTTACTGCCAAGCACTTTTGGGACAGTTTATGGTCCCATATTCATGGTGACTTGTATTCGATTAAAAACTATAATATCAATGCAAATTTATATGCAGATGTTACGTGGACCATTTTCGAGATAGAGAAAAGCAGGCCTCTCTTCTGTTGATTGCTGATGGGTCACTTATGATGTAGTAAGCTTCCCTAACTTTGTGTTTGGTGTCATTTGTTTCAGAGCAAATGACACTGGCTGATATATATAAAAATAAATAACAAACGACACCAAACGCAAAGTTAGGGAAGCTTACTACATCGTAAGTGACCCATCAGCAATCAACAGAAGAGAGGCCTGCTTTTTCCTATCTTGAAAATGGTCCACATAACATTGGCATATAAATTTGCATTGATATTATAGTTTTTAATCGAATATAAGTCGCCATGAATATGGGACCATAAACTTTCCCAAAAGTGCTTGGCAGTAAATTTTAATAATTTCACAGACAATTAATAGCTTCATTATCTGTGCGCAGAGCACATATATATATACTAATTTATCCAAAATAATCACTGAAGCAAATAAACATGATATAAATTCAAAAATATTAATTTAAAAATATGTACAAAATTAATTCCTACATATGCTGTAAAATTAGTTTTAATAAAAACTAAAATTCAACTTTTAAAGACATAAAATAAAAAAAATAAAATCTTACAGATCACTGATTAGAGAACTTTAATTTTCTTGTATGAAAATTATTATTTTTATAAATTCCTCAAAATAAATCCAGTTAGGGATCCTATCTACACTAGCAAGCTCATATCTTATAATGCTATGCAATCCAAATTTTATTGAGTATAATAAATCATATTTTATTGATAATAAATTCTTTTGAAAGAATAGACCTTAGCAAAAAGGGTATTAGTTTAGAGTGCACTTTCAGCTATTTTGGTTTCTAAAGGGAGCCCCAAAATTAACACGGACACAAGCAAGAATTAAACAAGTCAGATAATACAGGCAAGCATTAATAAAAGTGTTTCAATTATTTTGACCATTAGATAAATAGTTGCAACTTCCATCAAAAATTAAAAAATAAACAAGTAAATTTTGTAAAACTATGCTCAATCAAAAAAAAAAATCAAATACCTCTAGAAATCAAAATATTAAACATTAATAATTAGAAAATGACCAGGTAAAAAAAAGAAAAAATTCTGTGACAAAAATATTTACGATTCATATGGCCAAACGAAGAATATTTAGCAAATATCAATAATTATAAAACAACAACAACAAAAAAGTAATATAAAAGTAGATTTAAAAAAATACTAGCACAACTAACAACACACAATTAGCAAATAATATTTGAGAAAGTAAATAACTGCTTACAAGGAAAAGCAAATTAATCGTAGTTTAAAAGATAGTTCCAGGGGACGGTTCCCACAAAATAGCCCAATCTGAGCAGTGCAGACCACCCAATGTGGAGTCGATTGGGAAGGCCCACTCTAGTGGTGCAAATCAAAGAGTGGATGCTAGGGATGACAAAACTATAACCAAGACAGTGCAGAAGAAATGACTCAATGAATTTAAATTCCCTCCAATATCTCAACCACCCATGCACTCATTGATTAAATCTGATAAAGGTCAACTTAAATGCTCCAGTCTGGGCCATATGAATCTCAAATTTGCTGGCTTCAACATCTGTGGTTTGAACTCGATGGGAAGAATAGAATCAATTACGAATTGGATTCACCAATTTAAACCTCATATCATCTGTCTTGCAGAAACTAAGCTACACTCATGCTCAAACCCACAATTACATTAAAATTGCCAACCTAGGATCCTTTCATCACTTGACTTTGGCCCACCCCTCTGGAGGTGTTGCAATACTCATTCCTAAATATTCACCATTCAAATCATATAAAATAAATTTCATCAATCAATATCTCCTAATCACAACATTATCTCACCAGTTCCTTAAGTTGAACACTGTCTTTGTTTACCTCAAGGGAGACTTAATGTTAATTCACTCATTAATACAACAAATAAATTTCTTGTATGCAATCCCTATCCTACCATTAATGTTTGGAGACTTCAGTACTACCTACAATCACTTCAATTCCAGATACATTCATCTCATAAATGCCCCACTTATGTGTGCAGAGGTCTTCTTTCCCACTGAAGACTTCTACTATACTAAGCAATATGAAACCCTCATAGATCTGGTTTACTACTCCCCAGACCTCCATTTCATCATTGATCCCTCCCTCCAACCTGTTCCTTTCTCCCCAGACCTCATTTCATCATTGATCCCTCCCTCCAACCTGTTCCTTTCTCAGACCACCCAGCACTAGAGATCTATTTATCAAATGACCAGTTTCCATAACCATATGAGCAATTGATGTCATCCACCCATATCTTACTCAAGACCACTGCCCCAGAAGCAATTTTATCAATGTCTTACATATATTTCAGGATAATCAACATTGTCACCTTACTTCCTTCAGAGACATGGAGCCATGGTTCACATTCATCAATATTTTGAATACAATAATTTCTTTTACCCAGCCAAAAATAATCAACAACACATTGAAACAGATATCTGCAGTCCCTGCTTCAATAGAGCTAATTCTTAATCTTAAGCAACAATACAAAATCAATCAACAAGCCATTGCTGACTACATTTGCAACAAAAAAAATCGAGTTTTCCTAAACCAGTAACTGGTCCAGGGGCTACATTAGGTGGGTGCTGGGCTACAAGGATAAAGTAAATACACCCTCCACCATCATAATTGACAATAAGCTCTATGCTGGTAACAGTATGATCACACAAATTATTAACTTTTTCAAAGTCAAATTAACCAAATGTCTTCATGAGTCAAATCATTCTACCTTAAGAAATCGACAACTATAAATCATAGCATAACTGAAAAAGATATTAGTATGAAACTATCTTCTATACCAGAGAAAACACATCCGGGTCTCCATGCTATCCCATGATTTATCCTTCTTCACATTGAAAAAATGTTCAGTTCCAATCATACATAGAATGGTTGATCTTATATCTACCAAACCCCTTGACATTGGTGGCTTGTACCTATAGGGATGATGCCTTTTCTCTGAGAAGGATACATTAACTTCCTCCCTTGAGAATCTTAGGCCCATCTCTATGACACTGTTAATGATCAAGATGGTGGAATCCATAATCAAGGATAAGATACAGGATAAGGTCCTTCCATTCATATCCCAGTACCAGTTTGCCAGGAAAGATTCTTCAACCACTGTGCAATAGCATTATTCAAGATGATAGTAGCATTATTCAAAAAGATAGTTGATTACATCAGAATCACAAGGAAATCTAAACCAGTAGTCATGCAGCTGGACATTACTGGTACCTTCGACTCCATCGAAACAATTGCCTCATCAACCTTCTTGCCAAAGATGATATCCCATCTGGAATAATAAATATTATAGAAAATTTCCTCAACAACATGAACATTTCCATCTCCCTGAATGGAAGGATCTTAACATTTTTTCCCCCAACAAATTCTATTCTGCAGGACTCTCCTCACAGTGCCCTGCTATTTATACTCTACATTAAACTTCTACTAATTAGACCCAAACAAGACCTCTCTGGAATATTCATATCCACCTTCAATAGATCAATACCCCACATAGCATACATGGAAGACCTTATGCTTTTCTCCCATCGCAAAGACTAAATCGCAAAGCTTGCCAAAATCTCCATGCTTTTTCCTCCGAGTCAGGACTTACCTTTAATTTAAATAAATCCTAGGCATGGAAGATATCCTCTGGAAACACCATCCCCTCTCCTTTTACTGCCATGCTCCAAACATTTCTGGGCTTCCCAATCTACAACTCACCCTTTGCAATGAGGAGAACCATACAGGACTCCCTTCTCCTTTTGATACAAAAAACCATTGATTCATTATCCAAAGTTTATTTGTCACTATGTGTAAAAACTTCACTGCTCAACATCCTGGTGTTCCTAAAAATCTCTTATTACATGCCGATCAATTTTTCCCAAAAATAATTCACTATGTGCAAGACTTATGTGGAAGGGCAAAAGACCATGGGAATCAGCCTGAGGGTGCTCCATAGACACACAAAACTCAATGAGCTATCATTGCACTCTTGTTTTAACCTTTTGCTTCCAGCATACATGTAACACCATCCTTAACCTATCTCACCGTTTTCCAGATGCATCAAGCTTTAAATCTATTTGTCCTACAGACACCTCTCCTCCACCCATGAGGAGTTGGTTGTCATCCTTATTGTTAAATATTGCAAAATTTATGCCTTTACCTATTCAGGTTAACTCAGAAAATTATGTACTGGGATGCATACCACCTAATTAATGAAAAAAATCCTCCCAATCCCATCACTGCTAAACCTTTGCAATCATTCAATCATTAAAAAGTTTAAATGATGGCATCTCAAACCAACATTTTTTGATTAAATTGAATCTAAGTGCTCTGCCCACATGCCATTTTTTGGTCTATTGTAGAGGGTTCTCATGCTTGGACTCTGTCTGCCCTTTATGTAAATGGGATGACACAATAATACATATTCTGAGCCATTGTACATCACTCCAATGTGATACTTTATTCCATCCATATACAAATCTAAAGTGCCTCTCCTCACCGGACTGATTTCTAGCATATCCAACAGGATCTTTCTATCCATAAGAATCATAACTTTTCTGCTGTTTGCCTACTGGTCAACTAGGTGTATACTCATTTATGGCCATACCTTGGTTGACTGTAAGAAATTACTACTGGCAAAACTTCAGGCCGTCAGAAACAGAGATGAAAAATTAGGTCCAACATACATCTACAATGCTACATGGAGCCTTGTAGCAATGGACAATTTGGGTTAAAGAATTGATTTTTTATGCCCAGACCATTAGTATTGGGTTATGTAACCTTTATTATAGTGTTTGTTAACAACATAACTCTGATATTGCAATAACGTACAACTGGGTCTCATTTTATATGGTAGATAGGTTCCACAGAAAACCCACATTAAAAAAAATCGCCCCAAAATAGACTACTTACCTTGAAAAATGGGGGATATGGTCTGTATTTTTCAGAATTTGCATAAAAGCAAAGTAATAAGGAAAAATTACTTTAAAATTCACATTAAAAAAATAAGCAAATAAAGTATGACTAATAAAAAATTTCAAATATTTGAAAAAAATTAATACAAGACAAACTTTTTTTACTTTTTTTTATTAACTACAGTATTTAATTTTACATTTTTCATACATATTTTAATCATTACCACTAGCGTTCATTTGTAAACTGATAAGAAATCAGATTCGATATGATGTGATGTATTGTGGCATCTCCTTAAATGAAATCAAGAATCTCTCAGCAATTATGCCCAGAAAAACCTGTTAGCCACTTTATTTTTATTCGTGATGTACAACTAGTGACAATTTTAGTCTTGTGCTGTGTTAATGGTTTTCTGTTTCTATATTTAAAAAATGACATCGCAATCAAAACAAAAAGATTATACATTATCATTAGAAAAATTATTTTCAATTTATAAAAATCTAAAAGATTATTTATTTCTGTTATATATAACAAAATATGTTTTAAAAGTTTAAATTTTTTGAATATTTATTGCGATATTTTTATATTTAAGTATAAATCTTATTATTATTTACTCATTAGTATAAATAGGTTATTTAGATAGAAGCTAAAATTCTAAATGCAGCTTCAGGCCATGTTCACATTAGCTGCTAATCTAATGTTATATTTTTGAAAAAAAAAAAAAAAGTATTTCAAGTCAAAATAAGTTATTAATAATTTAAATTTCTTGACATCTAATAAATATAGTGAAATATGAAAGATATTAAGAAGAAATATGAATCGCATAACTTCAAAATTGCATTAAAATAATCTGCATAAAATGAGACCCAGGTGTAATTCTTTGAGCTCGCAATAAAATTTCTTGATAAAAAAAAATCCTAAACTAAGTCTACCAAAGAATAAAACACATGCTTATGGTGGCAGAGTAAAATTTGATATTTCATTAAAACTATTTTGTTAAACAGTATGTAAATAGTTATGTTATCTATAACATTAAAATATTACAGATATTTTCTTTTTCTTAAGCGCAAAAAAAATAATAATGCACATAATAAATACTTTTAATATAATCTATTTATTGATGAAAGTGTGTGTTTAACATAGTTTATATTAGTTTAAGCGTATAGTGCAAATTACATATTATATTTTAATTTGTACTACAAGAGTTTTATTGCTATCGACATACCTATATATAAATGTATAGAGAAATAATTAGGATATGAACTTTGCTGTTAAATTTAAACTGGTTATTTATGGATATGTTTAGTTTTAAAAACCGTAAAAGCATATTACACATGATTAAAAAATAATTTCAAAAACAATTTGTTTGACCAATTTTCATGAAAAATATTAATAATTATGTGTCCAAATGGGAGGAGGGGTAATTGAGCACCCCGACCTATATTAGTGGTAGAAAATGAATATATATGCTGGCCTAACATATATATAGCAGCTGCAAAAAAAACTGCATAGACTAATACAAGCAAAAATGTCCTTAAATTAGTTAAATATTACAATTAATAAAAAAGTAATAAATCAAAAGCCATCAAAAAGTTTAATTAAGAGATATAGTGACAGGAATCAGAAAAAAGTGAGTACCGAATTCAGTTACAAAAAAAAAAAAGGCCCAAAATGAAAAGTAATTTAATTTTATATTAACAAGCATCACATTTTAATTGTCATCAAATGGTTAATTACAATAAAAATATTAGTAACGAATGTATTATAAATATTAAAATTAATAAATAAAACTATAGAAACATATTACACACGATGAAAAAAGAATTTAATAAACCAAAATTACCTCAATGAAAGACAAGTGACCTGGTCACCCGAATGGACTAACCTTTGATCTCTCACTTTTTCGGAAAAGTTAAAAATATTAATAATACCATCAGACTAAAAAATTAAAATATATATATTTTTTTAAATATTTAAAATCTCAAAGTTTACATGAGTGAAATCCTATAATAATTACATGAAAAATACCTAATGAATTTTGATCAGTGTATATTTGAGCAGGGAGGAAGAGGAATAGAAAGTTTGTTTACAACATTGTCTTCTTCACGTAAGGCATTCCAAAGATTTTACACCTATGTGCAAAGTGGGAAAAGATAATGTTTTATCCATCGAACAAAATTAAACTTTTTTTTTTTTTTACAAAAATCTTATTTATTTGTTAATATTGTATTTCTTAATAGTTTTCATTTCTTCAACTTTGCATTAACAATTAGCATTATATCGATACATATTGATTAAAAATTTTTTTTTCTTGGACCTATATAAATAAAAAATAAGATTTCATGGTATAATGATAAATGTATTTTTCTGATATGCCTATGAACTAAGATTTGAATCTTATGCCAACCAACCATATAGTTAGTAAATAGGCATTCTTAACTGAAAAATGAAGATCACAAGTAACTGGAATGATTAAATTAAAATCAATCTACTGATCATAACATCAAAATGATTGTCAAGTAATATATTGTTCTACTAATGAGAGACTTCATATTCTAAGAAGCTAAACTTGAAATTATTAATTATTTTTATAAATAAAATATAAAATATTTGTGAAAATATTATAATAAATATATGTAATATATGAAGAAATAGAATTTTTTTAGCAAAGTTATATACAAAATGTCTAAATGGTAAAGATGTACCGGATAATTGGAAGAATGCAGTAATAATATTAATATTTTAAAAAGGTGATAAAGAAGATATTAGAAATTACAGACCTATCAACCTTTTATCAGTTTTATATAAAATTTTTACCGAGATAATTACAACTCGTCTACAGAGAACATTGGATTTCCACCAACCAAGAGAACAAGCTGGATTTAAAAGTGGTTTTAGTACAGTAGATCATATCCAGGTGTTGAGAGAAGTTATAGAAAAGACAAATAAATATGAGTTGTCATTATGTTTTGGATTTGTAGATTATGAAAAGGCATTTGATTCTATAAACATTTCTTCAGTATTAAAGCATTGGATCATCAAGATATAGATCCAGGATATTGTCATATTTTAAAGAATATTTATAAAAATGCAACAGCAACAATTAGATTACATAATGAGACTGGGAAAGTCAACATTGAGAAAGATGTAAGACAAGGTGACTCCATATCTCCAAAACTTTTTACAGCAGTGCTGCATGAAGTATTTTGTGGATTAAAATGGAAAACTAAAGGAGTGAAAGTAAATGGAGATTATTTAAGTCATTTAGATTTCACAGATGATGTAGTTGTTTTTGCAAATAATGCTTCAGAGATGCAGGATATGTTGCAGGAATTATCAGAGGAAAGTAGGACTAAAGATAAATGTTAAAAAGACTAAAGTAATGTTTAATCGATTTGCTCAAAATATGAAAATAAAGATTGATTATGATGAATTAGAAGAAGTTAACAGTTACAAATACCTTGGTCAGATTATTAATACAGATAGAAACATAATGGAGGAAATTAATCATAGAATTAAACTTGATTGGAGTGCTTTTGGTAAAAATAACGTGATACTAAAAGGAAATATGCCTATGTGTTTGAAAAGGTTTTTAACAAATGTGTTTTACCAGTTCCTACTTATGGATCTGAGAATTGGACACTAAATAGAAGAGCAATACAGAGACTTCAGACAACTCAAAGAAATATGGAGAGATGTATGTTGAGAGTAACAAGATGAAATCGAAAACGCAATGTATGGGTAAGAGAACAAACAGGTGTTACTGACCTCATTGAAAAAATTAAAAGATTGAAGTGGAATTGGGCTGGACATATTGCTAGAAGAGATGATAATAGATGGACAATTGAAATTTTAAACTGGATTCCAAGAGATTGTAAAAGACCCAGAAAGAGGCCACATGTGAGATGGATGCATGAAATAAGAAAGTGTGCAGGGGTGATGAGGAAAAGAGAAGCTAAAGATCGGAGAAGATGGATTAAACTTGGAGAGACCTTCATCCTGCAGTGGATTGATAATGATGATGAATATATAAAGATACAAAGTAAGTATAATAAGATGACTATAATAAATAATGTTATGTTTCATGACTAGGTAAGCATATTCATCGAACATTATGCAGAAAAGAGAAAACAATGATTTCAAATCACACCTAACTACCACTAAACCATCAGCCCAGAGCATTATTTATTAATTTTCAAATGACATATTACATAACTGATTAGTCCTATTATATCTATAGTAAAATGTTTTGTGGTAAAAAAAAGAAAGAAAGAAGCTTTTAGATAAGTTACATACAATTTTAGAATGATTTATGTACTTTCTTTAAAAATTAATTACAAGTAAATTGTGAAGACAAATATAAACATTTCATATCATTTGGAAAATCCATTTCTTTATTTCTTATTCCCAAGATCATTTTTTGAAAAAATGCTGATGAAGCCAAGTTGTAAGGAAATCAAAAGCTTTTTTTAATAAGATCAATTCTTATATTCCTACAATCAATTTCTTATTTATTATTATTGTACTTAATTGCTAACTATCTATCGTTTTTGTTTCAATTTTGAAGTTAATCTGTTTTAATTTCCATTCTTCTCTTTGTGAAAGCACGTATCTAGATCAGAGTTCCCTAAACTTTTGTAGGTCGAGATCCACTTTCAAAAACAATAATTTCTCAAGATCCATTCACTAGTAATTAATGTTTTAAAGAGAAAAGTTGAATAAAATATTTAATTTTATTAATTTTAATATTTTTAATAAACACACTTAAAATACTTATACCCATTTATTAATTACAAGCTACATAATGAAATATATATAAATTATAGGTTTGTTTTCTATGTTTACACTTAAAATTATGAGGTGAATGAGAAGTATTGGCTTATTTCTTACATTCACCCATGACACTTTTTAACATCCATATCAACATTTATCATTTTCACATGCAAAGTGATTGATAATTGCAGGATTGGTTTTTAATTCCTATTATATCCGAAAGTCCCAACTCCACACATATAAAAAATAGTAAAGGGAAGCAATATTTTTAAAGCAGCTGTAAAAATAGTGGGATACGAACTTTCAACTGACAGCCAAAATTGCATTAGTTTTTTATGATTAAAGGTCATTTTTAATGAAGGGTCTTAGGACAAATCAATTAGTTCTTCATATGAATTACATTCCAATTTTTATTGCATTAAGGCCTCATTGTTGCTCATTCACAGGAACAACGACCCTCAATATATATCTAGAATGGGCTTTATGCACAGCAGATCATCATCTTCCACCACTAAATAAATTGTCATAATATTTTCCTTTTTCAAATAAACATGTAAAATACTTTCATATTTTAATATTTAGCACGAGTCACTTAAAATCACTCCGCGATCCAGCAGTGGGTGGCGACTAACACTTTGGAAATCACTGATCTAGACAATAAGATACCCTGCCAAACAATAACATTTGTTCAGTGATAATGACCGCTATATAATCAACAAATAAGTTTCAATCATCAACAATAGTTATCCACTACTCGCCACTCTACATTATTTATTTGATCATATTGATATTTACAGCCTCATTAAAATACTTGTAAATAATTTAAGTGTAACATTATATATAAATATTCAAAATAATAAAAATATTCTTTTTTTTTTTTAAAAAAAAAAAGAAAATAAATATATATGATTTTATTTGAATTCTAACATTAAAATTTATATTAAGGTAATAAATCATTAGTGACAACTTATCATTTTACAGACCAAAAAATTAAAATGAAGACAAAGATTAGCATGCAAGAAAACTAATATATACATGAGTTCAAAAGAAGGAAGAGGAAAAAAAAACTATGAAGCAGTAATATTGAAGAGTTAAGTCTCCTATCTCCTCCCACAACCTTTTTAAGTTTAACTTAAGAAAAAAAATTTTTTTGGCGCTGGAATAATTTCCTGTTGAGCCCATTTCTGATAATTTAAGAAACAGTGAAACCTTTTTAATAAAAAATAAAATAAAAGCCCCCTTCCCCTTCACATTTATTTAGTTTGTCTTTCCTGGGCTAGAACTGTCAATGAGGCATTGCTTGTTTTCATGGGTGTAAGTGTAGAATACTATCAAGTCCTGACTTCATGCATCTCTGCATTTTCTGAAAAGACACAAACTTGGTTACAAATGGCTTCAGCTATTACAAGTAAAAGATTGATTATTATATTTACACCAAAAGACTGGCCATTCTCCAAAATGAGTTCTGATTGATAGAAAGAAGATGAAGAGAAAGAGGAGGGGGTGAGAAGAAAGAGAGAAAAAATATTTTAATTCATAGAGGATGTTAGAAAACATAAATCTTACCAAACTGTACTAACAAAATTGGGTTCCTAGACAGGTGGAACATACAAGGAGAACGAATTCTTTTTTTTTTAAAGTGAGAGAAATGAAATTAGTAAAATCTCTAATGCTATATAGCAATTACGCAAAAAGAAAGGCAAAAAAAAAAAAAAGTAGAAAGAATAAAAACAAAACATTAAGAAAAACTCTGATTTTTTAAAAAAAAAAAATTAAATAGAATTTACTTAGCAGTCTAATAAAAATTTTGGAGAGAATCTCAAAAAGAGGAGGTTTAAAAAGAAAAAAAATTCTACAAATAGAAAATACATTTCATGGCAGATTTATAGGGGTTCTTAAGAGCAAAAAGAATTAATGCTTTTTAAAGGTGTTTTTATATATATATATTTCACTTTCAATAATATTAATAAAAAAAAAAAAGAATTCTTTCTTAAAATATTAGTTTTTAAAATAAAAAATTAAAAAAAAAAGTTTAAAATAAAATAAAATTAAAGTCATAAATAACATCACATTCATTCATTTATTTATTTATACATTCTAATAAACTATGAAAAACTAAAATAAGGTGTCTTGAAATCTAAAGATTTGTGTCTACTATTTTGCATTTCATCAAATATGTATACTACAAATGTTTATAACTAAAATTGAATAATAACACAATATACCATATACTGTATATAACAGGCACAACTTTCTATACGTATTGTCACTGAGTGTAAGCCAGAGTAATCAATGGATGCCAGAAGGCTTGTGCATAAAATCCCCATCTAGTGCCTACTCATCCAATATCCTCCTAGTTTTTGGCTTATGGCCTTCGTCAGAGAGGAGCCTTGGATCTGAGAGCACTGCAACGCATATAGAGAGTTGTGCCTGTTTTTAATAACAGTTAAGAGCAAGCATAAGAAATAGTGATCATGTGATACTATATATACATGGAAAAAAAAATTAAAATTACTAAATTGAGCCCAAATGAAAACCTTCTCATTTTTTTTTTTAAAAAAAGCAAAAATAAAATGTTTATCAAACAACAAAGCAAGATCATAAGATATTAATATAATAAGTATATAATATATTCCAAAAGTAAAATAATATATTAAAAAACATCCAAAGTTGATTTCAAAAAAATGAGACCACTTTAATATATATTTAATATTAACTAGTAAACTTTATATTCCATTCTAAAATCAAATATTTATTTAAAAAAAACAATTTGCAAGAAACAATCCCCACTCTGTTTGCCTGGTATATAAACGTTGGTGGTGGGAATAAAATAAATATGTTCCATTGTTAAAAATGTTTAAGCAAATAATTTTTATTTTACGTTTTTTGTATTAAATGAGTCATTAATTGCATTGAAAATTAAGAATTCGGGATCTCAAAAAACGTAGTCGAAAGAATAAAAATTTAAGTAGTAAAGGAGAAAATATTTGTGTGACATTTTCTTTGTTAACACTCATAAAAATAGAACTAAAGTCTGAAATTTGCTGAAATTGTGAAATAAAAGAGTGGGAAGGTAACCTGAAAAAACTATATAAACAAATTTATAATATTAGGGGTTCTTTTTGTTTTATCTATAGAAGCTTCCAATCTAATTTGACTAAGTAAATCTATGATTCCTCCCAGTGATGCTTTTCCATAACCATATCTTCATATTCAGAATGATGAAAGATGAGCAACTGCCCCAGGATGAGAATCAGCTGCAAGCTAGCTGAAGGAATCCATGTGGGACAAAATAGGCATTTACCATCTTATACATATAAGTAAAACTATGAACAGCAAATTATAATTCGTGGCAGTATTTCTTCCATCAATTCTTTTAGGCTGGCCAACTTTACATGAGAAGTGATACAGACCAACACAAGTATTGCACATCAGATTTCTCCACATCAACAGTGTGTCAAGTTTCAAACTGGATAGTTATAAACTCTTTTGTAGAAAAATGCAATTAGATGTATTAGTTGCCTCTGCCTCAAATTGTTAGAGAAATAGCATCATAAGCAAGGGAACATGTTACTGATGTAACTTAATTATATTTATTCATAATATTTTTATGTACACTTTATGTAAAATGCTGCTATTATCCTTTTAATATGACCTGATGAATCTTGATTTGATCTATCCCTTGAAAGTGATGTTCAGAGTAGTTAGTTAATGATTAACTATGGTGCAAATATTTTATAGATGTAATGTTTTCAAGTTTAGTTTTTATTCTAAGTAACTTAGATTGTGAGATATTTTGGTAGAATCAATGTTATTTGCCAATCTTTGTTATGCTTTGTTCCAGATCATCTCCTACAATGAATTAGGGATGGAGCTTCTTACATTTATGGTGATGGATAATCTCTGTTTAGATTACTCATGTACACTAGCTTAAGTTCTGATGTAGTCTTTATTGAGTAGATGTTCAGAAGATCCCTTTGTAATCATTGTGTCAATTGTCATAAGGCATTTTCATGCATACATCTCATATAAAAACATAAATGGTTTTTTCTTATGGGATTTAGTTAGTTAAACATTGATTGTAAAGATTTGGAGTGAATATTAGAAAGTTAGTAGGATAAGGATTTAAATTAGGATCAGACAGATTCATTGGATTGTATAGTTAACAAGAATTAATAAAAGACTTTGTTATGTTTTAATTCATACATTATACTTTAATTTGTTAGCAGATATACGAAATGAGTTTCACTCATGTGGATGTTCATGTACCATAACAACTATTTTTATTGTGAATATGATCATTAAACAAATAAATTACAACCAGTTTACATGAAATGATTCAAAATATTATTCATTTCTTGTCTGGTTCCAGGTTATAACCAGGTGGCATCCGTAGTGGTCATACTGCTATTGTACATATCATCTTGTACCATGACAATACTTAATATAAACGTCAAGTATTTAAATAATTTAAGGAGTTGAATCATTTATGTCTGAGATTTTAAGTACAAAAACTAATTAATGTTTATAAAATAGTCCTACATATACACTTTACATTACTTTATATAAAGAAGAAAACAACCACTAATAATAATTACTTGCCCCTGGACCACTTCCTTCAATAATGAATCTGCTTTTAGTGAAGAAACATCTTCATATATGTGAACAAAAATATACATACATACTTACATAAATAAAAATGTTTCATCTTATTTTACATATACAAAAGAAAAATGGGACGAAATGTGTGAGCACAAGAAATATGACATTTGCATATTAAGTTGTAGCTATTTGTTATTTATAAATATTGAACAATAATAATGTAAGAAGTTGTAACCTGAACCAACTAAAGAATGCTAGTTCAACCAGAAAGACATGTTGATGATAATTTATATTTTCCAGATGTCTTTACTTGTTTGAAGTGTGTTTGTGATGAAATAAATTTTAAGTATATATACATGTGTGTGCATGTATGTATGCTTTGCTTTGAAATAATAAGTTGTTGGGTTATAAAAGACAACATACTGCTTCTGAAACAACATGTTTTTTTTCTTTCATCTCATTATATTCAGTCACTTAGATTAGTTTAGTTTAGATACAACTTCTCAAGAAATTCTCACAGCATAGGTCATCTCTTAAATATATAGTAAAGTAAGTTTCAAACAAGTGGAATTTTTCAAATAAATTCCATTGCATTATTTCTATAATATATATTATTCATTAAAAAAGGTAAAATGCCTATAAGGATGATAATGCAAAGATTTATAATTTCTTATGGGTGATTAATTCTTCTACTTGTAGTGGCTATCTTGGCATTACATTCTAATTTTACATTAACTTTTAAATTTTAACATTTGAATTTTTCTTCTTCCTACGTTTTAACTGATTAGCAGTTTTTCTCGCAATTATAAATGACAGTGAATTATTTAAAATTTTTGGAAGGTACATTTTTGTAAGAAAATGCTTTAAATGCATAATTTAGATTTTTTGATTATATTAAAAATATTATAGGTGATTTTTTTAATATTAAAATAATTTTACATTTCAAAAAGAGACTTTATTTATGGCATATTGTACAAAATTAAGAATACAAAAGAGGGTGACTTCTGATGGTTGCATGTATTATATATTGCGGGTTTCATGTGTTACATAATAGAAACCCCAGGCAATATCATTGTCACTGGGGATAAATTGAACATTATATCAAATAATGGCAAGGTAGATAATTAATTATTAACAGTCATAATAAAACATTCATCATTAAGGACAATCAGTGTTAACATAAAGTGGAAACTGGCTTATATTGTTCCCTAACATTCAAAAGACATAAGATTACATAGGCCTAAATGAAAATACAATCCAAGTTGACATTATGATTCAATAAATTACATGGGAATAATTGATACAATTTGGGTATAACAACAAAGGTGAAAGCAATGTGTGAATTGCATCCATGGTCACGATGCATTTTAAATAATGGAATGCTTGAATAATTGGGGCACTAAGTTATATCAGTGACTCAATCTAGACAAGTACAAAGGGATGTATAAAATACGAATCATACATAAAATTTGATGGTCCACCAAATCTGATATAAGGAAGATGGGTACATACTGGAACTTGGCTAAATAACCAAAACCTCAACAAATGATAGTCCATATTGCTGGACAGGGAAGTTCTAGTCTAAAGTTCTTGAAAGTGAGGTTAGAAAATACATAATCAGTTTTAATGTCAGATGGATACTCACTGGAACTTGATTGAAAAACCAGAAGTTCAACCAATAGGAGTCCACACTGCTGGGTGGGCAAATTACAGACCAAAGTTCTTGAAAGCAAGGTGGGAAAGACCATAACCAATTTTCACATTAGATGGGTTCCGACTAGAACTTGGCCGAATAATCAGAACCTCAACAAATGAGAGTCCATATTGCTGGACAGGTAAATTACAGATTAAAGTTTTGAGGCAAGGATGGAAAGTCCATAATCAGTTATAACGTAAGCAGCACAAAGGAATCTGAATTAAGTGATGGTATTTCTGCTACATCTTCAATTGACCCCATGTCTGTTCTGCCAATTGGTCAGGGCAAAAATCTTTTTATCAATTTGTCTGGCTTTCTTGATGTATTTTATCAGATCTTCTAGAAAGAGATCCGTTCCCCTCTCGAACAATACCTTGCATCATATTGTCCAGATCCCATAGCTGATATAGGTGTCAAGCTGTATGATGGCAAAAAGCCCCTGTTCAAAGGCCTGGGTAAGCATTACACTAGCAAGGTTGGGGACGGACAACCTCCCCAGAACCAGATCCCAAAGGCACAACCACAAACTCATAAACATGTATTCAAAAAAAGGAACATAATGAATTTGATAAAAACATTCAAATAATATAATACCATATATTTTAAGAATGTGTGCACTAACATAATTCAATAACCATAATAAAGTATATATAAATAAAGACTTATTTTACTTTTTAAAAAAAGTATTCAAATTGTATTGTCTATTATCTTTGCATTTTATTCAATATTAAAAAAATTATCTTGTTTTTACACTTTTTTTTTAATGGATATAATGTCAATATTTTAGATTGCTTAATAATCTTATTCAGAGATCTAAAACAATAATTACATATTGTATTATTATCAAAATATCACTTAATTTTTAATTTCACTTAAATCTAATTATGTTATATTTATACATTCATATATACATTATATATTTTATAATGAGACTCAATATACAATATCTAAAAACTTTTTGTGAATGAACAATACATTTTTTTTAATTATAATATTTTAAACACACCCATATATATTGTACTGTTTATTTATATATGGTACAAATATATTGGCATTTGGTAAAAGCTAAAAAGTAAGAGGAAATTTAGATTTTTTTTTTGAGTATAATTTATTTTGTTTAAAAAAACATACAATGAAAGTTAAATTGTTCTTTCGTACTTTTTTTATGTAATTAGAAATAAAAGTTAAAATTGGAGAGAACAAAAGACATGCAGATTACTAATCCTGATAAAGTAAAAGAATTCAAAAAGTAAAGATAAGCTAAAAGAAAAATATTTTAGCTAATTAAAGATGGCAGAATTATGCTAAAAAAATAAAGACTTTGTAATTGAAAAATGATAAAGAATGTACAAGATTATGAACCTAAACACCATGATAATAACATGCACAGAAGTCTGAAAACTGAGCCTCTAGTATAAAAAGGCAGAGACCAGTTGGACGAATGTCTTGTTTGTCTGTTTTTTTCTTTGGCTGGTCTTGGATTATTAAATCCAAGACCACTTCACAATGAAATAATCCTTCATGCAGGAGTAGACCGGAGCTTTAGCTGACATCGTTAAGAAGATGGACACTAAAAAAGCTTCTGTGACTAGCCTTCGGAATAGACTACAAGATCAATTTCTAACTAATGGCCCAGCTCATTCTAACCCAAAAAACTATGCATAGTAAGCTACTACTTTTTCACTAAACTTACCGGTAAGCTATGACTCTTTATTATTCCCGATTGTGACTAAATTGTCGACAAACCATTTTGCAAACAAATCATAAAAATATGCTTATAATAGGATCCCGATATATACTTTCATATTATTGTTCAAGCGACTCTTGTTTGCCCCAGAACTTTTTAATTAATTATTTAACTGTTATGTTTTTTTATTAATGTTTCACATCTGGATTAGTGTGTGTTCTTTCCAGTTTATTTAATTAACAATTTAACATTAAATATTTTAAGCTGTTAGAATAAAAATATTTTTAATATCAATTTTCATTTGTGCGTTATTAATATTTATTATTAAATTTATTAGTATTAGTTCGGTGATATTTAAAAAGATAATTTACCTTTGCCAATATGTTTTAATAAGTTCCAGGAATAACAATATTTAGGAAATAATTCTAGTTCATGGTAAAATCTAATATCGATAATTTAAAAAAAAACAAAACATATTTTCTTTTTTATTTACAACTTGCAAGACGTGCTGGCGACAGATTTTAGTGGATTCTTATGAATCCTGGTGCCCAGATCAAATAAATTAAAAGCTGATTTCGTCAATAGCACAATTTGTAACAAATCTAGGCTGAGTTGATCAGGAAACATAGTTATGTTTTTAAAAATAAAAATACAACTTTCTTCTTTTTGACATAACTTGATCAACTCATGCATTTATAATGCATATAGAGGCCTAGCAAGATGGAAAATGTTATAATATATTATTTCATAATTAAAATATTCAAAAAATTATCCTATAATTGTTTATTAAAATACATATATAAATGTCTACATATATATATAATATATCTGCACATACATGCATAATATATTTTTGAAATTATTTATTTCTTTGTTTTATATCACAATTTTCAATAATTATTTAATAAATTAAATCTCTAATTTTTATCTTATATATATTGTTTTAAATTATATCAATGATAATTCATTAAATATTTTATTTTAATCATTATATTTTGAAAATCAAATATTTAAATTTTGTATTATAATAATCATAGTCAAATATATTTAACCAAATATCCTCTTCCCCATTCTATCTTTGGGCTCTGTGGTTATATATAAGCTTAGTTTTTGACTCTGTTTTTAAATTATAAATGAATTTTGTCTATTGTTTTAATTTATGTACATACTAAATGTTCTACAACCATCATTAATATATTCAAAGTATGAAGAATGAGTCTTACTTTTAACAACATTTGAACATTGGTTTTTGATGTTACATAACTCAATGGGAGGTAGTTAATTCCGATTTGCAATTACAGATATTTATAAGTTATTAATTATTTATTTATTATTATAAAAATATTTTTAAATTGATACATGTAAATAAAAAAACAAATTATTTTTGCTTAGGCTGTTTTATTTTTAAAAGCTTTTATTTAAATTAGAATCTCTGTTTATTTGTTTAGGATAAATTTTGTAATCAAGATTTAACAGACTGCTATAAAATAGCTTTCCTGAAATTTTGTATAAACGTTTGAAATCGATGGCAATGCAATATAAAAATAAAATATTTCAGGTTGGTCATTTGATTTATTTACTGTAGAGTTATTGGTGGACCGAACTAAAATATGTTGATATTAATTCATTAAGTTTTTAATGATGTGCATGAGAGAGTGATATCCTAAAAGGTATTAATGATCAATTTTTACATTACTGTCATTTGCTTAAAAAAATGCTTCTTTTAAAATGGATGAAGTTTAATTTTTCTTTTTAAAAATGCTTTTTTAAAAAAAAAAAATGTTTCTTTCATAAGCAAAATAATTTTGGTGTGCTGCAAATTTCCTTTAAAGTATACAACTGTGACAATATTTTTTATTCTTATTTTTCAATAGAAATAAGTGCAAAAAATATCCAAATACTAAAAAATCAAAAATAATACACATAAAAAATATTTTATAATAAATACTTTTATCTACTATGCCAAGTTAAAAACAATATATAAAAAATATTTTAAAATAAACATTTTTATTTACTTTGCACTAAAACCCCCCCCCCAAAAAAAAAAAACAAATTTTTCTTCAAACCCAACTAGGAATTTTATATTTAACTTGAAATAAAAATATGAGGTGTCCAGCAATCAACTAAATCAATCACTACTTTTTACAAGTAATTGAATTAATTAATTTCAAGACACCCCAACCTTTTATTTCAAGTTAAATATAAAATCCCAATTTGTGGTTGAAGAAAGCAATTATATATTTTTGGCTTTTTCATATACAGCAAATGAAATTGTTTATTATAAAATATTTTAAATATGTATTATTTTTTAAAATATACTTTATTTATTGTATAATACATATATAATTACACACACACACACATATATATATATATAAAATAAATAAAAATATCCGTTAATTAAAAATAATATTGTAATTATAATTGAAATAATATTTTTAAACGGTTTATAAACAATTCAAACAATCTTTAAATCAGCAGAAGTACTTTCGGTTACTTTCAAACCTGCCTCAACTGCTATTAAATTCAAAAACTAAAAGCGGAAGCAAACGTCATCAATTCAAATTCCACGAATCTCGTATTTTAATGTTAGAAGCTTGTCGATTTATCAAATGTGTTTTATTCCTGTTTATAAAAATTGCCTCTTTAATTTTTCTTTTACTATGGTTTCTCTCTTCATGAAGAAATGAAGATTAATAATAAAAAATGGATATCTATTCCATTTATTTCAAATCCACAAGTAAAATTTTTTAAGGATTTATATAAGAATGTATTTAATGTTTCATTCTACGTTCCAAACAATATTAACAAATTAGTTAATAATTCTAAGGATGTCATACCTATCAAGCAAAAAAATAATGTCATATATCAAATTTTTTGTGATTGTATGCTATCATATATAGGTGAATCTAGGTGCAACATTGAGAAAAGATTGAAGGAACACGAATTGTTATATAAGCGTGTAAAAAATAAAAATAATGGTGATTTAATATCTTCTTCAGTTTTCTTTGATCATGAAAAAACATGTAAACATAAATTTAAATTTAATTTTGAAAATGTGAAAATTCTTCATGAAGAGAGAAACCATAGTAAAAGAAAAATTAAAGAGGCAATTTTTATAAACAGGAATAAAACACATTTGATAAATCGACAAGCTTCTAACATTAAAATACGAGATTCGTGGAATTTGAATTGATGACGTTTGCTTCCGCTTTTAGTTTTTGAATTTAATAGCAGTTGAGGCAGGTTTGAAAGTAACCGAAAGTACTTCTGCGGATTTAAAGATTGTTTGAATTGTTTATAAACCGTTTAAAAATATTATTTCAATTATAATTATATATATATATATATGAATTAATAGTATTATTTCCGGGAGCTTCTAATGCAATAAAAATATAATAGCTAAGCAACTGACATTTCAGTACAATAATAAAGTTTCCTTTAAGCTTCTTTTTTCTCAAATCATGAGAATGTGTGTGGTTAGATTTAAAATCATTATATTTGTCTTCCTTTGTTATTTTCTTCTCATTCTCAAATTCTATTGGTTGAGAAATTTTAAAAACTACTTTATTCTCTAATAATTTTTACCAAATATTGTTAATTTTCTTTAATTCATACTTTTCATTTATGTTCTTAGGCCTTCTAAAAATCTCTATAGCTTCCCTTAGTAGTCTCTGATCATATTGTTTAATTTTTGCCGAATGTGATGAATTAGATTTTTCTCTAACCGCCAAAATGTGTTCTTTCTTTCATTCTACTGTCCAATGTGTGAATGTAAACAAACTCAACATGGAATTTTATATACACCATGGCACTAGAAATTTTATTTTTAGAGTGTGGAAATACTTCATTAATTTTTTTAAATGTAATATAAATTGTATGAATATTATTTGTCTTTAAAACATTACCAATTTTATCAGTTACTTTCTTTATATGTGGCTGAGCAGTCTTAATTTTTGAAGTATCAATATCTTTTTTTCTTATTATATATATATTAAAAAGCTCCATTAATAATCCAATCCTGTGATCAAAACCATTATGAAGAAACATTTTTTTACTAGCATAGATATTTTGGTGAAAATGGCTATCATCAGAAAGTCTCTTAGTTCTATATAACAATGTCTTTGCAACTATATATTACCACGGGATAAAAAAAAACATTTTTTCTTTCAATGAAAACCTGTAAGAATGGAAGTTGGTTATTATATTCTACTTCCATAGTTAATTTGATGTTGTTGTGAAAAGAATTTAAAAATTCACCAAGAGCAAGCTTACTATGAAGCCAAATAACAAAGGTATCATCAACATACCTCAACCGTACAGATGATTTTTTCAACTGCTGATATCAAAATTTTCTTTTCCGAGTTCTTCATAAAAATAGAAACCAATACTGGAGAAATTGGTGAACCCATAGCTAAACCTGATACTTGTTTACACATCTGTCCATCAAAAACAAAAATATGTATTTAATATGCAGGATTCAATCAAACACATAACAAAATCAGGCAATTGAATATTTTTCAGAACATCAATAGCTTCCTTTACAAGTGCACTAGTAAAAACCAAAACAATATCAAAACTTACCAAAATATCATTTTTAGTTAATTTAATGTCTAGGATAATATCAAGAAAATGATTTGCATCCTTAACATGAGATAACATTTCTGTTAATTGTAGCTGTAGAAAAGAAGATAAAAAACAAGCTAGTGTCTGTGTTGGTGAGCCAAATTTTTGGTAAACTATATAACTTTGGATAAAAATATTTTTTCCTAAGTGTAAATTAACTAACCATGACATCAATTTTAATAAAACACATATTCTGGCAAAAATTGAACAATAAGACCTGAAATTGCTAAGGAAAGCTATAGAGATTTTTAAAAAAATCTAAGAGTATAAATGAAAAGAATGAATTATTAACAATATTTGGAAAAAACTATTGAAGGATAAAATATTATTTAAAACTTCTCAACCAATTGAATTTGAGAATGAGGAGAAAATAACAAAGAAAAAAAATAACAATTTTAAATCTCACCACACATAAGAAAGAAACTCTGAGGAAAGTATTTGTTATTGTACTGAAATGTCAACTATTGAACTATTATATTTTTATTACACGGAAGCTCCTGGAAATAGTACTATGAATTCATCATTTATCTGTGAGAATATTAAAATTAACATATATATATATATATATTGTAACCTTTTAATTGGTTAATTATGCTGATTGAGTATATAAAAACATATATTATAGTCCAAAATTTAAAATTTCAGAAATATAACTTGCATAAATAATTTAATATATGAGACTTAAAGAGAGAAGTCACTAAGGATAAGAAATACACATCTTTTATTTGTAATTATTTTTTTTAACAGTTATGTAATTTTAATATAAATGATTTTAATAAATGCAAATCCATTTACCTGTATAAATATGTTAAATTTAAGTAAAAGTTACAATAGGAAGAAATTCAGTCTTAGTATTTACATTATAGTGATCCTTTAAAAGATGAGTGTGTTATTTTCTGCACTGAATTCTGATAAATAAATAAAAATAAAACAATTTATTTTCTATAAAATAATGATATATTTTTATAAATGGTGATAATAATATTCTAGGAATAAATACTACTATTAGAATATATTAGCTTACATTAATTAAAAAGATAATGTATTTTAAATTTTAATTTAATATTTTTTAAATTTTATCAATGTTAACAAATATTTATTGATTTTATTATTATTAAATTGTAGACAGTAAATTAATTATTCAAAAAACTGCTAGTTAATTTTCAATTAATTGACTGATGAAATGTAATTAATTGGTTTTTTGAAGTCATGTTGTCAGGGTGTATATAAAAAAAGAGGATAAATTAGGAGTAGAAGGGAGAAAAAGAAAAAGGAGAAATAAAAATAAAGTGAACTATTGTTTCATGTAAAAGTTTTAAAAATTATAAAATTTAATATATTTTATTTTATAAACAGTAAAATAAGTAAATTAATCACACTGAAAGGAATATAATATCTTTAATAGTAGTTTAAAAATGATGATGTGAGTTAAACTAAGTTTCCTTGTTTACAATATAATTACAGTCTGAAACTTCAATTCACAATTAAAAATGCTAATGAAAAATAAATGCAAGGATAAATTATAATTAATGATCGAAAAATCATGAAGAATAAGGAATTAACTTTATAAAATTATAAAAAGAATAGCCATTCAATGTATATTTAATAATTAAGGAATATTAAATAAATAAATATGATAATAAATATTTATTATAGATTATATTAAATAAAAGCTTATTTCAAGAAAGAATATTTTGTTTAGCAAATAAGATTATCCTACAGTATAAAATATTAAAAAAATAAAAATTTAGCAAGAAAAGCTATTAATTTTGATAAAATAGTATATTGCTGGATAATAATATTAAGAGAACTTATTTATGTTTATTCAGAAAAAAATAATTATTAAGTAAAATATAATGAGTAGAAAAAGTGAAAGTAGAAATGACCTATGAATTACTATATATAGTAAAGTTTAATAGTAAAGACATTAATACTCAAACGTATATTGAATTAGTTATTCAACTAGTTTTATTACACTTCTATGATAGTTATTCATATTTAATATTAGAACATACTCAGATCTAAAAGCTTAAACAAAGATGCATCAAATTTTTAGTTTTATCAAGTTGTGGTTATTAGTGATTTTTAATGTTTTACACAGAATACTAGAAGTTGTCGGCAAGTGGAAAAATAAAATTAGTAACTTGGGAGGAGGTGTGAAGCATCATGCTGAAGCCTATTGTGATGCAGAACTAGGAGAAGAAATAAGAAAAATGGGAAAAATAATATATATTTTTTCTTTCTTTGGTTTTATTGTTAATATTAATGTGGATGTAATATTAGATGTATTTGTTTGATATATTCTTATATATTAATATATTTTATATGTTTAATGCATTTTTTTAAAAAATTATGATAATAAAAAATATGCTACAAAAGTTAATATAGAATATGTGAGTGTTGAGAAAAAGAGAGTCCAGGTAAAACAATACTTCATAGTTACATGATAAGGTATATTTATTTAAATTAATTTAGTAATATTTTAATATAAAATATATTTAATGAATAAATTAATCTTATAATGATGAATCAAGAGATGGGATTCATGTAAATAAAAATACATATGCTATCTGAATCTGAAATGAAAATATAAAAAGATGCAAAAGAATGAATGGTAAAAATAATAAAACAGTTATGATCTCAAGTTTGTAAGCTAAAAAATATAATGTTGACATTTGTCATAAGACAGGATTTGTTTTATAATCTGATTGTTAATATTATAGAAAAATACTTGAAAAGAAAATGAGATTGTAATATTAGTTGTGAAGTAGCTTATGGTCGTTGATGATAAAAATATACAACATAGTAAGATTAGTTATAATTCCAGGATAGGATAAAATACCCTCCTGAAGAACTGATTAAAATATTATAATGGGATTGATCTATGTGACACCCATATATGTACTTTAGTATGAGGAGATGAAAGGAATTTCCACAAGACATGGATGTTACTTTCCATAGGAGCTTAATAGATAAGCTTGAATATTGGGGTAGACTCATTAAGATAAAAATGACTACTTGCCAAATTATAGCATTCCATATTAACAAAGGAGACCTCCATTCCTATATCTAGAGATAATAGTTTATTTAAAAATCGATTTCTTATTGATAGAGTTTTTGGATATGGTAAAAAAAGGTGTATAATGAGCATCATATGTAGACTAGTTATTCTTTAGAAATATTATAGTTTCATTCCTGGATAGAAGATATGAATTTTAAAATAAAATTATTGAGTGAACAGAATATTGAAATGGTAGAAAATAAAATTCAAGAGTGCTATGAATTAACTCAAAAAGAATTTAAAATATATAGAGATGTTTTAGATAGCAATTGCAAAAGAGTGAATAATAATATAAATGCTAGAACAAGTGAATTAAGTCAAATGTTAGTTCATAATGAAGGAGATAATAAAGAGAAATTTTGTCAGCTCAAAGAGAAAATGAACATTTCTGATGATCAGATAGATAGAAGAGAAGATAAAGGTCTCTAATGAGAAAATGTGTAATTATATAAACAATCTTAAGTCTCACATACAGGTAATTAATTAAAGAGTGTTTTGATATGAAAGAGGAAAAGGATTTTAATTCTGAAAAAATTAAGAACTTAAGAAAGAAATGTTTGAGGATATAAACATTGTAAAAGGGGAAATAATAGATAGCCTAAAAGGGGAAATAATAGATAGCCATAAGTTTAGATCTAAGATAAAGTGAACAGATCAAGAAGCTGCAGAAAAAAATTAAAGATGTCTCTGATAGAAATGAAAATGTTTTAGATAAAATAGGAGAGCAGAAAGAATCAATTAATTTAGACCTAAGAGAATTTCAAGAAAATCAGAAATATTATATTCAAAAAGTAGTAAGTCATTTAGGATTAGAACCTAAATTTAAAGATATTTGAAAGAAAATAGAGGCAGTAAGTATATTAAATGTTAAAAGATTCACAGAAATAAAAAATACAATAATGGTGAAAACTGTTGATAAAGAGGAAGTTGATCAAAGAGTAGAACTGATTCCAAAATCAATAAGGATATTAAAGTTGAGTCTAATGGTGAGGAAGAAACTGAAGAAAAGAGGAAGGATTAGTGAAGATATTGGTATAAGTAATGCAAATCCTTTAGCTATGAAATTTAAAAGAATAGTGCTTTTTAGAGATGGATTTGCAGAAAACCCTTTAGAGTATTTTTAAATAATATTTAGGAACTATTTTTGCTATGCGTAATGATGGAAATAGAAAAAGTAGGTATTGCTAGTAATCATTTATCAAATGCTGCAAAGAATTGGTGGCAATCATTGTTTAACAAGCTAATGACATATGGAGACTTTAAGTATATGATAATGGGAAGCTTTTGAAGTAACAATAAGCAAGATAATATCAGGTATCAGATATCCCAAAAGAAATATAAATTTTGATAGGGGAAGCTATGCAAAATTTTTCAGGAAACAGGCTGTTAAATTAAAAAGTTTTACTGCATTTCCCTTATCAAAACATCAAATAGTAGGAATTATTCAGCACAACCTTCCAAAAGTGATTGAGCAGGTACTTATTGCTGCTGATAATTTTACAATAGAAGAAATGATTAAAATACTTAATGCTCTATAGATATCTGAAATATGATATGACAATAGACTTAGAAATCCTAAGGATTGGGTCAGCTATCCTGTTTCAAGTATATAGGTTGCCCCAATGCCTTATAATCCAGTAATTAGAAGAGGGAAATCCCTCAGCAATAGAAACAGATTATCTCTATATTCATTTAAGAACTCTCATCAGTCATCCTATGATTAGAAATAGTCCTATGCCTATTAAACCCTCTACTAATGGAATTACCACTATTTTAAAGAAGTGGTGAAGGACAAATCCATGGCAGTAAACTAAATAAGTCTATGTATTTAAGTTTCTTGGATCTGTTGCTAACAAAAGGAGGGACAATGAGATATGGTTTTTGAATACTCTAGATTTAGATTATCTTGAGTCATTTTACATAGGTCAACCACCTATCTTAATAGTTGCCCAGTTGTAAAAGTAATTATAGAGGGCATGACAATAAATGCAGCACTGACCGACTCTAGTAGTCAAGCCTCTATCTTATCTGAAAGTACTTATATTAAAATATTAGATATAAGTAAAAATAAATCATCATTGCAGTTAAGCAGATTCAGGCCACTCTAGCTAATGGAAAGAGGACCAAGCTTTCTAGCAAGCAAGTCTGGATAAACTTTTAACTGAATTGGACAGAATTTGGGCAAGTCTTTTTAATTATGCTTGGACTAATTCATGAAGACTTTATAGATTCTGATTTCATGATATTAAATAAGTGTAATCTAAATTATAAAGAGAAACAATTTATATACCAAGAGGAAAGGCTGAATTTGAATATGGATTGCATAATATTTCCAGCCAATTACTACACATCCAAGATATATCAATTGTTGTTAGCATAAAAGCTAAAATAGAAAAAAAATGTATTTTAATTTAAAATTAGGTGAAAATTTATACCAACTGATGTACGAATATAAAAGTATTTTCTCAAAAGTCCCAGGCATTATAAATGGATATATCCACATAATTAAGTTAAAGAATAACCCTTTTCAGCAAAAGATGTACCCAATTCATTATCAGTATGAGGAAGAGGTACAACATCAATTGCCCGAATGCTAGAATGGTATATTATTAAAAAATCTCCTGCTTATGTGAATCCATGAGTAATTATAAGGAAAAAATATGGATCAGTTCAAGTGTGTTTAGATGCTTGTATGCAAAATCAAATGACAATCACTGAATGTGACATACTTCCATCTATGCATGAGCTCCTGATTAAATTTAAACAAAAGTCAATTTTCTCTACATTTGATGTGACAGCTAGTTACTCGTAAATATTGCTGCATAAAAAAGATTAAAAATACATGGCTTTTCATTTCAAGAGCCAATCATATGTTTTTAGACGAGTGCCATTCAGTCTTGTTAATTGTGGTGCTAGCTTAATTAGATATCTGGACATGATTTTTTTTGAACAATTAAAATTCGATGACATTGTCATTACATCGGGTAGTATAGCAGAGCATCTGGAACATTTATGGATGTTTTTCCAAGAATGTTCCACTAAAAATGTAAAAATTAACTAGGAGAAATATAATATAACTGCAAAAGAAATTACTTTTCTGGGTCATTTGATTAATGAACATGTAATCCTATCCTGAAAAGATTGCAACTATACAAAATATCCGCATGCCAAAGACTAAGAAACAATTTAGGTCTTTTCTCGATCTATGCAACTATTCCATACATTTTATGAGAACTTTGCTGAAGATACCTTAAATTTGTCAAAATTATTGAAAAAGTCTGAAAAGTGGAAGTGGACTAATGAGCATGATAAAGAATTTCCTAAAATTAAAGCTAAATTTTTAAACAGGGTTATATTAGCTTATCCAAATTTTAATAAAAGATTTTATTTACAAACAGACAGACAGTTGTTCCTATGGTTTGGGAATAGTACTTTATCAACATGACAATAATCAAATTCCTCATATCTTATACTTTTTAAGTAGACCCTTAAAAGGTATGGAACTGAACTACTCCATCACAGAAAAAGAAGCCCTAGCTGTTCTCTAGGCATTTCAAAAGTTATATCACTTTTTGATAGGCTCTGAAGTGGTTGTTTTATCAGACCATAGAAATTTTAGGTTTTTAAATGTTATCTCAATAATAAGAGGCTCATTAGGTGGAGCTTATATCTCAAACAGTTCAACTACAGTATTATGTATGTTGAGGGGAAAAATAATATTCCTGCAAATGCTCTTATTCGCCACCTTGTCTGTATTAGGCCACATCACCTCACTATTAAACATATTATTATTGGTAATATCCAAGTAGATTTAGATTTATCCATTATAGAAGATTATAATAATCTCACTATAAATCAACTTCAAGATGTTAAATTAAACAAAATAAGTAGTATATTAAATAATTCTCTTAGTATTAATATTAGAAATAAACAAGTAAAAAGAATTCTGAATAAATATAAATTATACCAAAATATTTTAATGTACAATGTTAATGCTCTAGAACAGCGATACACAACCTGCAGCCCACCAAGCTTTTATATATGGCCTAGCAATAGAACCATGTGCGAATGATATTTTTTTATTGACGCATTTATAATGTTATGCTTTTTTTATTTCACAGATATGAAGAACCTGCCAAGTCTGTACCAAAAATGCCTGAGTATCTTTATATAAGACTTGTACTCGCTCTCAACCCGCTATCTTTAACATTATTTTGCTGATTTTAGCACCTTCAGTATTTTTTTTGCCAGGAAAAAAATCAGTAAATATTTAAATTTAATGATATAATAATGACATAAATCCATCTTTTCAAGCTTCTGATTGATTGTTTTTTTTCTCCACAAGGGAACACCAATCCATGACTTTGACAGTTGAATTTCTACATTTTGAATTCGAAAACATAATTTACTAAGCTTTTTTTTTTTTACCCCACTTGTTTGTTTCTCAGATGTTAGTCAAAAAATTTACTTTTATACTAAAACATATTGATAAGGAATTCAATGAATTACTTCTGGAATTTATAATTGGATGGTAAGCATTTATTATAATTTGAGAGTGTTTGATTATTATCATTAATTATAAATAGAAATTAATTTTTTAAAAACCTTTCTGTAATCAGACAAATTATAAATTTCCATTTTAGATACAAAACTAAAACAAATATATTTTTAAAAAGACAAATATATTTACTGCAGATTGTATAATTGACGAATCAGAAGTTTGAAACTTTAATTCAATCAATAATCCGTATTTTTGAAAGCAAATTGAAACATTTTAGTTTTATAAGTGAATTAGTATACACATAGACACGTAGTATTTTATATCAAACTATAATTTAAACATCATAATGATGTCTTCATGCAACAAATGAAAATTATCGGATGAAAATAGAATGTTTCAAGACAATTGGGAAGAGGAATATTTTGTTGTGCTGAATAACAAAGGTTCAGCAATATGTTTGATTTGTCAAGAAAGTGTCACATTTAAAAAATATAACATTGATCATCATTACACCATGAAACATAAATTGTTTAATGACACTTTTGCTCATGGGTCTTTAATAAGAAGTGAAAAATTAGCTTTCTTCAAAAAATCATTGCAACAACAACAAAATGTTATGTCAGTGGCAATCTCACAAGAAGCAATGGTGACACAAGCATCATATGAAATTTGGTATATACCTGGCAAAAATAAGAAACCATTTATGGATGCTGAAGTTGTAAAAGAATGTTTCCTAAATGCTTCAAATATATTATTTGACAAATTTAATAATAAAAGTCAAATATTATTACAAATTAAGAAATTACATCTGTCAGACTCTACCTGCATTAGACATATTGAAGATATTGTAAAACATATTTTTGATAATATAACAGAAGATTTGAAAAACTACAAATATTTTAGTTTGGCTGTTGATTCTAGTACTGACATTTCAGCATCATCACAATGTGCTATTTTCATCAGATATTGTATAGAACAGAATTCAATTTGTAAAGATTTTTTGAAATTTCTTCCTATGAAAAATCAAACTAGAGGTAGTGACTTTCTCAATAGTATTTGTACTATTCTGGAGAATAATAATAATGAAATAAAAAAATTGGTTTCTGTATGCACTGATCGATGTCCTTCAATGATTGGATCCAAAAAGGAATTTGTTTCCCTATTAAAAAAGATATATAATCTAACAAACTTTTGTCATTTCATTGTCTAATTTACCAAGAAAACTTGGGGTACATATATCCATTAAAGAAATAGATGCTGTAATGAAAACTGTCATAAACATTGTGAATTATATTCAAGCCTGATAATTAAACCACAGAAAATTTAAAAATCTTTTGGAAAAAATAAATAGTAATTACAGTGATGTACTTTTGCATACTTCAGTGTGATGGCTAAGCAGAAGTAAAGTTTTGAATCACTTTTTTTTATTACATCATGAAATTATTTCATTTTTACAAGAAAACAATAAAACTTATAATGAGCTTGACAGTGATGATTGGTGATGTCTTTTAGCTTTTTTATGTGACATCACAAAAAAACTTTGTGTTCTTAATATTAGTTTGCAAGGTGAAAATAAAATTATTTCACAAATGACAAATAAAGTATTTGCTTTTGAAGAAAAACTAAATATTTATTACCCAAAATATACAAAACCAAATACTACATCATTTTCCAATATTGACAAATGCTAAACAAGATGGTATTGACATTTCTTCAGAAACCTATGTAATTATTTTAAACTATTTAGGTACCTTATTGAAAGACTTTAAAAGTAGATTTCAAGATTTAAGAAATATTAAGAATTGTCTCTTACTAATAGAAAATCCCTGGCAATTAGAAATAGTGACTATTACACAATTAGTTACATTTGGACATGATTATGTTAAGCTATTTAAGGAATTTGTTGAACTTAAAAATGACACAAATCTGGAATCCATTTTTAAAGAGAAAAGAAAGAGAAAAGAGTATATGGAATTTTGGAAATTATATAAAACTGTCAAAAAGTGTGTGCAAATGTTGCTCACGTTGTTTGCATCAATATATCTTTGTGAATCATCTTATTCGAAAATGAAATATGTGAAGAATGTGCATAGAAACAGACTTATTAATTTACAACTTGATGATATATTAAGAGTAGCATGTAGCATATATAAACCAGATTTATCTAAAATTGTTAAAAGTTTATCTCAATATCCAAAATCACACTCATATTTAAATAAATGTTTATATCAAATAAAACTGTTTGCATTTTATTAATAAGTTAATTCTAAGATATAGTAAAGTGATCCAAAAGTTGTGGCATGCATGAATTGAGAAGTCAGACTTTTTTTTATGTGACACCAATTGGTTGCCACAGCTCACTTGATGTAGCACACAAATATATGTGGCCCAGAAAAGAAAAAGGTTGAGGATCCCTGCTCTAGACAATACATCATGGAAGATAGTAATTTCTCAAAATGCTATAAAAAAACTAATTAATTATGCTCATAGTAAATACAGACACTATGGTAACCCAAAAATATATTATGTTTTAAAAACATTTTTATTTTGACCAAATGTATAAAAGAATTATAAAAGAAATTAAATCATGTGACATATGTTTAATGTCTAAACATTGTACAAAATCATTTGCAGGTATATTATAACCTATTATACTTAATAAGCCTAATAAGTCGTTAGCTATAGATTTCTATGGGCCTCTTCCATCCTTCAATTGGCAAAAGTTTATACTAGTAGCATATGATGTGTTTAGTAAATATGTTACAGCATATCATGTACTTAAAACAGATGCTAAGAATGTTATCATTTGTGAAACTATTCCAAACTTTTAAAGACATATTCAAAATTGCTGAGCCACTATGTTTCCATCAGTTTCTCTTTCTCTCTCCCTCTCTCTATATATAATCAGATAAAATAAATATAATAAACTAGAAAAAAATAAACAAAAAACTCTGGAATATATATATATGAAAAAAGAAAAACAAGTTTTATATACGTAAAAACCTGCTATCGCTTGTATTAATGATCAATAGATGGAGCTTTACCAAGACCTACAAACAAGCATATTCTGTATATATATATATATATATATACAAATACTGTCTATGACATACTAGCTATACTCATAGCTTTGCTCATGTTAGTAGAATTAGTTGGTAATAAAATTAAATATAAATAATATTTACATGACATAATAGTATAAGAATTATCAAAATCAATAAAAAATGCAATTGAAATGAATTTTTATAAACAATGTTGTAGGTCATTTTTACCTGCTATTGAGATAACTCGTATTATTATGTCATGTAAATATTATTTAAATATATTTTAATTATCAACCACATTATATTCTTTTATTGTACTAATGCAAACAAAGCCACATGTATAACTAGTAGCTCATAAAATTCAATACAAAAAAAAATAATAATAATTCCAAATCATTATTAATCATACAAAAATATACTTAAAAGAAAGTTACAGGGGATTTGAATCTAGACTTTAAAGCTCCCTTTAGTCACCCACATTATCAGATAAGACTGATACCCATGTCTATATATATATGTGTGTGTGTGTGAAAAAGGTAAATGATGTCCAATAAATGTATTTCATACTGAACCGGCACTCATCAGTTGGTCCAGATCATCATTTCCCACACACAGATATATAACCAGTGCTGACTTTATATTAAGATAGCAAGTCTTCATACTTTAATGGATAGGCTTCAATCCTCTCAACTCTCCAATCTTTCAGAACCCACATCACTGAAAATCTGATGATGGAATGCTCAATATTGTACCAGTCAAAATAGTATGCTCACTTAACAAGATTCAAATCCTAAGCAAAAGTACCTCGAATCCGATCATGCTTGAGATACACAGGTCTGGAGTAATCCTGAATTCTAACCTATTTGCCTATTCTTCGAGTGTCTGACCCAATGAACAACAATCCTGACGATACAACACAATTATTTTAATTCTGGGCCCAGAAGCAAAGCGGTAGAGCATAAGATCAGACTGATGATGATGATCGAGATAAGAGTAGCCCATGAATTACATTTATCAAAGTTATCTTTATTAATGCTAAGTTATTAGGTAAAGAAAATAATTCTAAATACTAATTACAAATAATAATTCAACAACAAACCAGGATTTACATGAAATATATATTTAATAAAATATTGAGAAATGCACATATATATTACAAAATTGTTTCACGTTTGGAATGATATAGTCCATTTACAAAACTTGGGGATTTGTTTTCATAAAATCCTCTTTACATTAATTATTTAACGAATATAATTTTATGGAGTGTATTATAGCTTGTGCGGAGTTAATATGCCAATTTAATAAAATTTTACTAACAGAACGTTGTGGATGCCTAAAAATAAATATAAAAGATTGTGACAGGTTTAGTAGCAAATGATTTATTTGATAAACAGGCAAAATATACAATTTTAATCATTTATCTATCTTATGAAAACCATTATATGTACTTTATTGGCATTGTTTGGAAAAGACGTCTTTGGAAAATAATAAACAAACAATGTGCTACATTTATGAGAATAGTGATACAATCATTAATATAAATTGGTTTACATCTATGGGAATTGATAAGTATTTTAAAAGAAAGCAGTTTTAAAATCAACATACTGACTAATTAGCATGTTAGTGCATTTCATAAATGAGTCATTATTTCCAACACCTAGCGAAAGGTCAAACAGGAATAAATCCATTAACTAAAACAATAACGATGCTAACATGTCATAAGAGAAATACGGATCTTATGGTACTTTGAATTCTTGAGGATGAATGAGGGTTGATACGTCTGCCATTTCATCAGCATGCTATCGAATGGAGAGGTTTGGTTTGAAGGCTCGCAGCACAATCAAAACCCTATAAACCTCGCGTTCAACAGGGAGTAGGGTGTACCCTGATTATGAATGATTTTGCGAACTAGTAGGTGGGAGATTCGGATTTCCGAAGTCCCCAGTGACAAAGCAATAAAAAAAATATATGTGTGGAAGTACCATAAAAGAAAGGAAAGGTATGCCAGCAGCATTGTGCATGTACAATAAACTTAATGTACTATATTCGAAAGCCTGTAAATGGTTTGACTCCTGCGCAATGATATATTTAAATAAAGAATCATTCAGAAAATTATATTAGAAAATAACTCTTTAACTAAAACATTAAACTAATAAAATTTTATATTTAATTTCGATTTCCATATACATATTAACTGATAGAATTCGCCCTTCAGGCAACAGCAACAAGGAATGGATTAATTATGTGAAGGTTCACAATCTTTTAAAATGGAAATTTAAAGACAAATTTAAATAAGAAAGTAAAATATGCATCCACAATAAAATATTTTAGATAAAAAAAACATGAATAAAAGATTTAAATATGACACCAACCTAGCGAGCGATTTCTGTTACAAATGAATACAACTTTACTAATAAATTTAATTGAAGCCCCTGCTTCTTTCTCCATTAACCAAAGAAAATAAACCCTTATTAAACTTGCGAGGTTGACGGACATCGGCATATTAAAGAAAATAAATTATATATCTATATTAAACAAAATAAGTTAAATATTTAATTGAGCTGCACAAATCTATATAACATAAATTAAATGTGAAAGGTAAGTTAAAATACATTATATTAGTAAGAGATTACAGAGAGAGACTTTAAAAGCAAAATTAGCAGTAGCTTATAAATTAATATATAAATTAAAATACAAAGGTTGAATTACATATTACAAATTACAAAAGTATTTACTTATGAAGGCAGCTCTACATAAGGTGATGTTACCAATTATACAGTCATCTTGTATGGCTGGTCGGATGAAAAATGGCAGCAGCAGGCAGGCAAACAGTTCTCCAAGAGAAAGACAAAAATGTGAAAGATACCTCTCTACTCAAACTTCATAGCGCAGAACTTGTGTTGGCTTTTTAAAATTTATTTTACTGAAAGTAACTAACGGAAAAGTATCTAAACCAATTCCACTGAAAAGTAACTAAACTCAACTGACCAAAAACTGACTTCTTTTGTTCTATGGCCCTTTTTATACATCATTTAATCCCACCAAGAATGCAATCTTTAGTTGCCCACAGCTACCTATGTAATCTCTTGATTAAATGAAAAACATTTAATTAGTAAAATATTTTAAAAACAGAAAAGGCTCGAAATACCATTTTAGATATTTTTAAAGATTTGAAAACAACTCACAAAAGAATTGCTTATGATTTTAATTAAGATTTATAATTTTAATTTAATGAAAACAGTCTGAATCGATAAAGATTATTTCAGTATTTCAAGCCTTCCCCATTTTTCTTTGTTGTTACTTTCCAATACCTTAATTAAATACACATATATAAAAAGATATTTACAATTATACAAGGAAATATTTAATTTTCAGCAATAAATATTGATAAAATTCTTGCTTTGTTCATATATATATGCATCACGCAAACCACTGTTTTACTTTACTAAATATAATTAATTTTACTAATTTCTCTAATCATTATGCATACAGTGTGTGGGCGAATGGCATATATTTATGGTGAGGTCTGAATTGCAGGCCCCACAGGAGGTTAGTGTAGATGGTAAAGCATGAAGCTCGATGATGATTAGACATCGACTGCTTCAATATGTACATATTGAGGTCCTACATATGGAGTTAGATTGTCTTAAGATCAACATGGATATGACTATAATGTATCAACAAGAGCTTTGTATCATCAGATTTGCAGTGATAGGGCTGGCTGAAGAGTTGGAGAATGGAGGGATTGAAGCCTGCCCATTAAAGGGTGTAGATTTGCTATCTTAATGGAAACTGAGCACTATTTATATATATATACAGGAAATGATGGATTAACTGATGACTGCTGGTTTGGCATGATATATGTACACGGGAGATCATTTATCTTTTTAACATTATGTGGTCATGTGTTGTATTGGATAAAGTGTGTGACTGGAACTTGAAAATCTAAGTTCAATTCCCCATTAATTACTAGCTTAAGTATATATACTAATATTTCAATATTAAAAAAAAATTGTAAATCATCTAAACAATATAAAATGGCTTTAATTTTTTTTTAACTTACTTTATAACTGATCATAAATAACAATTCTTTCTGAAATGGATGAAAATTCCAAGCCATTTTAATTCTCCATGAAAAAAATAAATAAATGAAAAATTTGAAATTAAGTGAAAAGTGAATAAAAATAAATATGTATATTGGTGACTGATTATCCTTTCGACATACATGTGTTCAAGTGTATTAGTGTTATGAGATAGAGTGGAGAGTGGTGGGTTGTGTGAAAGTCTGTGCTCATATACTTTATATATTACATATGTTGATGCAGATATATAATAAGCCTGTATTTCAGTTATTTATAACTTCTTGTAAATGATAATTTGAAGTCAAGATCGTTTTAAAATATTATTTCATACATTCTAGTGAACAACATTCTTTTTTTTTACCTTTTTTTTTAAAGACAATATTTCTTTTAATTAAATTTCACTTTTTAAAATTCAGTTTAAATTGAAATCTTAAAAAAAAAAAAAAAACTTTAAACATCATTAATTTTATAATCAGTATAGCTCTCTTTTTGATTTTATATGATGCTATTTGATTTTCCACATCTTTTTATATTGTAAATTATTAAAGTTTTTAAAACAATTAAATACCACAAAGCAAAAATGTATAGTTTGTTCAGTTATAAAGTAATAAAGAAATAAATAAACAAAACATTTACACTTATATAGAACAGGGGTGAGCAAGATGTCCAGTGCAATCAACTGGAAGTCGATTGCAAAGCTGACATAAACACTGATAAATTATAGTGATAAATTCAGAACTGATTTGAATATAAAAAATAAAAAAAGGAAAAATTCAAAATTATTCTCCTTTAAAAATAGTTAAATTTAAAATAACACCTGTTGTTATTGTCCATCTCAAAAATAATTCCAGGTGGGAAGGTGAAAAGAATTAAATTATTTTTGTGTAAAGCTAGAGCTAAAATTCTTGGAAATATTTATGAAAATAACTTGTTCTGGAGAAACAAAAATTTTAATGAACTGATTTTAAAACAAAGAAGTTGTGAAATTTTTAAAACACTTCATTTAGCTAGCAAATAATTCCCAAGGAGATTTAAAAAGAAAACAGAACTTTTTCCTATATATGAAAGAAAATAGATGTCAAAGCAATGAACAAACTTCATGTCGAATTATTTTGAAGAATGTTAGCAGAGTGGGGATTTTCCAAGGCACAGAAATAGAGGACTTTTGTAAAATATTATTTTAATTATGTATTTTTTTCTCTCTACCAAATTTTTGACACACCCTAGAGGGGTGTGGGTGTTTGCAATTTCCTTACTCATATTTACTTATTAATTATACACATGAATCAAAAAATTAAAAAAAAAAAACAACAAAATTTTATAAAAATCAAAAAATAAATTAAGTATTTGTTATATTTTGATAAAAATATTGATTAATTAACTTTAATTTTGTATAAATTATAAAACCATGTTTAATTACTCCAGAAAAAAAGTTAAATATAGAAAGGTATTTTAAATAAAGAAGAATAAAAAAGATTGCTGAAGAATAAAATAAAATGGGAATGATAATTCAGTAAATGTCTGTTAGATTAATTGTAAAAAAAAAAAAAGGCAATGTTTAATTAGAGCAGAAAGCTATTTTTAAAATAACAAAATAGTAAAGAAGAATTGTTAGTACAATTAATATCAAAAAGACTAATAATTGCAGTGAAAAGAATGTGTACATATGCAATCAAAGTTTAATAGATAATTTTGGTAAAAGACCCAATTTTATCATGGGATAGGCCGATGAAAAATAGTGATCATCAATTACACATTGGATATGAAACAGTGATAGATATAAATAATGTGTACAGAAAAGAATGGTAAGCTTTTTTACTCTTCGTGAATGGTGATCCCTACTGTTGTATATATTAGACTTTTGAAAAAGGATCCAGAGTAAAAGTTGTCCGGAAAGTTATAACAATTTTCCACCATGAGGGTAAGCTTAATAGATAATTTTGATAGAAGATCCAATTTTATCATGGGATAGTCCGATGAAAAATAGTGATCATCAATTACACATTGGATATGAAACAGTGATAGATATAAATAATGTATACAGAAAAGAATGGTAAGCTTTTTTACTCTTCGTGAATGGTGATCCCTACTGTTGTATATATTAGACTTTTGAAAAAGGATCCAGAGTAAAAGTTGTCCGGAAAGTTATAACAATTTTCCACCATGAGGGAATTGTTCCCAGAGACTGTGCCTCATAGTGCAAAAAACAGATAATAGCTCTTTTCATGTGTGTAAGGGTGACAGGTTCCAGTAGAATTGTGCAGCAAAAGACTATGAGTATAAGTAACATAATTATTTTAGCTCAAGCCTAAGAATAGTGATGTCTGATATTAGTCTATTATCAGCAGTGAATATTAGTATTTATATAGAAATTAGAATCAAAGATTTATTGATCACGTTTGTAAATGCTGAACTTTTAGAGGAGATCTGTGTTTTACATGTTTATAAGTTAATAAATATTTTTTCATCTTTACTAGTGATAATTTTTTTTAGACTTAGATTATTATTTTTATTTGTTGTTAAGTTAATGCACAACACAATTACAATGAATAAACCAAGTACAAGTGTGAAAAAAATAAAAACTTATCACTATCATAAAGAATGGAAAGATTATTTTTTTGTTATGATAAAAACGAATGTGTATGTATTATTTGCGGTGTGCAAGTGGCTTTACCGAAGAAATCCAATGTTGAAAGATATTTTTGCATTGTTCATAAAAATTATGAAAATGATTATCCATGAGGCACTGCATTAAGAAAAGCTAAAGTACAATAGATAAAGACACAATTCACTATGCAAGAAATTTTTTTTGTCAAGTACAAAACAAGCTCAAAAACTGCTAAGATTGCATTATTTAAAGTTGCTGAAACTTTAATTAAACACAATAAGCCTTTTTAAGACAGATACACATGGAAAGAAGTTTTCATCTAAGCAGGTAAGGTATTTATTATTTGAAAATTTTAAGAATATATCTAAAATAATGACTATTATCAATAATATGTCATTATCAACTAAATAAAATCATACATAGGACAGAAGAAACTAGTCGAAATCTTGAAGAGATTTTACATAAAAACATTAACAATTGTAACTTTTTATCACTACAGCTTGACAAATCTACTGATTATATAGGTAATGCATACTCATGTATTTTTATTCACATGGGTTTTGGTGATATGTCAGTCACAGAAGAATTATTAACAATTATTCCAATTCAAGGAAAAACAAGAGACTAAGATATCTATGATTTATTCAAGAATTACATTATTGTGCAAAAAAATTTTCCAATTTACAGATTAGAATCAATTTTTATGGAGCTCCTGCAATCATTGGCAGTAAAATTGGTTTTGTTACACTTTATAAAAATGAAAATGATATACCTAGTTTTATGGACTATCATTATTTTATATATCAGCATGCCTTATGTTTAGTATTGAAATTTAATCATGCTAAGAGTGTTGCCTTCAAAATTGTTAATAAAATAAGATCAAAAAGCTTGCTATGTAATCAATTCTGGAATAAGGTAAAGGAATGCGAATCAACATAATGAATTGTTATTATATACTGACATACAGTGGTTAAGTCAAACAAAATTTTTAATCAGATTCTGAGAACTTCTACCACAAATAAGATCATTTTTGGAAATTGAAGCTTATTCATATCTAGAACTGAATAACAAAGAATGGCTTCTTGACCTCACCTTTTTCTGTAATATTACAGAAAAACTAAACAACTTACATGCAGGATTATAAGAAAAAGATAAAACAATAATAGCTATGATCAGCATTTTGAAGTCATTCAAGGAAAAATTAAGTATGCTTGTAATCTAACTGAAGCATTGTAAATTAAACATTTCAAAAATATGGCTGATGAGTCTAAAGTTAGAAAAAAATCTAATCTACCATAAATACCTAATAAGCCATCATAAAAACACTAATTCATAAGTACATTGTAAAAAAAAGTCAGGACGTGAACCATTATTTTTTTTCCCATTTTGATTTTTGTTCTGGCAAAAATAATGTTTTTTCCTCTAGTTTCTGGTTCTAAGCCCCGAAAAAAAGATAGTTGCCCTCAGGTATACTTTCACCTGAAAATTCACCACCAATATCTAAAAGTTTGCCACCCCTGATATAGATTAATTTAAAAATGATCACCTCAGTTAGTTTTAAGAGAAATTCATTAATTTTCTCAGTTTCATCACCTCTAGCACACAGGATTTCTGACTTTAGCAATTTTTTTTAGATAGTGTCAGCAGAATTTCTTTCCAACATGGATTTTCTCCTCATTTAAATTTAGAGGTAGTTTGGCTTTCTTGACCATAAGAAAAACAGTAAAAGTTTTTCTAATTTTTTCACCTTCTCAATATTTCTTTTTGATTATTATTAATTTTCTGAAAAGTCTCATTTTAGCTGGATCTATGATCATTTCACAAATTACTTCCTTGTGTATTGCTTTCTTGTAAGTTATTCTCTCGTTTATTGCAATACTTTGTTTTCAGATACAGAATGAACAATTTTCTTCCATGTACTCACTGCAAACACATGCCTTTGCTAATTCTCAAAGTACTAAGTTATAGACTTCTTCATTTTTCCTTGTCATAAGATCTGAAAATGTAAAAAACTTATAATATGCTGAGAACAATGAACTAAAATAATTTTCTAATTTTTTACAGCTTCTTCTTCATGCATATATTCCTTCATTTTCTTAGGGTCACACAATTTGCCTGTAATTATAATTATCTTCATGCCTAAAAACTAACAAACAAGGCTTTAATCATTCTTCTAACTGTGACAGGTTAATACTATATATTATTCATATAAACTCTTGTATATTATTCTGCTCTAACATTATTGCCTAACATCTTTTCTAAATTGTACTTGATTTTATTACCAATTTTCATCTTTAACAATTAATTCTGTGACTGCACCATTTTACTTCTTTTTTCTATTTAATTATCAATATACACTTCACAGATTGTTAAGTAAATATTTATAAATCAAATCATTATATATAATGAGTCTACCAAATAAAACCAAACTATATACATTTTTATTAGTTTAATACAATGCTTAAATAAAACTAAAATATATGATTTACACATATTAAGCATTAATAAATGTAATATCTGTAAATATAATTAATGAATCCTGCAATTTAAGAAGTCTCCTAGACTTTTGCACTTTTGGGAAAACTTAACTCAGATTATGAATCCTACTTCCCTAAATTTGTACTAAAATCAAACTTTTAAATTAAAGTATAAAAATGTTTACATCCATAATATCATCCCCATTTGCTTTTTCTCAATAAAAATTTGTAAAATTTTTGGTCTATTCCATTATATTACAAGATTAACAACATAATCTAGAAATTTTTTTTCACAACTTCTGATTTTTTATTTCATCCTTATTTTTTTAAAATAAGCATTGTATATTCAACATTTAGACTTCTGGTAATAAGACTATAGTTTAACTTAGAATTCCTGACATTCTGGTTTAAAAAAAAAATATTGAGCAGTATATACATAAAATAATTTTAAAACAAAATACTGTATTTTCAATGTTAAAAATACAAATAAACAGATAAGAAAACTAAAATGATAACAAAACTTTACAAAATGTGAGAAAGATGTACGACAAACATATAGAAAAAAATATTATAAAATGTCTCGTGCACATGCAAGTTATATCAGCCAATTGTATTTATTATAACATTTGTTTTCATTGATTTCATCATTTCATATTCAGCATTATAAAAGAAACTGTTTATATTAGTAAACCATAAACTTGTTTTTTTATTTCTGAAAATAATTTATTTTCATTATTTCTAAAGTTTTTTTAAAAAATAATAATTAAACAAAAAAATAATATAATTTTAAAACAAACATTATCTGAAAGTCACTTATATGAAAATTAATTGTAACAATTTATTGCATTATTTAATGTTATTAATTTAAAACATATTTATTTATAGAAGGCATATAAAAAAAATTTAATCATGTTTAAATTTAATGCATTCTAATAGTTAGAAAGTTAAATGTTTTTTTTATATATAAATTTAATTAATGTGTTTATCATTGAGAACATAAATTTACTATATCAAATATTACATTTACATATGATTAATTTTCTCATGTTTGATGAAACAATTATAACAATATATAAAGATAGTAGGACTCAAAAAAGTAAATGAAGTTTGTAACTAAGCATTATAAATTTTGTTATAATTCCTACTGCTCGTTTTTTGAGGTTTAATTAGTAGTAAAAAGTATATTGCATGTTGAATAGTCATTTTATGGTAAAACTTGGATTGATAGGGATACTGTGGATTGACATGAGAAAGTATATACACATATCTGTGAAAAAGCCTATGAGAGTAGAAATATTTATTTGATCTAAAATTGTTTTATTGACTTCTGTTTTCTTTTTACAACAGTTAAATAATGTTTAACCAATAAATTGAGCTAAGAGAAATGGCAAGCAAAGTTCAAACCAATATTATACAATTACAAATGTCTGGACTTGCCTTCAGATAGAGAATGTAACCACCACATAATATATAAACAACATAAACTAGCCCACCATGAGAGCCTTTCCAATAATTCCCCTTTAGAGAAACAATGATGAAAAAATATTATTTTACCAGGCTTCTAAAATATTAATTGATAAGGTTTCAAGCATTTTCCAACTATGTTTTAGCATCTAAAATAACGGATAGCTATTTATCAATCAATATTATATAGATAGCTGGGCTAGTTCTTCAAAAAAAAAAAAAAAACTATAAGCTTGATAAGAATTTGAAAAAAAAAAGTTTTATTTGTTCAAATTCAAACTACTCATCATAATAACAAGCAGTTACATAAAGTATTATCCCAATGTGATTCTATATGAATATTGGTTCTATTGGAGACAACACAAATTCAGTAGATATCAAAGATCTCTCACTTTTAAATCATTTTTCAACAGTGGCCTTAGAGATTGAGTTATTAATAAAAATGCATATAAATATACGCACATATTACATACTTATAAATCATTAAAAGAAAAGACATTAAAAATTCAGAAGTATTCTATTTTTAAAATAAAATTTTAAGTCAATTGAAAGCATACATCCATTAGGAGAGGAAAATTTATTGCAATTAATTATGCAACTAGGTCAATTCAAATTAGTTATAACATCTTATAATATTTAAAAATAAGTAGATCATGTGATTTTTTTAAATTTAAAATAAATCTAATTAAACTCATCTGTTGAAATGGAATTATGTTTTTCAAAGAATCAATAAATAATCTTTGTCTATTTCTTTTAAAGATAGTCACAACTAAAGTGAATATGGATATGAGGGAAACGCAGAAATGTAAAAGTTAAAATAAAAATTCGATCTTTTTCCAAGAAACAATATGCCCTAAATTAAACTTATTACAGTCATTAATCATATGTATTAATTAAACATATAAACCACACACACACACACACACAAAGTATAATAAAAATGAAAACAAATTTTTCTTTTTTCCAGTTAAAAATGTCTAGAATGTAATAAAAACTTTTTTTTTTTTTTTAAATCTGGCATTTTGATGGTTCCTCTGAAGTTCATGTTTATTTCTTAATGAAACCAATCATATAAGACAGACCCTTTGAAATCTTTAATTAGAGATGAAACATTGATTGTAAAAGTAGTTTTTTTTTTTATGAAGTGGCATCCCAAAAGTCATTTATTTGTATATATATATTCAATATGAATGGCTGTCCACAAGTAAAATTTATTTCAACGAAAGTAGATCATTTTCATTAATCAAGAAGCATGGAAGTATGTATATTATTTGGATTTTTGCAATTAATAGGATTGTGGAATTAGATAAATGTATTAAAATGTTCACTCTAGATTTTAATAGATTTAATTCTCTTTTTCTTCTTTCTCTCACTTTTTATAAATAAACACACATTTTATTCACCCTTATATTGAGAGATATTATAGAAAGATTCAATGATTATAAGTTCCCATTGTGCTTTGGATTTGCGCATTATGAAAAGGCATTTGACATTATAAGCATTTCCACAATGATTAAGGTTTTGGACAATCAAGATATAGACTTGGGATAGTACCATATTCTGAAGAATATTTAACAAAATGCAACAGTAATAATTAATTACATAGTGATACTAAGCAGATTGTCAGTGAAAAGGTATATGATAAAATAATTCCATGTCACCAAAATGTTTTGCAACAGTTTTACAAGAACTAGTTTGTGAGTTAAAATGGGCAAATTAAGGGAAATCTTGCAAAAATTATCAGATAAAGGGAAAAAGTAGGACTAAATATAAATGCTAAAGAGACTATATTAATCTTCAATGAATTTTTTCAGAACATAATAAGACTGCTAATCATGAATTAGAAGGAATTAACAATTACAGATGTCTTGGTCAGATTATTAGTACAAATGAAAATATAATAGCTGAATGTAATCACAAAATTACACTTGGGAGTGCTTTTGGTGAAAATAAATTAATAAGAAAAGTGAAATATATCTTTGTATTTGAAAAAGGTTTTTAATAAATGTGTCTTATCAATTTTTATACATCGATTTGGGATTAGACACAGATTTTGGGCAAATCACTAAAATATAAAAAGGAAAGATGAATGTTGGCAATAACAAGAAAATATCAAAAGAAAAATGCACAAATAAGAGAATAAACAACTATTCTTGACATCAGTAAAAGAATTAAAGATTGAAACAGAGTAAAGTTGGATATATTGCTAAAAAAGATTATAAAGATGAACAACTGAAGTCTTAAATTATACACCAAGAGTTTATAAAATATTTGTTAAAAAGCCACATTAGATATTTGGAAGAAATTCAGGAAGATTGCTGAAGTGATTTGGAGAGAAAAGAATATAGAAAGGGGAATAAATTTGGAAAGAACTTTATCCTGTAGGGGATCAATAATGTTCAAAAATGATATTGATACATATTTTCTAAAATTCATAATCAACTTCATTATTATATTTTAAACATGAAATTGAAGACAATGGATGGAGGGAACACCTCAATTAAGACAAACCTTACATAACTCTCCAAATAGCACACATCATTCTTCTATATAAAACTAAAAAAAAAAAATCACATAATCCTCAGCTCTACACAAAATTAAAATGTATTTTATTCTACTGATGTTATTAAGCTTGAGTAATACTGATTAAATTGTTAATTGAAATAAATAGAATAAGAATGAGCAAAAATTTAATAATCACTACCACTTAATTCCTATGACTATTCAATGTTTCCAATATAAGCCAGCATTATTATTTTGTATTTATTGATGTTCTTTATAATGCATCTTAGGAGGAAGTAAATATGTTATATATATATTATTATATTTAATGTTTTCACAGTTGTATGATGTAGATAAATTATATCTTTTTGGGCAGTACCGTGTATTATTTTTCATTAAACACCAATATTTCGACAGATTAGAAACGGCCATTATCAAGGTTAACTTTTGAAAAAAAAAAAAGTTAGATCTTAAATAAATAATGTGACTGTGTGCGAGATGAGACATGAGATTCAACTTGAAGTAGTTCAGCATTTTATATAATATTAACTTAAAATTAATAGGTGAAAATACTGAGGGAAATAAACATTTTGATAAGCCTCATTGTGAATGCTGAACTACTTCAAGTTGAATCTCATATCTCATCTCGCACACCGTCACGTTATTATTTAAGATCTAACGGTTTTTCTTTCAAAAGTTAACCTTGATGATGGCAGATGGTAGTCCATCAAAATATCGGTGTTTAATGGAAAATAATACAAGGTACAGCCCAAAAAGTTATAATTTATCTATCTATCTATCTATCTATATATATATATATATATATATATATATATATATATATATATATATATATATACTATATATATATATATAGTAAGGATCATGCAATATCCTCCATTATTTTCCCTTATGGAAAAGATGAGGCAGAAAATATTTTTGATTAAAGATGTTTATTCATTAACTTGGATTATTATTTCTTATATTTATTATTTTAACTATAGATTACTCTTGAGTGGTTTATTAACTGTTTACATTTGCTAACTGAATACATATTTTTATCAACATATTGTACTGTTCACATTTTGACATATCACATTATATACTATTAAACCCCTATGGACATTATTATCATTATTTCTTTTCATATTTATTTAGTGCCTCCTGCAATGGATCGCACATTCAAGTAGAGGGGTAGAATATCATTGACAGATTAATGATCAATGATGCCTATGGTCAGATTGAGGCTACATGAACACAGAGCATCGACTATTTTTCCTGACCATAGCAGCTCTCCATACTGCTGGAACAACACCTATCATCCAAGGCATTTTATTTGTTTTGAGAACAAGTCTCAGGTCCCATCTGGCCATACAAGTTGTATATAAAAGGCATGCCCGGACAACCGGAAAATGAACACAGCACTGGAAATTTACCCAGGCTAACTCAAAAATCTTGAACAAGGGATCAACACAATACTAACTAACACATGGAAATATTTAGACTCATACATTCAGGATGATGCAGCTAAAAGAGAGGGTAAACCAAGCAATATTTAAATAAACACTTTTTATTCATACTCACACACAATCAAATAAATATTTAATACAAAAACAAAAAAAAATATATATATACAATAATTATCAGTAATTAAATAGCATTAACCTTTTCCTTGGTCAAAATGCCTATTGGCTGAGTGAATTAAAGTTCTAAACTTTTGATTGGTCAATTACAGAACAGTAAAAATATATTTGTCTTTTAATATTATATTCATTTTAATTTAGTTTAAAAAAAGCAAATTAATAATTTGTCAGATTATTAAACCAAACAAAAGTTTTTTCAAAAATAAATTTCTATTTATAATTGATAAAAATAATCTATAGTGGAAACATAAAACAAATGCTTTGTAACCTATTATAAAATGCAGCCTACATCATTGATATCTTTTTCAATTTACTTTCCTGTAAAAGTAAATAATTTTTATTAGAATTTGAACTATTCTTCTAAAATAATTATATCTTCACACATATTTTATGAAAATTATAATAAATATGTAAAAAGAGACAGTAAAATATACATTTTTGTTTTGAAAATCAAAACAAAGAACATAGAACTGCCAAAATTGTTGACAAGGACTCCTTTTTGTGGAAAATAAGAAACAACCAATTAGTGCCTTGGAAAGCTTCCTTCTCTCATTGTCATAGCTTTAAATTTAAATATTATTGATTTTTTTACTTGTAAACCAATTCTAGAGATGACAGCATTATAGATACATTTTCTCTTTAAAATGATCATAAACTCACTATGATAACATAAAAATTCATGTTTTTACTGTGAATTAAGACTGCCAATGAATATTTTCATTAAGTTCTGGTACATGATTAATTGTCCTTCATTTTATACTTAATTTCTTTTAAGAATTATGATGAAATGACATCATCTTTTGGCACTGGATACATTTCTTTTGGTTCTGATTCTCCACATAGCAGGCCACTCAGTTTCCCATGATGACTTCCTTGGTTTCTTACCATGTTTCTGATAGACAATAAAAGAGAGCATCTGTGGCAGCATCTATACTATGGTTGAGGTATAGATCACAGGCAAAAAAAGTTGATGGAGCTGAGGACCCAGGCTACAAACCCAGATAAACACCCCTAATTCTTTAGCAATGCATGTTGCTATCTTTATGGCTTTTACATTTAGATTTTCTGCAGAAAGTAATAACTGATTCTCTGATCATCTTGTTGAATATGTTCTCACCAAATGGGATTAATAAAAATCATCATAATCAACAATCATCAATCAATTATTAATAATAGATAAGCTCCCTCTTTTATACTTACCTCTCCCAGTGTCTAATTTTTATATTTTTAATTTGGTTTTTAATTAAATTTATATTTATTTATTTAATCTTTTTTTAGATTCATCTACTATCTTATCAGTCACGAATCTTTCCAAATTTTAAGTGTATTCCTGCTGATGAGATAGTTTACAAGATTTCTTTCACTAATTAATTTTATTGAAAGTTTTATTTAATTTTTTTTTACATTTTTCAATTATAAAAAGTAGAGAACAGATTTAAAATTTTTATCTAACAGGATCCTCTTTCCTCACCCTTATTCTTAATAAAAATAATCTATTCTTTTAAAAATAATGCAATATTTCATTTTTATTAATTTCATTCTTAAAATCTACTTTTAAGCTATTTTTTGTTTTCTCTTTTTTTCATAATTTATTCCTTTTTAACTTCTTGAATGATTGGAGCAGGCCATCCATTCGCTTCAGTGGATTGGTTGACATTTTTTCTTTTTTAAATTCCTCAAAAACTATAAGCATGACATCAACAGAAATCCCAGCATTTGATGCTCCTTCCTATTACCTTTCGAATAATATCTTACATTGATATTGGATAAAATTAGATTTTTTTACAATTATTTTTAAAATTAGATGAATTATTTTTTTTAATTTTTTGGTCAATTTACTAGTTTACACAAGGCGATAAAGGCATAAAATCTTTATCGGCCTTATAACTCTAATATAATGGATTAAAAATATGCTGATAATTTGGATATAAAGGTCTTCAATGTGACAAATGTAATCATGGAATATCTTAAGTTATTAATTTTTAATATTTTTAATTTTTTAAAATTATTTGATAAATGGTATATTAATTTGTTTCTGTTTGTATTGGTGTGTGTGTACTATATAAATTATATAATATTAAATCATTTATACTCTTTATTATACAAATATTTGAAAAAATGGCATTCTTCACATATCTGGAGCCTAATTGTAAATATACAATATACAAATTCAAATATAACAAAAGTTGTTTTGTGAAATATTGTTAAGTTATTAATTTTAATTTTTAATATTTTAAATTTTTTTTAATTATTTGATAAATGGTATATTAATTTGTTTGCATTTGTATTGGTGTGTATACTATATAAATTATCAAATTCGAAATGAACAAATATCTTTATGCTGTTCTTCCATAAAATAATAAATTCTTACAACAGCTATATAAAACCAAATTTTTTATTTACATAAAAAGCCTTTTTCAGCACCTGATTTGGTGCCCTTTTCAAATGTTAATAATATATTATGTTAATGAACTATTGCAGACATAAAACCATCTAGTGTTCAATAATGAAATTAAAACAAACAATACTAATAGAAATCATTAAAATAAATCAAAATCTACATATAAATCCAGTAACTACAAAATAATGGACTATATCATAATAATATAATAAATAAAATAAACTACATGCATTTTTCTCTTTTTTTTACAATTATATTTATGTCAATTTGTATAATTTTCCATTCATTTTCAATTAACCCTTAAACCGCTAATTAAATCATTGGTTGTATGAGATAAAAATCAAATCTTTTAATTGGCCAACTCACAAACTGAAGACAAAGCCTATTGTTAAAACATATTCGCCTATAATATTAAATTCAACTCAGATACGTTTATAAAAAGTATATAATTAATTTTTCAGGTCATGAAGAAAACGAAAGTTCTTTCAAAAATAAATTGCTATTTATTTATTCTAAGATATTCTATATCGGCAACATAAAAGTTATAATGTAAACAAAAAGATCGACTTTTACGTTATAGAAAAGTAAATATTTCTTTTTACTACATCTTCAATATATTTACTTAAATCTTCAATATTTTTCGAAAATAATTTTGTTTTTTTATTATTCTCTCTGAAAATTATGTTTAATTTCCATAAATATTATTTAATAATAATTTAAATCGTATTCGAAATGAAAATCTCAGCGTTTTTCTTTATTTTCTTTGATCAGGCAGTTTCTTTGTTCTTTCCAGCCAATCAGAATGTCTTTTTCGGCTGAGAGCATGCTAAGAACCAATCACAAATAATGTTCCTTCTTTGTTTAGGTTTAAATGCGTTTTTTTTTATTTTTTACTTCTAAAATAAATCGGAAGATGTCACCATCGTACAGAACTTTTAAAAACGAATTAAATACGTATTTAACGAATTTTATCGTATAAAAACGAACTGAGTTAGAGTGATTTTAGATGTCGACGAGGAGTCTCGTCGAGCGCGGGAAAAGGGTTAAGCAATTATTAACCAAATTTTTAGACGTCTTGTAAATATTCATACAATTACTTAAATTATTTTTAATGTAATATGTTTCGTATATTTGTCGTCTTTTTGGATCTTTGATGTAATTTAAAGATTTAATACTTTTTGTAACATCTATTCTATGCCCATATTTCAAGTAATGAATATATAATGCAGATTTATCACCTCTTCTATTAATTGCATTATTACGTTCTTTGGTTCTTACCTCTAATTGTTTGCCAGTATGCCCAAAGTAAATCATTTTATAATTTCACATGTAATTTTATATACAATTCCTTTTTTGTACTGTATATAATCTCTTAACCTATAATTACCTATTAATAGACAGAGATTTTTACTGTTTGACCAGCCAATATTTATATCCTTCTCAAAATAATTATTATTATATTGCCATGTATTATATATCTTAGGACAATAGGAAAGTCTAATCTATTTCTTATTTGATTCATTAATACCATTATCAATACCATTATTTTTTTCAGAAATATTATCATCCACTACAGATGTTGAGAATTAAAAAATATATTTTTAATAGTTTTAGGATTATATCCATAATTTTTATATAATTTAATAAACTGATTCTTTTGTAATTGAGCTACACTATTATTAATATTATATTTATCATTCCTATATTTAAAATTTCTAATAACATGCTTGTTGTGAATCTACATGAATAATTTTTCTTAATTTATGTTCTTTAATAAAATGTTTTGACTTAATTTTATTATCTTTATTTATATTAATTTCTATATCTAAATATTTAATTTTATCTTCAAATTCTACTTTTGTAAATTTTATATATATATTGTAAATTTAATTTTATATATATATATATTATTATTATTATTATTACTATTACTATTAAATTCATTATAAATATTACTCATTGCTCTTTTATTACCAAAATTTAAAATATCAACACATAATTCTTAATGTATTATTTCTTGATTAATTAGTCTTTTTAAAATTACAATATTTTCTAATTTATTTATAAATACTAACGAGATTAACCCACTCATTGCACAAACCATAGCCCATCCCTCATGCATATACCAAAATTCATTATTATATTTAAAATATACACTATTGGGTATTAATTTTAAACCTGCTTCAATAATATTTATTATATTTATATCATCTATAAACAATTGGTAAGAGTCAAAGAACATAATAATGCAATTAATAAAAGAGATGATAAATTTGCATTATATATTCATTACTTAAAATATAGGCATAGAATAGATGCTACAAAAAGTATTAAATGTTTAAATTACATTAAAGATCCAAAAAGATGACAAATATACAAAACATATATTAAAAATAATTTCAATAATTGTATGAATATTTACAAGACTTCTATAAATAAAGTTAATTAAAAATGAATGGAATATAACATAAATTGTAAAAAAAAAAGAAGAAAAATGCATGTAATTTATTTTATTTATTATGTTGTTATGATATAGTCAATTATTTTGTAATTACTGGATTTATATGTAGGCTTTGATTTATTTCAATGATTTCTATTAGTATTGGTTGTTTTAATGTCATTATTAAACACTAGATGGATTTATGTCAGTAATAGTTCGTTAACGTAATACATTAACATTTGAAAAGAGCACCAAATCAGCTGCTGAAAAAGGCTTTTTATGTATATAAAAAAATTGATAGTTATATAGCTATTATAAGAATTTATTACTTTTTGACTATTATATAAATTATATAATATTAAATCATTTGTGCTCTTTATTATACAGTATATAAATTCAAATATAACAAAAGTTATTTTTATATGTAATTTTGGATATAGACATAATGATTCTCAAAAAATATATGTTTATATTTCTATTAGTGTGTTTGTTCTTGCATTGTGTTTGTATAGCAAGTAATGATTTACATATATACAGCAGTGAAATGTAAATTTTAAAAACTGACAATCTAATGTACAGAAAGGTTGCAGTTGATAAAGCAATCACAACATTTATTGGGCATAGTACTATGTGAAAATATAAACACTTAAAACCAATAAAGAGATTTCAAATGGTATTTGTACAGTGATAGCCACAATGGATATGCATATACCACATGGAATTAAATGCAGGCAAAGAATCAAATTCTAATTCTTGCTTATGCCTTGATGCTTATGCTGTGGAGTCACTAGTTTTGCCACATCTTGCATCACATCATTTTGAAGTCTATAGCTAGAAAATGAGCTATAGCAAATAATTTATATCCTTGTGGGATAATAAATATAACAAGACAGCATCACTGGCATGCATAAAAAATATAAATATCACTGATGTACACAAAAAACATAAAATGAAGAGATGGAACTCATTTTATGAGTGATACAGACAGTAGCCTACAAGCTCTAGTCTTAGACAAAAAGCTAATTGCTATGATGATAAATGCATATTCACCTTCTGGAGATGATTTGTTTTGTAATTTTTATTAGGATAAATCTTTTTCTTATAGACATTTTAAAGAGATTTGTCAACTTTTGGGGTACAAGATAATATGGAAGAATTATTATGCGAATACATTTGAAGATTCTGAAGCAATGGATTATCTCAGGTAAAAGGTATTATATATGGTTTGAAAGATAATTTTGTGAGGAATACAAATAAATTATCAATGAAGATATAATTAAAACATAGTTATGATAAATTAGAAATTAGAAATAAACAATATATAATTATGTCATATGTTGAAATTTCTTTTTTCTTCTTATTTTTTAAATGGTTATCACTATTTGTCTTAGACTTATTGTTTTCCTTAGTTTTTCTAGTTTCTATTAATGTAAATTTTTTTGCTCTAACATAATTAAAACTGAAGAAATTGTGAAAATTGTGTCTCAGGTCAGTTTTTTTTTAAAAATTCAATATGGTGCCTGGAGAAACAACCAGTTAAATTATTAAACATATGTAACACAGATATATGTGTTTTACAACATATATGTTGTGAGTGTTACAATATATATTGTAACCACTACAATCTACACCTATATCACCTTATACACATATAAATGCCCAGGTGTCAATTCTATACAAGATAGAATAAAATTTATAATTTAGATTGCATTTCTAATTATGGATAAGACTCTTACTATAGTATTAATCTACAGCTTAGCTCAGTTGGAAGTTATAGGATCCTCATAGTCATCTAGAATGTAAATGGGGTGAGAGAAGTATTTAAAAACAATAATTATATAATGTTTATTTAGTTATAAGTACTTACTTAAGTTATCAAAAGAAAGCAATTCATGGATTAAATCAAGAATCCTGATATATTCAATTCTCCCACCATCCAAGTACATGCCAGACCAATCATGCCACTCATCTAATATGTTTGGGGATCACTGTAACAATAATCAATCTACAGACATTTGATTTAGATTGCACAGCTATACCAATGTTTATTTAAATGATGAAATAATCTCAGGGCTCTATTATATGAACAATAAGTCAATCCTATTATAAGATGATAATTAAATAATGAGGAACTATTGTGAAACTGGCAATTCTTACAATGAAGTAAAGGATAGACAATGATAGAGATCGGGTGCATTTTTATCACACATCATTATCTATTTTTAACAAGGTAAAATCTATATCTTGGCGTTATACAATGTTTGGATCAATTAATTTAATGTTATCTATATAGATTGTATATAATATTAAACTGACAAGTATTATAATTATATTATGTTGAACATATGTGTGTGTGGAAATGGTCAATCAAACGCACATGGCAAAATAATTCAGAGGGAATCTTACTTCAACAAACATTTATTACAAGACACATTCTTTTACAAACACATCGATGATGATTTCACATTAATTTTGTATTAACTACAAGCTTGACTAAATAACATTTAAATTACATAAATCCTATACACTTAATATTTGGAGGTTCTTCCTCTTATCTGTTACTTCAATATTATTTACAACTCCATTTATTAAATTATTAACAATACAAAATAATTATATATTTACATACCAATGTTTATGTCATATATATTCATTATGTGCTCTCAATGAACTAAGAAAAGCGGTATCAAATAATCAACTAATGCCATTGAAATTATTTCCGTATGTCCATAAATTTATACTTACTATATAAAATTAAGTAATAATTTTATTAAAATTAGCATTAAATAAAGTAAAATTTTGTAATCAAATATTACATTCATACGGGGGGGGGGGGTGAATTGCCAGTAATAATAATAAATGAAATAATGATAATGTGGGTGATATGATTTGACAAGCTACTTAGAACTTACAATTTCAGCGATGGTCTCCCTCCATATCTTTCAGTTTATCATATCTCTGAATGTGTGGCATTTATAAATTCACAAACACAACGCATTTATTGATTATATTTTCTATCAGTTTACTTGCAGAATGAATAAACTTCACAATACTGATGGTACAATGAGCTAATCATTAAATTATTAATCCAACTTCAAGTATATTACAGAAATCACTAAAACATTTATCTGAAATAACTAGCATATACTACATGACAATAATTACGTGGAATGACGAGGGAGAGGTAAATATTAACAAATAAATATTCACATACGTGCATGTGAGGTTAACAAGACTCCATACATCAACTTGTACAGAACCTAGCCAACTTATTATGTATAAATGAGGCATCTATCACTTCACTTTAAGGAATATAATTATCACATCATATAATATCAAATAAAGAAAATATACCACCACCCATGGTCAATAGGTAAGTAATTAAGGGAGCATTACTCAATCTGAATAGTATGATTATCCCTTCAATTGCCTCTTCACTCAAAAGGTATAGGGCAAATCCATAAGCAGATAAACTCTCAAATTTTCACACTTTAACGCATAGCACCAGCCGAAACCCGATAGAAAAACAAATAAACATAAATCTAACTCTTATAAAATAGCTTATGATAGTAAACACATATGCGAACATATGATCACGTATGAAATATTTTTGAAATCCCATCAGACAAAAAAATGTTATATTAGCATTAATTAAATTATAAATGAATCTAATTACTATGAAAAATTATGAACATCGGATTTCAAATTAATGTAAATACTATCAAACAAACCTGACCATTCAGAAATACTGGCATAAATATTTCCATATATCTACTGATCATTACCAACTAATGAATAATGATAAAGCATTCCATTTGAACCAATAATATGAGCATGAGAATATAACATTTTTACATAATACAATAAAAAAAAATATTACCGGTTTGGTATACTTTATACCAAAATCTCTGAGACGTTCTAGAGGAGATTAGGCAAACAAATGCATAATAATAATAACTCAAATTAATATCAAACTAAACATAAAAGAAAATCTATCTATCTACCATATGCAATGAAAAGAAATACATGTCTAACCTTCTATCATTAAAATAAGTTTCCCTTTTCTCTTTTTTTTTTTTAGTTTATACTTGAAATTTTAAGAGTAGAAATGTGCATGTAGCTCAGATGATAATGATGAATAAACAAACATTAAAACATATAAACATTACTCCTGCAGGATAAACATGAATTTGACAAAACAACAATAATCTCCAATGTTTTTAGGGCTTCCTAATGGACATTATAAGCAGCTTTTACACATATTTGAATCAATTTATTTGTCCAAAAATCAATTTATTTGTCATAAAATCTCCAAAGCTCAGCAAGATCATCCAAATAAATGTTTATGATTCAAGCTATTTTCAACTTTGTTCTGCTTAAACTTTCCAGTATTTAATAAAATTTAACAACGATTAAGATCAAGGTCATTTGGTCATCTATGCTTATACACATTTCTGATAAATAATTATCAAATATCATTAAGTCATGCAGTCTATCATTCACATATAGGTGTGAATGGTAAGGTAATTTGGTATACATATCTATTCTAATAATGTAAAGTATTAGAATGAATAATTTCTCTGTTTCAGCCTTATTTTATACAATAAAAATAGAAAACTTATTAAATGAGAGTCAATAACATGTTTCATTAAACAGTTCAGCACAACTTTTCCAATTATTATCATTATTGTTAATTTACATACTTCCAACATCACATTATTCATTATAAGTAAGTTATAGCAAAATTGTATTAGCAAAATTTTTATATTAAAATATCCATGCATTTTGAATAAAAGTAAGTTCAATTTGTTAATCAATAAAACTTGGAGCTGGTGTACCTTTAAAGTTTAGCCTTCCATATTGAACAACCTTATCCAGTGTCATTCACAATTACACATTGGCATTTACACTTGAGTAGTATGAGAGAAGTTTTACTTAGCAAAGGGAATAGTAGAGAATTTAATGAAAAGATTAGGTTCACTTGTTTTATTATATTTTCTTTTTCAGAAAAGCATTTCACCTTATCTAAAACTTTTTCTGAAATTCCATGTCTATTTAGCCACGCCTCCTTTTTTTTTTTTTTTTATAGTTATAATGAGGCCAACAATATGTAAGAATTTATTACTTGTAAAAAAAATGTTAGGAATAGAGTATTGAAAGAAAGAAAAAATTACAAATACAACTAATAATAAATGAAATAAATAACTTTATACTTTCAAATGAAAGATTTTATGCAATAAATAATTAATAAAAAAAAATTGTAGTAACTGATGGTGTGCGTGTGTGTGTGTATCTGTCTGTCCATTAATCTAGAGGTCTATTAATGACTGAGATATTAGCAATATCTATGGCAAAATAAATAATGTTATTGCAAGATGAATATTCGGAATGATAATTAGAAATATGAATGAGGTGTGAAGTGTGGACTGATGTGAATGGACATGCACCCACATATATAAGTTAGATCTTGGAATGACAAACAATAATTATAAAATTAATCAATAAGCACTCATCATGGCCTTACAGACAAAGAATACTTATTCCCACTAGTTCAGCTTTCATACCAACAACTCCTGATACAATCCATTCCCCTCTCCCATTATTAGATATATACATAAAAAAAATTTTTAATGATTGATACACTACAACTAACATCCTAAGAGCTTTTCAACCGAATTATACATTTAAGTTATATCACAATCCATTTCTTTTTTTATTAGGTACCCCTAACCACTATTGGCGCAGTGTGAACTTCCCACATTCCTTCATGGTGTCAATTTGGAAGGTCACAATATATATATAAAATCTGCAATCATATACTTAAAATATGAGAGTGAAGATTGTCACACTTTTTAAAAAGTATAAGAATACAAAATGGTTAAAAATGACAATTATTATTATAAATGTATATAAAAAATTTATAGAAATGTTTAAACTGTATAAAGTTTAAAATCTACATTTAACTGTATATTAAGAACAATATTTTCTAATCTAGCAAATCTTCATCATTGAAAAATATATTGAATAATGACTGATGACAATAAGTGCTTGCTAAAGAATAAGTACTTCTATAATAAATCCAAATAACATTTGTCAGAAAAAAAATTGATAAATATTTTAATTTAAAATAATTGTTAGATTTTCTGATTTTAACATTCTAATAGTAAAAAAAATGATTCAAACAAATTCAGATTTATAAAACCAATTTTCTCTATGTAATGCAAAACCTTGAAAACATTATGCACAAAACAATGCAATCTCCAGTTCTTGTAAGAAAATCTTTTGTGATCACTGAGGTGCTATTATTAAACATATTTCATATATTACACTATGATAATAAATGTGCACTAAAAAAAAAACTCTGAAATATGTAAAATATTATTTATATAAAAAATCCTGAAACAATTTATTCATTTAAGTTAAAAGCTGTCTATAATTAATAACTATTACAACAGCAAAAATTATATAGATTTCAAGTAACATATACAGGTCAAAACATTTTCTAGTTTAAAGATCAAATACATATAACTAAATAAGGTGGTTTTTGCAATTAGTACACACACAAACAATTATATTCTGAACAATTAGGAATTAAAATCTTTTTTTTATATATAAAATTTGTGAGTATATTATTTAATTTATTTGAAAGTAATAAATAAAATTCACAATTAAAAATATGTTGTCTTTTACACAATTAATAAGCACTTACTTTTAAAAATAACAGCAAACACACTTATTGAAATTGCCAATTATGTATGTAATAAAAAACAATAGCGTAGCATGACTAATATAATTTAAATATTAACCACAACCTGTAGGCACATTTATCAAATCTTAAGTTATATATGGTAACTACATAAGAAAGATTATTAGAAATACTACTAATATAATTTAAATATTAAACACAACATGTAGGCACGTTTTTCAAATCTTAAGTTATATATGGTAACTACATAAGAAAGATTATTAGAAATATTACATTATTATATCTAGTATTTATCAATAATAAATTTTACATTTTGATTTACAAGGGTCAAATTTATTCTACCCCATAATGTTGACAAGATTTACACTAGATAAAGACATTAATGATTATCACTACTCAATTATTAAACTAGAGACTATCTCTATCCAGATATAAAAATTTAAACCTGAGTTAAAGATTAATATATTTTTGCAATTAAACACACACATGGGTTAATTCAATTTTATTTCTCTTTTTTCATAAGTTCTTATTCTTTAAGTCTTACTATGGTAGGGTGTAAAATATACTACATTGCTCATTTAAAAAATATCTTTTTTGCTACTGAATAAACAGTTGTCAGATTTTTATTGTCAAGCGTTGGTGGTCGAGTGGTCAGCACAGCTGCCTTACAAGCAGTTGTCCCGGGTTTGCAAGCTTGCTTCCCGGCCAATGCTTTTGATACATGAAAAAAAGAACTTAGCTTTGCAAAAAAAAAAAAAAACATTCAAATATTCATTTTGTAATTCAAATATAAAAAAATATTCATTTTTACTAACTATGTATTGCATTATATATATTACTTTATTTTAGTAAAAAAATGTAAATTATCACTTTAGATACATTTTATCTACTCGCAAGCATATACTAAATTTATTTATTTCTTAATTTTAAATCTAAGAATTACTACAATATTTCTAAAAATCTGAAATTAGGCCATAAAGAAAGATAAAAGTTTTATGAACGGATAACCACTCTACTAGTGAAAATATAAAATAACTCAAGTAAATACTACACTGCTGGCAAATATGTATAACACAAATGATCTTTTGACAACTGGTTAAATCACCAAGCATGAGTTGTCAAGCAAAATATAAAATATCTTCAGGGCAACTATATGTGAGTGTACAGGTTGTGAAAGGCACAAAAGTGGTTGCTAATTAATAAAATTTATATATAAATGAAAATCCGTAGATTTACAAATTACTTCAATGTTAGAACATATTCTGATTGCAAATAATTTTTATTTAAATATAAGAGAATTACGGTTTTACTTAGTCTTGTGGCAATTGTTTGAAATATATCAAATTTTATATACTTTACTCTTATGCTACACGACGGGTGCCATTTCTTCACAATAAGTAATATAATTTCTATGTAAATGAAAATGTTTAGATTTATGAATCACCTTGTTATTAAAAACATGTCCTGATGGCAGGAATTTTTTATTTGAATAGAGAAGGATTACTTTTTACTTAGATTTGTGACAATGGTTCAAAAAAAAAACTAAATATCATATTGTCAAAATAAGAGTCATAGATCACATGACCCTATTCTCTTAAGCTTGTAAGTTATAAGCAATGAGGATTGCCAATTCCTCAACTAGCTTTGTGGTAAATGCTTAGCCAGAGAAAGCATTTAAAATATCTCCATTAGGAATCCCCCCAAACCCTGACCATGGTTTCGTGCTTTGGCACTCCTCAGAGAGGTGTCAGGCTAGGTTCAGACACTAGATCTAAAAATGCCAACCCAAAGCCAGCATTTAATTAAAAGTTATCTACTGAGTGAAAAATCTGAAATTTTCAGACACCTACATGTCTTCAAACCCAGCTATCTAACTCAAATAGCTATATGGGGCTGAGAGATCTTCAGCCATACCATATATTAGTAGTCTTAGCAATATAACATTGCATAAGACTTAATGCAGAGACGATAAATAGTCAAAATAAGTCATAGATCGCATGACCCAATTCTCTTAAGCTTGTAAGTTAATAAGCAATGAGGATTGCCAATTCTTCAACAAGCTTTGTGATAAATGCTTAGTCAGAGAAAGCATTTAAAATATCTCCATCAGAGATATTTTAGGCACACTAAAATAAAAAATAAATATATAACAAATACATATTCCATAAAAAATAAATAAATAATAATAATAATAATAATAATAATAATAATAATAATAATAAATAAATAAATAAAAAATTACAAAATATATTCATAACCAAAAATTTACCTTATCTCACTCCCCTTTCCTATTACCAACAAACACAACTCAAAGAGAAACAATTTCCTTTTTTTTTAAAAAAAAAATCTATATATATCCTTTAAAACATTTAATTAAAAACCTATTATTTTCTTTTCTGTTTATCTATTAACATCCTATTTAATTCTGGTTTTATTTCATTAATGTATACACTTTCTTTTATCATCCTTTCATTATATGACTTAATACATTCCAAAGGCTTTATATCAAAATCCCCATGCTTAAATTTATTCATGTGAATGTAAACTACAGAATTTTTTTCACCTAAATTCTGCTGTTTACATTCACATGAATAAATTTAAGCATGGGGATTTTGATATAAAGCCTTTGGAATGTATTAAGTCATATAATGAAAAGATGATAAAAGAAAGTGTATCCATTAATGAAATAAAACCAGAATTAAATAGGATGTTAATAGATAAACAGAAAAGAAAATAATAGGTTTTTAATTAAATGTTTTAAAGGATATATATAGATTTTTTTTTTTAAAAAAGGAAATTGTTTCTCTTTGAGTTGTGTTTGTTGGTAATAGGAAAGGGGAGTGAGATAAGGTAAATTTTTGGTTATGAATATATTTTGTAATTTTTTATTTATTATTATTATTATTATTATTTTTTTTTTTTTTTTTTTTATGGAATATGTATTTGTTATATATATATATTATTTTAGTGTGCCTTGAAAAAGACTATATAAAATAGTCGAAATGTTGGATTTTTTTTTTTTTATTGTAGTCATATAAAAAACAAGTTTTAAAAAGGAGTTAGTTTGTTTTATTTTTACATAAAGTAAATAAACAGGAAATATGGCCTCTGATATGGATTATTCTAGTGACGATCAATTTGCCCCATCTAAGCCCTTTGATTAAAAGGATAAGAATAGTGTTACTTTTAGTGATCTAGAAGAATATTTTTTGTTATCATCATCATCAGAAGAAACCCATTTACCAGCCAAAAAGAAAAAAAAAACTACAAGCATTCTTTAGGGCAATACCAATAAACCAGGCCCATCAATGAGTGTTTTTCTGGATGATACCAATAGATCAGGCCTGTCATCTAATAACTGTGATGTGTGTCAAATGTAACCTGTGAACTGGTAAATGTAGAGAATTTCACTAAAACTCCAGGTTTGAAGTTTTCTATAATAGGTGAGAATTCAATTTTAGATTTTTTTCTTAAAATGATAAAAAAACTTTTATCAACTGTTATTAAGGAAACAAATAAATATGCCAGTAAAGAAAAGTGTATGCATGATTAAATGAATGTAACAGATCGTGAATTGTCTGCCTTTCTTGGGATGGCATTAGGAATTTCATGCAAGGCCCCTGTCATCTGATTGAAGGACATTTGGAGTTCCAATCCTAGTGTGAAGGTATCATATTTTGCAAATATATTGCCATGTAAACGATTTACTAATATTTTATCATGTATACATTTCAATGATAATAAAAAAAAAATGCCGAAGGTAACCAGTAAAGATTTTGACCGACTTTATAAGATTAGACCAATAATAGAAAAATGCAATATAAATTTCAAAGCTGCATGCCAGATGCACGGAGAGATTGCAGTTGATAAGGCAATCACAAAATTTTTAGGTCACAATATTATTAAACAATATGATAAATCAAAACCAATAAAAAGAGGTTTCAAGTGGTGGATGTGCGCTGATAGTCATAATGGTTATGTGTACCACATGGAAATGTATAAATGCAAAGACTCATCTTCAAATACTTCTCAATACTTTGGTACTCATGCTGTGAAGTCATTAGTTCTTCCATATCTTGCAAAACAACATCACATTATTTTCTGCAACAGATTTTTTTTGAGTGTGAAACTAGCTAAAGAACTTTATGAAAATAAATTAAATATCTGTGGAACAATGAATGTAAACAGAAAAGGTGCACCAAAGTGCATTGTTAAATTGCATAGTAATAAAAAAAATAAAAAGAGGAGAATCTCATTTTGTCTTGGACAAAGATAGTGGACTTCAATTTTCAGTATGGATGGACAAAAAGCCAATAGCTATGATCACAAATGCTTATGCACCTTCTGGAGATGCTGTTGCTACCTGATGAAGTAAAAGTAGATCACGAGAATTAATTCCATGTCCACCTGCAATAAAAATGTATAACAAGTACATGGGTGGTATTGACTTAGTTAATCAAAAGCGAATGCAATATAGTTGGGACAGAAAATCTATATGATGGCCATTGCGACTACTCTGGCATTGCTTTGACACCACAATTTCCAATGCATATATTTTGTATTGTACTTATAGGTCATCTAAGAATTTGATTGCCTTGAGTCATCTAGATTTTAGGAGAACCTTATCTAACATGCTGATTGATGGATTTTCTTCAAAGATAAACTATTCCCCCAAATCACATGTATTTCCACATCTAGAACAGTGATCACATGGAAACCATACACATGTTGATCTTCATCACCATAACATTCCATAAAGAAGTGTTGTGTTGTATGTCTAAAAAAAAGACAAAGACATGAAACTCACTTTAGCTGTTTGGAACATGGACTGGTATCTAATTGTAACAACTCACAAAGAGGATGCTTTGGTTTTTATCACACTAAAAATGTAGCAAGTAATTCAAATCCTGTTGTACCAGTTTTACCACAACCATGAAGTGCAGTTTCATCACAAATGGACTTGCTGCGATTGTAAATAACATGTAATCTGAAGGTCTTCAAATGCAGATGGCTCAATTTATGCTCAGATGAGGGATATGACTTTTGAATAGTTCTAAAGGGTAAGTTACATTTGCATTTTACTTTTTTGTTTATTGTTTTCCAAGAAAATTTTTTATATTCTTTTGATTTTATATTTTAGGTGAATTCAACCTGACTGACTGATTTTTTACTCTGTGATAGGTAGCACATATGAAAGGCAATGTTTTTATTATTGTTTTTTTTTCGCTACCAGCACAATGGACAAATGGTTGACACCCTGATTCTAGACTATTTACAATTTATTCCTCTTTAGCAATTTGATTCTATATAATGCAATAATTTTTTTTATTCTGTTTTTACTAACTTGGTTTTCATTGTTTTTGTTTTACTAATTTAGTTTTTATTTGTTGTTGTACTAACTTGGTTTTTTACTAACTTCATTTTATATTTTATAGGCATATGACTGACTGATTGCCATCCTTATTAGAATTTTGTAACAGTTTCATTACTGATTACTTTTGCCAATTGGTAAACAAGATCTGGAATGAATTATGTTTTATAAATAATAATATTGAATAATATAAAATATTTTGCATATTTATATTAGATTATATGAACAGGTATGCTTCTCTGGAAGACATATCTTGAAAGAGGTAGAATATAAACATTTTTTTTTATATAAATATCTGCCATAGAACCTTTTTGGTAATCATTCATTGCCTCTTGAAATGAGAAATTTTTTCATATTCTAAATTTGTAAATTGTTTTCTGTATTGGCAATAATTATTCAGTATGATGATGATGATGATGTTATATACAAGGTTGGTTTATCCAAAGTCTAAAATCAAAATAGTGCATCCTGTTTATCAGGCTTTTGAGTTTTCCCATAACCATTAGCAGAACTTTCATGATGCATACATATACACCACTTTTATAATATACATATACCTGTACCATGATGATGATGATATTTTATTTTTTTATTGCATTTATAATGGTAAGTAATGATATTTCCACTTCCTTCATTAATTTTACATTCCGATAGAATTTTAATTTTTTTATTATCTTTTATTAGGGAGAACAGTAGAAGATAAAAAATTAAGAACTCTTATAGGAATATTTTAGGACATTGTAAAGCTATGGATTATCTCAGGTAAGACTTATTATCATCATCATCATCATCAACCATTATCAATCCACTGCAGGATGAATGTCTCTCCAAGTTTAATCCATCTTCTCCGATCGTTAGCTTCTCTTCTCCACAACACCCCTGCACATTTTCTTATTTCATCCATCCATCTCACATGTGGTCTCTTTCTGGGTTTTTACAATCTCTTGGAATCCAGTTTAAAATTTCAATTGTCCATCTATTATCATCTCTTCTAGCAATATGTCCAGCCCAACTCCATTTCAATCTTTTAATTTTTTCAATAAGGTCAGTAACACCTGTTTGTTGTCTTACCCATACATTGCATTTTCGATCTCTTCTTGTTACTCCCAACATACACCTCTCCATACTTCTTTGAGTGGTCTGAAGTCTCTGTATTGCTCTTCTATTAAGTGTCCAAGTCTCAGATCCATAAGTAAGAACTGGTAAAACACATTTGTTAAAAACCATCCTTTTCAAACACATAGGCATATTTCCTTTTAGTATCAAGTTATTTCTACCAAAAGCACTCCAACCAAGTTTAATTCTATGATTAATTTCCTCCATTATGTTTCCATCTGTATTAATAATCTGACCAAGGTATTTGTAACTGTTAACTTCTTCTAATTCTTCATAATAAATCTTTATTTTCATATTTTGAGCAAATCGATTAAACATTACTTTAGTCTTTTTAACATTTATCTTTAGTCCTACTTTTCTACTTTCATCTGTTAACTCCTGCAACATTTCCTGCAGCTCTGAAGCATTATTTGCAAAAACAACTACATCATCTGCGAAATCTAAATGATTTAAATACTCTCCATTTACTTTCACTCCTTTAGTTTCCCATTTTAATCCACAAAATACTTCTTGCAGCACTGCTGTAAAGAGTTTTGGAGATATGGAGTCACCTTGTCTTACACCTTTCTCAATGTTGATTTTTCCAGTATCATTATGTAATCTAATTGTTGCTGTTGCATTTTTATAAATATTCTTTAAAATATGACAATATCCTGGATCTATACCTTGATGATCCAATGCTTTAATCACTGAAGAAATGTGTATAGAATCAAATGCCTTTTCATAATCTATAAATCCAAAACATAAAGACAACTCATATTCGTTTGTCCTTTCTATGACTTCTCTCAATACCTGGATATGATCTATTGTACTAAAACCACTTTTAAATCCAGCTTGTTCTCTTGGTTGGTGGAAATCCAAAGTTCTCTGTAGACGAGTTGTAATTATCTTGGTAAAAATTTTATATAAAACTGATAAAAGGCTGATAGGTCTGCAATTTCTAATATCTTCTTTATCACCTTTTTTAAATATTAATATTATTACTGCATTCTTCCAATCTTCCAGTACATCTTTATCATTTAGACATTTGGTATATAACTTTGCTAAAATTGTTTCTATTTCTTCACCTGCTTCTTTTAATATATCAATTATAATTCCATCATTTCCTGGAGCCTTTCCTTTCTTCATACACTTAATTGCATGTCTCACTTCTTCATTTAAGATTCTGGGCAATTCGGAAGATGTAATAGATATAGGAGGTACTTGTTCTTTATTACTATATAATTCTTGATAAAAATCTTCTACCAATTTCATGATGTCATCTCTCTTTTTAGTAATAATTCCATCTTTTTTTCTTATTGCAGATATAAATTTCCTACCAATACCAAAATGTTGTTTAACATTTTTGAGATTTTTATTTTCTTCTACAGCTTTCCTTGCTATTTCACAGTTATACTTTCTTATATCATTTTCAACTCTTTTCCGTACCATTTTACAAAATTCGAGATATTCAATTCTTTTTAATACATCATTTTTGTATATCTTCATATTCCTTCTTTTCTTCATAAATTCTCTAGTCTCAGTAGAAATTTTATTAGTCAATTGCTGCTTTTTTCTACCAGCTATCTTTGTTGCAGTTTTTAAAAGTGTATCAGTTATTTTCATATTAATTTCATTCAAATCTGTATCATGTTCAAAATCTCCTAACACTTGAAACCTATTTGTAAGTTCTAATTTAAATTCATTAGAATGTTTCTGAAGATTAGGAATATCAACTGTAAATATTGTTTTTCTTAATAATTTTTGTCTCTCTAGTTTTACATTAACACGTAACTTACATCTTACTAATCGATGATCACTTCCTGTGTTAAATTTATTAAGAACATTACAATCTTGAAATATGTATTTTCTGTTAGTCAAAATATAATCCAATTCTGCTGTACCTTCATTTGGATGCTTCCATGTCCATTTCCTTTTAACATTTTTCTCAAAAAATGAATTCATAATATAAAGTTTTTCTTTTTCTGCAAACTCCACAAGTCTATGTCCTCTCTCATTTCTATTACCATAACCAAAATTACCTACAGCAATTTCATCTTTCATTTGTCTACCAATTCTAGCATTAAAGTCTCCCATAACAATTTTAAAATGTTGTTTACTCTGATCAAAAGCCTGTTGTACATCCATATAAAAATCTTCTACTACTTCATCACTATGAGAAGTTGTTGGGGCATAAACCTGAATTATCTGCACTTGGTATCTGCTATTAAGTTGTATAACTAATCTTCCACTCTGTCCGATACACCATCAATCTCCACAATATTGTTCTTCCACTTTTTATTTATAATGAATTCTACTCCACTTGTATTTCCAATATGTGTGCCTTTATAATAGAGTATATGTCCACTTTTTAAATCAATTGTTTCTTCTCCTTTTCTTCTAACTTCACAAAGTCCAATAATGTCCCATTTAATATAAGACAGTTCTTCTTCTAATTCTTGCAATCTTCCTTCACTTGAAAGTGATCTGCAGTTGTAAGTACCTAAATAAAAAGTCGTCATATGTTTAGAAATATTTTTTTGTGAGGAATACAAAGAAATTATCACTGAAGATGTAATTTTCATGTTAGTTAATGGTAATTTCTAAATTATGAACAAACAATAAAATAATTATTTCGGATGTGAAAATTTCTTTTTTTCCTTGTTTTTTATATAGTTATCACTATTGATTTTATGCTTATTGTTTTCCTTAGTTTTTCTAGTTTCTAGCAATGTAATTGTTTTTGCTCTAACATAATTAAAACTGAAGTTATTGTGAAAATTGTGTCTGAGGCCAGTATTTAAAAAAAATCCAATATGGCGGCTTAGTCCCAAGGAGTTAAAAGGGTATCGATTTGGATAGCATCAAAAGCAGCAGAAATGTCAAGCTGCACAACCACCGGTCTAGATTGCCTGGAGAATCTGATGTGGTCAATAGTGCTTTTAAATAAATTGATGGCATCTGCAGTTGAGCTGCCCTTTATCGCAAATTGGTTGTTTTTGTTGTTATTATTGTTATATGTTCATATCGGTTGTTTTTGTTGTTGTTTTTTGATAATTTTTGTTTTTGTTGTTGTTATTGTTATATGTTCATATATTGTTAGTAAATAATGTTAGATTATATTTAATTTATTTGAGTGTATTAATAAACACACACACACACACACACACATATATATATATATGGGATATGACTGATTACCAAAAATAAAAATATATTTGGAAATGAGAAAGCATTAAAATAATCAACAGTAATTAACCACTAGAATATCACACCAATTTGTGTGTTTGAAGTAGTTTCAGCCTCATTTACTGATACAATGCAGTTTCAAAATAAATAGAAATACAAAAAAACAAACAAACATGGTGATAGTTTTAATGACTAAGCAAAATAAAACACCACTAATTCAATGTAACAAAGCCAAGTGCTAAGAATATAACTCCTCCTTTATTTAAAATTTGAATTGTTTAAAAAAATTGTCAGTTTATTTGTTATTGATTCTCAATTATATACAAAATATAAACATAAAAAGTTTGCAATTCTCATTTATCCCCAAAATATCAACAGAAAAATACTACCATTAGTTCACAGTTTCTGACATAGCATAAAAAGAATATGCAACTTTTATTACGAATTTTCTATCACATATAGAATGAAAAATTTCATAGTCATGTAAATACATAACAAATTTAATATTTTTTATTTAAGTATTTTTAAAGCAATATTTATCAATATATTACTAATAAATATAGAATAGATTTTAAAAACTGACTCCATTTTACAATCATTTTCATATAAGCCTCAATTTATGAAACAAAAATAAAAATGTCATATATTTTATTACATTATCAAATTTATGCTATATACCAATGCAAAATTTCTTTATAATCAATTAAATATAAATAATGAATTTTAATCAGAATGGAATTACATTCTACATACATGCTTTGTAATGTTGTTTTAATACATCAACAATGTATTGTTGAGTATGAAGGATACTCTCAAACCAAAGCATAAGAAAATGTTGAAAAGATAAGAGTGACCATCTTACGAATCTAAAGTGTCTTGGGATGAAAGCTGAAGGTCTTTACATCCATTAATTTTATCTATTTATTACTGCAAAATCTTTTGATTTACTGCATGTTAATATTATAAAATATTAGAATCTATGTGACTCTCTATTTAATTTACATTTATTTTATTTAACTAATATTTTAAAACAATGTTATATGACATGAATATGATATATTGAATATATTGAAAGAATGCAAGCAGTATTAAAGCTGAATATTAAAAACTACATTTTCTGTGAGTACCTTCATTAATTACCAGATATTATGTTGCTTCAGAAAAAAAAGAAAATGAGTAATAATTGAATTAAAATAACATTTGGGGAAAAAAATACACCAAGACACTGCATTTATTTTTTAAATATTTTTTTCATTTTATTGTTAAAATTAGGTATGTATATGAGTGACTTCATTCATTTCTGTAAATTTTCCAAATTCAGAAAAGGATTGAGAACCAAAGGCATCAAAATGATATGCAACTCATAACTATTAATTAGTTACGTTTCAGGCATGGTTAATAGTCAGATTCTTTAGGATAAATTTCAAATACAGATTCGAATAAATAACATTTCACATATATCATCCATAATCAAAAGCTATTATTAGATGATGTATGCCATAGATTAAACATTGCTGTTAGTGAAACAGAATTATTCTATATATATAATCAGCAAATTATACATAAGAATTAGAAACAGATAAGTTATGTTGTTCATTTAAAAAGACAATAGTGTTGCCCTCCACATGACTTCTCTTTAGCTTTACTACCCCCCCCCCCCAATTTAATAAATCAAAACATTTTCATGTATAAATAATAAATGTAACAATAATATTATACATATACAAGTTTTCTAAAATAAATAAATACACATTTTTTAAGAGATACATGCAATATGATAAAAACGCTTGACATTTTAAAACATTTTTATATTCAAGATTCTACCAATAAAAATTATACAAAAAAATAATAATAATAATTTTGAGGATATGAGTCATTTTCACAATTGAAAAAGATAGAATTTCCTCCAGTCCAAGGAAGGAACAGTTTTATTAATTACATGGTTTAGTGACTAATCTTAAATACAAATTTTATTAAAATATATATATAAAAAAAGTGCTCCCTCAATAATTATATCAATTACAAATGAAAATATTAATAATTTTTATTATACTTAAAATTCTTTAGAAAAAATTTCTCAATTAAATTTCGTATTTGCATTGCTCTTAAAATTTTATAGAGTTGATAGATAAGAAAATTCTCTGTTGATTTATTTATTTATTTTCTTGCTCATGGGTACATTTAAAAAATTCTTAATTTTAATCATGATCATTAATTGAAAAATGAATAATGAAGCGTAAATTTAATAATAATTTTTTTTTTATAAAGATGCACATAATATATACAGCATATAATTAAAAAAATTAAACTAGAATTCATTATTTTGTGATAAAATCAATTATACTTTGTTTTATCTATTTATAGTTGTTAACATCAGATTTATACTTCTACTATTTAATTCGTTATAGAATTTGTGTGGTTGCTATAGTGACAATGCATCAACTTGTCATATTTATATCCCGATATTCGAATTCAGAGTAGAGAAATCTTGAAATTTTTTCAAATCATAGATAGTTAATAAAATAGCACTGAAAAAATTATTAGTTAGGGGGTAAAGTTACCAAATTAATATATGTCCATCTTTCATTATATGTAAATAAAATCACGTTAATATACATCACTATAAGGCAAACTGTCACGAAAATAATCATATAAATAAGTAAAAATTTGATCATACATAAAATTATAATTTGCATGTATTCATGAAACAATTAATATGGAATATATTATTACAATAATTCATAAATCAGATTCCTAAACAATCATTGTTTGACAAACTTAAAAACAATACTCACATTTTCATAATAATACCAATTTTTTAGTCAAACAAAAGATGGCCACATTTATTCCCTAAAAGTAAATAAATCAAACATTGATTTGCAAAAGCAGTGCAACTTATTAATCACAATCTCTCAAAGGGTCATGTAAAAATTGTTAGGGGTCGCAAAATTTTTAAAAATAGATAAAAATCACACCAAAATAAATTGTTTTTGTACATATTATATATTTTTTTGTAACTATATACAAATTTTTTCAAATATTTCATTTCAAATTGTATGTGCTTAGCAGTAAAATATTAAGAAATATAAATTTGTATATTGATTTAGGCATAGAAAAACCAAATAATGACTTGCATCAAATTTTAGTCTGAAGTAGGGTATATAAAAAGGTTTTTTGCCATTGCTCAATTTTTAATCAAAGGAATTTACATTTTCAAACAATCAATATAAAAATTCTAATACTTTTTTTAACCTATAAATAAACTATGAAATAAAATTGGAATATAAACTTATTCATAAAGTCATTAATTCCAAATACATACTACAATCATTCACAAGTTATATTTCTAAAGAATCATTGTAAACTAAATTGCAAACAATACTCAATTTCTTGTAACAATGGCAATATAATGGACAGACAAAAATAGAGATTCTCAGCATCACATAGTTAATAGTTCTTTATGGACTTATTAAAAATTATTACAATTCTCATCTTGATTGTTATTTGAAATTGTAGACTGGCTTGATTGATAATTATAAAAATCATCACTAATATAAAGCTTAGAGTTTTTGATGGTTCATGTTTGATTTACTTACCATATAACAATCAGAAGATAAAAGTGGTAATCTTTAGTCTTGAGACAAAAAAGTGAATGTTATTTAACAAATTTATTAAAAATGGCTCTTTAGGAATCTGACTTATGAATTATTTTATTAACAGATTTGGAATTACTTGCTCTAATTATATTCTCAGTATTATACATTTAATAGCTATAATTTATTTATAAGCTTATTAAAATTTTAATCTGATAGAGACCATAATATTACTTTATTTTTGATGTTATTAGACTCTTTGAAAGTGTAAAATATGATTCACCAGTACTTTCTAAATCCTAATTACATTGTTATTTCACTATTTTTTATGCTTTTTTAACAACAATATTTTATTTTTGTATAAATTATTACAATTTGATTTACAGGTACAAATTTTTTGCATTCACAATTTTGACACCAACTACTTCAGATAGGGAATTGTGATCAAACATCAGAACTAGAATAGCATAGCATACACATATCAATATGACCATGCTAAGGTTAACTCATGTTAATTCTTTTTGGAGCATGAAATGAAGCACGACCACTCCACTGATTCAATAAAACCTAGGACTGTATGTTCTGAATAAAAGAAGCATGACATATTTCTAACAATTCCAATGCTATTAATAAAAAAGAATATTGCATTCCCTTATATAAAAAAATTGTCCATTTAACATTTCATTTATATGTACATGTTATTTAAATATCATTTCAGATACTTGAGGATAAATAAGACTGACTTTAGAAGACTACTTATGCTCTGAATATGACTTCAAATAGTCGAAAGCATGCTTAGCATAGCAGGATATTATAAATTTTAAACACACAAAATATGTTTTATAATGAAATACTATTCATTTATTAGAATAAAGATGATCGCTAACCTGGATATAATTTTAACTGTCATTTACACATAAAATAATTCAACTTCATCTCTGCTTTTTCATGTGTAATATATTTTAGGATATATGTAAAATATTCACTTCATGACACATTCTGAAAACATATTAATAAAGAAATCTGAAACAAACAAATGGATCCCAATATGCACATTCATGCTGAAACAGCAATCATCAATTGGCCCAAATAACTATATCTTACATATATGTTCATCATTTTTCAGATTATTATTTCATATTATTCTGATAATTAAATTATCTTTAAATGAAAAATTATATATACATTTAAATTTTTTTTAAAAAATTACTTGTCTAATTTTTTTAGTATTTCAATCAGAGAAAGAGAACACATCCAATTCATAATATTTTTTTAAATTTGAATCATATCACATTAAGGATTAATCCCTTAATTAAATTTATTCACAAGTTTTTTTCTACATTAATGATTTGCTTAAAGTATTTATAATTATTACAATTACATTCATTATTATCAATTATTATTTTTTTTAAAAAAAAAAACACGGTTTCTTTAATTTTCTTACTATTTATCTGTAATCTTATCTTTTTTGTTCTCATTTATCAGTAACGATAACAATTACTTTGCAAATTCTAGATAGTTTAAATAAATCTAATTATTTTTACTGATTTGACCTTTTATTATAATCCATGAGATATTTGCTACAAAACTTTTGACATTTTTTTTTTGAAAAGACCAAATCATCCTGTGATAAATGGTTATAAATATTACTTTCGTTAGAGTTTAATCATTGCTGTTGAATTTTGATAAATATTGTTTAAAATTTTCCTGGCTTTATGTAATGATGTTCCAAATTAATAATCATTGTAAAAATATTTATAAAAATGCACAAAGGCACTTCATACCCAACAAAATATTTAAATGTAATATACTGTCCTTTGAATAGACTGTGATAATTGGTTAGCACAGCAATTAACCATATACACAACTTGTAGTTATTCTAGGCCAGTTAATTTTTGGAAAATTTTCCAAATCATAAGCAAGCTTGAGGCTGTTCTTTCAGGTTATCATCCCTAGCCATCCAGTATTTATCAATACATAAGTATCATGCTATTATTAGACATAAGTAAAACTTTCATCAGATAAGTGTTAATGTGTTGACTAAAAACAAATATATAATTATAATATGAAGTACAACTACAGAATCTGAGTCCATGGTTTACCTTCATTACATTATAATTATTTTTTAATCCAGCTTATTTTTTGATAAGATTAAATCCAATATTCTCTGCAGATAATTTGTAATGGTTTCAGAAAAAATCTTATATTGAAATAGTTAGATCTGTTTCACCTATTATATTCTATAATAGTGTATTTCGTTGCACTCATATTGCGTGTGTTTCTTTAATTTAAAACATTGAGTGTGCTTATAATATTGCAGAGTATGTCCTATTAATTATAATATGAAAATACAGACTTAAATATTTATATATGCGCATATTCATTTACGTTTGTTAAAACTGAAGTAAACAAAACGGTGTGTAGTTAGAATTTATATATATATATATAACGGAATAATAAGTTTAAATTTATAAAATTACTTATTTAAATTTTCAATATTCATTTTAAATAATTTCAAGTTAAATATTTTTCAAGTTCTATTGTGTGTTTAAAAATACACAAGCTGGTAATTTGTTTACAGGTTTTAACACTTTGTCTAAAAATAAATCTTTGGTTAAAACTTGACCCATTTAAAGTTATAACTAAGACCAATTATAAAATTCAGTCAGGAATAAATTTCATACTAAGTGCTGTTGCCAAACTATAGCTATGATGCAAATTGGAAAACTCTTGGGAATATATCTTTGTCTCTGAAAGTGGCTGTGATGTAAATTGGAATAGAGCCTTTAAGTGCAGATTTAACTATACCAAATATTTTACTAAGTGGATATTTAGTTAAAAGCAAGTTCAAACCAGTAATCAGGTGATGTGGCAAGAGTAAAAGGAGGAGGGAGCTACTGTCAAAAGTAGGACATAAAAAAGGGCATGTAGTAGCCATCAAAGATCCTCTTGGTTGTTGCTGTTTGAAAATATTATTGGTTGTTGCAGTGGTTGTTGCTGTTGAAAAGTTGTATTGCTGCCGAAAATATTTCTGAAAGATCAGTGCTGAAAATCATTAAAAAGCTGTTTCTGCCATACTTTATAGCAAACTGAATCCTAGAAAGCCATTACCCAAGCTGTTCAAATGATGACCGTTGGCTAGAGACAAGAGACAGCCATCTACTTGTCCCGAAAAACTGCTACTGCAGGAGAAAACATCAACCTCAGCCATGCCCAGCCTGCGATGAAGAAAGAAGCTACACCTGAAATGCCAGAGAGGTTCTTGATAGAGGAAAGCCGCCACAAAAGTAAATTTCCTAGCTGCATCCAGACTCAAATCTAGAGAAGCCATAGCCAATGTAACAGAGAGAAGATGCCCAAGAAAGATGCCTTGAAAGACTCACTATCAAGATTACCGGTAAATCATTCGGCAGAATATTTAATTTCATTACTAAACTCATTCTAAATGAAAAGCTAGTTAACTAATAAATCTCGTAATTAATTATATGATTACACTAAACTGTTTATATTAAATTTATTTAAAGCTTAGAGCACTCTCAGAATTCTTGCTTGTTCGTAAATAATTTAGATAATCATAAATATTTAGGTTCTATAAAATCATTTCAAACAAATTCTCATTTCTAAATTAGAATTTTATTGATCACTTTATGCAAATTATTTTTATGCCATCTATCTTTAGTTTTAAGTTCATGTTTATTAATTTATGCTATGTTCATCAGAATGGAGTTTTGTGTGTTTAATAAATTATCGGGGGAGGGGGGCGAGTAATCACTTTTCCGTTATGTCAGATTATTGCAATATAAAGAATATAGTCAAAACTCCCTTCTGAAATAAAACTATTATTTACGCTAGAGTGAATCAGTTACTTATAATGCCCAAAGTAAGTTATTTAAAATGCATCTTTTGCTCCAGTTATTTAAAATGAAAATATTTTGCTAAAGTTATTTAAAATATATATTTTGTGTATGTTATTTAAAACGCAGATTTTGCTCATGTTATTTAAGATGTATATTTGCATAAGTTATTTAAAATATGTATTTTGTCAGTTATTTAAAAAGTATATTTTACGCAAGCTATTTAAAATGTAGGTTTTGCATGTTATTTAAAACACATTTTGCGTTATTAGTAAGGCCTATTTTGATGAGTTATTTAAGATTAATATTTGAGTAATTTATTCAAGAATCAATATTTTGCATGAGCTATTTAATAATCCATATTTTAAATTATTTAAAAATCAGTTTGTTTGATATTAGATGGAAATTATACTACATATAATTAATGTTCAAGTTCTAGTAAATCTTTAAATTTTTTTATAACTCCATTTAATTATAGATTAAGAAGCTATGCAGAGACCCTTAAATCAGATTCTCATTATTGCTTATTATGTGACTTAATCTCTTCTATGAACTGACCGGTGGTAGTAGCACCGAAAGAAGCTAAGTTTTTGGTGTCATTAATTGATAAAATATTAAATTAGCATTGCGAATGTGTTGCTAGTTAGCACAAAGATGCATATCTTCTTGCTATATCTATAATGGCCTACATCAGGATCGTTTCCACATCAAGTCACACCTTGAAAGTTTAGGCAACTGTGATATTTATATTTGAAGGAACCAAAGCATTCCAAAGGGCTCGTAAGCCATTCTTCTGCTCACTTTAATAAAAAGGCCTCTTCAATTATAGCAAGCAGACCGGTTTGGGGAACCATTTACAAGGTAATAAACCTCAATTAAGAGCACATTCGAGGCGCATTTATTCTGATACTATAGTTTATAATGCACTAGAATCTGACATTCGATGCCACACCTCAGTTCAGCTTCCCTAGAAAGTAACTTCGGCTTTGATCCGATTTGGAATCTGAGTTAACGCGTTTATCTGTGTAGAAATTATATAACACACAAATATTTTTATAGTTAAGTTTAAACTTAGTAATAATAATATTATCTCTATCAGTTACCAATAAATTGATCACTCTATTACTTATTTCCACTATATAGAACATAGCATGAGTTCGGACATGGAAGATGGCATAAGCCTATTAAAAAATCATAGACTAATTAAATCATTTGTAACCCTGAGCATCCACTCACCTGCGTGTGAGCTCTATATAAATTGCTTTATGATACTACTTTATAACCCTAAACCACTCACCTGTGTGTGAGCACTATAAATTGCTTTATGATATTATTTTATAACCCTGAACCACTCACCTGCATGTGAGCCCTATATAATTAGCTTTGTAAACCTGAGTCACTCACCTGCATGTAAGCACTATATAAATTGCTGTAATATATTCCTCATAACCCTGAGTATTCACTCACCTGTGTGTGAGCAAGCTATACCCAATTTATTTTGCTTTATAATTTATTAAGTATTATATTAAATTTATGAAATATAAATTTGTCTCAGTTTCCATTCTTGCTCATTACCTTATGAATCACTGGTTAAGTTATATAATATGTCATGGGCGAGATGTCTCATGTTTTACTGCTTTGCTATTGCTGGAACGTGAATAAAGAGATATAGAGTGTAACCTCAGGCATGTCATTCGCTATGGGTTGACTTGGAAGCACGAGTAAGAGAGTTGAGGTATGATCAGATGTAGGATATTACTATCCCGACTTGGTCAGTTTTTGGTTCTCTGGCTTGGACTCTTGGTCTGTTCAGCAAATGTACAAACCTGACCATTACAATATATCACCATTTGGTTTGTAATGCCTATCATCAAACTTTAACTATTTTAAAATATCAATATCCTCTATTGAGTTTTTCTAGTTATTTATATATATATTAATTTTTTACAAATGATTGTTTTTAATTATTTCAAGGCTAGCATAGCCTGTGCTCTATCATAGAATAGTCACTATTCACATAGCAACAATATATAAATTATTCAAATTAAAAATATATGTAATAAGTTTCATATACTTCATAAAAAAATCAAAAACAACAACAAAAAATACATTAATAATCATTATTGTTTAATATGGGCACTAGGCTTTTTTTACATACCTGGAGGAGCCAGCAAAACATTACTGAAAATGCTAACAATATACCAAATTTTTTCCATAGTTATGTCAAATGTTGAATTTAATGTATACTTTTGAATTAAGATGTTGTTTTGAAATTTTGGTAAAGAATATGAAAGTAAATAATGGCATTTTTTTTCCTTTTTTCAGATTTTTCACTTCATAATATGAACAATAAATATGTGAATAGTGATTTTTTTTTTAATACCCTGTGATTGTTTATTTTTTTACATTTTTTCATTAAATAAAATGAACAGTAAATATGCAAATAATGAGAATTCTTTTTTTATTCTGCAATTGTTGTTGATTGACATGATGGGAGGAGTGGAGAAAAACCTTGTGACATTTAAACAAAAAAGGCATACAGCACTTATTAAATCAGTACTAGATTCTGCTTTACTATTTTTATTTTATTTTGATAAAAGAAGACTTAAAATGTTAAGACAACTTTTAAAAAATAATAATAATAGTAAAACACACACAACAAAATCAACAACTATATGACGGCAATCCAGTGACCAGAACACAAGCACAAATATTATTTTTAAGGACTGAAGATCAAACTTGAAAGAAAATGGAAGAGGCACCTCCTCAAAACTGTTCACCAGAAATATTGGGAACATGCCAATAAAACAGCAAAAATGATAGCAATTTAAGTTTCTTTCTAGGTTTCATTTGGGGCATTCATGCTACTTATCAGCAGTGGACATAAAAAAAAAAGATTCAATTATAATTTTCTTTGCGTTTTCTTTTTTTTCTGTATATGTGTGGTTTCAATTTTTTTTTTTAATCAAAAAAAAACTTTGAACGACTTTATATTCATTTTCTTTGTGTGCTTATGTTAAGCATATTTATATTACAGTCATTATTGTTAATTACTTCACAAATTCTTTAAAAAGAAAGAATGAAAACACAACCTTGTATTCTATTATTTCATTTTTAAAATTATGCATTTTTTTTTACAATTTCAGTATTATTTTTATAAAAGTGGACATAACCATTTTACATTGACAGACTTTTTCTTTTTTAGAAAAACAAAACACACACATGCACAAAACATCCACCCATTAAACAACATCTTAACTCAAAAGTACACATCAAATTTATCACTTAGTATTTTCAATAGTATTTATTCATTCCTTAGGTATATAAGAAAAACACAAAGCACATGCTTATTATCTAGCAATCAAACTAATGCACAATGATTCCAAAACAAATATATTCAATAAGTGAAATCATCACAAGCATTGTAAAAGAAATTAAATTAGTGGAATTGCATTTGTATTCATCAATAATTTAATTTTTTTATGAAATGCTGGCAATAATCATACTTATTGAATGTATTTGTTTTGTAATCATTGTTCAATGGTTTGATTGATAACTATTTTGTTTTTGGGTTTCTTTTCTAAATATATTGTATTATTTTCATGTTTTTAAACATATTAATTTATTGTTGCTTTTGATATTTTATAGAAATGTATGGAACATATATATATATATATTTTCATTTATATAATGAATATTTTGTTCCTATGTAAATGATGACTCTATCATTTTGCAAAAGAGCATAAACTATATTAGGACCACAATTTTCAATTTCTACAGTCAGCAATTTTAAATATATCTAATAATTTCATTACTTTCTAGTAATTTTTTATTCTTCATATGCTTCTCATTTTTTCGTTTAGAATATATAACATTACAAATGATGTTTTTCTGTTTTAAATTATATGAAACATGTCTTATCTATATATTATGGGTACTTCTAACATTTGACATTAAACAAAAATAATAATAAAACCAGGAAAGATCAAAGCATATGAAGAGGCTTTGCGTTAATGAAATGTTTAAAAAAAATGATTCGAAGAAGCAACATTCTTCATAAATAGATTAAGTAATGATAAATTTTAATTTATTTTTCTTAAATTTGTAATCTTGTTTTTTTTTAAAGCAATATTCTTTAATAAATTATCATTTAATTTTAATTAGTTAATAGAATAATACTTTTCAAACTTCTAAAATTTGAATTTTGCTAAGGATGCCAGTCAAACAATCCACTGTAATTCCAAAAAATATATAATTTCAGTAGTGACAAAAAACATATAGTGTATGTAAATCTTACTTTCTGTGTTTGTACACAATGGAGAAGCTAAAAATTGAAGAACATATACAACAATCCATTATATGGCAAACAGCTATCCTTTCACTTTGAAGAAATGCATGTTCGGTACATTAAATAACATTTATCTTTACTCCATTTAGTTATACAGTACTTATATTACTTTCAATCAAAAACTAGTTTTTCAGTATGAGCACCCAAAAACTTATATTCAATCACATATATATATAAAATGCGAGTTCCCCCTCCCCCCAAATAAATAAAACCCGAACCTTTCTCTTTGAGAGAAAAAAAAGTGTACAAGGAAATGAAAATTAAAATTAGATGCAGATATAATTTTACATCTTCATGAAAAATTGTTCGCTTCTCCTTCAACATAATTTGTAATTTATAACTAATTATTGGAATATATTTATTGAATTTCTTTTGGAAAAATCTGAAGAGAAAAAAAATCAACAAATTGACAAAAAAAAAAAAAAAAGAAGAGCATAAAACAACCTGAATATTATTTCTCTACCAGATATATTCAACAGTTTACAACACTCCAGGGATAAATTTTGAATTGACATACATATTTATTCATTTGAAAATAATTTTTATTTTATTTTCATAAATTAAAGTTCAGTCATTTTCCACATTTGTGTAATAATGAAAATCTTTTTTTAATTTCCTATTTGCATTTTACAAATTCATTGTATAAAAATAGTTTTCATTGCTAACATATAAATCTCACTTTTAAAAACGCTCGCCTGTGGCCATTTAATTTATCCAATTGTAACAGCCGGAAACTTGTGATGAAATTCTATTTTTATTGCATTAGACAAAAATATAATTATTTCCAATCATTTTATTAAAGAAAATTTGAAGTATTATAAAGACGTAGCAAACTGTCAAAAGCATCAACTTTAGACGTGTTGATTTGATTAAAAGAATGCTTGAAAAATACAATTAGTCACAAAATCCAATTATTAAAGAATGAAAAAAAACCTCAAACTATTAACAAGTAATCAAACAGTTCTAACTACTTAAGAATTTCATTGCCATCTTATAGCAATCCCAAATGAAAGTTTAAAAAACTGAATTAGAAAAAAAGTTCAAAATGGAAAAAAAAGGTGGTTAGCAAAAATGATTTCAATAGCAATTATCTTAATTAATTTTCACTTACTCAGTACTATCAGTTCCTGTCTTATTCATTCTTAAAAAAACAACAAAAAAAAAGTTTTTTCATTACATCAAGTAATGTATGCATCATTTATTTCAAGAATACAGATTAACTAATTACTTTTAAAAAGATAGAAAGAAGAAAACCTGTACAAGATTTTCCTTTTATTAAATTATATGTTGTCCTCTAAAAGTGAGATGTTAAAATAAAGGCGGCAAAGAATGATCAACTATCATTGAAAGTAAGTTATTTTTTGATCCTTTGTAATGTCATGCCTAGTTTATCTATTTGACTTCAAGAAGAGAACTTAACATGTATATTCTACTCAACTAAAAATAACAACATGCTTGTATGTGTATATCCTTTTAAAATAATAATATAATGCCAAATTATTTATCATTATATTCATTATTTTTCTTGCTATATTTATTTCATAATGGTTATTTTATTTTATTTACATATCCATATATAGCAGACATGTGATCAAACCGATTCATGACCAACTAATTGTGAATCACATTACAAAAAACAAACAAACTTGAAATTAAACAAGAAGCAGATTTTTTATTATTAATATAGCAATTGTGCATACAAAATGCAATCGTTATAAAAATAGATATTAAGTACAAAAGTTATTCTTTCACCTCAAATGTTTATTATTTAAATAAAATTATACATTTTTTGAAGTCTCTTGGCAATGTTTTTCATTAATAAAAGATCTTGAAAATTTGATTGAATTTATTGAGCTATAGTTATTTTAAAAATTGATTGCAGATGCTGGTCTATTAATCTTAATCTTTCTGCAATTTTATTAAACTGAAAATAAATATATAAATTTATTAAGCACTAGCAGATGATCTAATAATAACATGCAAGGCTAAAACCTTCTACAGAAGCACCTTAAAATGCTTATATGACAGCCAATCAGATGTAATAATGACTGCATGTGGAACTCTCAATTACTATCATTTCATTAGATTTAAAAATTTCTTCATTGTAAATCGTAAGATTTTGCATTGTTTATTTATACATAATATTTAGTGAATTAAATATGAAGATGTTTTAAGCTTCACACTCTTAGTTCGGAATTCTTGAGTCTAAAAAATTTAAGTATAGAAAAAGGTGGGTCCCATCTTTTTCTTGTGTTCTGACTTGTGTTCTTGAATTGAGAGTTCCACATGCAGCCATTATTACATCTGATTGGCTGTCATATAAGTATTTTAAGGCACTTCTGTTGAAGGTTTTAGCCTTGCATGTTATTATTAAACTAAAAACAGTTTTTCACACAAATATATGCTACTTAGCATAGCTAAAATACACTTAATTGCACCATAACATATAAAGAAATCAGATCTACTGACAATATTTTTGTTTCAATATTGAATCACATTGAATTTTGAATAATTCCAACATCAATAGATAGCAAATAGTAAAAAATTAAAGATTTTCACATTTTTAAAGTTCAAAAATCTAATTCTGACTTCATTTTTTAATAATTTAATTTGATTATCATATAAAAATTTTAATTCGGGTGATTTTTGTAATAATGATTGGCAAAATTCAAAATGAGCCTTTTTGAATTTGTTTTTGCCAAAGTAATAATTTGTCTTTGAAAACCATTCAAATTTCCAAATAATGTGGAAGCCATATAATATTCATCTTGTAGTTTAAGATTAAATTGACTAAGATGATTGGTAATGTCAATTGAAAAAGCCAGGTCTTTTATACATTGATCATATTTTAATATTCCATATTCATATTTTTTTATTTTTTAAAAAATAATAAATTTATCCAAAAACCATGAAATTTTAGTATGAAAAGATAGATATGTAATTACATTTTGATATTCTGTCATTATAACTATTAATATAAAAAAAATACTAAAACAGAGTTTAAATATTAAAAGTTTATTAAGATTTATAGTACCAAATATACTTTTAATGCTTTCCTGTCATATTCATAGTTAATTTTTTGCTGATTTGAATGCTATTTGATTTTTGGTTCATTATGTATTCATTTTGTATACATAAGGAACCAAAAATCAAATAACATTCAAAGCAGAAAAAAATTAATGTTCTCAGCAGACTAACCATGAATATGATGCAAAAGCATTGAAAGCTTACTTGGTACTATAAATCTTAATAAATTTTTAATATTTAAACTCTAATTTAATATTTTTTACATTAAGATAGAAAAGTATATTCACATGTTTAAATCTTTTAAAAATTTACTGAAATTGGCAATGATTAAGTCCAAATACCCAAATATAATTTACAATTTTAGTGGTTTTTATGACATGTGTCTGATATGTAAAACTTTGGAGAATAGTTTTTGCTGATGAATAATACAATGAAAATATTGAACGAAAAACTATTATCTTGTTCTCTACATTTTTTTTAGTTGTGTGATAACCCCTTTGCAGTTGCAAGAGATATTAATCTTTTAACGATAAATTGTATTTCTTCAAAACTTCCATATATGCATTTAAAATATCAACTTCAGTGGTATATCATGCATTGGAATAATTTTTATAATCTCATTGCTTAACTTTTGAAAGTTCATGTCACATCAGCAAATAAGAACAGCTAGCTCAACATTATTCTGTACAGAATCCATGGAATGTCTCAAATGTTGTAATAATTGATTTGAGTTGATTTCTTAAATCCCCTGCTATATCATCAATTCTACAGTTAATAGTATTTTGAGTCAAGCTTATATTTTTGAATTTCTATAATTGTTCTGACACATCACTTCTACTGCTTTAATAATACATTAATGAATAAGTTCCTTTTCAGTCAATGGTTTCAATTTACTTGCAAATAAATGTGATGTTAAATAACTAGTTTTCACAGCAAGTTGTATTATCTTTGATAGATATGGTAAATTTATGTTATTGTTTTATTGAAGTGTCAACTTTAAGTCTAGTTTTCTTTAGGAATTGTATTGTAGTATCTTTTAATATTACATTCTTTAAAAACAATAATAGTTTGTACACATAGGACATAAAAGTTTATTTTTTTTTTGAATACAAAAATATTTTAATTTCTATTTTTCTTGAAAAGTATGATATTCTTATTTAATCATAAAGAAAACTACACTTTTCAATGCAGGACTATTTTGAATGAAGCAGTGTTTAGAATTTAAAATCAAAGATAATAATTTGTTTAAAATAATAGTCATATCAATGAATCAATGAAATTACAACATTTACTTTCACACAGGATATAGTTTACTGGTTGTGCCATATTCTTGTTCACTATATTCGATACATGCACCTAAAAATTATGCAGTAGATCGATGTATATTATAACTGTTAATGAAAATGTTAATTTTTTTGAAATGTGTTTACATTTATTTAATTCATGTACATATTTATAACAGTAATTTAAAAAAAAAATCTAATCTAGTAATATCAAAGATTAAATTATTATTGATTAACATTTTTGCCTGGCTGCAGACTACTTGTCAGTGGGTAGCATGTGGCCCAATGACCTTGTGTTTGCCATGCCTGATATAAAGAAAAATACATAGGATAAAATTCCTGCCCAATCATAAATTAGAAAATCCTTATGTCTTCTGTTTCATTGTTCATTTACGAGAAGCTAATGCAAAAAAGTATTTGCCCTACAATGGGTAATTACAAGCTGTTTTACCATTAAACTGTACATATATGCACACACATCTTTATTTCCACACAATGTAATATTATACAAACACACCTAGTATATGTCACAGATCTAAATTATCTCCATTTACTGACTGAATGATTAGCCAAGCTGGCTATGAACCAGCTAATTAGAGAACATGAAAAATTATATTAGCGCGAATTTTAAGGCAAGTATCCAGATGAGAAACTGCTCAAACTCTCACTATCCAGAAATTGATGAAAAGCCTTGTGAAAACTGGCTTCTCAAACATTCCTCTATTACAGTCTTCTGCCCACAGCAGATGTATATAAAAAGTTATTATATTTATACTCCAAGGTAAATTTTTCATAAAAAAAAAGATGTTAATAAAAATTTTATTCAACAGTGAATATAAGTCTCACTGCATCCAGTTCTAAATCTTCTTATTGGTACCTAAAATATCAAACTATAATATAAATACATACACAAACTTAGCTAAGTCATAAAAAAAAACTATTAAATATATGGGTTTTTTTTTTTTTTTAATATTTTTATTTAACATATACATACATATGAAAACTTTATGACAAAGGGTTAGTATATCTCCTGCCCCAAAGCTGGGGATTAAATCAAATTTCTAAATACTCTTAAACTTTCTTCCAAATAGTTAGCACTTACCAAATACAATTAGCTTTACAATTATTGAAAAGTAAATGGTTATCTAAATATTCTTAGTAAGAAGTAAAACAAAACAAAAGACAATAAATCTTGCATTAAGCAGCAAGTCTATGGAGTAATGACTTTCACTCAACTATTCCTCTAAGAATTTCATAGATAAGTCTGTGCCATGGAATAAACAATTAAAAGTTGATTTATTTTTACAATAGGCTATGAGATAGTATATACCTGAAAAATTATGATTGTATTTTACTTGTAGTTATATATGTAGGATTATTTCCACAATATAGCTACTGCATTTTACAGTTTTCAGAAAAATTAAAATTTTATATTTTCACTTTAAAAAACATTCAGCTGTAAGTAATAACACGTAGATTAATTATGTATTTAATCTTAAGTTATTGATAACAGTTTAATGTATTTAGAAAATCACAAATAAAATTAGAATTTTTCTAAAAATATTTAAATAATTTTAACTACATGATGGTAATAACAAATATAATCACAAATATTTTAAATAGAGTTTGAAAAATAGAATAGAGAGTAGAAAGGTCTATAGAAAGATGAATTATAAGCATCAATTTGATATTTTAATTGCAGAACATGTTTTGACTGAAATTAATTTTTAAAAAATTAAGCCACAATCAATGGAAAATTTTAACACTAAAATATATAAACAATAATAAATGCACGATGCTTAAAAAGATTGTGACTTTAAATATTGTGATCTATTTCAATTATAAAGAAGCTGTGATATATGTTGCTGCAATAACTGTCATTTCAATTACATGCTATACAAGAAAAATGTAAATAAACAAAAAGGAAAAGCATTAAAATTCATAAATTTGATAATATGGAGAAAATTTTTTTTATCTTGGAGCCCCATATGTGATTGTGTTTATTAATAATCTTTCTTCAAATAACATTGAAAACATCAAAACACTTAGAAAGGCCATATTCTGCTGATAATGAAACTGCAATTTCTTTTCCATGGGGGGGGGGGGGCAATGACATTATTGAAAAACAAAAAAAAAGATATTCAAAGCATATTTAATTGTGATAAGGTCTTATATGGAACATGTACATCCAGGCCTTCACAGGATACCATGATTTGTTTTGTTGCACCTGAGTAATTTCACAGTTAAAATAATCCATCAAGTCATTGGTATGAAGAATTTCAGATCATCCCCAACATGTACCCCATTGAGCTTGTACTTTTTCTCAAAAAGCCATTGAATCCATCTCCATTAACTAATTTAAGACCCATATCAGTAACTCCATTATTAATAAAAATAATCAAATCACTTGTTAAGGATAAGATCCAAAAGCGACTGCTCAGTAAAATTTCCATGCATGAATTTGCCCACAAGGGATCATCCACCATTGAGGCAGTAAGGAGATTTGTCTTATTGGTGGAGTATATAAGGTCCAAAAAAACATCAGAACCTATTGTGGTGCAGGTGGACTTTGTGGCAGCCTTTGACTCCATGGTGCCTGTGATATTATTCTCAATTTTGGAGTGCTATGGGGTACCCAAAGATTACATCAGAATTATAGCAAATCTGCTGATAAATAGATGAATATATACATCATTGGATGGTTCTTTGGCCCTAGGGTTAAACCATATTTATCAATGCCCCAGGGATCATCTCTTAGCATCTTGTGTTTCATAACCTATGTAAACCCCCTATTAACAGCTATTGATAAGCATCTTCCTGGGATATTTGTCCTGGTGCTGGGTGAGAAAGTTCACCAAATATGTTGATGACATTACAGTCTTCCTCCCCTCACAAATACTTGCTCAAACTATATAAACTTCTGGATGAATACACCGGGAGATATGGGTTAAGAATAAACTCTGAGAAATCTGCTACCTGGAAGATCCATCGGGCAAAACCTTAAAACTTTCTTCATTTCCCCATGGTGCTGTTCAGGTCAGCTATGAAAAGAGCACTGCAAAACAGCATTCTAGAAAAAAACAAAAAGGTTGCAAGAGCTCTCTCAGGGATCACCTTATCACTCCCAGGTAAGGCGGCACTGATCAACATGTTGGTGCTTTCAGGAATTAATTACTTCATGCCACTTCTTAAACCAATCAGGTCCTTTCAGAATGCAATAAACTCAGTCTGCACTGGCAACTTGAAGAAGAGGAAAACAGTAACCATCAGTTTAGCCAAGATGCAGAGACTGAAAGATCTAAATGGGCTCAGGGTTGCATGATCTTAACACCTTTTTATTCAGAAATCCCAATCAACGCTTAAGATGATGAATGCAAAATTTCCAGTGGACTCGCTACAGGATGAGATTGAGCCTACTGGCATGCTGCCACCCATACGAAGTAAGTGGGCCATGGAGATGCTAGCATATGCTAACAAATTCTTCAAAGTTATGACACCAATTATTAACAATACTAACAATTACTGGCAAGTTTACAAATACTGCACTGGTCAACAAATGTTATACCCAACAACCTAACCTACGGTCGGATTTATACCCAGTCAAACCCAAACCAAAGAATTGAATCCAAGATCAAACTGAATTCGCACCCAACTCATGAGCTCAGATCAAATAAATGGATAACACATGTTGACAGCACATGACTATGCGCCAAGGAACTAGCTCAACGGATGATGATTTCTGAGATACCTGATCTGACTCTAGCTAACGTCCAACAAAATGGTTATGGATATTTCTAAATAAGTTCATATATGTGTGTTTGGGTTGCCAATACAGATGGTGAGCATTAATATTTAAAATAATTAATAATTAATGAAGAAAGTCAAAACCAAATATGTTATATAAAATGTTTAATAATAATAAATATTTGTTCAAATGTTTATGATTAGTCTTTAGAGTGTGAATTACAATTTACAATAAGTAATGGCAGTTATGCTCATATGCCAATAATTAATACGCAAGTGTGGGAGAAATATATATATATATATATGTTTATGCCCTGACAAATAGACAAAGGAGAATAAAGGTATTTTACTTGGAAAAAAACTATGATTCTAATTTTATAAAAAAAAAAAAACATGATATTCATTTTCACACATCCATAAATCAATTCATGGAAAGCATAATGAGTATTTAGGACATACCTTCAATATTTAACAAAGAACTTATTTAAAATTATAGATGAATATAAAGTTGTTTGATTCTAATAAAATCAATTCATTATGATTTATAAGCATAAAAGAGGGGCTTTATTGGAAATGAGAAATAAACAATAGTAACGACTTACGAGCATTAAAAACAAATATGAAATATAATGGCTTGTCAGTGATTTAAAAAATAGAAGGATGGCTTGTATTTTACAAGTCTTTTCTGCCCTGCAAAGAATCTGTGGAACACAGGGAAAGCCAGGTTGGAACTCAGCCATGAACCTTTGGTGTTCCAAATATAATAACAAGCGAGGGAAGTGATTTCTTCCTATATATTAAAAATAACAATAAGATCACTGATGTGACAAGCCTATGAAGCAGGAGGTGGTTAGCTTTAGCAACGTTCAGAAAATGATGATTCAATGATCATTGTATTTAATTAATAAAACCCAAATTATATGAGAAATGCTTCACATAATGATCTGATCACATCAGATAAGAATCAAACTTATCCTAAGCAAAATGACTAAATGTAATTATATAATTATAATAATCATACCCTAAATATCATGCCCCCCCCCTCGAATATTAATATGAAATACAAAATTCAAACTAGAATACATTTATTTTTTTTACCCTTATTGACCCCTAGTGGAACATTAATAAACATTATCAATGTGAATAAATAACTATTTGTGAACTCAAAATAGCCAGGAGCATAGATTATAAAATGAGCTAATAATCATTATCAGCCATTGGTAAAATTGCAAACATTTAATAAATCCTTCACTCAATAATTAATAGAACCTTATTAATTTAGTTCTAGTGGGCAATAACTACTATATTATTTACATGAGGTAAGTTTAACAAAATATATTATTATCGAGTTGAAGTATTATTGGCATATAATCAAAATAAATATTAAAAATCATTCAAATAAATACATAAATAAAGTTAGTTAAAACGAACCGCCATCGTAAAAGAAAGAGAGTTAGCAAATATTAATTTTAAGACTAGAGATAAGCATAGAGAATTACTATACAAATTAAGACATTATAAATTGAGGAGAAATTTTAAACAGTAATTAATTTAAGACGTGATTTAGAGTAAAGTTCAGAAACTGGCCAGAAAGTTGTGGTTCAGAAAATAAAAATATTACCAGCCCTTCCATGATTTGTTTGTTCCTTAGTTTACACAGCAGAGTCTGGTTTGTTTTAGAAGATAACATAGTCACACATTTAAATCAGATGACTAGCATTTGTGGATTGGTTTCTTTAAGATTTCGGCAGCTCACGATTGGTATGGAAAATTTCTAATTTGGAGCTAAATTTTGAAGATTTTATGGGAACTCTGAGGTCCAGCAATCAGAACCCTGAGGTTAGCCACACACCATGCTGAAAAGACTATCAAAATTCATAATTAAAAGTGATGTAGCTTCAGGTAACAACTCTTCTAAAAAGTAACGGCTTCTTTTTTCTTGAAGCTTTTCTTGGCTATTTATAGCTGTCCTGCACTTTCCTGCCCATTCTGACTCTGATGCCTTCAGGTTAAAGCTTTTAGAATTATCACAAGTTAAAATTTTCATGAACGGTAATAATATAATAATCATCATATTTGATTAATAAAACCCAAATTATATAATAGATGCTTAATGTGATGACCTGATCATCTCTGATTAAAATCAAACTTACTCAGAATGAATGTGCTTAAATGCAATTATATAATTGTAATAATAATACCCTTTATATCATGCCCTCCCTTAACACAAATACAAAATACGAGATTTAAATTAGAATATATTTATTTTATTTTCCTTATTAACTTTTGTAAAACATTAATAAATGTAATCAATATGAATAGATAATTTTGTATAAATTAAATAACTAGTCAGGAACATAGTGGTATAAACGGAGCTAATAATATTTCCCAGCCGTTGGTAAAATAATATCAAACATTAAATAAATCTTTCAACTCGATAATTAATAGAACCGTTATTAATTTAGTTCTAATGGGCAAAAATTAGGCTATAAAATTTAATGCAATACTATTTTCTTAGGGTAAATTTAAACAAAAAATATTATTATTGAGTTGAAAGTATTATTGGCATATTATTGCAAATAAATGCTATTAATAATCATTAAAATAAATACAATTAAAATTAATAACATGAACTGCCATAGTAGGAGAAAGAAAATTAACAAGATATTAAAAGACTAGAGATTTAATAGAATAGAGAATTACTATAACAAAATTTAACACATTATAAAGTGAATAGAGAAATTTCAGGCAGTAGTTAACTTAAATCATGATTTGAGATATAGTTCATGAACAGATCAGAAAGTTGCGGTTTATAAAATAAAAGGTTATCAGCTCTTCCATGACTCACTCATTGATTCAGGAATATAGAGTCCAATTGGATTTAGGAGACAATGTAAGTGTGCACTTGATTCACATAGAATTCATTTATAGATTAGTTTCCTTTTGGAGTTTAGGCAGCTTATGATTGGTATTGAAATGTTCTATCTTAGCAGCAACATTTTGAAGATTTGTTGAAGAACTCTGGGATCTAGCAATCAGATTCCCAAAGTTAGATGTGTACCATGCTGAAAATACTATTAAAATTCAAAATGAAAAACGACATAGTTTCTGGTGGCAACTCCTCTTAAATTAATAGTATTGGCTCTCTTATAGAAACTTTTCCGGGGTATTTATACTTTTTCCTACAGTTTCCCGCCCATTCTGATTTTGATACCTTGGGGCTAAAGCTTTTACATTATTACTAACCAAAATTTTCTCTAATTGATTTCCGAACCATTACTCCAATAAGACTTTCAAATCCATTAACTCTGAATTCATTTTCTATTTAGAAAATGAATTTGTAAAATCTGAACAAATGATTTTAATTTAGAACCGTCCTTAAAGTTTTAATTTATCATTTTAACTAATTAATAAAAAAATCACTACTATCTTTGGAAAGGATGATTTGAAAGCTTTTCGAAGGAATGTAACTTTTAATCATAAAAATTTGAATAAAATTGTAAAATATAAAATAAAACATTCCAATGTAATGAAACTTTATAACGAACGTATATTTAACCATTTACAAATATATACGCCTAATCCAAATAACTAAATACTCATTAAATAGCATTATTTTAATAATTTACCACGAGGTAATTAATGATATTAACAAAATTAAACATAAGATAATTAGCTTCAATAAATATTTAAATAATAACCTGTTTTAACTGAAATTAACGTATATTGAAGATGGTATAAACTCTCATTACAGAATTCGGAAATATTCATTGTTTGTAACTGGGTTTGAACTAAGTTAATAAGTGGCATCTCATGAAGCTCAGATCGAACTTAGATCTGACCACTTCAATATGCTATATCTGAATTGAGTTTGGTACCATATGGTTATTCAAGTTGGATAGCTAGATTTGAAGAGATATAGATGTATAAAAATTTCAGGTATTCTACTTAATAGATAAGTATTAGATAAATGCTGGTTTTGAGGTTGTATTTCAGATCTCGTGTCTGAATGTTCTGGCTTGAGGATAGTGATAAATTCTAGATAGAGATTTTATATGCTTTCTCTTGCAACATTTATTGTGAAAGCTTGAGAGCTATTAGTGCGTTCAATATTTTACCTCTAACAGGAAAAAATGTACATATTTTTCTTTAAAAATATTTTTCTACATGCATATATTGTAATAATTTTAGTTATTTGACAACTGCTAAAATAGTTTGTGCAGAAAAAAATCAAAAATGAAAGGTAAAAAGGCCTGGATCATTGCAAAAGATCCCTACATAATAAAAAAGAGAAGTGTGTCCCTCTATTAAGAAAATGGAACATTTGAATAAATTTGCATAAAGCATGATATATTTAAATATTAGACTGATTCAACCAGAGAAGTCTAAGTGCTATGAATATGGCAAGAATTAGCAAAAGTATGCTAAGCAAATAATAAAATAATCTTTAAAATTATAGTATCTTTTCTGAATAAATGTTTGAAACATTTACATAGATATTTAAAAACTTTCTAAGTAGAAAACTAATAAAGAAAGTGATCTAAAATTTAATTACCTCATATTTTAGATCTAATAGTAAAAATATTGAAGTTTTTTATTATTATTATTCTCCAATGTGATATAGTGTAATACTTTTCGCCATAAAACTAGAATTTGAAAAATGATTAATACTGTTATTAAACATTAATAAAATTAAAACTAAAGTACGATAAATTATAAAAAATTAAGAGTTAAGCATGGAATCACTAAATGCCATTGACTGGAATAATAAAAACGTTATAATAAAGGCTGAAATAACAATTGTGCCTAAGATTTCTCACAATACTTCACTTTTGAATAAAACTTCAAACATCATTATAATGATTTGTGCACTTATATTTTGTTATTCTTCTGCAATTTGTTCTACTGTAAGTTTTTATTTTTTAAATTCTTTTCACATACATACAATTAATTTTAATCATAAACCAGAAAAATAGTGTAAAAAATTTATCAGTGAAGTAAAAAAACAAAAAAAAAAAACAAAGATAATTTCTCTAAGAGAAAGCTGCAAAATGGTTGATGATTTAAATTCTGAAAATATTATGATTAAATCGATGTTCAACATCTTTTTTTTAAAAAGTAACAAATTAAAAAAAAAGATATCAAAAAGAATTTCAACTTGAGCAGCTAACATTGTAACTAATGGAAATTCTTCTTGTTAATGTGGATTAACACAAGCAAATGGTAAAAATTAGCACCATTTAGACAATCATTTCATGAAAAGTCAAGCAATTGTCTTTTAGTATTGTATGTTGTTACTGTGAATAAATTTATTACCAGCAAAGTAAAGTTTGTTGAATTTGGAAAAAGAACTGGATTGCATATAAAATATGGTAAAGCTTCTAAAGTGATAAGAATACAGCTGCACACTATCTTGTAAAAAGAAATGATGAAATCAAGAATCGGAATTTTCTTTAGAATCAAGTTTACAATTTTATGTTTATAAATAATAAATTTTGGTTATCTTTAAAATAATCATATTGTATTTAAAATAATTAATTTTAAATGTATTTTTACTTTTATATTTTTTATTTGTATATTTTCCTTAAATAGTTTTAAATAATTTGGATATTGATTGTAGGCCTGGAATGCATTGCAGTGTAAACTACAATGAACCAATAATATAAATATTTTGAAATAATTAAATCTTTTTAACAGACTTCACTGAACTACTTCCATAAGGACAATTATTTTTATTATGCAAATTCTTCCAATAAAACCTCCTGTCTTATTTTTTTATTTATTTTCATAGGAAATTTGAGTATTTGTTTTTTTCTCCAACTAACTTCTGATCATTATAATTAGCTTTCAGTGTAATTTTTATTGTCTTGTATTACAGATATTTATGCACCAAAAATATAGCTATAAATTTTTAAATCAATTTGAATATTTCTAAAAAATCTCCAAGGCATCCTATTAAATCCCTTTCTTAAATTTAAATTAAAATCTTCTGTGCATGATTTTTTTTGTTTTCTCTAACATTTGTTTTAAAAAAGAGTGGACTAAGAAGAGAATCTATTTTCATTTAACAGAAAAGTAAGAGATCGTTTTTTTCTTTTTTAAAAAGATATTTTTATTAACTATAAAATTATTAATTACAAGGCATCCATTCTTTTAAATATTATTAAAAATACATTCATTCAAATAACGTATATTATAATGGTATGGAAAAACATTGGTAAATCTGGTATGACGGAAGACATCATCATCAACACCAGTTAAGGAATCAAATTTAAATTTAAATCTACAAATAATATAATGAATGATGAGCCTGCAAGATCAGCAAAGAACTAATTATAGATTCACCAGCATTACAGACAAAAATAATTATTCATCATCATGAATGATCAAAAAATAAAATCAACAGTCAATCTTGTGACTGGATTTGAAAGTGGTCAACTATAGATCAGTTAACTATTTAACTCTTGCCAAACATGGGACAGATTATATAAACAATAATTTGGATGTATAAACTTATGCGCAAATCCATCAGAATATAACAATTGCAAAAATTTAATGCTGGGATACAGAAACATTAATGCACAGGCCAATTATAAACTTAGTTCCTAATTAATACTAAAATAAAATTTAGTGCATGGACTTTAAAGGATATACCTTTGTACCATTCAGCATTATAGAAATAAGGAAATCATTATCAATTAAATGCCCATATCACTAAACATAAATACCAATACATACAACTAATCATTATGCATGGATTCAGTTCAAGGAGTAAGAGGTCTCAAACTGTTACTGTGAACAAGATAATACTAACATATAATGTTTTAAATCTATTCTAGAATTAAATAAATTCACTGGAATAATTTAAACAATGAAATATAAATTTATTAATTAAAAACAATAAAATGAAATTAAGGTCTGCTATAAATAAAAATTCAGCATTCTGATCTTGATTAGATTACAAAAAAAACCTATCATATTGTGATTTACAAATATCTCAATAGGTTTACATAAAACACCTATATGTCTGTATAATACTTCAAAATTAACATCTTTGAATGGAAACCAATAACAAAAAATTCAATTCATTTTTTAATACATAAATGATTGATTTTAATATATGTGTGTGTTGATGGAAATGTGTGCACACACTGACATTTATATCCTAGGATACTTCATTTGTCAAAAAATAATACTTATTAAATCATATATGTTCATAAGACATAATTGATTTCATGTTTAATATACATAAAACCAATGCGCACATACCTGTATATTATATTATCTTTTTACAGAACAAAGTTATTAATGCATTTTAAATAAGTTTTTTTTAATATATATATATTACTTTTCTGGCAATCCTTCATAAATGTTTCTTTTCTTTTTCAAACAAAAAATCACTAGATTCAGTTTGGAAAGGTCTTTTAAAATTCAGGTTTTTGTTTCTTCATTTGCAATAAGAAAGATTTCCATGTTTATTATATTTAATTTCAAAATAAATCTTTTATGAATCCTCTGTTTTGAGATATATAATTTAAACTAAAACTTATTTACTTTGAACTTGTAAATTAGAGATTTTAAGTGTGAAGTTAATTATTTAAAATATTTCAACAAATTATTTTTCTGCTCACCAACTAATATCTGTGAAATATATCTCATGTAGGCATACTACATAATTTATATGGCTATAATATCTTTGTTTGGGTTTATTTGCTTATTGATAAAACTGTATGTATAAACAATACTTTTTCAGTAAGGTGGCTAGTACTGGAATCTTTCAGTATGCTGGCCTATTGATATCTTGAGTAAAGGTATAAATCAGGTAATTGATAGCATTCCCGGCAGCTTCATTCATTCTCTATAATTTAGTTGACTTCAGACATGCCATCTAATACACAATATAGGCTATGATACACAAAAATCTGGGACTTGCTTCCATGTAAGATAAAACTCTACCATTGTGACATTAGCTATAGCTCAACTTCATACTAATAATCCTGTCTATATTGTAATCCCCATATGAATCTTTTTCCCCAACCTTTTTATAGTCAGGCTGGAATTTTAAAAAATAGTAATTCAAAGTAAGTTTTTTTCTCTTGATTGTAAAAAAATAATGACTTTTTCTACTTCGCCTTAATCCTTTAACAAACAACTCTGTAGGATTTTATCAAAGTATTTAATTAAAAAAAATCTTAATCTAATTACAAATTCGATAGAGGAATTTTATAATTCACCAAATATAATTATAAACTTTCCAAAAAATCAAGTTTTTAGACTATCGTAATACTTTCTTGATGATTGTAATATTTTCTCAAAGTAATCTTGCAAAGTTTGAGAGTAAGAAATATATAATGGTTATCCATCATTGCCGGAGCATGAGATGCTTTGACAGACCACCTATTCAATTTTTCTGTCATCTTTTGAATTTTTTTTTTTGTATTTAAATTATTAGAAAATAAATATACATGAATTTTAAAGTTGTAAAAAAAAAAGTTTCACAAATTTTCACTAGAGAAAGAAAAATGCAAATTTATTTTCTAGAAATCCCAAATAAAAGTTTGATTGTCTAAAACCTTAGTACATGTGCATTGAGTGCTTAATTTATTACAAGAGAGACCTCTACAAATCTAAATGCAAGATTCGACTTTATAAAAATAAGAGCGGCCCTCCTATCTTCAACCTATTTTTCTATATATATATATAGGCAAATCTAAAGCATTATGATTTGGGAGCATGAAGCTAATAAATTCTTCACTGATTAAGTCCACTATTTCTGTTAAACATTAACGATTGCAAAATCTTTCAATTTACAAGTTAATGTCAGATCTTAAATTTAGAAATATTTTGAATGAATTTAAAGTTGTAAATATTAATTCTTATTAAAAGCAATGTCAGCACATAATACTTAAATAAGGCTAAAACCTTAGTACATGCGCCTTGAGTGCTTAATTTATTACAAGAGAGATCTCTATAAATCTAAACACAATATTTGACTTTATAAAGATAAGAGCAGCTCTCCTATCTTCAACCTATTTTTGTATATATATAGGCAAATCTAAAGCATTATGATTTGGGAGTGTGAAGCTAATAAATTCTTCACTGATTAAGTCCACTATTTCTCAAGGTGCATGTACTAAGGTTTTAACCTTATTTAAGTATTACATGCTGACATTGTGCTTAATAAGAATTAATATTTACAACTTTAAATTGATTCAAAATATTTCTAAATTTACGATCTGACTTTATCGAAAGATTTCATGATCGTTAATGTTTAACAAAAATAGTGGACTTAATCAGTGAAGAATTTATTAGCTTCACATTCCCAAATCATAATGCTTTAGATATATATATATATATATATATATATAAAGCATTATGATTATAATCTTTATCTATATATATATATATATATATATATAAACATTACAAGCATAAAGCTAAACTAGTCAATATAAAATCAAAACTACCCCAAATCTAAAATTAAACCAGACCAGCATAAAAATAATATTAAAACACAACCTAAGGTTTCACTGCTACAAGCAGACTTCTCAAGTGTAAAGAACTACAAAAAAACCACACATTATATATACTATTAAAAACTACCCACAAATCCATTCACTTCCCATCCACCCTTAATATTAAAAGAACTCTTAAATAAGTTAATTGCTTCAGAATAATAAATTTTCAATAATAAAGACTCTTTAATTCTTCTTTTGATTTCATTTCTCTCAAAGAAGACAACCTTAGCTTCATCAAAATCAATAGTGTGGCCTGTATCTTTTTCATGGACATACAAAGCAGAACTAAGATATCTATTTTTAACTCTACTTTTATGAACCTTTATTCTTCTTTTGAGGCTTTTGATAAGATTAATAATTTTAAAATGGAAAGTAATTGGGTATTTGGAAGTTTAGATATTGAAAATATGTATCAGTCTGTTAATAGGTTAAGCAGTATTGATGTTCTTTTGTCTGTATTGATTAAGAAAAGTTCTTTATCAAAAAATAAAATTAAGGTAATTAAAGATTTGCTTTTGTTATTGGAAGATTCTATGTATTTTACTTATAGAGGTAATTTTTATAAGATTAAGGAAGGGTGGATAATAGGTTATATTATTTCTCCTTTAGTATGTTCAGTTTATATTAATTTTATGGAAGAGGAAATTATTATTAAAAAGAATTGTTTATATGTAAAATTATTTGTCAGATATGTTGATGATTGTTTATTTGTAGTTGAGAATGATAAATTGAAGGAATTTGTAAATGAGTTTAATTGTTTTGATCCTTCTATAAAATTTGTGTTAGAAGGAGGGGGGTTAGATTTTGGTAAGTTAAAATTTTTAGATCTTTTGGTGATTAGAAATATAGAAACTAATTGTTTATTGTGCAGTCATTTAGTTAAAAGTAAAGAATTAAGATCTATAATTAAACCTGATAGCTATCAGTCTGTATCTCATAAAGTAGCTGCTTTAAGGAATTATTGTCATAGGAATATTAAATTAAATAATTCTAGTGGGGTAGCTTTGTTTCAGAAATATCAATTTTATAAAGATTATTTGAGTGTTGGATACTCTGATAAATTTGTTAAAAGTATTTTATTTAATAGTAATATTTGTAAGGATGTAAAGGTTAAAGAAAAATATGATTTTATTTCTTTGCCATTTAAATTGTCTTCTTATAAAATTGTGTGTAGAAATAGTAAATTGTTTGGAAATAAGAAAATTGCTTGGAAAAGGGGTGTTACATTGAATAATTTATTAAATAATACAAAAGAAGTTTTTGATAGAAAGACTATTCCTGGTGTGGTATATTTTATTCCTTGTTTATTTTGTAAGAAGGTTTACATAGGTCAGAGTAGTTTGAGTTTAAATGAAAGAATAAAGGTTCATAAAAGTAGAGTTAAAAATAGATATCTTAGTTCTGCTTTGTATGTCCATGAAAAAGATACAGGCCACACTATTGATTTTGATGAAGCTAAGGTTGTCTTCTTTGAGAGAAATGAAATCAAAAGAAGAATTAAAGAGTCTTTATTATTGAAAATTTATTATTCTGAAGCAATTAACTTATTTAAGAGTTCTTTTAATATTAAGGGTGGATGGGAAGTGAATGGATTTGTGGGTAGTTTTTAATAGTATATATAATGTGTGGTTTTTTTGTAGTTCTTTACACTTGAGAAGTCTGCTTGTAGCAGTGAAACCTTAGGTTGTGTTTTAATATTATTTTTATGCTGGTCTGGTTTAATTTTAGATTTGGGGTAGTTTTGATTTTATATATATATATATATATATATATATATATATATATATATATATATATATATATATATATATATATATATATAAAAGTTACTGTTAACACTAACTGAGATAATTATAGAAAATATACAAACCATTATACAATTACAGATATCCAGTAATGCCCTTTGTTTAAAGATCTATATCTCAATAATAGCAAACCTTAAAATGATACCACTTTAAGGTTGTATGCCAAATGATGTTAAATATTGAAATACAGACCTACTCAAACACAGAGCATGAAATTTTTAAATAAGCAAATGATCTTAAATTTTTGAGATAATAAACTAACAAGTTTACAAAGTTATTAAAGACAAACTAAACATTAGATTTTAATCTTTAAACTCCTCCCAAACTATAAATGAAAAGAAAGTTACTGTTAACACTAACTGAGATAATTATAGAAAATATACAAACCATTATACAATTACAGATATCCAGTAATGCCCTTTGTTTAAAGCTCTTCCGATCTCAATAATAGCAAACCTTAAAATGATACCACTTTAAGGTTGTATGCCAAATGATGTTAAATATTGAAATACAGACCTACTCAAACACAGAGCATGAAATTTTTAAATAAGCAAATGATCTTAAATTTTTGCTAATAAACTAACAAGTTTACAAAGTTATTAAAGACAAACTAAACATTAGATTTTAATCTTTAAACTCCTCCCAAACTATAAATGAAAAGAAAGTTACTGTTAACACTAACTGAGATAATTATAGAAAATATACAAACCATTATACAATTACAGATATCCAGTAATGCCCTTTGTTTAAAGATCTATATCTCAATAATAGCAAACCTTAAAATGATACCACTTTAAGGTTGTATGCTAAATGATGTTAAATATTGAAATACAGACCTACTCAAACACAGAGCATGAAATTTTTAAATAAGCAAATGATCTTAAATTTTTGCTAATAAACTAACAAGTTTACAAAGTTATTAAAGACAAACTAAACATTAGATTTTAATCTTTAAACTCCTCCCAAACTATAAATGAAAAGAAAGTTACTGTTAACACTAACTGAGATAATTATAGAAAATATACAAACCATTATACAATTACAGATATCCAGTAATGCCCTTTGTTTAAAGATGGTTTAGATTTGCCTATATATATATATATATATATATATATATATATATATATATATATATATATATATATATATATATATATATATATATATATAAAAATAGGTTGAAGATAGGAGTGGGCGCTCTTATCTTTATAAAGTCGAATCTTGTGTTTAGATTTGTAGAGGTCTCTCTTGTAATAAATTAACCACTCAAGATGCATGTAGTAAGGTTTTAGCCTTATTTAAGTATTACATGCTGACATTGCACTTAATAAGAATTAATATTTAAAGAGTATATATAGAGGATTGCTATAGTTACACTGGTATCAATGAAAAAATCATATAAATAGAACTGAATAGTTTAAAGTCTTTCTCTCTTGTTTTGGCTTTAAATAGAAGAACATATAGATTTCTTTATATGATATTTTATACTTTAAAAATATACAGTAAACTGAGCAAAATGAAGGGATAAGGAGCAACATCATCTGCCCAAGAACCAAGCAGCATGTCAAGAAAATGACAATTTTTTATAAAAGGAGAAGCCATTGAAATTACTTCATTATATTATAAACCATCAGAATATTTCTCCTTTAAAATGGATGTTAACTATATTTTAAAGAATTAATACAAAAATCAAAAAGTGTACAAGAGTCATAACTACCTGCCTGTGTAATTTTTTTAGATTGATTATATATATATATATACAGAGAGAGAGAGAGAGAGAGAAATAGGTTGAAGATAGGAGGGCCGCTCTTATCTTTATAAAGTCAAATCTTGCATTTAGATTTGTAGAGGTCTCTCTTGTAATAAATTAAGCACTCAAGGTGCATGTAGTAAGGTTTTAGCCTTATTTAAGTATTACATGCTGACATTGCACTTAATAAGAATTAATATTTACAACTTTAAATTGATTCAAAATATTTCTAAATTTAAGATCTGACTATTAACTCATTGTAAACCGAAAGATTTCACAATCGTTAATGTTTAACAGAAATAGTGGACTTAATCAGTGAAGAAATTTATGCTCCCAAATCATAATGGTTTAGATTTGCCTATATATATATATATATATATATATATATATATATATATATATATATATATATATATATATATATATATATATATATATATAAAAATAGGTTGAAGATAGGAGTGGGCCGCTCTTATCTTTATAAAGTCGAATCTTGTGTTTAGATTTGTAGAGGTCTCTCTTGTAATAAATTAACCACTCAAGATGCATGTAGTAAGGTTTTAGCCTTATTTAAGTATTACATGCTGACATTGCACTTAATAAGAATTAATATTTAAAGAGTATATATAGAGGATTGCTATAGTTACACTGGTATCAATGAAAAAATCATATAAATAGAACTGAATAGTTTAAAGTCTTTCTCTCTTGTTTTGGCTTTAAATAGAAGAACATATAGATTTCTTTATATGATATTTTATACTTTAAAAATATACAGTAAACTGAGCAAAATGAAGGAATAAGGAGCAACATCATCTGCCCAAGAACCAAGCAGCATGTCAAGAAAATGACAATTTTTTATAAAAGGAGAAGCCATTGAAATTACTTCATTATATTATAAACCATCAGAATATTTCTCCTTTAAAATGGATGTTAACTATATTTTAAAGAATTAATACAAAAATCAAAAAGTGTACAAGAGTCATAACTACCTGCCTGTGTAATTTTTTTAGATTGATTGTATCTAAGATATGAATCAGTTTAATTTCCCATCATATTCATTCATAATATTTTGAAATAATACTTATTCATGAACGGATATCTCTCCATATCATCATGAAAACAAATTAATACTTATGTGTGTAACATCATATAAACCAAATAATTATCATTTTAAAGAATAATTTGGATATATATAAAATATCAGAATCGATAAAATGTACTTTGGATTTAAAAATTTTCACAAATATATTCTCTGGAACAAAGACATACTATTGATTTGTAATTTGAAATAGACAGCAAAACTGTGGTCCCATGTTGAAAATACAGTATTTAAAGACTCTTATTCAAGTTGTTTGTTTACATTTGTCATTATTATTGTTATATTTTTTTGTTTCGTTTGTCTTCATTTAAAAGATCTAGTGCTTATTGACAAATAGAATATAATTTTAAGTTAAATAATAATTTATTTTCCTATCAAAATATAAGAGAATTACAGTTTCCTAAGTTTAAACTTATATCTTGCCACATAGTAAATATTATTTTAATATTTAAACATAATCACTTTTTTAATTTACTGATTTTAAATTAACTTCAGTCATCACTTATATTAGAAGTTCACAAAAGATTTTATCACAATAAGTATTCACTTTATTTTGTCCTCTTTAAATTTATAGTAACAACTAACTAGATTTAACATTTATATATATATATATATATATATTGTTATGGGTACCCCCTTATATTTCTCCAATACATATTATACACCATATACAAAGTTTACTTTTTTTATGAATTACTTCCACCATCTTTAATTAGCGTTAGAATGATCTTCTCTGACTGTAATGTTTTATGTTTGGAATTTCTTTCTTTTTGTTTATCTTGGTTAGTAATATTAATGTATTTTTTTATTCCCTCCAATTTTAACCTTTATTTTTAATTAAATAGTTAATTTGAATCAAAAAATTAAGTTTCACTGTACATTACCTAAAAAATCATACTAACACCCACACACACACACAAAACTAAATTGCGTCTTTTAAATGATCTTTAAATTTTACCTTATTTTTAAAGCTTTTTTTAAATATTATAAATGCCAATATATTTGAACCATATCTATGTAAAATGGTTCAGTATATTAATGTCAAAAACTTTTGCATTTTATATAAATATAGTATATGTATATTCGAAACCCACCACCACCGCAAGTCAAATCGGATTCAAACTCAGCTTAACCAAAACTGAATTCAAACCCAACTCAACAGCTCAGATAGCAGAAATCGACGGCACAGTGCTATGCGCCAAGAACTAGTTCAACGGTTGGTGAGGACTAGAGACCCTTGCACTGACACGAATATCTAATAATTAATTACTTTGAATACTTTTTAAATCAAATCATATGTATGTTCGGGTTGCCAACACAGATAGCGGGTATGAACATTTAAATAATTATAAAAAGAATGATGAACTAAGAAACCAAGTATGTTAGAAAATATTTAATAATAATAATAATTTGTTTTGTTCAATAAAATATAGATTGCATTAGTTACCTCTAGTCTTTAAAAGAATTTATAAATATAATAAGAGTGGCGGTCCTTATCATATGCCAACAAGTATTACACAACATGGGATTCTATGTCTATGCCCCCAACGAGAAATATAAAGGCAGATAAAGGTATTCATTAAGAACGGAAATGATTGTTCTAATTTTATTACGGTGGAATGTGAGATTTATTTTCACATTCGGAAATCTATTCATGAAGAGCAAAACGTATTTTAAGGCATAACTTTAATCTTGATTTGAAAACTGATTTAAACTAAATATATTTGAGAATTGGTTCGACTTTAATTTAAATCACTTCATCACGAATTACGAGCACGGAGTGGGTTTTACCGGAACAAAGATGCAATGGTACTGACGAATTACAAGGCAGAGAGTAAAATTGAAAGATGATCGCTAGTCGATGATCGAAGTCCTATGGCGGCTTGCATTTGGCAAGTCTTACGCCCTTTGACTAATGAATCGGAAAGGAAGTACTTTCTTCCTCGAGAAATTTAAATAAGAGAATATGATCACCGACCAGCCTAACGGAGCGGAAGATGGCCCTACGTCAGCAACATTTGATGATGATGACTTGATAGTCATCGTTGAAAAATAAAACCCATGTAGAATGCTCTACGTGATGACTTGACCAATTAATTAAAGTCAAACGAGCTTTTATCGAACTATTTTAAAACATTTATAAACTATATTAATTATGCCCTAATATCGTGCCCTTCCTGAATATTGATATAAAATAACAAAAGCGGAATTAAAATACATTTAACCCTTTATCGACCCTTTTTGCAATAAAGACCTTTAAGATTATATTTGCATAAATAAATATTAGTGGAACAAGAAAATCATTTAACATTATTTGAATACATATATATATATACTTATAACGTAGATAGGAGCTGGGGACATAGGTGAAACATTGAGCTAATAATTTATTAATAGCTAAAGGTAAGAAAAAAAATAGTAAACATGTAATATTTTCCTTTGACTCGATGACTAATAGAACTTATAAATTTAGCTCTAATGGGCGAGAATTACTATTTGAAATTAATGTTATATTATTTGCGTGAGGCAAATGGAATCAAAGGGCTCATCGAGTCGAAAGATTATTGGCATATAATTTTTAAATACGACATTAATAAAGCACACTAACATATATATATTAAACGAACCGCCAGGTAAGAAAAGAAAAAGTTTAAAGACTAGAGATCTAAAGAATTACGCTATAGATTTACAGTAGCATTTTATAACTAAAAGGTGTTACAAAGATTTACATTAAAGAATAAAAGAGCTCTTAAAAAGAAGGAGTATAAAATAAAGTTCGAACTGGCCAGAAAGTTTAACGTTCATATTACCATTCCGTGCTTGTCCTTAAGTTACTCCTCCAAGTTGTTGAAACGTAGGCATCATTGGTTAACTACTGGAGTAGTATTTTAGTAGCTTTCATTATTTTAGCAGAATGATCGATCCGGAAAACGGTTCAGCAGCTCCAGTGAAGATTCCTCGGGACTTTAGGAACCGTAGCCAGATCCCTGATGTTCTAGCCCTCTATCATGATGAAATACAATTTTTATACACACAGAGTTCACTGCACTACTCTACAACCAAAACTAGTCTTTTTCTTTACTTTTCAGGGCTATATATCTACTGTTCACTGATGCCTCCGGCTAGCGCTCATTTTATTATCAATCTCGTTTTTTTTTATAATTAGTTGTTTTCAGAAACATTCCTTCGATAAGGCTTTCAAACTAATTTTTGAATTCCTTTCCTAATTAGAAAATGAATTCTTAAAGTCTGAAATGATTTTAATTAAAAATTGAATTCTTATCTTTTTTTTTTTATTAATAAAACTTTACTGTTGTTTTTGAGAATTTGAAAGCCTTTGGAAGGAATGTAGCTTTTAATCGCAAAACTTTACAAATTATTTAAAAGTAAAAAAAACAAGTATTCCCGACGCAATGAAACTTTCGAACAATTATATATATTTAATATTTACAAACATATATACGCACAATCCAGGCAATTTAATATATGTAAATTCATGAACATTTTATCATGAATTTATTTAGAGAATTGATCCAATTTAAACTAAACTAATTAATTTTACTACGTATTTGAAACAAGTTATTCATTATGGAAATTAGCGTGGATTGAACGTATAAAGCCCCATTGCATCGGAAATTTAAGGTTAGTATTAGGGTAAATAACATGAAGCTAGGATCGAACTCAGATCTGACTGCTTCAGTATATGTATATTAAAACATGTATATTGTATAGAGTTTGCAATTAAACATGTAATGATTTGGGGTCAAGTAACATGGATACAGAAAAATTACTATATGCCAAAATTCTATATATTGAGTATGGAATAACATATGTAGCTAAATCTTTATCTTGTCTTTTTATTTCATTATTGGAATATTCATAATATTCAATTTAAATTTATCTAAATTTGATTTTCTGTCTTTTTTTGCGGGGGGGGGGGGCATTTTTTCCTTTTTTTTAAGAACTTTCAAATAAAAGAATATCATTTTTGATATCTATTATTTCAATAATGAATTTAACTAAATAAGTACAAAATTCATGATAAGATTTGCTAAGTGGCTGACATAATAAAAATTATTGGTATTAAATAACTTAAGTTCCAGTTTTTTTGTGTGTGTGTGTGTCGAACTTATAATGATTTTAATGAAATGTAATTTACATTTTCAGTTTAATAAGCTATTTTTTCACACTAATTATGAATTATTTAATTTCTAATGAATTAATGGGAATAATAATAACTGTAACATTATTATTGTCATTATTATTATTTTCTTCAAATTATAGGTTTTATATATTATATGTTCCTATAAGTGTCTGTTCATGGGATTAAGTGAGCATAAGGCCAAACGGAATTTGAATATCAAAGTAGAAGACTGAAAAAAGTCTATATACATCTGAATCCAAACATTTTTATTCCTTTCTAAGTAAACACTTACCTATATACTTTTTGCTCACCCATCACTATTCTTATTAACAGTCAATTAAAAATATACATATACAAATGTAATAAATATAAAACTACACATTTTATCCTATTTTGAAGGCTTATTATCCATGTGCCATAGGAATCAAACTAGGTTAACAACAAAAACTTTTTCAAGGAACAAAATATTTCCAAAAAACTATACAAATTCTTTCAGGTATATGGCCTCTAATCATGTAAGTGTTATGTAATAAATGGATAACTAGCTATTATTAACTAACAAGTAAAACAAAGTAAGAAATTTAAAAGACCCCAAGACATTTGGAAGATTACTGCCAGCAACTTGCAGTGAGCTAATGAAATATTTTTACTAAGGTGAAGTATTAGTATCATTCAATAAAGAAAACAAAGTTTATATTAAAATAAAGTTTACATGCCTTGATTCAAAATTATTTCTCTATATTAGTAATACTGTTATTAAATTCGTTACTTTAATGCTGTCATAACCTTTTTTTTTCATTATCTAAAAACAAATTACAGTTATGCAATAACAATTACATAGTGACTGAACTATTTATAAAATGATGACGATGATAATAATAAAAAAATAGATAATATGATAAAATTACAACATGTCCATGAATTATCTTTACAACTTTGAAAATTGCTAAACAAATTTAAAACAGACATCATTTTAAAAAGAAAATCAAAGTGTTTGTGGTATGGTATAACAAACATGATTATATTATTTTATTTTTCCCTTAATCACCATGATCTCACAGAAAAATATTTAGTTTATTTGATTGCCATGCCCAGTCATTAGGTTTGAATCTGATTTGAATGAACCACAGAAATTTTTTCAGTTCAAATAATATTCTTTCATTTGACCCAAATAATAAACCAGTATTAAGAGATAAATGAATACCTAAATAATATTGGCTAGAACCAGGTTAATTAGGTTAGTCAAATCAATGTTATTCCAAAACAAAAAACTTCAGCTACAAAAAAAAAATGTGAATTTGCTATGCCAAATGAAATTTGAATATTGTTTCAGTACAATTACCACAATGATCTAATCTTACTGGCATTACACCATTATAAAGTTGAAGATATGGCATTTTCTCAACATTATATATATATATATATATATATATATATATATATATATATATATATATATATATATATATAGATATATAGATATAGATATAGATATTCTATGACTTCCTATATGCAAAACTTTAAAAGATGTAGTCATTGAATTTCCTCAATAAATATTTTGTTTAAAAAAAATTAAAGTTGTGAATAGATAACACTGTTTCCACTCAATCATCACTGAAATAAAATTATCAAAAAAAGATTATCTATTGAAATGAAGACAATAAGAAATATAAATATAATATGCATTTTGAAACAGAGTAATAATGAACTTTTAATTTATTTTGAACAGCTCAAAATATTTCATTGAAAATGAGATAGTTGCACTACATCAGTAAAAATTGTGTAAAAGAATAAAAAAAAATAGTTCTGTTTAATTTTATTCCATGGATAAATTCCAAATTTTCAGATATATTAGTTATTTATAATAAAGTTATAAAACTAATTCATGTATAAGCTGTATTTGACCTTTTTTTAAAAAAAAAAAAAGGGGGGGGGATTTTATCTTCTAATTAAATTCCATCAATTAATGTAAATAAGTTTTTAAGATTAATAAGTTTCAAAACAAAATGTGGTTTTCCTTTTTTTTAAACTACCTGATGTAAGGAAAAAAACTTTGCAAAATGGCAGAGAAATGAAGAGTATTTAATATTTCTATCACAAAGACACATGTCAAACAAGTCATATAAAGTGTTTCATTTGAATGCATTTACATCAATTTATTATGATTAAAAATTAATTTAACTCTAAAATTTTAGTAATACTTTAATACCAAGACAAAAACATGTGTTACCTAGCATGTGTCAAATGCTATATATATAAATATATATATATATATATATATATATATATATATATTTGATATATATATATATATATATATATATATATATATATATATATATATATTGTGAATGTTCAAATTGATGATCCAGGTATATATATAAAAAAATAAATAAATAAACAATTCAGTACAATATAAGTTTAACTAAATAGGATCGATATTATTTTATATATTTCATATATGAATGCAGTCACCATAGTAACATTATTATATACAGTTCAATGTTTTTTATGTTGTGTATATTTGTTTATAAATTAATTTAAAAAAATATTATTATTAAAAAATATAGATATGTGTAAATTATTGATGTTTATCAATAATTTAAAAGGTTATTATATCAATTTTGTATTTTGGTTTGTAAATAATAAAAAAAATTGTAATCGAATTTGGATTTAATTTTCATGTATCTTTTTCTCCGAACTTACCCCAAAACCGCGCGAAAACCACTATAAGAAAATTGATAGAATTGAGTTTTTAATTGAGTAATATTGAATGGTCGTCAAGATACGAAAAACGTCAGAAAGAGAACATATAAAAAAGACGCGACAGAATATAACAGGATCTTCTTCATCATTTTGCTATAGTCAAGGACAGACATATTTTCTGTCTTAACAAATAAAGTTTTTTCAATATTTTTTTTTGTGTGTAAAACCATAAAACATGGAAAAATAGTGGAATTATCTGCCCGTTCAATCATTTAGCGGGCAGTTGCGAAAAGTTTCCGGGGAAAGCGGCAGCAAAGTAAAAAAAAAAAAAAAACCTATGAGGTAAAGGAAAATGCTTTATAAAAAAAAAAAATGGATTTGCGTAAACATCGTCTCACGATTAAAGGAACAGGAACCCACTGGATCAATTCACATCATAAAAGGGATAATCAAAGTGCACTCACCTCTTCGGACGGAAAAAGAAAACTTTTAGTGAAGCCTTATAAAGTTTGCGATTATTATTTCTGACAAAGAAACTTCTCTTTACACCATAAGAACTGAAGTCAATCAATGGGCCAATAAATAGTGAACGAACAGACTCATATATATATATGGTATGATTTTTTTTTTATATAAAATGTGCGTGTATTAATTTTTTTTTATATGTAATAAAAGGGAATGATTTTTTTTTATTATCTCTAAAAGTAATATAATTTATTAAATGAAGATGATCGGAAAGACTCAAATATATTTATTATTTCATATTCATTTATCCGTTATTATTTTGATAAACAAATAGATTTTGATACCCTCCTATTTCACATTTTTTTTTGGTATCGGTTATATGTAAATTTTTTTTTTTAGTAAAATATCCAAAAGCCTTTCCCGTCATTTACTCATTCATTTTTTTTTGTCGTAATTGTTATTGCAACATATTCAGAGATACACATAGCAATTTGATCATTTTTATTTAGTCAACCAATCTAAAATATAAGGTCATTTCCGATGTATTTTATCATTAATATTGTCAATTTTCTTTTCTATAATCTAATAAATTGAGTTAATTTAAATATCAAGACTAGGTTAATTATTTTGTTTTATTTGGATTATATAAGACGGCGTAGCTATTTAAGTAACAAGATTCAAACTCAGCTTGGCAAGCGAATTGGAATATAAGATAAGGTATGTTTTGCTTATTAGTATTTTATTTTGTTTCCATATGAATTTTATATTTATATTTGCATTCGAATATTATATATACATATTCTCATTTATCTTAGTTAATATTACAAAGTCAATCATTTCATGTTTGTCTGATTCCGTCATAAAAATCTAAATAGATTATACTTTATCGTTTGGTTCAGAATAATTCGTCTTGGATATTTTCCTTAAACTCCTATAAAATGAAGAGAATAAACTTCATTGACCGATTTAATTGAATATTATTTTGATTTGTATAAATATCAATTATAATCATATGTTTTAATTGTTGCCGGTCAATTTTTATTCAATTGTTTAAAATTTCAAACAGATTGTATTAATACTCACAGGTGAATAAACATCCAATAGAAGCTCGATATGTCTTTTATGTAATGTGGTTGGACATTGTAGATTTAGAGATGAGCTAATAGAGTGTTGATATTAAACTCCAGTGAAGTATTCTATTTTAAAAACATAAACGAAGCACTAATTAAGCAGCACTTTATTGGAAGATATTTATAAATTATTTATAAATTATTTTGTAGCTTCTTAGTAAACCATAGACGTATATTAATTTGTTTAAACATTTAAGTGAGTGCATAAATTTTCAAAGTGTTTATAAAATTATAATAAAACCAGTTGATGCCCACAGAAAATTATTAATTAGAGATTGAAGTAGAAAGAAATATATATCGCTTATTAACACGAGTGTTTATCTTTCTATTTAGCGTTTATTAAGATAGATATATATATATTTGGGTTCAAGTATTATTTTGTTTTGATATTTAAATAATGTCTATGTGTAAACAAATGTTTTGTAAAGTACTATTACAGGTACTTAGAAGCTTATCCATTAAGTTAAAAAGGGCAGCATTTTTAAATAATAAAGTAGATTTAAATTACTATAACAGTAACAGGCTAATAAAGTATATATATTGGAATCTGTTTTAGTTATTAATTGGATTTGATTTTGATTAGATTGCCAATCAAGTAGTTAGCCTAATCCTATATTATTGTTTAGGGCAATAGTAGTTGGTTTCACTGCTCTTTGCAATTTATGTTGTAATTGTGATGGATTTGTTGATGTCTGGAGCAGATAGTCTCATTATTCCTTCATTTCACATATAACTTAAGTAAATTAAACTTTAAGAGAGATTATTTGTGCTTTGTGATGGTTTATTACATAACGGCGACCCGATTGAGCTAGACCAGATTAATTTAAATTAGATTTTTAGATTTTTTTATCAGATCAGATTGATCATCCTAACCATCACCTTCATCCATCAATTCAATCAGTTACAAATTGGCACCAACATTTTGGGCCTTCTTTCTTCAATTTAAATGGAATACAGCATTCAACAATTCCGACGGTTACAAAATGGCGCGCCAACTCGGGCCGAAATAACCAATTAAAGACCCAAGTTTGAGTCTCATATAGATGCTAAAACATGGTATTATTTTTATATGCATTGGTGGAGCTATATAGCTGATTATATTATATCATAGGTTTAAATAAGATATTAGAATATTTGTTGTTGTCGTTCTTTGGGGATTTTTATTCGCAGCTGTAGGATTGAACGGATAGATATGTTTTATGTAAGAATAAATAAAAGTAAAGTATTTCGCAATTTATTTAAAATAGAGATATTATATTTGACATAAATAGAAAATAAAAATGGAAAGCAATAAGAAAGAAAAATTATCAAAACCTGAAGGAGATTTGTATCCAATTCTGAAAGAATTAATGGAAAAGATGGGTGATATGAAAAGTGATATAAATAAAAAATTTTGTGATATGAATAGTGAAATAAATAATAAATTTAGTGACATGAGCAGAGATAATAATAAGTTAAGAGAAGATATAAGTAGTGATATAAATAATAAATTTAGTGACATGAGTAGAGATAATCAAATGTTAAGAGAAGACATGAATAATAAACTGGGTGATATGATTAAAGAAAATAAAGAACTTAGAGAGGAGGTAAATATTAAAATTGGCTTATGCAAAATCGAGCTAAATGCTACTAATGCCAAGTTTGATGAATTTAAGCATAACTTGGATACTCGGTTGAAAGAATCCAATGTTAAATATAATTGTAGGTTTGACGAATTGAGTGACCATATACAGAAGTCACAAGAACACATAGATGTCAGGCTTAACATTTTAGAAGCCGAAGTTAAAAGTTGTAAAATTAAATATCAAAGTTTGGAGGGAAAATGTTTTAAAATTGAACAGACTTATGTAGATACCCAGAAAGCAACCGCATTGGAGATAAGTGATATTAAAAAGGAGCTAAGAGATATTCAGACCAATATGAAGGTAAAATGTAACGAAGCAAAAATAGTAAATTACAAAACGTTAGAACAGGTGCCTTTAGGAAAAGTAAAGATGATAAAAAAATTTGAAAAGGTAAAAATAGATTGTTCTAATGATTCAGTAAAAATAAAGTATATTGATGAACAGAATAATTTAGATAAGAAGCTTTCAAATGTTGAGCTGTTACAACCAAATAAAAACATAAAGACTGAGGTTAGTCAGAAAATGATAGATGAAGCATTGTTAATAAATGGATTTAAATCCAAAGGAGTTGAAAATTTGAAAGGTAACTTAAGAAATTATCTAGAGTGCAAACAAGTAGCACGAAGATTTAAAAGTATGTATCATACTGCAAAGGAAAGGTGGAAAATAAGTATGGAAGAAGATATGTCCATAATAATGCAGTCAGATAACATTTATTATAGAAAGTATGTTAAGCAGTTATTTCAAGGAGAACTTTGTGATAGTACAGTAAAAGGGAAGGAAGATGAACCCTTTGAAAAATGGAGTAAGAGTTTGTTGCTTGAGAAAACTTATAGTAAGTATAACTATACAGTAGATAATAATGTTCATAGTAACATTTCTCTGTTATTTTGTTCAGAAATATTGAGAGTAGTTGAAAAGTACATGGAGAGAGGAAAAGACTAATATTGATTTGATAAATTTAGATGGCATGATTTCCTCCCTGACCCATGATTTGACTAATGGATTAATGAATTTGTGTATGACTGGAAAATAAAAGAATTTATATAAGAACATATTTATTTGAAGTAGAGACAAATCAGTGACCCGCAGAATTATAAGTTCAAAAAGTTTTTGAATATATATGAGGGACCATTCCAAATAAAAAGAAAAGTGGGGGAGAATGCATTTCTCATAGAAACCCCGGAAGGTGAAAAAGGTACCTTCAATGCCCGAAGCTTAAAGCCAGTAGCACCACCCAATTAAATAAAAAGACATTCTCTAAAGTAACTTTATTAGTATGTCTCATGATATTTATTATTATGACCAAAAGTCATTAGTAATAGTGTAGATACACATATGAAAGACTAAAAAAAAAAATATAGAGTGAGAAATATTTATAGTCAAAGTACTTTTGAAGATTTTCATTGTATAGTATGCAAATACTGTTTAAAATTAAACCTTGTAGAATTGACTGATGATGGTGAATGTGTTATTTAATGCATTGGAGATGTAGAGTGTAAGATTTTAATGTCTGTGCTATTTGTAAATTGTAAATATTTGTATGGTTAAGTCTTTTCTTTGAGGAAATTGGCAGAACTATAGATGTGTGTTGTGGCTCATAACTCTATATAAAATTATATTGAAGTCTGAAGTCGACAGATGTCCCAGACTTATTATTATTCATTGGCAGGTAGGAAGAAATCCTTAATGGCAGGATTTATCTTTTAATATGAGTTATAATTTTAAAGAGAAATGTTTAGTAGTTTCCCTAACCTGTATAAAATAAAGCTATTCAAACATAAATGTCCCTGATTAGCATCAATGTAGAGCACAGCTTGGTTTGTAAAGTAGTTGTCAGATCCTCCAGAAATTAAAATTAGGTTTAATTGACATTTAATCAGTTTACTTTAGTATTAGAAGTGATTTAAAAATAGGATATCTCTATTGTTTTGAATCTCCAGCTCACTGTATGAGTTAATTTTCATTTGTTTAGATTATTTTATAGGAAAAGTGACTTTAAAAGTTGATATTTTCAATGTCCAAAGCAGGAATTGAATAAATATAAGATATTAATTAACTAAAGTTACATTCTCATTATAGGACAATATTGAATGTTTAAAATTTAGGCCCATAGTAGTGTCACTGAAGTGAACTACAGATATGTCTAAAGAAAATAATAATAAAAGCTATTGTTGAGTTTTAAGAAAATAAAACCGTGAATATATATATATATATATTTAACAATGCAATAAAAATATATGATTATTAGAGAGTAACTAATAATATTTGGCTTATAAATGAATTTTGTTCCATAATATATTTGGCTTGTATAAAGCAAATACTAAATGATTTTCTTGTTTGACTCTAATTTTAGAGCATTGTTGTCCAGAAAGTTGCAGAGAGGAATGTAAAGATGTAATAATTTGATTGTGAAATTCAAAAAAAAAAAAAAAATACATGTAGGTAAACTAATTAGACAAGCATAAATGGAATGAACGAATTCCACATTGCTTCTATGAGAATAAGATATTTGAAATTTTTTTTTTTACTAACATTTCAAATGATATTAAAATCAAGACAGATGGAAATGATAGACGTTTATCTGTGCAGAAATTAAAATGCTTAATGATTTTAGAGAAGGGAAAAAGTGTCGTTATTTTTTTTTTCTTTCTGTAGAGGGGAGATGTTGTGAATGTTCAAATTGATGATCCAGGTATATATATATAAAAAAAAAATAAACAATTCAGTACAATATAAGTTTAACTAAATAGGATCGATATTATTTTATATATTTCATATATGAATGCAGTCACCATAGTAACATTATTATATACAGTTCAATGTTTTTTATGTTGTGTATATTTGTTTATAAATTAATTTAAAAAAATATTATTATTAAAAAATATAGATATGTGTAAATTATTGATGTTTATCAATAATTTAAAAGGTTATTATATCAATTTTGTATTTTGGTTTGTAAATAATAAAAAAAATTGTAATCGAATTTGGATTTAATTTTCATGTATCTTTTTCTCCGAACTTACCCCAAAACCGCGCGAAAACCACTATAAGAAAATTGATAGAATTGAGTTTTTAATTGAGTAATATTGAATGGTCGTCAAGATACGAAAAACGTCAGAAAGAGAACATATAAAAAAGACGCGACAGAATATAACAGGATCTTCTTCATCATTTTGCTATAGTCAAGGACAGACATATTTTCTGTCTTAACAAATAAAGTTTTTTCAATATTTTTTTTTTGTGTGTAAAACCATAAAACATGGAAAAATAGTGGAATTATCTGCCCGTTCAATCATTTAGCGGGCAGTTGCGAAAAGTTTCCGGGGAAAGCGGCAGCAAAGTAAAAAAAAAAAAAAACCTATGAGGTAAAGGAAAATGCTTTATAAAAAAAAAAATGGATTTGCGTAAACATCGTCTCACGATTAAAGGAACAGGAACCCACTGGATCAATTCACATCATAAAAGGGATAATCAAAGTGCACTCACCTCTTCGGACGGAAAAAGAAAACTTTTAGTGAAGCCTTATAAAGTTTGCGATTATTATTTCTGACAAAGAAACTTCTCTTTACACCATAAGAACTGAAGTCAATCAATGGGCCAATAAATAGTGAACGAACAGACTCATATATATATATGGTATGATTTTTTTTTTATATAAAATGTGCGTGTATTAATTTTTTTTATATGTAATAAAAGGGAATGATTTTTTTTTATTATCTCTAAAAGTAATATAATTTATTAAATGAAGATGATCGGAAAGACTCAAATATATTTATTATTTCATATTCATTTATCCGTTATTATTTTGATAAACAAATAGATTTTGATACCCTCCTATTTCACATTTTTTTTTGGTATCGGTTATATGTAAATTTTTTTTTTAGTAAAATATCCAAAAGCCTTTCCCGTCATTTACTCATTCATTTTTTTTTTGTCGTAATTGTTATTGCAACATATTCAGAGATACACATAGCAATTTGATCATTTTTATTTAGTCAACCAATCTAAAATATAAGGTCATTTCCGATGTATTTTATCATTAATATTGTCAATTTTCTTTTCTATAATCTAATAAATTGAGTTAATTTAAATATCAAGACTAGGTTAATTATTTTGTTTTATTTGGATTATATAAGACGGCGTAGCTATTTAAGTAACAAGATTCAAACTCAGCTTGGCAAGCGAATTGGAATATAAGATAAGGTATGTTTTGCTTATTAGTATTTTATTTTGTTTCCATATGAATTTTATATTTATATTTGCATTCGAATATTATATATACATATTCTCATTTATCTTAGTTAATATTACAAAGTCAATCATTTCATGTTTGTCTGATTCCGTCATAAAAATCTAAATAGATTATACTTTATCGTTTGGTTCAGAATAATTCGTCTTGGATATTTTCCTTAAACTCCTATAAAATGAAGAGAATAAACTTCATTGACCGATTTAATTGAATATTATTTTGATTTGTATAAATATCAATTATAATCATATGTTTTAATTGTTGCCGGTCAATTTTTATTCAATTGTTTAAAATTTCAAACAGATTGTATTAATACTCACAGGTGAATAAACATCCAATAGAAGCTCGATATGTCTTTTATGTAATGTGGTTGGACATTGTAGATTTAGAGATGAGCTAATAGAGTGTTGATATTAAACTCCAGTGAAGTATTCTATTTTAAAAACATAAACGAAGCACTAATTAAGCAGCACTTTATTGGAAGATATTTATAAATTATTTATAAATTATTTTGTAGCTTCTTAGTAAACCATAGACGTATATTAATTTGTTTAAACATTTAAGTGAGTGCATAAATTTTCAAAGTGTTTATAAAATTATAATAAAACCAGTTGATGCCCACAGAAAATTATTAATTAGAGATTGAAGTAGAAAGAAATATATATCGCTTATTAACACGAGTGTTTATCTTTCTATTTAGCGTTTATTAAAATAGATATATATATTTGGGTTCAAGTATTATTTTGTTTTGATATTTAAATAATGTCTATATGTAAACAAATGTTTTGTAAAGTACTATTACAGGTACTTAGAAGCTTATCCATTAAGTTAAAAAGGGCAGCATTTTTAAATAATAAAGTAGATTTAAATTACTATAACAGTAACAGGCTAATAAAATATATATATTGGAATCTGTTTTAGTTATTAATTGGATTTGATTTTGATTAGATTGCCAATCAAGTAGTTAGCCTAATCCTATATTATTGTTTAGGGCAATAGTAGTTGGTTTCACTGCTCTTTGCAATTTATGTTGTAATTGTGATGGATTTGTTGATGTCTGGAGCAGATAGTCTCATTATTCCTTCATTTCACATATAACTTAAGTAAATTAAACTTTAAGAGAGATTATTTGTGCTTTGTGATGGTTTATTACATAACGGCGACCCGATTGAGCTAGACCAGATTAATTTAAATTAGATTTTTAGATTTTTTTATCAGATCAGATTGATCATCCTAACCATCACCTTCATCCATCAATTCAATCAGTTACAAATTGGCACCAACATTTTGGGCCTTCTTTCTTCAATTTAAATGGAATACAGCATTCAACAATTCCGACGGTTACAATATATATATATATATATGTATATATATATATAGTATTCAATTATTTAAAAAAAAAAAATTTTTTTTATTCTTTTATACATACAGAGATTTATATGTATAGATTTATTATTATGAATAAGCAGTTCTTTTTTTTGTGATTTATTATATAATATTTTTTATTATTAAATAATATGTGTTAAATTTATTTAACTTTCATTTTGTTAAAATAGAGTAAATCAGAAAAGTGTGAAACAGGGCAATTAAAATTGTTAGATTAGGAGATAAAAAAATGTACACGTGTGAAACAATGAATAGATCTGTACAAACACAAAGATGCTTTTACACTTATTCCTGATGGCTATAGATGGCCAGCTTTGTTGTTATCTGTATCTTAAGATTATTTTTACAAAAGAGGTGCTTTGATGTAGATAACGATAGCGATCAATTTTAAGTCAAACTTGTGAAGCTTTGATTTTTTTTTTAAGATAAAGATTTCCAGATGTTTTTTTTTTCTTTGGTTGAAATTCGCGATATAAATGATTAAAACAATTTTTTTTGATCAGTTAATCATAAATTTTTTTAGAGAGATGATCAGTCAGTCATAAATTTTTTTAGAGAGAGATGATCAGTTAAATTATTATTATTATTTTGAGACTCAACTCAGTTGGTCCTTCCTTGTTATTATTCTTAAGCAGAAATGTAAGCTCGAATTTTTTTTTTAAAAAAGAGAGTGAACGCTTTAATTTTTTTTTCTCACTCCTTGAAAGTTGAAAAAAAAAAGAGCAAATGAAATGTGCGTTTATATAAAGCAATTTCCAGCAATATTAAAGAAGAGGAGAGAAATGGAACAAGATTGAATTTATTATAAGTTAGTAATAATTATAAAAATGATATTAACATATTTGGTTATGCATAAGACTATGCCTCTGCATTGCTAAACCATTTTTTCTGCTTCCTGGTTAATACAGAAAGAGTCAAAATCGCTGATCTGTCTATGAAGTCATGTATCCAGTAATAACCAACAAAATGATAGATTTTGAAGCCAACCACACAAGCTATATGGAATGCTTTATTTCTAGTTCCTGGCTTATTAAAAGCTCATTACCTTCCAATGAATGGAGAAGAGGAAATAGAAGAAAAAGAAAATTTATAACATCCATGTAGAACCAAGTTTGAAGCCATAAATCAAATTTTTGTTGATTTACCTCAATCATCTAAAGTGTCGACAGCAATTATTTTTTTTAAAGAAGAGAAACAAGCAAATCCACCGGTACCTACTTATTCAAAGTACTTATAATAACTTTTTTTTTAAATGGTAGAAGGAAGCCAATCAACAGTGAATAATAATGGAATTGAAGAAACAAGAAAGTCAATTGATTCAGCATTATCTTAAAAGTATCTGCAATAACTTTCTTTTTTTTTTGTTGTTGTTGTTGGTGAGCAAAGAAAAGCAGTCTAAAATTCAAATTCAGGACATTAATAAGAAGTAAAAAGTAGACGGGTAAATATGAACTTTCTTTAACCGATTTTATTCTTTTACTTATTAAAAGTAAACCTTAATTTACTGGTCAAAGCAATTTTCTTTTTTGATACAGAAACATTAAAGACTTGTTTATCTATAGTTATTTGCAATATCTCACAACATAGCACAAACATAGTTTAAATCTTTAAACTTAAATTTTTCATTATTTTTTTTTATTATATATTGTAATGTTGAAATGTTTTTTTTTTTTAATTGTTCTTCAGTTGTTAATGATAATGAGCAACCTATAGATATATGCATTTATAATGTTTTTTATTTTTATTTTATCTTGTTGCATATTAAAAATTAATATATGTATTTTATTTTCTTTCGCTATAAGGTTGCAAAAGAGAAAAGATATTTTTATATATGTAATTTATGGGTATACATTTTAAACATATATGTTAACATTACCGAATGCGTGAATGTGTAACTGTTTATCCAAACACATCAAAGAATAGGTTATATATGATTAGTTTAAAATAGTAAATTAAAAAGTAGGGCATTACATTTGAATGGAAATGAAATGACATATACAAGTTACACCTGAAATTTATTTTATGATATGATAAGTAAGAAAATTCTTAAATAAGCATTTATAGAATATGTATTTTTTTTTCTAATATTGATTTAAGTCAGCTTATTTTGAGATATCAAGAAAAGTGACAAACCTATATATTAAGTTTATTTGCTTATACTTATATGAATTTTTATATTAATAAGCCATTTATTTAATTGTCGATTTGACTTTAAAGAAGGAAAGAAAGAGTAGTAGTGTTAATAAAATATAATTATATATCTTAATTGGTTTCCGAGTTATTATTAAGAATATTGTGTTTTTTGTTTTTTTTTTTTTTGTCTTAATTCTATCATTTTAATTCATCATCATTGCTCGCAGTTATTAAGTATTACCATTCGTATATATTGAGCAATCACTTGCAAATATTAAGCGTCCGCAAAATAATAGGTAAACTAGAATGTTGATATTTAAGTATTTAAGGATTATGCTTGAGAATAACCAAATTTTGATAATTATAGTTCAACATAGAAAGCTAAAATTGTGTTGTGTCCATGAATTTAGATCATCCTCATCAAAGATGGATATCATGTTATTAGTTAAAAATGTTTCAAATAATACTATATAAAAGTTATGATCGCCATCAATCATCATTAATAAATTATAATCATTAAATTTAATGTTTAGCGTAATGAATATATTTTAGTAAATAGGGGTTTATAGAAAATTGAATATTATGCAAAGAGATTCATGATGATCAATCATCACCATTAGTATTATTAAATCCCAGTATGAAATAGGATAATTTTAATAGATGCCTATAAGTTTATAAAGATGAATTTATTGTTGTGAGTTTATTGATAAGCCATGGCTGGTATCATCATCACTATTATAATCATTATTATGATATCACTATTATTATCATTATTATGATATTATTATCATCATCATCATTATTACCTTTATTGTGATAAATAATCTAGTTAAATGGCCATCAATATCAATAATGGTCTTCACATGCTTGTTTGGAAGCCATTAATAGGATTATACATGTCTGTTCATCAATATACGCTAATGAGCTAGCAATGTCTATAAGAATCTTTGATCTATAGTATAAACTTTGGTAATATTGGGATCTTGTAATTTTATCAATATAGATAAAATGTAAGAATGTCATTTTTGTTCAATAGTCATCCAAGTCATGTGTAATAAATATGTACTGAATGAGTTTGAACTCAAGTACACTATAAATAGATACTTATCTAGATTGAAAACAATCTAGTGGCGCTCATGGGAAAACACATGTACTTAGCTAAACTGAATAAAGAGTGATATCATCCCTTTCCAACTTCATAATATTAGTTTTATAAAATATATTTTTTATAAGTTGTCATGAATAGCACCCGTGTCGTGCAAGAGACCATGAATGGTCTTATATATTTGGAAAGAAGGATAGGAAGGATTCTTTGTTAGAAGAACCTAGTATTGGAGATAAGCATAAGGCACTCCAGGAATCTCACAGTGGGTACTTTTATTCAGTTGCTATATTTAATATTATTTTTATTAGATGACAATGGCCAGTATGTTTTATTGTTCAGATGACTGCCCCAATATATAAATAAATACCAAGAATCTTTAATGCTGATATTTTCAAGTGGCACAGTGATTCTATAATTTCTTTATCTATGCTATGATAAATTGATATAGTTACAAATGGTACAAATTGGATAGGCATATATCTAATAATTAATAATTTCCCCTATCTAAATATTTATTATAGTTACAAATACATATTTATATTAATTTATAAATATTGTTACAAATGGATTGAAATATGCCACACACCTGAGAGAGGTGTATTTCTATGTTAATTTAAATAGTTACAAAAAAACATATTTATATTAATTTATAAATAATTGTTACAATATATATATATATATATATATATATATATATATGTTATAGATTGTCTTGTTATATATATATATATATATATATATATATATATATATATATAACAAGACAATCTAATCACTACTTCAGTTGATTATCCCCATCATAATGGAAGAAAAAACTTCTCAATCATATTTAAATAAAAATGAAAAATATATTACACAAGAGAAGTGGGAGAAATTTGAAAAAATACAAATCTTAAAAGACTGTCAATCTTTAATTCATTTACAAATTATTAATTGACTACTATAGCAAAATGTTATGCAAATAAAAATTTATTCAAAACAAAAACAATTGAATGTATTTTTTGCACATTTTATAAATGTAAATGATATAGATAAATAGCCTTGGAAATTATTCATGGGAGATTGAAGGATTCTGCAACAATTTTCATAAAGAAACATTAACTTAGTTTCCACATATAAAACAATGAACATTTTTCAAAGTGTTTTACTTTCAAGATTAGATGGTAGATGGGTTGGCTATGGCTTAAAAAATGGGGGAAAAAAATTCAAAATAATTTGGCCAAGATTCCACTCCAAGTCACAGTTATATATGATCCATGGCATTTCTTCACACAAAATTTTATCATGTTCAATAAACACATGAAGGTATTTGTGTACTATACCACAATGAAGAAAAGATAGGAGGCCTTTTCACATACCCAATAAAATAATAATTTTGTGAACATCAAATAAACCTTATGATTTGAGTGTTATTTCCCATCGAAAAATGTGTTTTTAAACATGCACAAAAACATGTTTTGTAATGTGTCCCAAACAAAAGCTATTCTATTGCTGCCTTTTGAAGATTTTGGTTGTATATCATATTGAATTCTGTGGGTGTATAAAAATATGTTTTCTGTCTCATTAATAAGTTTGTTGTTAAAATTTGAAATTAGTTGTTGTTGTTACTTAATTCTGCATTTAAAAAGTTTGATGTTGAAATTTGAAATTAGTTGTTGTTGTTACTTAATTGTGGGTTTGTTAATGTCAATTTTTGGTTAATTTCTAATCTTTCATTTCAAGTTAGTTCTTTTGTAAGTGTGAACCCCAGTTTGTGGATACACTAAATTGTAAGTGTCGGTCTCTCTGCATAAGCCACCAAATATCCACTATTGAGAAAGAATTCGGCCTTGTTGATTTTTCCTTTGTGAAAAAAAAGCCTGTCGTCAATTGTCAAATCAAAATAAGGCAACTAGAAATAAGATAAAATAACAGCCATCCAAGCAGATTTTTTAAAAAAGACAATGTTTTTGCAACTGACAAATATAAATAAATAAGGCAAAAAAAAGAATAACAATTAAACACTTACTTTTCAATATACATTGCAATTGTCAAATAGAAATAACACAACTAGAAATAAGGCAAAATAACAGCCATCCAAGCAGGGTAATTTAAAAAAAGGACAATGTTTTTGCAACTGATAAATATAAATACATAAGGAAAAAGAACAATCAAACACACATTTTTCACGATTGCAGGGTTGATTTTCTTTCAACTTGATATCATCGCAAGATTACATCTTGATCACTTTTTACTCAAGCCTAAAAAGCATTTTATCAAAAGTGCTGCAATTTACACTTAATTTTTTTTATTTGCTTATTGAATTACTATATTGACTTCAGTTCTTACTTTTGTTTTCTTTTTTTTTTTTTTGGCATTACTGTTGTTATTGTTATTGTTTTTTCCCTTTAATTAAAAAAAAATTGCCATTTGTTGATTTGAAAACTTACATTGCATGGAAAAATTCTGTTTACACTATGTATTGTGAAATCACATGTTCCATAAGCATTTCGGACAAGGAATTGGGGAGGGGGGATTTCTGATTGAAACAATTCTCCATCCTGTTTCTGCAAGAAGACAATTCAAAATTGATTATTTCAAGTACATAGCATGATCTATTATGAGCTGGTTAGTACCATCTGTGTGTATGTAATGTTTTGTTTTTAAAAACCATTTCTATACATTTTTTTTGAAATTGATTGAATTAAGTGTCAAAGCATCATCATCTGCATGTGTCTATTTAATAAAAGTACATGTATATTTCATATATATATATATTTTCCTTTTAAAATATATATACACCAGGGTCTTGTGTTATGCAGTAGATAGGTTCCTCAGAAAACACGCACAAAAGAAATCGCACAAAAATAAGTGTAACTCACCTTGAAAAATGGGGAATAGGTGCTGTAATTTTCAGAATTCACATAAAAGCAAAACAACAAGAAAAAATTACTTTAAAATTCACATTAAAAAAAATAAACAAATGAAGTATGACTAATAAAAAATTTCAAATATTTAAAAAAAATTAATACAAGACAAACTTTTTTTATTAACTACAGTATTTAATTTTAATGTTTCATACATATTTTAATCATTACTGCTAGCGTTCGTTTGTAAACTGGTAAGAAATCAGATTCAATGTGATGTGATGTATTGTGGCTTCTCCTTAAACGAAATCAAGAATTTCTCAGCAATTATGCCCAGAGAAACCTGTTAGCCACTTTATTTTTATTCGTGATGTGATGTACAACTAGCGCTACTTTCAGTCTTGTCCTGTGTTAATGGTTTTGTTTCTATATTAAAAAAATGAGATCGAAACAAAAAGATTATACATTATCACTTGTAAGATTATTTTCAGTTTATAAAATCAATAAAATCTTAATTATTTATTTAAAAAATCTATGAATATTTATTTCTGTTATACTTAACAAAATAAGTTTTAAAAGTTTAAAATTTTTGAATATTTATCATGATATTTTTATATGTAAGTATAAATCTATTATTATTATTTACTCATTAGTATAAGTAGGTTATTTATATAGAAGCTAACATTCTAAAAACAGCTTCAGGCCATATTCACGTTAGCTGCTAATATAATGTTATATTTTTAAAAGACAAAAAGTATTTCAAGCCAAAGTAAGTTATTAATAATTTAAATTTCTAGATATTTAATAAATATAGTGAAATATGAAGAATATTAAGAAGAAACATGAATCGCATAACTTCAAAATCGCATTAAAATAATCCGCATAAAATGAGACCTAGGTGTATATTGGGTATTATGTGGGTAAATATCATCTGTGTGTATGTAATGTTTAAGTATGTGTTTTTAAAACTATTTCTACACATTTTTTGAAATTGATTAAGTGTCAAAGCGTCATCTGCGTAAGTGCAGATTTCATATAATTTTTTTTTCCCTTTTTAAAATTTTTTAGATCTTTTGTACTATTCCTGCAACAAAGAAAAGATAGGAGAGCTTTTCACATTGGTATCAATGCATTGGTAACTTTATAATGTTTGATAACTTTGTAAATGGTTGCCAAAATAAGGTTACATAGTTACCAGTGTATTGATACCAATGTGAAAAGGCCTATCTTTTCTTCAATGCAGGAATAATACACAAGTATCCACACAAAAATATAATCATGTGTAACTTTCATTGTAATTCAAATTATTATACAATATTTTAATATATAAAACATTTATTTAATATGTATTTTTTTCTTGTAATTAATAATTTATTTATTTTTTTGCAAGTAAATATTATATTAGTGAAATTGTATAGCATTAGTAATTTTTTTTTCCTATTTTGTTCGTAAAGATTACAAAATATTCAACTTTGAAATAAGTTCTTTTATATTTGATCTTATTTGTTATAATTGTTCAAAATTTCAAATAAGTTATTTATTGAGAAGGCTTTTTTTTTTCTTTTTTTTTTACTGAGATAAAAAATACATGTAAATTTGAAAAATGTGTGAAGAAAAAATATAGAGAATTGTTGTAATGGTAGGACCCAGAAATTAGATCATCTTTCAGATCTACTACTTACATAAAATATATTTCGAAAGTTTAATTTCTAATAATTTACTTTATATTATTATTTATCATTGCAAATAAAAATTCCTTTTACATAATTTTAGTTTACATTTGCTACCTCAAAAATTGCTTATTTAAATTACAGCAAAAGAAAATGTATATTTACTCAAGAAATGTTTTATAATAAAACATTGCAAACTAATTTGGAACTACAACTTTACCCCATTTAGCAATTGGCTACTTAGCGATATTTCACAATAGCGATCATCATCAATTTGTACCCACCACTTCGATTTACAATTGATTTTTCACCATAATGATCGGGAAAAAATTTAAAAAAATTTTTGGGGGGCAGCCATCTTGAATTTTCCGTCACTGATGACATCAGAGAATAGGTATTTTAAATTCATTTTACCCAAAAGCAAAAGTATATTATTATAATACATATACAGGTAATGACTTTGCTCTAATTGTATAGCATATCCAATATTTTATTCATAAAACACTATTAAGCATCACATGATCACATTTCCTATACTAGCACATTAATTGTTGATAAACAGAGCAAAACTCTCCATACAGTATTGCCACCTGTGCTAAACTGAGTAATCAATTGATGCCAGAAGGCTTGTGCATAAAATCCCTATCTAATGCCTACTCATCCAATATCCCCAGACTAGTTTCTGGCTTAATGGTTTAACACCAATCCTGCCTAATAGGATAGTGGTGGCTATGGTTGTAAAAGAGCCAAAGACACCAAAATGTATGGGTGCTGAACTGAGTTCAGACCCATATGACTATATAAGCTATTGAGCTTAGATTGAGAATATTTTTTTTGTTTTCAATTTCATTCTCATAGTTTTGTAGTTAAGTAGAGATAAAAGGTGGTTGCTAGAGGGTTGCATTAGATCTTAAGATCTAGATTCAGTGCTCTCAGATCCAAAGCTCCTCACTGACGAAGGCCACAAGCCAGAAACTAGTCTGGGGATATTGAATGAGTAGGCATTAGATAGGGATTTTATGCACAAGCCTTCCTGCATCCATTGATTACTCTGTTTAGCACAGGTGGCAATACTGTATGGAGAGTTTTGCTCTGTTTTTCATAAAACACAATGTTAGTGCTGCATTCAGTATTTTGATTATAGAATGTATAAACTTAAATTATAAATAACTAATGAATCTTTGTCTCTCTCTATATATAAGTGTTGAATGTCTTTAGAAAAATTAAACTTTATTTAAATATAATATACAGTACTTGGATTATTTAAATAAAGTTTAATTTTTCTAAAGACATTTAACACTTATATTAGATGATGAAATACTCCAATATACAAATACAGTACAACTAAAATACCATCATCACAAGCTTGTTTCTTAATTATGCACACCCAAATGGTTTCAAATCAAAAGAAAAATATTTTTAAAAAAAAAGTTTAAAAGAAAAACAGATTGCATTTAAAATAAGTGTTAACGAATGAATAATCTTTCTACATGAATGGGGGGGGGGGCACTATTACATTACTAAAAATATACAGTAAGAAAAATAAATTTAGCTCTATGTTTTAGAAAATTAACAATTAGATTTTTTTTTTTTTTTAAAAAAAAATATTATTTTTTTTTTCTAAAGTTGACTATTTACGATATGCATTAAGCCTTTTGTTACTCTGGAGTCTTTATGTTCAATTAAATAATTTATAATTAAACATTGTTTTTTAATTTGAATAATTTCACATACGTAATAAACATAAATGTGTACAGTAACAAATTTTAAAAAAATCCACTTCAGCATGGATTTTTTTTTCATTATGATGAAAAACTTCTGCGAAAGGATATAAAAACTATTAAATTCAAATTCAGTTTCACTTTCTCTTTCTTTTTTGCTGTTCTGTACTTTTTAAACAGTGAAAATATGCATTTTTTTTCCTAGTGATGTAAAACTTTTATTTTTAGATACCATATTTAATTATCATTACAATGAAAAAAACAAGAAAATCTTTGAGAGGAAACCAATGTAGATATTTTACGTCGAGAGGAACCAAGCAATTTTATCCCCATAGACTGCCATTATAAATAAGTATTCTGTATATGATATTCTTGCTTAACGATGAGTTTTGGAGGACCAATTGCCATCGCTAAGCGGGATAAAGGTGTATAATAAAAAATCCATGTGATAATTAGGAAAGTGATTAATAATGTGATTAACTGTCATGTGATATTAAAATATATGATCATTTGTAACGTGATGAAATTCTGAAATGTAATATATATATATATCACTATTACTTAGCTTGGTTACATTAAATAAAGAAGGAATCAGCTATAATGAAAGTAACAAAAATTAGATTGTATTTGAAAGCAAATTAGTGTTTACTGGAGTTGCAAAAATAACAAAAGTGAGTCAAAAGCATAATAAAAACTAGTAATAACTGAAATATTAGGATATAAAAAAGAACTGATGACAGATTTTATAGAAAAAAATTGGAGAAGATATTGAACTGTTAATGGCTGTTAATTACTGCTGCTACTATCAGAATAAAATAGCTTAATTTATCATATTCAGAATATTTGTCATAACAGTGATAAATATAAAAATATATATAACAAACCCTGACTTACAATTAAATAAACATTTTAACTAAAATAATTAAAAAAGGAAGTATAACCGGAATTACTGATAGCATCTATAAATAAATAAAACATTTTACATGGTCATGGTCAGAGGTTGGGGGGGGGGGAGATTCCTAACAGATATATTTTAAATGCTTTCTCTGGCTAAGCATTTATCACAAAGCTTGTTGAGCAATTGGCAAATGCTCATTGTTTTTATATCTCGCAAGCTTAAGAGAATTGGGTCATGTGATACATGATTCATATTTTGACTATTTATTTACATGGCTGGATTCAAATTCAAGTCAAAAGTAAATTACATTATTATTTACCTTACTACGCTCTAAAGAAAAAAAATCTGACTAACAAAATTATACAAACAATATGGAAACATATAATAAAATAGTCAAGCATTGGTGGCCGAGTGGTTACCACAGCAGCCTTACAAGCAGTTGTACCGGGGTTCACTTCAGGGCTGACGCTTTGACACATTAAAAAAATGTAATAAATATATTTGCATTATATTATTAATTAAGTATCATATTGAATACAGTAAGTACCCCTTCCCCTTTCGAAAAAAGTTCGGAAAATATTTATTATTTGTTTTTTAATTATACTGTATTCTTAACTAAGTATCATAATAAATATAGTAAATAATTTCTTTTACAAGAAAAACTCGGGAAATAATGTACTTTTATTATTTTCTCCATATACTTTTTTATTGTAAAAACATGAATTTAAAGTAATATATATAGAAAAAGAAATTAATGTTGTTACATATCTTCTCTTTCACAAACTTTTTAAGTACATATAATAAATCAACACAAACAATTTTAATAGTACTGAAAATTCAATTAATTAAATTATTTCAATTAATTAGAATTTTTTTTACTAAGGATCTAATTAACTAAATTTTTATTAACAAACAAAAGATGATCATCTAGATTAGTACTTCCCAAAAAACGAAAACATTTAAAAAAAATATTCACATGTGTTTCATCTGTTAAATAACACAAAATTAAGTCATCGTGGTTATTTCATTTTCCAAATAAACATACGAAATATAAGTTATAGCTGATCAATATAAAAACCACTGACATGAAACAAGCAAGTGTATCATACATACCACGCATTGTTGGGAAGTCCAGCAAGCATCAACAACTATGTGGATTTAAAGATTTGTTTCCAATATACCTCTACAAATAGACAATTATAAAATCTAATTTATGTTTATTTTTGAACTGTCAAGCAAGCAGTTAACATTACAGCAGGTACAATAAGTTTGTGCAAATTTTAATTCATATTCAATACCTTTCAATTTTTATGGATTGTAAATCACACACGAATTATATTATTGTTATTTAATAAACAATAATTTGCACATGAATATTTTTATACATTACCTTATATATCAACTGTATATTTCAGTCTTCTAGTATTTATTGCTAATAAAATAGCATTTGAAGTGTATAAGTCTATATATTTGTCACTTTTTATTATCATATTAAAGAAAACAGGAAAGGCAAATAAATGTTAATAAGAAAAGGGTATTTAAATAACGACAAATTAAAATTGTTAACTGATACTTTAATTGTTTATTAATTTTTTTTTTTTTAAATTATTTCTGAACAAATTTTATTCAAATACATATATTTAATACTAAGTAAATAATAAAGTCCAGTTTTTTTATTTTCTTTAGTATTTTCTTTTTTGTCTTTTGCCAATTTTGGTTCCAAAAAGACAAATTGCATTTTTTTTAGTTAAACAGAATATTATATGTTTTGATAATTTATACCCCTATTATGATAAATAAGCACACACACTTATAATATAATGGTTGAATCTAAGAAAAATGTAAACACATGGCTTTATTCAGTTGCCTACAAACATTACATTTCCTATGTTAATTTGATTTGCCAAAAACTTTCATCAGATGAAGATATAAAACCACTAGACTACAAAAATATTTGACAAAAATTCTTATTGATAAAAAAATTATTTTGTTGGCGACTATTACAATTTTTTTTTTGAGAAAGCTGACATTGGCAGAAATTCTTTTCTATAACATCCAATCAAGATAATAATGAGTTGCATGTTTATTAAAACAATTCATTATTAAATGCTAAATAAGGAAAACACTACTATTAATGAAGATTTGATCTAATGGCTATGTTACACAAACCAATATCTAATACCACTAAAAAAATTTCTTTGAATAAAAATACTGTGCAAAAAGAATTGTCAAAATAGACTAATATATTGAAAACACTTTATGCGAATATAACAAAATATCTTAATCCTCTATTTAGTTTGGTGAATCGACTTTGCCAGAAAATTAAATCTTATTTTCAGAATGTAATTGATTCATAAAAGGAAAAAAAAATGTCAAGAATTATTATTTATAAAAATTAGCAAATTGATACTGTAAGAAAATCAATATTTCATGCATTGGAAGAGTATTTTTTTTTTTAAAAGAAAAAGACATTCCCCTATCAAATATCTTATTAGCTGCTATTAAGTACTCTAGGGAAGATAAGGTGTTAAGAATACTATTGATAAAATAGAGCCAAAACATTAGCAAACTGATAGCATTGCACAGATCGATTCTTTTCATTAGGATTATTTTTAATGTTGTTTGTGATTTTTATTTTAATGTGATGTGATGTACTGTAGCTTCTTCTTAAATGAAGTCAAGAATCTCTCAGCAATTATACCAAGAAAAACTTGTTAGCTACTTAATTTTACATTTGCCAGTCTAAGTTTTCCCATATTCTGCTCCATCCCATTTCTGCAACATAATCTTTGTCAACTTTACAGCTTTTATATCTAAATCCCTCTTATCTTTTTCCAAACCCAGCATAAAAATCAATAATCTACTTTCTGTATAATCACTTTTTTCATATTTATTTTTCCATAACTTCATTATATGTGCCCTTTCGGTTTTCAAGCATTTACATTCAATTAACAGATGCCTAATATTATACTTCATTATGGAGCATCACCTAGGCAAGATCAACATTAGTCACTGGGATATTGCCGCTTATTAAAACTCAAAATTTATATAGGAAAAAAATTAAAAAAGAAAGCCTACATCTTACAAGGAGGCATGGTAAGTCATATATTACCTATATCTTATAATGAATCATTTAGAAAAGATCATTATGCAGGACAACATTGAGTGTAATCAACAGCATAAAAAATTAATGTTAAACAATAACAATAATTTAGATTTAATGAATACAAACTTAGAATCAGTTTCAAAGCCTTTAACCTTAAGAAAAACAAATAAACCAAAGAAATCAAATAGTTTATATCAAAATAATACTGTGGATAATCCTTATTCAATAGATTTAATGTCTGCAATAATATTACTAAAGACAATCAAGGTCAAAAATTAATGTTAAAATCTGATTTTCAACCCACTAATAAAAATGCAATACAACATGATTTGAACTCAATTTCATTTAATAGTTTGATACAGGACTCCTCAAACTATACTCATACCAAATCTCACCCAGAAATTCCAAAGGATAAATTTTCTATGCAGTCCGTTGCTAAAACTGCACATAGTGATCTCAGTAATAGAGTTATTCACGAAGAAGCACATAAAATGCAAGTAACACATGATAATTTTGAGTTACAAAAAGATCAACATAATAAAATAAATGAAATTTCTAGTAACAACAACCCTACTTATGCCAATATACTCAAAATTAAATCTTTTTTAAAAGCCTCAGAAAACACATATATAGTTAATGACAATTTAGACCAAAATAACTCTACTAAAAGATCATCTAATCATACATATACATTCAATAGACAGAATTATAATGAACAGCAGTATCAAGATCTCAAACAATGTTTACCTAAAATCTTATATAAGTCACTGTTTAACTTTAGTAGTGACAAAAATTTAATTTTGGCTATCACTGATCCAAACTGTATATAAATGAAATTTTCAACAGAGCAACTCTTTGAGATTACTAAAAGTATGACTTGGGTAATGGTATACATAGGATTTTAAACCACCCCAATGACCACTATATAGCACTAGAATTCAATAATTGGGCAGTCAGAAATTATTTTAAAAATAACATCAAAACATTAAATGATGAATTTATATGTTGTATTGATCTGTATAGACCAAATGTACTACACGGTAGAATTAAAAACTGTCCCATATATTTTTATCAAGAACATCTCCAGGATTCTCTTAAAGCCTTTGGTAATGTGAGCAAGTTCAATTACCTTCTGGCAGAAGTAGCTGGGTTGCAAATACTCTCCAATATAGCTTCATTTCAAATAGTAATGAAACAAAATGTATCTCCTACTGATATACCAACTGTGATTCTTCATAAAGGCTCACCAATGATATTATCATTTCGGGGAGTAAGGCCTCAATTTTTTTTTTTGTCTAGAGAAGACATACTTAATCAAAGACTGACAATCTAGAGTATGTTTGGAATGTGGAAACAATATCATAACTGTAAGAGAAATACCACCTTAGCCCTGCATAACCATCCTCAAACACAATCTCCCTCACTTAATGACAGATGGACCATAGAGTCCAGCAATACCATTGTCAATATGAAGTGTCAAATTGATCACATACAAACATCATCTCACACCAGCCTGAAAATGCAAATGTAGACAAGGGAAAAGAGTCTACAACAAGCCTGCAAGAGATCTTAGAATTTCAGCACTTCCCTGCCTCAAGCCACAATAATAAGCAAAGTCAAACACATAAGCTAGGAAAAACAGTGCCTCAAGCTGACACACTGGAAACAAAGTGGCAATTAATAATGGTGAATGCTTCTTCAGAAGATCTTTTGGGTTATCAGCAAAATGATACAACAACTACAGCAAATGATATCCACAAGTTTCTGAAGGCAACTATAGCTAAACCACAGATTAAGGTCACTGCCTCCAGAAATACCAGAAGTCAAAACAAACAACTTAAAAATAAATAACAATCTTATCTATCTAAATCAGACTATTAATAGTTCAGATGAAGAAATTCCAATGGAGGTTTTGCCTGATAAGTTAGTTACAAAGAAAAAAAATCCACTGTTGCACATAAATCAAACTCTGAGGATGAGACAACTCAGGAAAGAAAAATAAATGTCAGGCCTTCAATCAGAAGAATAAAACTAAAATACCAATTTTTAAAAATAAAAGCCCTGATATGGAAGACTATATGAATGAAAAGGATAGTAATAAATTGAATATTATAATACCAAGCAGGCCTAATGAGAACTCACACCAAACCACTGAAGAAGATTGCCTAGACAACAGCTAATTGACAGATTTCATTGCACAAGAAGACAATTCAGATTGTAGAGTTGGAGATCCAGATTACTCCAACTAAATTTAGCAATTTCCTTATACAAATCATATTCTGTGAACCTTTTTATCTTCGCAGCAGGTGTAAAGTTTTTAATGGTCAATTAATGTTATATAACTTTGTTGGAGTTAATGTTAGGGGTTTGAATATCTTGGATAGGGTCTATGCTACTGAACAATGGGTTAAAATTAATAACCCATTTATATTCTTTATGAGTGAAACAAAATTGCATCAAAATATGGATCCTAAAATCAAAAACGGCTAGATTCCCTCGGATACGTCACTCTTTCGGTAAATTTAATCCCTGCCTGAAGAGTTGGTATGATTAACAACAAAAATATCCTCCAAATAACTTTACAATACTTCATATTAATGCTAATCTCCTCACAATTGTTGCCACATATCAAAATTTCACCATTAACATAATTTATGTTTATGCTGATAGATCCTGCAGCACTTTAATTAAGATTGTTAATACATTGAATATGGTAATGGTAAATAATAATAGACCCACACCAATTTTTGGAGATTTTAATATTAATTATTCCAAATTTAACAAGAGTTATATTAACTATTATAATAGACAGGACAGTTATGAGTGGCGATGGTCACCTTCCCAATGATTCTTATTCATTCTATACTAGAAAATACAAAACATTTATAGACCTTTTTTTTTTTTCACATACCAGATATCCATTTCCTAATCACAGCCAAATTAGAACATGTAATATTTTCAGATCATCTTGCCCTAATCATTCAGATTGAAGCAGCAAACAACAGTCTTCCCCACCAGTAACACTATTAGAATGCTAACAAAATGTCAACAACAGAAGTAATTCCATCTGAAATATACATATACTTCAGGAAAATATATATAACTTGACAGTCCCATTGAAGAGGCATGGTTTACCTTCATCGGCATCCTACAATTAATAATATTTCATCACTTACTCAAACGAAAGGGTCCAATAGCACTTCTCAAGGATCTAGATGAGCTGAGCAATAGAATATAAGCATACACTTCTATTTCACACACAATTGATGACATCATATCTATTAAGAACAATACAGAGCCAAGCAGAAGGCCCTTGCTGACTACCTGTCTATTAAGAGAACCAAGGTCTTTCTTGACCAACAAAACTGCTGGATGAGAGGCTACTTGTGTTGGGCACTGGGGACTGTCAGATCCCCTCCTACTCCCTCAATTATTAACATAGATGACAACTCCTTTGTTTGAGCATCAATGATAAATCAAATCCACAATTTTTTTCCAACATAAACTTCAAAAATCCAATCAAAACACCTCTCATGCTTTAGATGAACTGGTATGTCAGATGATCATGGTATCACTGAAACAATATTAATAGCTAAACTTCAAGAGCTGCCAGACAGAATTCATCCTGGGTTACATGGAATCCCGTGCTTCTTATTAGACTATCTAAGCCACTTTACAATTCTCCATCTTACACAAGATGATGAAACACTTAGCCCAGAAGAAACGTACAATACCACATTTATACTCTATAGCTTTAGTTCCCTTCTTAAAAAAATGAAGATTCTCATACTCTCAATAGCAACCAGCCAATCTCCATGTCTCCCCTTATCATCAAAATTTTGGAATCAGTTATTAAAAATACGATTTCAAAAAAAAAAATTACAAAATATCTCACAGTCACAATATGCTAAAAAACATTCTTTGCCAATTCTAGCCATTGACCAGATCAAAATACTAATTGATTATGTTAGGCAGCACAGAAAACAGGCAGTTATTGCAATACAACTTGATATCATTGCAGCATTTGATTCTCTTAACATTAACAAACTCTTATACATACTAAAACATCAAATTCTTACCTCCACTATTCAAATCATAGATAATCTTCTGCCGAATATAGAAATAGCCATCTTCTTGAATGGCAAGCTGTCTGAATTCTTTCATATAGATCCTTTACTACAGGTCATTGATAAATAACTTCCATGCATACTCATTCCTAGATTAGCAAGGCAAATAAAAGCCATAGCTTATATGGATATCATTATCTTCCTTCCTTCAGTTAAATACATATCTAAATTATTTGCTATACTGGATCAATACACAGCAGAATATGGTCATACCTTTAACCCCAATAAATTAGCAACTTGGAAGGTATGCTCAGGACAGAAATTGACATCAAAATTTACAACCAATCCACAAAAGTTACTAGGATTTGTGATACATAAAACATACAGTCAATGTCGCGAGATATACAAAATAACATCATACACTCCATGGAAAGCCTTACCAAGCATCTGCCCAAGGTCTACCTCTCCTTGCATGGCAAGATAATGCTCTTAAACATGAAGATCATGGCAAGGTTGAACTATTACTTGCTAATCATTAAAGTCACCAAAGTCTTCATTAGGAAAATGAACTCACTGGCAGCGAGGCTTTTCTGGGATGGTAGAGATGCTGCAATAAATATTGATAGAATGCAACTTCATCAAAGGTACAATGACCTGTTCTATCACTCCATACAAGCTATCCTTGTCCAAAAGATCTTCAATTTTATATCCATGCTCATCAGATTTTTTGGATATTCTCAGGTGATCCAGCCAATCACTCCCACTGATAGACATTCTCCCAAATCATTGAACTTCCTTGATGTAGTAGTAATGCAATTAATTAAAAACTATATAGTCATTATGAATGACACATTCAATAAATGGATTAGCATCTGGAATGCTCATAAGCTTATTAACCTGGTAATCATTTCAACATGATCCGAGCTTAAGATTACCAACAAGAAAGTTATTTCACTATTTAAATTATGGTACATGGAGCCAAAATACTTGGGACTTTATTACTAAAATCAACTTCAACTCCATAAGCACCAACTGATTCCTTTGTTATAAAAGGGAAATTAACTAAATTGATCCTATCTGTCCTCTCTGTCAGATACCCAATGAAACTTTTGATCATCTGATTCTGGATTCTGGAAAGCCAGGAAAGTGATAATAAACAACCTCAAAGTAAATTACTACTGTCACCTTGCTATAAGATAGTATAAAATCTAGAGTCGATACCAATCATAAGGCTTTCATTATTCCTTAATTAGGCCCTCTGAACCACCCGCTGTAAGAAAGTGTTTAATTCAGCACAGATTCAGGAGGATGACTTTATAATCAAAAACACTCATTAGGATTAAACACCAGGATAAGCTATTAGCTCCTAACATCATATTTACCCAGACATGGAATCAGGTTACACTGATGAAATGATGCCTTGTGACATATAGTGTTTTTTTTTAAATATACCTTCACTGTAAATTAAATCTTATTATTTTAAAGTACAGACACTTGTGACATTCATTCAGTAAATGATAAATTGGATATAGAAATTTTAGTGACACTGCACAATAGTTTTTAACAATGTAAAGATGTTACCATCTTCCTTTAGTGAAGACCATGAACATAGTTTATCACATAGCTGAGTAGAGCATCTTCCAAGACTGGGTGATTTATTAGCTACATGCTTGGTGGCAGTAGACATGGTTTATATATTATTTATTTGTATGATTACTAGTATATTTTACATTTATCCTAATACATGGCATAGATGTTATACACATTTTATATCTTATGATTAACATTTGTACCTTTCATCCCTATTTGACATTGTATCATCATACTTACTTAATAAATTATTGAGAATATTATACTTCATTATCTTAATTTTGTGTGTAATGCAAATTTTACTACAGTTGATTTTTAAAAATAATTTTATAATTCAAAGTTTCACATTGTCTTACTCAAAAAAACATTTGTCTTTACTATATTTGTAAGTCATAAGAAGATACATATATATATATATATATATATATATATATATATATATATATATATATATATATATATATATATATACATGAAAAACCACAAACTGTATCTTTGCTTGTTTGTTTATAAAAAGGAAATTCCCAAGTGGGCAATGAGTATATTTTTGGGAAAAAAAAGCAGTAAACCAAATAAGTTTGGGAATCTCTGATGTACAACAAAAGAATTGTATCATGTTTAATAGCAAAATGAAATTAATCCAAAGCCATCTACTATAATCATGGTGATTATCATATCAACATTCTTAAACCTAATTTCTACTCCATGACCTGTATTAGTATCCAATGATTATTTGAATTTATAATAGATGGCTTTAGAGTAAAATTAAAAGAACTGATCCTAACAGTATATGCTAAATGTAATAATAAATTATCATATGATTGCAAACAAAATTAATATAAAAGTTGTCTTCTCAAAAATAGAAAAACTTTAAATCTAATTGTAATATAAAAGTGATCAATTGGTTTTCCTTCAATATATAAAATTACTTACTTATATATATATATATATATATATATATATATATATATATATGTGTGTAATTGTATATATGTATGTATATATGTGTGTGTGTGTGTGTGTGTGTGTGTGGTACTGACCTATCATTCTCCATTGGGCATGTGGTTGTTAATAGAATAGATGATCATTTGTTATTAAATATTAAACACTTTTAAATTATTTATTAAATCATTAACATCACATGACCACTGTTCCTTTTCTGCTACTAAATTATTTATTATATTACAATACAAATACTCAAAAGAAAAATGGACAGAATATAGGCTGAATCTGTAATATTTAAATACAAGTATTGTGTGTGTGTGTGCATATACATATATTGCAAGATTGTGACCACTAGCCATGCAAAAATTACAAGCTCGGTAAGTTTTTAAATTTAGATTTAATTAGTAGGAAAATAATATTTAAATTTTCTATATTTTTTATAATAATAAGAGGTAGTTCATTTACTTAAATATTTTCTTTTTCCAAATAATAATATAAAAATTCTAGACAATTTTCTTTAAACAGAAATGTGATTACTTTAATGAATTATAAATAGTTGTAAAACAGAGAAAGAAATATAAAATCAAATAAATAATTTCTTTTAATCTTTCTCTTTCATAATTTTAAATATTTACCGATTTTGATATTGAAAGATTTATTGAAACTTTTGATTTTAACTTTTGCAAGAAAATAAGAGATAAAAAGTTTTATGTTTAATAGTATTTTTTTTTTTTAAAAAAAAAGGAGATAATATAAGATTTTAACATCTTTGTTTTTCTATCTTTTTTTTATTTTCTCTTTATCTCTCTTTAATACAATAGGCAGTGTTTATGATCTTATAACTAATCTGATTATCTTGTTTTACTTTTGTAAAAAAAAAATAAAGAGAAATTTCTAAACTATTATTGGAATTTTTTTTATAATTAATAAAAAAAGAAGTGAAATATCTAAACTGTATTTTGTTTGTAAATATAGACCTAATTCTTGAGTGGTTAATTGTTGTCATGTAGGAAACTGACTTGTGATTGGCTTAAAGCCAAGGTTATTCCAAAATTTTATGTGAGTGAGGTGATCAGGAAACCTAAGAGTCTCATGAGAAGCCATCAATATTGATCCAACTGCTGAAGAAAACAATAGGAGAAAAGAAGTTCTTGATCCAGCTGCTAATGAAGAAAGGAGCAGAAGTCTTCTTTAAGGTATTAGCATTTTAATCAAGCTGTTAGCTCACTATGACTTTATTTATAGAAATGTTTTCTATAATAAAAACTTTGTGCCAAATTCAGCTAAAAACTACCATTATTTTTCCTCCTTCAAACCTGCTTCACTGGAATAAAATGTAGAGAAAAAAATGTTTCTGAAATAATCTGCAACAAAACCTTGTCTTCAACCTAAAATAAGAGACTCTCTCTCTATGTATTAGCCTCACCTGGAAATGTATTAAAATGAAAATTGGATAAATTCTGGCTGTTGTTAATCTGAAAATACTGCATATCAAAAAGGAACAAATTAATCATGCACATTGTGTGGAAGCCTTAAAGAAGAAACCTTGCCTGAAAAAACTGAAAATTATAAATGGAAAGAACTCCAAAAAAATTTGACATGATGGAAAAGGTATTTTTTATCAGCATATTGTATTTTCATGTATAGTTAAAAAAGATTTTTTAAATAAAAGTAATAATTTTATAAAAAGAATAAATAATTTTGAATAATTTTATTAATTTAATATTTTCTTGTGAAACAAATTTTTTTTTAGAAATTTAACTTTTCTCTTTGAAATTATGTAAGTTTTTTAGAAAATTTAATTTTATTAAATTTAAAACTTACTTTTTAAAATGTTTTTCACCCCCCCCCCCCAAAAAAAAAAAATATGTACAAACGATTAAGCAAACTTAACTTCTTATTTCTGATTAAATATTTTTTCTATCCACCTTTTGTTCTTCAAAAAATAATTTAATGAATTAAAAGTTAATTTGAATAGAAATGAACTTGTTATTATAATTTTTTTTTAACTATATTTTTTGATAAAATAAATGTTCAAATTTTCATATTATAATGACATTTTTTAAACTTTTGTTTATTGTTAATCAGTGCATTAAATAATTGTTTAAAAATATTTTAGTGTTAATGTATTTATGCCTCCAGCTATCTGGTCCATAAATTGGCAGGGTGTGTGATTTGTTTCAATACAGTTTAGTGATCTAAAGATTTGTAAATTATCACAGTAAAGCTATTTAATTACAGTAGAATAAACTTGCAAATTACTTACAATTATTTAAATAAACTGCTATATTTATTTATCATTTGCTCATAGTAAGTTCATATAGTTCTTGCTTCCTGAGCTAGATTTGAGCATAATGGTTAGCAGGGATGAAGCATCCATGTGTTGAATGAAATTCATGCTTCTGTGGAAAAATTCACTAAAACTTACTAAAGCTTTAATTAAAATTCAATTTAAAAAAATTCACTTTCAAATTTTTTTTACTAACAATTGAATTGTTTTTATATACAGAAAGAATGAACTTGACTAACACATTCCCATAGATTATATGACATTCAAACAATGCTAAGATCTAATTTACAGTTAAAACTTTTAAAAATATTAAAAGGATTTGGAAGATAAAAATATATTGATAATATATTCTCTGATTTAGAGAGAAAGAATTTCAGATTTTTCTAGATGTGTGTAATATATTGTGCCATTACAATTTAGTCACTAGATAAATTTATAAGGTGCTATTACATAAAAATTGTTGTGGCAAGTGAAATAAAAACATTATAAAAAAGAAGTGTACTTCCATTTCTAAAAAAGTCACACTTTGTCACTGAAAGTTAGTTATATGGTTATTTAAGATTATGTAGGTGTTTGGATAACCATATAATACTCCTGGATGACACAAAGGTATCACCCTAAATTTAAAGTCTATTTTATATTTATTATATTAAAAATTAAGTTTATAATTGGCCAGTACATTAAAAGTACTAACATTGATTATGATCACGTTTCAATATCTCAGCATTATTTTTTTTTTCATTCTGATGAATGAGCCCTAAGTTTGGCAGTGGCTAGATAATTAGTCTGTCTATAGTGGACATATTTCAAATCCAGTTACAAGGCTGACCAGATTTTTGACTGTTCTTTGATTTTATGAGTTTTGATTTAATAATTCCTCTTTAGTGCTGGCGATGATTATTATAAATTTAATCAATGCTGATTCTGCTCATATTAACTATATTCTTATTTGTTGCATATTCACAGGATCTTATATTCATTTTGATTGTTAAATAAGAATAATGATAGTGATCTTCCACTTCTCATGTTTATCCCAGTTCCAAACTGTTACAATATATACATTATTGTATAAATTGCATATTGTTGTTGAATCGGTAATAAATTGAAAGGTTGCCAAACTCTTGCATGCACCTACTGTTGCTTCTCAGACAGCCAATCAGATGTTAAGACAGCAGTCTGAAGAACGATCAAGCCACAAACCATGACAGTTTTTGATAAAAAAAAGGATGGACCCACCCTCTTCTCTATTTAACTTATATATATATATATATATATATATATATATATATATATATATATATATATATATATATATATATATATATATATATATATATATATATATAAAGCCAGTCTTAAGCATCTTAGCTTGAAAGCATGATGCTATAAATATATTCATATATTACTCACTGAGTCTTAATTTACAATATTACAGCGTGAAACCTTAAGTTTACTACGGCCATAGTTTTCTAGATATTAATATAAACTATCAGCAACATATGTTATTTTATTAGGTCATTATACCTATAGAATTCAATTGCCTCACAAGCTAACCTTTTCAACTTTAACAAAGATCAATTTGGAGAATTTTTTATTGGAAAAAGTCCTAAAAATCTTTACCATTAAGCAACAAAACAACAATTCTTAGATGAACCTCAACTTTAAAATTATATTGGAAGGTAAAATTTAAATCTATCATTATATGTAAATTTTTGTATAGTCCAGGGTCCAACAATTATTGCTTCTGCTTAACATTAGTATTTAGGGTTTTTTTTTGCTTAGTTACAGAAATTGCACTAGAAGAGCAACAATCATGATTTTTTTTTCTCATTTTCAAGCATGCTATATAAGTGTAAAGTACACTTTAATTCATTTACTCTGCAGCATTTATAACATACGTTTTATATTATCAACTATATAAATAAATAAACAATTTATTACAAGAAAAACAGAAACTTCTTTATAGCTAATATTCCATTAAGAAGTCAAACAATTTTAATTTTATAATTCTTTTTCAATTTAATTTTTGAAAAATTTATTTTTTGTTTTTCCAGAAAATGCAAAAAATCCTATTAAATTTAATAACTGATCTGCTTGCATACAGAATAATTTCATTATTAAGATATAGTTGCAATAGTGTTAAGCTGGTAACTGATATTCCTTATTTCTTTTAATTTAGACAAATTATGAGAGACTCTCCAAGGATCTAATACAATCCTCCAGCAGCCATCTATTACCTATTTAGTAACCTATAAAGCTAAAAGCTCAGATCCAAAGCTCCTCATTGATGAAACCCACAAGCTAGAAACTAATCTGGAAATATTGGATGAGTAGGCACTGCATGGGGATTTTATGCATAAACCATCCTGCATGGAGAGTTTGCTACTAATAATAAGTTTGTGTAAACATGGGAAGTGGTAATCATGTGATGTTTTGTTGGTTTTATACCATTCCTGCCTATGAGATAATAGTGAGCGGGTTTTTTGGTAAACCAAGGAGACCAAAATGTATAGATGCTTAACTGGGTTCAGATCTATAAGACTATAAAAGTGAATGAGCTTCGATTGAAAAAAGATTAAGGTATTTTTATCTTGAGTTCTTGACTTTATAGTTAACTAAATAGATAAAGGGTGACTGATGAAGAGTTGCAGTAGATCCTTAGATCTAGGTGCAGTGCTCTCAGATTCAAATCTCCTCACTGATGAAACCACAAGCTAGAAAGTAGTTTGAAAATATTAAATGAATAGGCACTAGATGGAATTTTATGCACAAACCTTCTTGCATCCATTGATTACTAAAGCTTGCACTGGGTGGCTATACTGGATGAAAAGTTTGCTACTGCTAATAAGAGCTTGTGTAAGCAAAGGAAATGTGATCATGTGATGATTTGTAGCTTCTATTTTGTCTTTATTTTCTCTAAATGTTTTTACTTAAGCCAGGGATGCCCAACCCGTAGCTCGCGAGTCACATGTGGCTTGCGAAACCGTTTAATGTGGCTCCCATTGCAGTCTTCAAGAAAAATTGATAAAATATTTTGTTCTTTGACGCCACATGCACACACTAAAAAATAAACATTTTTACAATCCAACCGATAACGATATGCAGTGTCAGGTTTCACATTAAATAAAATAATTAAAATATACTTTTCCTGTAATTGTAATTTATATGTATGTTACCAAATTTTAATAAATAAATAAAATGTATTTACATTTTTTTTCTTTTTAACATATTACACCAGTTTTTTTTTAGTTTGTGAATTATGTTTATAAATATAATATGAAAAATGCAATATATAATTGTGGCTCCCCAAATTTTTTTAAATTCTCAATTGGCTCACGTCAAGTTAAAGGTTGGGCATCCCTGACTTAAGCTATGACTTTTATCACTCTTTGCTTTAGGAAAAAAAAAGCCAACTGAAAAACATAATCACGCATTTGTTTCCTAAATAGATTTATTTGATTGTAATGTTTACATAAATATTACTAAAAACTAGTAGACATTATATACCACAAGGGAAAAAGCAAAAAATAAAAAAATATGAAATGAAAAAAAAAAAACAAATAAAAAGTATTCACAATTCTGAAATCTTTTGATGAGTAGATATTACCTTCAGGTATTTCAAATATCTTTTAAGACTTAAATTACTATTTCAATGATTATTCACTTACTTTTGTACCTCTATCATTATATCAAAGAAAATTAATAAATATCTATTATATGTATCGACTGTAACTTTTACATAATATAATTCTTTGTTTACAAAAGTAGAACATTGTTCTCAAATTTATGTATTATCTACTCTTGAGCAAACAGTCATTACATCAAACAGATATCAATGATCAAAGTTTTGTTCAGATCCTTCAATTATAGTAATCTCTCAATATTTATGTTTGCACTTTCATTTAAAAAAAAGTCTTTACTATTAATTATCTAGGTGCACATATGAGAAGATTGGTTTCCTTCCACAGGATTACAATTATATACATTATTAGTTATTTATTTACATACGTTCAAATTGATGAAATTCAAAATCATAGGCATTTAGAGATGAGAGGTTTTTTCTTCCCTGCGGTGCATAACCTGAATTTGTAAAGGTAATTTGTCAATTGGAATGTCAGACTTATGGTGGGTTCAGATCCTGATTTGAACATGATCAATAAGAGTTGTTTTATAAAAAAAAAATTAGCTCTAAGCAAAAGTCACATGATCACTATTTCTTATGTTAGCCCATAACTGTTATTACAGGCAAAATTCTCCATACAGTAGTGCCACTCAGTGCCAACCAAAGTAATCAACGGATGCCAGAAGGCTTGTGCATAAAATCCCCATCTAGTGCCTACTCATCCAATATCCCTAGACTAGTTTCTGGCTTGTGGCCTTCATCAGTGAGGAGCGTTGGATCTGAGAGCACTGCACCTAGATCTTAGGATCTAATGCAACCCTCCAGCAGCCACCTTTTATCTCTACTTGACTACATAACTATGAGAATAAAATTGAAAACATTAATATTTTCAATCTAAACTCAATAGCTTATATAGTCATATGGGTCTGAACCCAGTTCAGTACCCATACATTTTGATATTTTGCATTTTTAAAACAATTATCAATGAGTGGATGCATGTGCATTTAATCTGGTCATACATGTGTGAAGACTGCCACAGAATTACAATTATATATATTGCTAGATTATCTATTTACATTACTTTATATATACATTATTATCAGTTGTTTTTTTTTTTAAAAAAAAAAAACTTTTATACAAAAATTAATAAAGTAAAATCTTTGTAATTTGTATAAACCATATTATTTAAAAAAATAATATGATAATGATCAACAAATGAATAATATTTCTCTAATATTGAAGCAACCATGAAAAACCAAATAAGAATTTGTCTATGAGAATAACATGAAATAGGTGATAATGTAGCAGCATGAAGTGAAAGTTATAAAAAAATAAAAATTGTCTGATCATATATCTAAATAAAACAAGTCATATGAACATGATTTAGTTTAAATAACATCAAATAAGACAAAGTATTACAAAAAAATTGCTATGCATTTAGATTCCATAACTATGAGACTTGATTTCAACTCTCCTCTGTGGACAATATTAATATATGGATAGTACAATGCTATATATCTAACATAATATATATATATATATATATATATATATCTAACATAATATATATATATATATATATATATATAATGTTTTCCATCTTGATAGACCTCTATACGCATATAAACTGAGTGAGTTGATCAAGTTATGTCAAAAAGAAGAAAGTTGTATTTCTATTTCAAAAACATAACTATATTTCCTGATCAACTCAGCCTAGACTTGTTAAGAATTGTGCTATTGATGAAATCAGCTTTTAATTTATTTGATCTAGGCACCAGGATTCATAAGAATCCGCTAAAATCTGTCACCAGAACACCTCGCAAGTTGTAAATAAAAAAGATTTTTATTCTTATTTTTTTAAAAATCGGTACTACCGTAAACTAGAATTATCTTTTAAATATTATTATTCCTGAAACTTATAACATATTGGCAAAGGTAAATTATGTTTTTAAATCTTACTAAACTAAAAATAAATTTAATAATAAACACTAATAAATATTATAGAATAACGTAAAATGCGAATTACTAATTAAGTAAGTTGGCGAGAACACACCCTAATTCAAACATGAAGCAATTAATAAAAAAAAGTAATTAAAACAATTACACACAAGTCTCTTGATTAAATAAATGAAAGTCTATATCGGGATCCTACTATACGTATATTTTTAAGATGGTTTGTCAACAATTTAGTCACAATCAAGAATAATAAAGTCATAGCTTATCGGTAAATTTAGCGAGGAAGTAGTAGATAACTATGCAAAGTTTTTTGGGTTAGAATGAGCTCAGCCATTGCTTATAAATTTGATCTTGTCATCTATTCCGAAGGCTAGTCGCAGAAGCTTTACTAGTGTACATCTTAATGATGTCAGCTAACACCCCGGTCTACATACGCATGAAGGATTATTTCATCGTAAAGTGGTCTTGGATTTAATAATCCAAAACCAACCAAAGGAACAAACAGAAAAAAACAACACATTCTTCAAACTGGTCTCTGCCTTTTATACTAGAGGCCCAGTTTTCAGACTTCTGTGCATGCTATTATAATGGTGTTTTTGGTTCATAATCTTGTACAGTCTTTACTCATTTTTCAATTACAAAGTTCTCATTTTTTAGCAAATCTTTCAGCCATCTTTAATTCTTTAATTAGCTAAAATATTTTTCTTTTAGCTTATCTTTTTACTTTTGGAATTCTTTTGTTCTCTCCAATTCTACTTTTATTTCTAATTGCATAAAAAAATACGAAAGAACAATTTAATTTTCATTGTACGTTTTTTTAAACAAAATAAATTATACTCAAAAAAAATAATCTAAATCTACTTTTATTTTTTTAGCTTTTACCAAATGCCAATAATTGTATTGTATATAAATAAATGGTACATACCACCGGGGCCAGGAGATGAGAATAAAATAGGGGTTTACACTAATTTTATTCTTAAGTTTTCAAATTCGTATTCATGTTATTTTTTTGTAGTAGCATGCTGATATATTCCATAGATTCATTCACAAGCGACATTCGGCTTTAATGCCCACTTTTAGGTCTAACACAGTGGAAATGAGAAATATTTCCCCATTCATCTGTGTCCTTTCCGCTTAAGTGTAATAGTAATGATAAAAAGCCCAAGCTATATGCACAAATGAACGTTACTCATCCTTTTGAGTCTTACAGGTCTGTGGCAACTTGATCCAACTTGATACGCCTTCCCCTTTATTGGGATCCCTGCTAGAAAGAGACTGATGGGCATATAAAGATGGTCTTATGTTATATACTGCATACTAGGACTCGGGGCTATGATTTTCCCCCTCTTCAGTAACCGCCTACCCGGTCTAATACTTGTGACTTACGTCTACATCAGCCACGATCATGGTTTTTTTAGACATTAAAAATATATATATTTTTATTTCTGTAAGTCATATTAAACAAATATTTTTATACTTGTATAATCAGGGTTTAATTAGTTAGTTAGTTTTTATAATTTTTTTAAAAAAAACTACTATTTATTTTCTGGCTGTGAGTTTTTTTGGGTCATTGTTGTAACGTTCTTTATCATTACAACTTATCTCAGGTTGTGGTTGTTGAATCGAAGCCTGAGTTGGGTCGCCATTATAACATTTTCCATCTTGATAAACCTTTATACACATATAAACTGTGCGAGTTGATAAAGTTATGTCAAAAAAAAGAAAGTTGTATTTCTATTTCTAAAAACATAACTATATTTCCTGATCAACTTGGCCTAGAATTGTTAAGAATTGTGCTATTGATGAAATCAGCTTTTAATTTATTTGATCTGGGTGCCAGGATTCATAAGAATCCACTAAAATCTGTCACCAGCATGTCTCGCAAGTTGTAAATAAAAAAGAAAAGATTTTTATTCTTATTTTTTTAAGAATCGGTAAATCTACTGTAAACTAGAATTATCTTTTAAATATTATTATTCCTGGAACTTATAACATATTGGCAAAGATAAATTATGTTTTTAAATCTTACTAAACTAATAATAAATTTAATAATAAACACTAATAAATATTATAGAATAACGTACAAATGAAAATTGCTATTAGAAATATTTTTATTCTAATAGATTAAAAATCTGTTTAAGTTAAAATGCAAATTACTAATTAAGTAAATTGGAGAGAACACACACTAATTCAAACATGAAGCAATTAATAAAATAAAGTAATTAAAACAATTAATTAAAGTTCTTGGGCACACAAAAGTCTCGATTAAATAAATGAAAGTCTATATCGGGATCCTACTATACGTATATTTTTAAGATGGTTTGTAGACAATTTAGTCACAATGGAGAATAATAAAGAGTCATAGCTTACCAGTAAATTTAGTGAGGAAGTAGTAGATAACTATGCAAAGTTTTTTGGGTTAGAATGAGCTCAGCCATTGCTTATAAATTTGATCTTGTCGTCTATTCCGAAGGCTAGTCACAGAAGCTTTACTAGTGTCCATCTTCTTAACAATGTCAGCTAAAGCCCCGGTCTACTTCTGCATGAAGGATTATTTCATCATGAAGTGGTCTTGGATTTAATAATCCAAAACCAGCCAAAGGAACAAACAGAAAAAACAAGACATTCTTCAAACTGGTCTCTGCCTTTTATACTAGAGGCCCAGTTTTCAGACTTCTGTGCATGCTATTATCATGGCATTTTTGGTTCATAATCTTGTACAGTCTTTACTCATTTTTCAATTACAAAGTTCTCATTTTTTAGCAAATCTTTCGGCCATCTTTAATTCTTTAATTAGCTAAAATATTTTTCTTTTAGCTTATCTTTTTACTTTTGGAATTCTTTTGTTCTCTCCAATTCTACTTTTATTTCTAATTACATAAAAAAATACGAAAGAACAATTTAATTTTCATTGTACATTTTTTTAAACAAAATAAATTATACTCAAAAAAAAAATCTAAATCTACTTTTATTTTTTTAGCTTTTACCAAATGCTAATATATTTGTACTGTATATAAATAAACAGTACAATATATACATATATATATACACACACACAATAATCAAATATGTTTAAAAATACATATATACAAGCAACAAAGATTACAAATTATAAAATTATCATAGGAAAGCCTATGATAATTTTATAATTTGTAACCTTTGTTGCTTGTATATATATATTTTTAAACATATTTGACTATTGTATACTTGAAGTGCAACATAAAACAGGAATTGTTTTTAATTCTGATTCTTTTTCTGTATATATATATTGTGTCCATCTAAATGGGCACAAGGGTTTAAGATACTTTGTATCTGCATTAAATAGTTATATTGTATAAAAAAAATGAAATAGCCTTAGAATTTTAAATTTTTTTTTGCTGGAGATTGTTTAAAACTTAGGTATGGGTTGCTTATGCAGTTTATTGACCACTTTATAAGTATTTATTAGTATTATTGTGGTTAATGAGGTATTTAATGTAAGGGAGGGGGGTTTGTTTATTAATGGAATTGATACATCTTGTTGGAAAGATGCAAAGTTATTCTGTGTTAGTATAATATTATTTGAATGGTTTCAAAATCCTTATTCATTAGTTCTTATCCTTTTGTCAACAGTGAATAGCAGTTTCAATTATATTTAGTTAAGATGGTTCAATATTTAGGTTGCAGAGCATGTGTATGCATGTATGACTCTGCATTGTTTCATTTCATTTTCATCTTTAATAACAGCAAACAATAGTACATCCACAATAAAAACATTTAAATAAGAGTAATTATCTTAAATAATTTAACAAATATATATTTCTTTCCAATGATTAATAGATAGTTAGATCAATGAATTATTTTATAAATTGAATAAATTATTAATCATTTTTATTTGATAGTTAATTAATATTCATTTTTCTTTCAAGTTTGTAAAAGCTATTTATTTTATTATTTGTATTTTTTTTCTTGTCTTCATTTAGTATTAAAAATCAAAATGATTTTTTTTTTTGAAAAGTTTTGTTTTTGCATATGTAATTAGTTAGTTAGCAAGATGTGTGGGAGTAACCTTGGGAAAGGCAAATGAACTTTGCTAAAAAGGGTTTTAAAAAAAAAGATTTTCAGTGTAAAATTTGCTCTTTGTAATGTGATTGTAGACAGTAAACAGTGGTTCATGTATTGTAAAAATTAAAGCCAGTTACTGAAGTCAAATTGACTTTGAAAAGACTTTAGAGTAAAACTTCCAAAGGAGCTTAAGAACTTTATTATGGAAAAAAATAATTAAAAAAATGCAATTCTAAGGTTTTAAAAAAAAGGTACGTCGGTTTGATTAACTCTCTTCGATTTAAACATTTCTGAATTAATCCCTTTATAACTATTACTCTTTTAAATATGTATGTTAATAACGTCCAGTCTATATTATTTCATTTAATTGCCATTTTAAATAAGAATGGTTTACATAAATATTATTGTTGTATCATTAAGCAACATTTTTTTTTTTTGATATATATATGGAAAACGCATGCAGAACTGTTCTATAGAATATATTTTAATTTCTCACTATATTTTGTGTAGTGTTCTTGTGAAGATTATACATAGACTTAAGGATATGTCTATTTTGATGGATCATACTTTATGTTTAAGTTCATCATAAGGAGATAACAGTATTTATTTATTTGATATTTCTGGAGCCAATACATATTTTTAAATTAAGGAAATAAAATGTAAGATACTTCTGTTTAAATTGAATAGAAGGACAGAAATGCGGGTGATTTTTGTTCTCTTCAATAAGGACAGAATATAAAACAAAGCATTATTAATTATGGAATTACTAAGGATAATTTAAACTGTTAAATGCTATTCAGAAAATACTAAGGATAATTGCGTATTTAGTCCAGAACTACAACAGAGAATTTGATATATTTTCAGTATAATAAAGGAGAAATTAACTGGTTGTGTGTGATTTGGTACCTCAAATGGATATGCTATGAACACTGAAAGGTGCTGGGCATATTTAAGTTATACTTATATATTTTTTTAAGTTATACTGCAGAAGTGCATTTTAGTTTAAATTCAGTTTGGAATGTGTCCCATATTATTTCATCAACCTGGAACCGAGCTTTGCAAGTGAACTTTTATTTTAAGTTACAAAACTAATAACTTTTGTTTCTTTATTTTTTTTTTTATTGCTTGTCATAATTAATGTATATGATAGGTAGATAGGCTTTATTTATTATTGTGTCATTTATAATCTGTGTTATTTTGATTTTCGAGACCGTTTCTGAAGCATATCTGAATGAGGAGTACGCTGGTAAAAATTGGTTGTATTCAAATAAGTTTTATTGTTCTTTTACGAAGTTAAAAGAAACAAGTATTTTTTTTAAAATATATTATTAGAGAGGTTTATATTTATTTTGCATACTTTATTTTCTCAAAGTGAGAATTATTTTCTTTGTTTAAATCAACGAACTTATAATAGAAATAGTTTGTTAGATATGAAAAAGTTCGTTCGTAATAATTAGAACCGTTAAATTTTAAAAAGTAACCTAAAGTTTATTAAATTAAAAGTTATGCCTTAATGTAATATTTAATTATCATGTTACCTGCTTAGTGTGTAATTTAGAATTAATATTATATGTACTTTTTATTCGCGGGTGTGTGTTTGTTTTGCACAATTATAATATTTGTTTGATAAAGTATAATTTGTGAATATTTTATGCATAAATTTCGTACATTGTCGTATTCTACTGAATTGAATGGATTAGTATGTTATCCGTATGTATTTATCTGCCAGGATGTATTTATAACGTTCGATATTTAGATAAGCTATGAGAATAGAAAGGAATCTTTGCAGATCTTGCTTATTTAGTATATGTTAATAATTTTCCATGAGTAGAGCCTAGTTTATTTTATATGCGTATGATTAATGATATTTTTTTTTTGAAGTAATGTTCTTCGGGCCCTGGTGATGAGGAATAATTCCCCACCAATAATGTATTTAGAAGTAGATGAGTTATTGTTGAAGTATGATTAAATGATGCTTAGGAAGTTATGTGATGTTTTTCTTGGATTCTTGGTGTTGAGTAAATGTTCTCCACCAAAGGTATATTTAGAATCAAATGAATTATTGTAGAAGCATTCAGTAAATGTTTATCTGCTCCTCATGTAGATTCCCCTTATAACGTATAGTATACATAATCATAAAAATATAGCTTTGTGTTAATTAATATGTGGCTAGATAAATTGTTAGATTAACTCTTGATGTAGTATTAGGGTCATATTTTTATTGATGAATTATGACATTGTTTGAAATAAAATAATTGTATGATATTTTCTTAATGAATGGAGAGTTTATAGAAAAGATTGTTTTACATTATTGCTGCTTGAACGTGCTCACATACATGCTCACACATGCGTAATATAAGTAATATCGCGTATGTAAAGTATAGAATTATTGAAATTAAAATGAGAAATAAATGCTTTTGAAATATACTACATTCATTTAATAGAAGTATAAAGTATTAAGATCAAAATGGGAAATAAATATTTTAAAATACAGTGTATTTATTTAAATAAATGTTACAAATCATCAAATCATCAGAATAAACATGATTTTGTTGCTATAAATGAAAGGTATACGTAATTGAAAGTGATTATTAGTCAATTAGAGAAAGTTGCTTTGCTGAAAGCCAAAAATAAGTAATTTGATTTATTTTGTAATCAAGAGTAATATCCTCTCAAAGGTTTTTTTTTTTTTTGTGCTAATATTATAACGTGTTATTTATTTATTGTCATATAGATGAAACATGTAGGTAAAGCCTGTGTTTGAAGTCAGGATATTTAAACTTTGTTATTAATTTGCTTTGATAGTAAGGATAATCCCAAACTGATGCTAAATAAAAAAAAAAAAAAAATTTGATAATCTAAAAAAAAAATATGTAAAACAAATAGTCCATTTGTAAATATTGTGTTAAACCAAATTTATCTTATTTTGTTATAATAAATGATTTGTTTAGTTATTTAAAATCTTAAGAACTGTGTCTTGAGTTATTCTTGTGTACATTCCTATTTCCATTTCCACATCTCCACATTTCATAAATCTATTATAAAACAGATATATTATTTTAGAGTTATAATATTAAATTTGCTAGTGTCTGACAATATTGTATTTCTTAATCCAGACATTATAAAGAGTATTTGCCACTTGATAAACATATTAGAAAGGTTGTCAGGTCAGTATATTTGTGAGATGATGATATGAGATTAAAATACCCTATCTCTGTCATTATCTTATTATTGAAACACAGTAAAATGTTTAGTCAATTTGTTTTATTACATTTTTATCATACTTTAGAATTATAATTTATGGGCTAATGTGTTTTATTTATTTAACTGTGTTTGTTAAATTCCCTGAGATCTTATTGTTTGTTTCTTGATTGGCATTAAAGTAGATGTTTAGATTATTATATGCCAAGTCATAGAATTGTTAAGAGTATAATTATAGCAAGGTGATATATGTTATACTTGGATGAAGGAAGAAATTAAGTTTAAAGTATATTTTTAATAGACTGTACTAAGTAAACATTATGATTCTTTATCATACAATTAATTAGCAAAGGAATTTACATTATATTGAATATTTTATAATATTTCTTCTTTTATTCATTTATTATCATATATCTTATGAACTGCCTATAGCCTCTCACTGAGCTGAGCTAACATACACTTAAATATAGAGTCTCAGTAATAATTTTATTATATCTTTTGTTATATTGTTCTATTCATTAATAGAACTGGCGCCTGGGCATTTCGTTCATGTAATATATATGAGCGATGTTGGGAGTGTAGGTTATAATATATATATATTAATTTAAAAACAGCATACATATATTAAAATAATAATACAAATAAGTTATAAAAATAGAAAATTATACAGTATAATTATATAAAAAAATAATGTACACAAATTAAAAACATGGTGTAAATAAAGAACAACAACAGAAAAAGTAGTGTATAATAGTAAATCAATATAATATTAATTTTTAATAAAAATTGATCAAATGATTTTTGAAAACCACTGTTTAGAAAAATTCAAGATAATATTAACTTTCAGTAGTAAGCTATTAACTATTTATTTCTTGATGTGATGAAAATTGTTATCGATAAATACATTATCTAATCAATATCGACTTTTTTATAGATTGCAAAATAATTTGCCATCATGATAATATTATTCTGGAAAAAATCACAAAGTAATATTATGTCAATATAAAAAAAATTAGCATCATTTTACATTGAATAATTTTATTTTAAAGCTACTGATTCTATATTTATTTTTTATTTATAAATAGCGAGAGTAATTAAAATAACATTAACATTGCCCACATTATATTATAGTAAAAGGGGTGTTTTAATACATTTACATAGCTATTATTCAAATTTTAATTTACATTCATTAATTAGATATATAATATAGTCATAAAAATAAAATATATGTAAGATAATAAAAGTATTTTTTCATATATCTAAATTTACATTGTACATTTAAAAATGCGATTTTTTATTTATTTATGTTTTTCTAGTAAAGTTAAATTGTAAACTTGTTTTTTAAACTTTCCATGATAATTTTTTTTTCAAAAAAAAAAAAATTCAGTTAAATTAATTAATTCGAATGTATATTTAATAATAAATATGCAAATAAAAAGAAATTGATTTCAGTATGAACTATTTAAATTGATGTTTTTATGTAATGTATATAACTAGAATTTGAGGTTAATTTATTTACACAAAGCAATATTATTAAACTATTATTATATATTTTGTGCAGATAATGGAAATCATTTAACTACAATAGTTACACTCTTTTGTAATAGACTTCACCACATAATGTTGCCAATTAGTAAATTCAAATTTACAATTTTTTTCTTTAAAATCATTTTTCACACTATAGAAAGCAAAATTAGTGGCTTTTGAGAATATGACCTCACCATAACAACAACTTAAGATATGAATTAAAATAATGACTATTTATATAAACACCAACATTTGAAATGAATCAATTTATTTAAAAATAATGATTATTTATATAAACACCAACATTTGAAATGAATCAATTTATTTTAATTAAATCAGATTCCCCCCCCCCCACCAAAAAAAAAAAAAGCATACAGGAATAAAATTTTCACAAACAAAAAAAACTCATATAGCAAATACACATTACAAATTTGTTCAATTATTTCATCAAATTGTATTGGACTGATGAATTGAAAAGAACAACAGTAAATTGTCGGCTCTACATCTAAAAAAGTATATCTCACCAATAATGAAAGCTATATCATCTTATAATCCTACTTTTATGTTATGATTGTCAAATTAGTTACGCACCTAATTTACCTTTATTAGACTTGATATATAACATGGATTAAATTTTTTAATCAAATATTTGAATTACTGGTTGGACTTATTGTAGGCATCTAACAGAGACATTAACATAGACATAATGATTCATAATGAAAAAATAGTTTAGCTAAAAAAAGATTTTAAGTAAATATTGTTTTCTACTTAAAGAAAATACGATTTTATAGAAACGGGAAAACTAAAAAAAAAATGTAATTCTCATCTAAAAAGAATAAATATATGACTTTGATTAAAAATATAAAAACAGATTTTATATTATAGGAACTCATATTGCAAATTAAATTTTTGGAATCATCATGTTTTAAATGATGTGTCTTGAAATAAACTGAAATTTGTTTTTAATTGCTGTCATTTTCAACACTCTGCATGTGAGAGTATTATTCGCTAGAAAATTGCCATAATATACTTTAGATGCAGAAACTTGGAATTGCTTTTCATTATGATTAAATACCACAATAGTGTGATTATACTTGACATTAGAGACATATACTTAATTACTAAATAACTATTATTTATATTTCGAGAATGTAAATTATTTAAAATCATTTAAATATTAATTATAATGATAATTGTTTAAAGTGTGAGCGTATGTATATATATATATATATAATTACAACCATTAAATGTCTGTATTTTTAAATTATATAGTAATAATTCAAACAAATATATTTAACACAGTATTCAAAATTAAATAATATATTCTTTACCAGAAGTACTTTCAATTGTTTCACTGACAATCTTTATCAACTGTTAATACAAACATACAAAAAATAAAAACTTGCATTACCCATCATTCAATCTATTCAAATTTCCTACAATTCTGTTGTCTATATATATATAAAATAAAAATATATATAATAGCTAAATAAAATATTTATATATATATATATATATATATATATATTAAATATAAAAAATAAAAATATATATAATAGCTAAATAAAACGCATATATATTGTAACCTGACTAGTTGGTCAACTCACCAACTATTATGTATGGTAGATATAAATAACAAACTTCTAGTTCAGTCTTGGTGGATTTCTTTTTTTTAATAAAATTTCTAATAATATATATCTTGCTCATATCATGTTTAATATATAATTATATCAATATTAATAAATTGTTTAACAATAAAATAACAATAATCATGAGACTTATTATCCAATCATCTAGTATGATACCATTTTTTGATATTCAGTATATACCAAAAGCATACCCTCAACAGCATAGGAATATCACAGAACACTACTCCCCTAAAATATCAGTGATACCCCAATGACTCACTACAAAATAAGTAAATTATATCAAATATTACAATTTCCTATGTTAAATTGAATAAAAATATAATATTCATCAACTTATTAAAATTATTTTACACTCTTTAACTCAATAAACATTGCATGTAACTATTGTTTGTTAAATGAATAAGTTAATCTACATAAACAAATATAGAAAGGGATTTTACTTACATCCAGCTATATTTAAAATAATCAAAAAACAAATATATTAATCAATTCCTCACTTTAAACATAATTAACTAATTTTTCTTATAAATTGACTAAAAATAAACTGAAAATTATTAACCAGCTATTATCACTATTAATTACCGCACTCAATTTTAAAATAACCTCGGATCACAATGTATTATAATCCAATAATTTTTATTTTTACATGGTATGTAAATTACTCATTCTTCATCATGATCATTAAGAATGATGAAGAAAATTTGAATTAATTAATATTTTAAATACAATATTAAATATCTTGAACAATCATGTTTTGTTTTTTTTCTCATTTATTGGCTTATTTCAAATTATGTGCAATAATACCAAATGTATTCAATTATTACAATATATATGTTGCAAAGATGATAAACTATGACTTGGGAACAAGAAATGAGACTCTCAATACTTGATTAATATTATACAAAATTTAAAAATAATTTACACATATCAAAGATTTAATAAACAATATTTAAAATATTATAACAAAACTCTATCAACTAATATTAATTAAATAATTAGAATAAACTAAAATAATTCATAATTCACTCTAAAATTATTTACAAATAGGATCTAATATATTCTATATTTTACTCCATTAACATTAAAATAATTCTTAATATTATTGTATTAAAATATATCAACAAAAATATAGAATTTGTAGTTTCATCAGGTTACAAATATTTCATAAATGTATTCATTTTCATTATAATTCATTCATCATCAATCTTCATATAATATTATTATCTAATTACAATTCTATAACTTATTTTAAATGTTAATTAAGATATGGCACTTTATTCTATTACATATAATAATAAAAATAAAATACCAGGTTTGCTTTCAATATCATATTTCTTATAACCTCATACTTTCATTTGTATGTTGATCCCCTATATCCAATAAAACATTCATAAAAGATTTCTTATATTCTTTAATATTCTGTTTATTTTGTATTTCATCATTCTTGCAATAAATTAATTTACTTTATCACCCTTTTAAAAGTCTAGCTATTACTATTATTTATATCTTCAATTTTCTTATACAATGTTTATCTCAGTGCTATTTGTTCATGATAAGAAGTTGTGAAATGGATTTTTAGAAACATAAAAAAACAATATCATGGATTACTTGTAATTTATGGTCACTTTATATTGAGTCAATCTAAAATTTTTCTATCTCAGCTACTATTTCAAGCTTTTACAGATTTTAGAAAATGTCATTATCCATTCTATCATAAATATTCTGACTTACTCTATACTTTATCATATTTAAACTGATATCCACAACACTAAAGAATTTCCAATAAATATTCTTTCCTATACCATTATTTAAAATCTGACACTCCATATGAAATACTTACATCACATAAAATATAATTCATCATTCTCTAATAACATCTAAACATATCAGTAATACCTTGTAATACTTAACATATCAAGAAGACTAAAAAACAAACATTTTTATGATATAATTTATCATAAATATAATAACTATTTATCTTTAATTAATAATGAGACCAGTCATACATACTCTTATACAATCATACTAATGTTATAATAGATGTATTCAATTCTTTGTCTACACTTCATTTAAATTTACATACTACATAGCACACATTTATTTTACCTGATTCAGTGCTTTAAATTAAATACCAATACCTTCTATTTTATTAAGACATATTACATTTAATCATAATATTTTATGATTATCACTGATGACTCTCTTGTGAATATGATGTCCTTCCCATTATAGAATTATAATCAAAAATATTTTTATTTATTTATTTATAGAAAAAAATTGTAAATACTTAAATCTAAAATAACATATGAAATAAATAATTTTAAAATACTTAATAGTATCTTAATATTATAGTCAATTCAACTAAACTACTATAAACAAACAGTTTTCTTCAACTCCTTGAAATAAAATAAAATCACATCACTTCTATAGGAGTATGGTTACCATTATGACATAACAACTAATTGTTGCTTAAGAGAAGAGAAATTTCTTTCCTTTTTTTCTCCTCTCGATGCTTTTCACCATTGTATTTGCAAGCAAATAAGAATTATTTATCTATGGTAATAATTGAAATAAAATCCTTGTTTTTATTTCACCTTTGAGTGGTAAGTTTTAAATTGCACTTTATGCAAAAAAGTGAATATGGAGTCCTAAGTGTTCTGAAAGTGCTAAGCCTTATAATTTTTTTCTAATAATACTAAGCTTCACTTTTTTGTGGAAAGCGCAATTTAAAACTTATTTATGGTAATAGTTTCTTGTTCATACTTCCTTATATGACATTAATATGATTATTTCATAATTTTATAAATATGTATTTTACTATATTTTTTTTTTAAAGTTTCATCTCTTTCTTCAAAGAGCAAAGACATATACTTATAGAATTAGAAAGTTCTAATATTAGTCCTCCAGATAATTCAATAATGAAATTAGTTAATAAATTATAAATATCTAAATGACATTAAAGTTAATAATTAATCTGAATCATATCCTTCTACTCTTAAGCAATTATCATCTTCATAATGTCATAAATAAATTCATATCTCTAAATATTAATAGTCTTAACAAATATAAGTAGTTATTTCTATCATTACTAAGGATAAGATTTAAAAGAAAATGTTTTCTATCAAAATTCATATGAACATTAATAAGAAATAAATTCCTTACATCTTCTTTTCATTTTAAGTAGCAATAACAGTTTATTAATATGCAATTTCTCTTGTTGAAGCATATGTTTAGTTCCAATCATTATCATAAGTTTGTAGTTAGCATATGCAGAGTTCAAACATGGTTAGTCTGCTTGTTTTCCATGATGAAATTAATTAACAAACTCTTAAAATGAATTCCATGTTTTTAGAATTATTATTATTCACTTTTACTACTAAAATAATAAAATTTTAATAAATTTAGACTTAAAATTTTTATGACAAGAAAATATGGTATCCTCCTCTAATAATTTCTTGATTATCTCCCTAAACCCCCTGCTTATCTCCTATTTATATGAAAAATTTTGCAGTATCTGATTGATTAATTACCTTCAGACATCTACCTAAAATGGAATACTAATTACTATCTACAATTTTATTATTAAATCAATATTTCTTGGTTTTAATAATGCAATATTTAAATTATTTTTTAATAATACTCTTTACTTAAAATCAAAGTTTAAGATTTATGTTTTATAATTTATGTTATTATACAAATTATTAATTTTATGAAATTATATGAAATTTATGATTAAAAGTAACATTTATTATTCAAATAACTAACAAATTGGCTATTGTATCAGGAAGTAAATTTTATTATTATTAAATAAATGTGTGCAGCACATTTATTAACACACATATCACACCCCATTTATTTATCATTAATTAAATAATTTAAGTAACAAATAAGCAACAATTTTCCAATTCATTATTAATATTTATAAGAATTATTAATTTTAATCATTATAATAACTGATTAAAAATACAATACATTATTTTAACTGTTATTTTAAACTATCTAAAAAAAATTACCTCAAATTTGACACTAAAAAAATAATGTATTTAAACTCTTCTATAAAGTAAATAATAGATTTTTATCAGTCATTAAATAAAATTTAAATTTTTAAAATTAAAATTGCCCATTAACAACTATCATGCAATAATATACCAAATAGAAATGCTACAATATCCTTCACTTCATTAAATTTTATAATGCTCATTATTTAACAATCATTATCATAGCAACTACTTCAAATTCATATAATTTAAAACTTAAAAAAAAACTATCCATTGAAGTTACACTATATCTGAGACTAATTAAAACTATTACAACTTACATTCAACTTTGGTAGCTTTATGCATTTAAATTTCATTTATAATTATAAAATATTCAAACCTTAATAATTCATTATACTGAGGAATAAAAAATTAGACTGCAAGCATTATATGTTCCTTTCACATCATCTGGGGTTGAGAGCAAAAAAGCATTCCTTCCCACTCTACTTAATATTTAATAAAAACCTTTATACAGGCTTAAAATTTTTTAAACTCATTTCTTTGGACATTGCTAACATGCAGGATTCTCTGTAGCACTAAGTCATTTACTTTAACTGGATGTGGCTTCACCAGAGATCTTTTAATTCTTTTTTTTATCCATAACCTGAACCTTAACATTAGCTTTTTCAATGTCCTTATAACTATCAATTTCTTTCCTAATAACTGGTAATGGTGTTTTGATTAACAATTATGTCTAGCATAATGAAGTCTTATAGGAGTAAACGCTGTGGACTCATTAAAAATTATGATAATGTAATTTATGACCTCAGAGAGTGTATAAACCTATTGTTTATGATCATTATAAACATATATTCTAAAAAGCCTACCTAGCTCCTACATTATGCACTTGCAAGGATTTTTTGTGGAATCCTTATGATGCTCATAATGTGCTTAATATTTTTAATCCGAATCCAGTCACTCTATTTATTAAACATAAATGCAATGGCATGGTCTGAACAGTATCATATCAGATCTACTACCTATCAAAGAAAATTGATATTCCATTAAGCATTTAATGACATTTTTATCATCAGTTTTAGGTATGGAATAAGATGATACTAACTTTCTAAACACATCATAGGTAACTAATATAAACTTTTGCCGACTGAATGGTGGAAGAGCTCACAATAATTGATGCTAATAATTCATTAGATCAATATGGATTATAAGCTGCAGTACACCTGCATATTGAGACAGATCTCACAAGTTTTAATTTTTTTGGATTATTTTATGTACATTTTATTGTAGTAAAATATGGACTTAAGACTATACATGGGTAAAGGTTTACTACAACGGTCTATGGTTGTTTTCTCTCTATTGTTTAAAATTTAAACTAAATTGCTTGAGAATCTTACATGTATGTTATTATATTACAAATGAATTAAAATTTATTCAAATGTAAAAGATAATAAAAATAACATTTACCTTTTTAAACGCAATTACATCCTATACAGACTAGGAAGTTGGAGAAAAAAGTGGTATTGCTGTATCTACTCCGGAAGGCAAATTCATGCAGGTACGATTAAAACAAAGCTCTGCTAGTGCCACATTGGAATTTCAGCTTACGCTTTGCTCTCATCCACAATAAAAATAAAAAAACCTTTTGAATGTTGGATTAATTACACGACATTAATTAAAATAATTACTTTTAATTTCTTTGAAAGTTAAGAATTTAAAGTGTCTACAACTTAAGAATTTAAAATAACTACATTTATAGCACATGTTGCAAAAAAAAGACACCTTATGTGTTCAATGGCGCGAATTACACGCATACGTGTACAGTTTTATAGTTACAAAAGATGTCTGCTACATGCTTAGTACCTGATTGTGAAATTTTAAGCATTGTTGCTATTCTGGCAGAAGAATGGAATCTGCGCCAGTTATGGGACTCCATACAAACTATGGATTTGGCCATCAAATGGCTTGCACGAAGACTCCTTCTGAAGAACTACACCTTATGCCAACAGTGCGGTGTTCGGTGTGCGCTGGTGAAGTATTCTGCAGACTTAGATGGGTGTAGATGGCAATGCAGAATATGTCACCATCGCATCTCAATCAGAAAAGGGTCTTTCTTTTTCCAAAGTCATCTGCCTCTGGGAACAATTATAAGCATAGTATATTTTTGGGTGCGTAATTTGCCCCAACAACACATTGTGCATGAGACCAGTGTCAGCAAAAAATTATCATTGACTGGGTGAAGACCAAGACATACACACCCAGAATATTAAAAACATGTGGATGAGAGCAAAGTGTAAGCTGAAATTCCAATCTGGCACTAGCAGAGCTTTGTTTTCATCATACCTGCATGAATTTGCCCTCCGGAGTAGATACAGCAATACCGCTTTTTTCTCCAACTTCCTAGTCTGTATAGGACGCAATTATGTTTAAAAAGGTAAATGTTTTTTTTATTATCTTTTACATTTGAATAAATTTTAATTTATTTGTAATATAATAACATACATATAAGATTCTCAAGCAATTTAGTTTAAATTTTAAACAATAGAGAGCAAACAACCATAGACCGTTATAGTAAACCTTTACCTATACATGATTTTAGAAGCACCACAATGTCCATAAGTACAGTGTGTATATATTATTAATTTGTACCATATATTGTGGCACAATTCTCCCTGATTCACTGTTAACAACATTAACTCTATACATCAATATATTTTGATAAATCTTATATTTTTAAAACATTCTTTTTATAGTCCTTTTATTACTAGTTAGATTAGCATGATTATTCAAGGTAGTCATGATTTTATTCAATTTCTAATCTTGATTTTGAATCATAGTGAGACTATCATAATCTTCAACTATTGATTTATCCCGAACTAAATTTACATTACTAATAATTATGTCTTAAGTATCAGAATGTTATGATACAATCTTCAGGAATATACTTCCTCCATTCAACATAGATGATACTATAATTAAATTGATGCCACTATTAGTTCCACCTAGTGAGTCTTTCATTATTGAAATAATATTGATTTAAAAATTCCAGGCTACTATAGTCAGATAAAATTATCACTTCAGAGTCTATCAAAAACTGGTGCAATTTCTGGAATGACCATACAACAGTTAGAGCCTCTTTTTCTATGATGGAATTGTTCAGTTCTGCCCATCTTAAGTGTCTATTTAAAAAATATAAAACATGAGGTACTTGATCATCATCAAGTTGATATAGTATTACTACTAAACCATAGTAATTACTATCTGTAAATAATTTTTTTTTACTAAAATCAGGATAAACTAAAATAACATGTTTAAAAAATTTAGTTTAATTTTATTAAACTCTGCAGTATGTTCAGTGGTCCAACTCCACCTTTCAACTTTCTTAAGTAATTTAGATAAACATAAAGTATCTTTAGCAATGTCATCATAAAACTTATGATAGTAAACACTGTATAACCACAATCTTTTCTGGATGGGACTAGTTATCAGGTTCATTAATTAAATGACCAAGAAAAGTACTTTCAGTTAATTTTGATGTTTTTGAAGGAATATTTTTAGAAAAACATACATAAATTTCATTATTATCTATTAACACACATCTCACTCCCCATTACGTTATCATTAATTAAATAATTTTAAATAACAAATAAGCAACAATTTTCCAATTTATTATTAATAATTATAAGAATGATTAATTTTAATCACTACAATTACTGATTAAAAGTATTTTACATTATTTTAACTGTTATTTACCTTTTTTTATTTTAAAAATAATAGTACAATTTAGGAATCAATTTTATAACTTATATAAATTATAACTATCTAAAGAAAATTACCTCAAATTTAACACCAAAGAAACAATGTATTTAAATTATTCTCATAATTAAATAATAAATTTTTTAAGAGGCATTATATAAAATTTGAAATTAGTTATTAAAATTAGGCATTAACCACAATCATGCAATGTTGTATCAAATAAAAAGGCTATAATATATAGGTTAATAATTATACATGAAAAGCCTTTTTTGTCAAATAGTTTTTGCATCTTCTTTAATGTTACCCCATTAATGCACATAGAACACTATCTAATATTTTATAATATGTAAAAATAACAACAATAACAAAATAAAGAATGACTAAAACAAAATAAAATTATGATATAAAGATTTAACATATATAATGAGTTATTAATTTATTTAACACCATGTTTTTAATTTGTAACAATCATTAGGAAATCATCCCTCTACACATGTTGTAAAAATTTAAACACTTAGGAATACATTCCTTTCTAAACCCAAAAGTCTTTTAAAAAGATAAAATGAATCTACCCTAACTTTTTAACCTAAGCGTATATGTACAGAAAATTATTAAAACTGAATGAAATTGAAAATGATTAGGTGACATGTTCAAACTGTCATTTCTAAATGCTTAAGATTTGCCTTTATATGTACACATAAAATTTGTGATAGATTCATCTTATCTTTTCAAAAGACTTTATTTTGTGTTTAGAAAGAAGAGTATTTCTTAAGGGTTTACATCTAAACAGCACGTGTGTGGAGAAATGATTCCTTAATGATTGATATAGAGATTCAATAGAAGTTGAAATCATTAACTATATAACATAACAATATAAAGAATAAATGAAAATATACTTTATACAACCTTATATATGCTACCTTGCTATATAATTTTCTATTCATTTTTAATTGAACAGTTGTTAATTAAATTTATTAGTTTTATAATTACTCATACTACTATTTATGTTATGCTTAATATATTTCATATATTTGTGTTGTTTTTCTTATCTTTAATGTAATTTAAAGGTTTAAAACTTTTAGTAACAGCTGTTATGTAATGAATATATAAACTCTAGATTTATCATATCAACTATTAATTACATTGTTACAATCATTGGCACTTTCATTTAACTGTTTCCCCGTGTGCCTGTAGTAAATCACACTGCAATGTTCACAATTAATTTTATATACAATTCATTTGTACTTTATGTTATCTCTTATTTTATAATTACTTACTAATTTATCTAGACTTTTACTATTTAATCATCAAATATTTATATGTTTATCAATATAATTTTTGTTTTTTATTAATGTATCATAAATTTTAAAAGTTTATTCATTTTTTATCCCAAGTAGATTAATTAACTACATATTATATGCAATTACATTAAGGGGGTCTAAAGCATAACTGGGGCTTAAACTTGGCTAACTACTGAATATGCCTTAAATTATCACTCTCTTTTATTTAACCAAACAAACCTTCTAATAAGCAACATATGTGAATTTAAGCTACACATAGCAGTTCAAATAATACATCAAAGTAGGTTTCGGACCAGAGACCATCTATAGATATGCCAAACAGCATAATTACTTTACTTGAGAACAAAACGTCTCTTTAAGTTATAATAATTACTAGTCTCTGCTCCGAAGGCAAAGCATAAATCAATAAATGCATTTTAACAATATATATATATATATATATATATTGTTATATACTTTTGCATATATATATATATATATATATATATATGCAAAAGTATAGACCAAATAGAGAAAATAATAAGGCAAATAAGCTTTTATAAGTTGAATTTAAAAGAGATTTAAGAATTTGTGATCAGGCAAGATTTACATTTAACTTTTAAAGTATTTTAAATTATACAGGTTGAGATACGTTTATCTAATACAGTTAATTACTTTAAGAGAGAATACACCTTTTAAACATAGTGTGATTAATTTATAAGATTTGAATGGAAGAGTTTGTGCACATTACTTATTATATAGCTAGCTTTAGGAAAGATTTATAGATGGCTATAGCTTTTAGATTTAGTTTGATTGAGAAGTGGTTACCAGTTATTTATCTGGAGGCTTGCAGCTTGAAAGTATGAAATACACGCATGGACTGATTGATCTGAGCTGGTTCATCGTTGGGCTATTCTTTAAGTAGGGCTGTGGTTTGGATCTCCGGGCTCCATAAAACGGTTCTTGACCATCGAGAAGATGGCCTTAGCTTTTCTAGCCACTTATTTGCATGGTAGAAACTGGGCCTGCTGCCTGGATATAAGTGGAAACACGAGTAAAGCAAAAATGGATGACAATTTTCTTTCAACTGCCTTTTTTATACTTTTTTAACCCCCCCTCTTACAGTTCATTCACAATCTTTATTTTTAGACATTAAAACCTAAGAAGTCTTAATGGCATCAGCTTCAAATGAATCGGTTGATTGATTTCAGATTTATTCATTGTTCCTTTTATTTTTTTCAGATTCCAGTTCCAATCTGGATTTCAGTGCAGGTTTAATTGTCTAACTTTTATTTTATTAAGAATCCTAAAATCTGGATTTGTACCGGCGGTGTCTCATGAGATTGGTAAAGTTCTTTTTTTAAACATTGGATTGCCTCTCCTTTTTTTTTTTACTGAAAGAGATTTAAGCTGCTAGCGTTTTATCCTAGACGTGAGACATCTACCTTTGTTTTTAGTTGCTCTACATGATTAAGTAATTGGGTACTTTAAAGCCACTTTGAAATACTTTAGAGAATTCTGTTCTTATCTAATACAATTTTCCCAGCTTGAAACCAATTCCATTATTTAAAATCATAAGATGAATATTTATAAAATTATAAGGTGTGTACGTTACATAACGATAATATCATTCAGATGTGAATATACCATTTTTAGCAAATAAAATTATTACAAAATATATTCAATTATAGCAGACGTGTGTGCATATACAATTACACACATATATGTGTAAACATACGTTTTTATACATGTTAAATTCTCAAGTATACAGTTATATATATATGTGTACCTTTAGGGTTTGAACTAGGAAATGAAGGCTACTGATTTCTAGAATAGGTGAAACGTATGATGATGAAATCATACTGTTTCAATAACTATTGATTTTTTTCTAATTATTAAATATTTTGCTGTGTTATCCTTTTAATTTCTTCAATACAAAACTTTTCTTTCTGAAATATTTCAACATCATGTCAAATCATAATTCTTCAATGTATTTTATTTCTTGCCATGTTCTACTAATGAAAACAACTAATATCATACTTCTTTAAAATATCTTTGAAATATTCTTATAATGTATCTAACTCTACCATGAAAACCACACTCAAGTTTGCCATAAAAAAATATTTTATAAAGTCTTGCAAATGCATTTGCATGGTGATAAAAACCATGTCCAGAGAGCTTCTTGAGTCTCTAAAAGTACAGAGTATCTGGTGAACATTTATCTATGACTGGAAGCAACTTATTCAACAAAATCCTTGAAAATATCTTTGTTGTAATAAATATTAATAATATGCCATAATAATTACTGCAAATTTATTTGTTTTCTTTACTTTTAAAAATTGGACCAATAGAAATAACCCTACAATCAGATGAGATAAATTCATGGCTCTATATATTCCTAAAAATCCCAGTATTTTGATATTTACATATACACCAACATATTTTAAAACTTCTCCATGTATATCATTATAATCTTCAGCCTCACTGTCAAATCTAAATGAACAGATAAAATGGATTTATTATTGAGAGATAGTATCCAAATTCTTTTATCATTATTAAAAAGATTATCAAAATGCTTTTTCTATTTGTTCAAAATATCATTGTCACCATATAAAATTAATAGGAATTGATATTATTTTTCAGATCTATCTGTTATTTTCAATATACCAAAAAATCATGACTAACCAAGATCAGCAAATGTCTGCACTTTCTTTGGAGAATTAATCCTCTAATCATTTTTAAGACTTCTTATCAGTCACTGAATCCTGCCTCCAGATTTATATATTTATTAAGAATTTTCATACTAAACATGTAAATTATTTGTTTACAGAAATTGAAATCTATTTTAGACAATATTATGTCTATTAAAAATTAATTTTCAAATAATTATTTTTATTATTTCTTTCATTATAAATGATAATAACTATTATTTAATGCATTCTGATGAATATGTTAATGTGTAATAAAGAATGAATTTATGAAACATTAATAAACAATAAAAATAGCATTTTTTTTTTATCTTTATACAAACATTTCAATTAGAATCAGAATTTTAAAAACAATTATTTTCACTATGGGATTATAATTCCAAAATTTTTAAACTTAAAAGAACTTAAATAATAATAAAAAGAAAAAAAAAACGACACACTCCATCTTTTTTTGAAGAACAATTCTCTTTAGCATAAATATTAATCTATATTGTTGTTCTATTTTTATATTTTAGATATAAAAATTTTGTTCTATTACATGTAACTGATTTAAAACATGATAAATTAATTTAATTCAACTTACAAATTGATATAAATCAAGAAATAAATCTATATATATATTTATTTTAGTAGACATGCAGCCACAGACTTCCAGAAGTAACTAAAGTTCAGTATGAGAACATCTGCCATTCATAAATTGTAGCCTAATGGCTACATTGCTGTTTTACCAATAATAATTGGCAGAATGCCCCTTAAGTTTAGATTATAATTAGTTCATGGAAAAATACTATTAAATCTTCCTATATGTTTTTTTTTAAATAAAAAAAAATATTTAAAAAAATAATGATCATCACATGATGTATGAAAATTTTTGGATATATTAAACATTAAGGTTAATATTTAAAAGTATTATATGTTAAAAAGAATTGTAAATGAGAACTATAAAATCATATAAATAATTTTCTTTTTTTCTCTCTCTTTCATATTTTATCTATTTTCCAGTTTAATTTTTTTTAATGTGCACATTATATTTTCATTTAGAAAAAAAAATTTTTCTAGAAGAGTAATTGATAGGAATGAATAATTTTAGTAAGATAACATTTTTTAGTAAAACATTTTTTTTCTTATTCATTTGATTTTTTTCTTCAATATTAAAAAAATATTTGAAACATGCTTTTCATTAATTTGATAAAAATGAATAATTTTAGTAAGATAACATTTTTTTTCTTATGTATTTGATTTTTTCTTCAATATTATAAAAGATGTTTTTAGATTTCATAAGAAACATGTTTTTTTTATTCATTTGATCCCCTTCCATCACCTAAAAAAATTGTATGCAAAGCTAATTTAAAATGCCCCTATCTCTGACTAAAATGCTGTTTACAAATTTTTGCCATTTGTAAGAAAATAACTTAATGAAGGCAAAAGTTAACTAATTTAAAAAATAAAATCACCTGGTTTGTTTTTTATATAAGCCTATACTTTTGATAAAAATGTATAAATTTATATTATTATATCATATAATTTTTTTTTAAAAAGATCAGTTAAGGTTAAATAATTGTTCATAAAAATGTTTTAGAGTTAATAAATTATTCCTCCAGCTCTCTGTTATAAAAATTGGTAGGTGTGACTTGATTTCAATACAATTTAAAGTTTGAAAAATTGTTTTCAAATTATAGTAAACTGTTAAATTACTTAAAATTATTTACAGCAAGATATTATATCTATTTATCTCTTGTTCATAATAGCAGTTCATAGTTTTTGCTTCCTAAGCTAGATTAGAGCAGTGGTCTTCAACCTTTACACCTGCAGACCGGTAAAAATAAGGATAAGGTTCCGCAGACCAGCAAAAATAAGGATAAAATTTCACAGACCGGCAAAAGTCTATAGATAAATTTTCTTAAAGATAAGCATAATTGTTATAACTGATCAAAACAACAATGTTAAATATATAAGATAAAGTTTTATATATATATATATATATGGAGTTTATATAATAAAAAAAAACTTTTTTTAAATTTTTTTAGAAAAGTAATAAAGAATTTAATTTTACCCCCTCCCCCCAATAAACATCTGTGATAACTAGAAAAACAAATTAATTTATGAATGATTGATTAGATTTTGTTTTCGTTGTTTTCTTTTTTTTTTAATTGGGTAAAAATGAGATGAAAAAATAAATAAAAATTGGCTATATTAATTAAAAATTTAAATATTATTTATTATTACAAACTTTTTACTGCCCGTCTAACATGCGGACCTGCAAAAAAGTTCTACAGCCCGGTGCCAGGCTGCAGACTAAGGGTTGAAAAACACTGGATTAGAGCATAGTGTTCAATTATATAAATGTAGTGGTTATGTTTGTGTTGGACATCCAGATGATAACTCTGGATAGCATAAAGGTATCTCCTTTAAAGTCCATTCACTGAATCTTGTTTTATTTTTTTTATTAAAAATTAAATTTATAATTGGCCAGCAAACTAATAGGTCTATATACTCAGAGCATTGATGATGATCAGCATGTTTTAGTATCTCAGCATTATTTTTCATTATGGGTGATGAATTAGCATTTAGGTATGTGCATACAGAGTACTGTGTTATATTCTGTTATCAGTTTGGCAATGATTAGATAAGTAACATATTTTGTAGTGCTGATTTTTGACTGTTGTTTGCAGATGATTATTGATTGCTTATAAGTTTTTGATTTAATTATTCTCTTTCTCTGTTGTTTTTGAATTAGTACTGATAAGTTTTTGATTTAATTATTCTTCTGTAATGCTGGACATCCATCTTATGGTTTGTTCATACTGATTCTCTGCTCTTATTCACTGTATTCCATTTATATTTAATTTGATTAGTTCTTTTATGGAATGCTGATGGATTTCCCATTTCTCTATATTACCCCCATGTACACCCCTGATTCTATACCATTATAATATATATATATATATATATATACACACATAAAATCCTAGTTATTTATAATATTTTCAACTTATTCAACTTTAAAAAGTTGCATTTGAAAAAAAGGCAGATGTACCATTTGCAAATATTGCAAATAATAAAGCAATTTTATATCTGCTATCAAAGTTTTATTATCAATCAAGTTCATATATCATTTATAATTTTAAAAAGCTTTCAAAATAAATTTGTACAGATTTTTATAAATAGAAAAATACAATTTAACTCTCTGAGTAAGAATAGCAAATGTAGTTTTAATAATCAGACTGAAGTTAGTCATTCATTATTACAAATATATCATTCATATATACATTACAACACATCACACATATCTATGTATCCAAGAAATATAAATGAAAAAACATGTTAGCTAATATGCTAGACATCAAACTAAATGGTAAGATTGAATTAAAATCAAGGCTTCTGATTCTCAAGATCTCTAGTAAAGAACACATGAGCAAAAAACAAAAATAGATCTGATTATCAGTGATAGATTGTTTTACTTAAACCTTTATTGTTATTATTACATTACAAATTTAGTTATATAACATCAAGCACACAAAAAAATATGGCCAGGCAAATTCAAAAAGATAAAGATAAATTACAATCACTACTATAATTGCAGTCATTGTCCTCCCTCCTCCTCCTCCTCCTGCTGCTGCTGCTACTGCTACTGCTGCTGCTACTACTACTACTACTACTACTACTACTACTACTACTACTAATAATAATAATAATAATAATAATAATAATAATAATAAAATGACAATACTAATAATAATAAGTTTAGCAGCAAGCTGTTCACTTGCAAACAGCAAAGTCAATAAGCTTCATTTTGTAGACTTAAAACACTTCAAAAACAGATTAACAAAATAAAAAATTCTTACCTATATGAAGTATTTATGATTTGTAGTCACCCAATTATTTTTTATTGTAAATTTTGATCACAATTATTTCATCTAATCATTTAATCAAGATGAATATGATGATGGTCTACCACATATTCAGATATCTCCTGCCAATATAATCAGCTGTCAAATTGAAGGTGCAAATCCTAATTAAACATATCAGAACTCTATTAGAAAAAATGTGCAAATGCTCCATAGCAATGAGGATAATTCAAAAAATATCAACAGCTTCAGAGATCAAATTCCAAATCCTAAGCAAACAAATGGAAATGTCATCAGCAGTGATGCAGAAATTCTCCAGGATATCCAGGATATAGAAGTCAAACTACAAAGTTTAAACAATTCCATAGCAACAATGATACAACTTCAGAGTGAAATCCAAATCCTAAACAAACATGAAAATGTTATCAGCAATGATGCACAAACTTTCCATGGTAACCAAGGTACAGGTGCAAATAATATTGCCTACACCAAAGGTCAAACATCAAAATATAAACAAACATAGGCAAGTGTCATCAGAAAAAATCTACCAATGTTCCTTAGCAATAACAATGTAATCCCAAGTACTCCAAGGTCAATTCTATGTTTTTACAAAACTACTCTAGATGACATCACATATTCAGATCTAAATATACAACAGCTCCACTACTTTCCAGCATTGGCTGGATATCAGGAATACTAGCCAATATCAGTGACATATTTCACAGTTCTATATCCTAGAGTGTTTATACAACAATTAAAAGATTTTTTTTTCAACCTGGTATCCAGAGCTACCAGTCACTGATTTGAATGTATGACTATAAGTTCCATCGGCAACTCCTCTATGAGAACATTACAATGCACACAATGTAAAATTCAATCAGTCAGATCACTGATCATCCAAATCCTAAGTATCTAGCAAATGAATGTTTTCAGATAATCCAAAAAGAGCACTTTCAAAGTCAAATCAAAACACTTGAAAACTATACACTCATAGTAATCAATCCAAATCAGAACAACTGTACCACAGGGTTATTGAAGAGTACCTAATTTGGATATACTCATAAGATATCTAACAAATGATACAACCCTTTGGCAGTCACCTTTTTCAATTAATTATTAAGAATACCCTGCACTTATTCCAAGCAAGAGTTATGAATTCCAAATCAGAACTGTACCACAGGGTTATTAAAGAATACCTAATTTGGATATACTCATAAGATTTCTAACAAATGATACAGCCCTTTGGCAGTCACCTTTTTCAATAAACTCTCAAGGATACCCTGCACTTATTCCAAGCAACAGTTATGAATTCAAGATTCAAGTGTATCTAGAGATTGATCCAAATAAAATCACTATCCAAATATTGATCTAGGGGTGACTATGATTATACATTAAAGCTTCAGTGCTGTACCTGTGGTAAGTGGAGTTATCTTGCAACTCAGTGCTTCAATCTATAAGTCCCACCTTCATGAGCTATTCCACAAGCAAACTCTCAAACAAGCAGTCATCAATTAGTTTCTTGCCACTCCTCAGCTAAGGCCTGGAACAACAGACAACTTGATGATTCAACAATCTCCTGACAACATTCCCATCTCACCCCAGATTTACAACTCATGTCAATGGATCCCACCCTGAAATCAGAACAAATGCCTATTCATTCCCATTGTGTACACAGACAACTTCACATCCAGAATCTGGCCAACTTGCAATCCCTCTGATGCAATAAAAATTCCAGGTTATAGCACCATTTTCCAGTCCCCTCCACCCACAATATAAACCTACATCAAAACATGGCCCAGAATCAATTTACCATAAAAAATAAAACCTCAATATCATGGAAATAATTGCACCATGCCAATCACCTCATACCACTTCCCCCATCCCAAACCTCTAATGAAATCAAAAGAAAAGATGTATGACTTTAAAAAACATCAAAAAAAGACAAAATTTAATGATATAAATTACATAGCACTCATTACTGTTTGAGGTTCCTGACACCCCCACAAGATTTTGCAAACTATCACCTCACTGCACAATCTTGATGATACTACATTTCCAACTAAACTCATCAATAACCCTCACAATCGATAATGAAACAATCACACCCACTGATATTCCATATTAGCAACCATAAATATTATTTCACAGCCTCTTACTTTCAAGATCTCTCCCCAGCATCATTAACATTTTATAATCCAAGAAGCTAAAAATACTAATGCTAAATGTCCATGGCTGCAATTCACTATTAAAGTTATACTAACAACAGAAGGGCTTACTATCATTCAATGTTATATCCTGAGATTGCTGGAAAACAAAATTTAAAGTGGATCTTCAGTTGAATCTGCTACCCACCTCAAAACACATGGCTTCTGTGCTTGTTCAAGAGATATTTCCTTGCTATCAGCAGACATTGGCATTCTCATCACCTCCAATTGTCTGTTCAAGTCATTTAAAATACTATATAGAGATAAGCTCATACTAATTACCATTTTCAGCATCATGTAACACTAAACATCATCCAAACTATCAATTCAATTTTTGCAACAAACCCACACCTGACCATATTAATGGATTTCAATTTGGATTACCCAACTTTTATAAATAAATAGTTTCAACTCTTAAATATTCCTCTAATAAGTGCCCAAGGTTTTCTATCACCTGGTTCAATCACTTTTCACAACAACCACATACTACATTCATAGACCTATGTTTTTACTTTCCAATATTGCAGTAATTAATAGAACTTAACCATAACCCCACTCCATTTGCAGGTCACATGGTCCAAGCAGTCATACTTAACCTTAATGAACTCCAGGCAATATCCATTCAATTCCATAAAACAATCTTCATGATTCTTCCCCTATTTACTATGGAGTTCATGATTTCCGAATCTTATATCATGTTGAAAAAGCTATGCCAAATGGCTATAGACCCAGTTCAGAAGTGCCTTGCTTTCACAATGCAACATATACCATAGCAATCAATCCCTCTCACCTTCCCATCTTCTGGCTATGGTGATGAGTTACATAAGCAAATTGTCACTACCAAGCCCACCCAGCAAACACACTAACAGTTAATTAGGCTGACTCAGACTTATCATCATGTCTGCAAAAGTTAAAGGACCACATTGCCATCAAAAAAAGAAAAAAAAACTTAACACAGGAGCACATGTGGATGCAAGCATACTTAAGCTGGGCATTGGGAAACCCAAAGTCATCAGAAGTCCGAATGGCACTTCAAAGTAACATAGATGTGTCATCCACAATATAAACCACCCTATACATCTGCATATTAAAAATAAACTTCAGACTGATGATATATTAACTCTTCCCGTACAGTGTTTTGAGCCACCAGAAAATATGCCTTTCCAAACCAGACAATTTACCATCGAATTTGCCATTATTAAAAATTGTTACCCCCCCTCCCAAGAACTCATGGAATTTGTGCATTCTTCTTGAGTCATTCTAATCATTTCATTATGCTGTATATTCATGACCTGGCAAAATTTCTATCCCAGATGATATACTGTAAAAGGTTTGTACCCAATTGCAAGAGTGTCTTTCAATAAAAAAACTTGAGTCTATACATCTGGCCTAATTAAAGTTTGGCCTATGTCTATGGGCCAACTAGTCATTAAAATATTAAAGAAAGTAAACCAGAATTAAATTGAGTCACTCACCCTTCCATTACTGTCACATTGCAGGTTACCAAAAAGGCTTCTCCATCAGCCAAGCAGCATTCACATACATAACAATTTTTAAGCTCAGTTCAAAAAAATAAAAATATATACTCCCATTGCAGTCTAGCTTGACATACAAGCAGTTTTCAATTCCATCTCAATTAAACTATTCATCCAAATGCTCACTAACACTGCGATCCCATCTACGCTGTTATATCTAATTCCAACCGACTTCTGACACATGAGTTGCACATCACTCTTAATGATAAAAATTCTCCATCCTTCAATCTCATGCAGTCTATATCACAAGGATTGCTTCCAAGTTGATTTCTTTTTATATTCTCCATAAATCTGCTTTTACAACAAATACGAAATAAATCTACTGGAATTCAAATTCCACATGCCCAATAATATATTCCCCCAGCATAGCTTTCATGGATGATATCACTGTCATTCTACCTTCTCAGAAACAACTCCCCACATTGCAAACCAAACTTAATGATTACGCAGCACAAACTGCACTTTAATTCTAAAAAAACTGCTACATGGACACTATTAACAAAAAAATCACATTCTCAAGTTTTCCAAGAAAAGGCTATTCCAATCTTAGGCTTCTCCTTTTACAATGGCTCCCTTGATATGAGATTGACAATACAAATCAATTTATAAGTTTCTATACCATAAATCACCAACTCACTTTCTAAGGCATATCTATCTTTACTCCAAGATACACTTCTTCAATACTCTCGCTATTACAAAAATCACATACTATGTCCCTATTATTGAATTTCTAAAATATATTCACTTCTGCCATAAACTCCATGTGAAATAGATTGCTCTGAGGATGCAAGACAGTATTAAACTCTATAAACAGACTCAACAATCAACCCTTTTACAATTGTATAGGCCTGCACATTTGAGTATTCTGTACACAACAAAATCATTAAAAACAGTTATTACAGTTCATTTCAAACTCTTTAAGTCCCTGTTGAAAGTAACTTTTATAAATAACCTTCCTTAATGTCATATTTTAGTTCTTATTAGCTCAGCCCTAGGCATCACAGGATAGACCAGCCTCTCCCACAATTCCAAGTATACTTACTGGCAAACATATAACCTGCTTTATCTGAATCCAAACAATAATTACTCTCTCCCCATGCTTGGCAATAATAACCTGTGACTTCTTCACCAATTTAAAAAATTGGTATTACTAAAGTCTTTCAACTTCATAATCAAATTCAACCTGTATGTGATTCCAATTTTTTTCTGTGATATTATTATCTATAAAAAAACACTGACTCATTCTGTGGGCTATGCAACAAAGCTGAGAACATTCAACAACACTTTATCAATAACTGACGTGCACAAAGTCCCACATGACAAATTATGTTCATTGCATGCACACAGCCTGCTATTTCTATCCACCACATAACTTACTCCTTCCAAAGATCACACACATCCCAGAGCATGTGTAGCCACATTTATCCTGTTTGTCTTCTGGTGCACACATTGCATCTTTTTGTTAAGCAACAGCAGAAGACATCCATCCACATTTACCAACAAATTACAGCAGCTAAAAGCATGAGATAATGACAAAGCACCTCCTCCCAGATATTTTCTCAGCAACCTGATCACTCACTACTTAGAGAGCAGTTCAATCTACTAAAAACTTTCTTGGATATCACATCCACATTAGATTAGTCCAATACCATAAAAGGCTGTCTTGCTGGATCAATCAAGCTTTGGGAGAATGAACTTTCATTCAAATCATATCTTTTTTACATCCAATCCTATGTTATATAAAAAAGTGTCATTAATGACAATCATTTATAATTATTAATGTCCACACATCATCAAATAATTATATAAAATCTAAGTTTGTACAATTTTCCTGTAATCAGCTATTCTAGCATGTGTGCGTGTGCGGCGCAACTGTTCCCAAAAGCTATAAAGTGTTAATATAAATAGATAACTAAAAACAAACGAGCTAGAATATATATATTTCCCAAAAGTAAAAAATTATTTGACTTAATTGTAATCAGCTAAGTTAATCAAATTTTGTACAATAACCAACAATGGCTTGATATTATTCCAGTATTAGTGTAAGCTGTATCACTCTAATTCTTACCATGTTAGCTAGATTTGAAATGTAACTCCTGGAAAAAACTTTTGTAAAACCTATGTTGTTGTTGTAGCAGTAGTAGTCATCGCCTTCTTCCTCTTCTCCCACTTTGTCCCCCTCTTCTTCCTCTTTCTGTTCTTAAAAAATATGATTTTAAAAGACATAATGCATCTACAGATAGATGACTTAATCTTGTTCTAGTTTTAATTGCTAAGTTGCCAAATGTCAAAAAAATACACTCAATAACTAGCTATTGAGCTTGCCTTTAATGATTTGTTGATAAATGTTGGGGGATTTTGCAAATGAAGAACCAATGTTATCAAATTAATTTGATGCAGTTCATTAATTCTAGTCTCTAATGCATTTATTATTTTAAAAGTAATTTCAGTTTTTAAAGGTTTCAATTTATCCAGTAAAAATTTATAAATGCCTTCACTCGTTAATAAATTGACATTTTTATATTCTAAAGATTCTGCTATGAGTCATACTGGTTTTAAAACTTTGTAAAGTTCATAAATTGAGTGCAATCAGTTTCATCCCACATATGAAAACATTGAATTCATTTAAAGCAAGTAAAACAACACTCTATAAAAAAGAAATCTCTATCATGGCCACTAGACTATTCCAACTGGCTTTACAATCCAAAATTAACATCAACTCCTTTCTCTTCAGATGTTTAACACAATATTGGAGTATTCTAGCTCTAGAGGGTGTGACTTTCTGAATAATTTTGAAATACATCTAATTTGAGAAATTGTCTATTTATAGTCATCAGAAAGTACATTTAGTTGAGAGGGGTCATCAAGTTCTTTATCATAATCATAATCATAATCACACTCTACATCATCTTTATTTTCTGATTCCTCACTTGTAATATACATATATAATTTATTTTAATATAATGCATTTGTGATAGCTAGGTCAATATAATGCAAATAGCAGAATTGATTTATTATTGGTGATAATTCTCCAAAATTTTTTCATTAAGGTGGCACTATCATTTGTAGCTGCAACTGTATCTATTGTTATATCCTAATTAAACATTGAAAATTTATGTCATCATCATAATAAGAACTAGCTATTGGAACTAAAGCTAAGTGGTGAACATTGATATTTAAATATATGCAATTTCATTTGCTAGTCCACTCATCTAAACTTATAGACTTTTTTTCTTGCTTCTTAAAACTGCCTAAATCAATTACAATTTCCTTTTTTAGCAATATCATAAAATGTACAAATGAGATCCATTACATGAGACTTGTTTTTTTTTTTTTGTAATGAATATCCTCAATGTTGCAGATATTCTCAAATAAACGAGATTGTTAAAATATTGTTTATTGACAATTCATCTAAAGCAGCAAGTTTTACTGCAATTTTTTTTAATCTAGCTTTTTGTTTAGATGATCCTTCACTTAATATTTTATGAACTGTTTCAAAATGATTGTGAAGACTGTTTAGATGATCCTTCACAGGTCTTCATTTTCTACAATGTTTGCAATAAGCTTTATCTGGCCCAATTCTTTTAAATGTTCTTAGGGTTCCAATTTATTTGACTGGTTCATTTTAGGTTAAAAATAAAATATTTTTATTATTTACATTGACCAACAAATTATAATTGTCATAGAAAAGTTCTCAGTTATTCACATTTATCTTAAAAACTATAAATGTGTTAAAAAGTAGTTTAAATGTTTAAACATTTAATATATTAAAAAATATTAATACAAGTTATGATAAATTCAATAAAAGTTTTTTACAAAATTTATAAATGTACTTACTTGGATTTATTTTAGTACTCTTAAAATAGGCAAAAGTCACTATACATATTGCCACTCAGTGCAAGCCAGGAACTCTGGAGATATTGGATGAGTAGGCACTAGATGGGGATTTTATGCACAAGCCTTCTGGCATCCACTGATTACTTTGGTTTGCACTGAGAGTGGCAATATGTATAGTGAGTTTTGCCTGTTTTAATAACAGTTAAGAGCAAGCATAAGAAATAGTGATCATGTGATGTTTATTTACTCTTAAAATAGTTAATAAAACTACTTATTGCCACTAATTATGGCAAGCATACATTACTCAGACCACATATATAGGCCAATAATGACTGGTTTTACATAAGTTGTGTGAAATGTTTTAAAAAGTCTTTACACAGTCTGATCAAATCTAATAACAGATGTATAATTATTTTTGAACTGTGGAGTTGCTGCCTGATTACTTACAGAAATGAAGGCTCTTCATTTGGAATAAAGTTTTAATTTATTTATATTAAAGTCAGTTTGTCCAAAACACAATAGGTCTCTTGTAAACTTTTTATGTGTTTTTATACTTCCACAAACTAAAGATCATCGGCAGATTATAAAATAAGATTTAATTTTTAAATATAATTTTTGCATTAAAACTTTTTTTTTTTTTTTTTTAAAGTTTTTCTCAGATTTCAGGTTTAACATGTTTTAGAGAAAAAAAAAAAAAACAATGGGACACTAATAATGCAGTAGAGATGAGTTTTGCAATGATTACACAAACCAAACTGTGAATCACAAATATGTCTACATATAGAACATATTGGTCCACTAATCACCACATTTGATATTTACTGGTACTTTCTTTTAACTATTTTTGCAAAAAAAAAAAAAAAAAAAAAACTCTTTTATTTCTGAAATATTAGTATATTATGTCTAAGTGTAGCTGTAAATAATTACACTTAATATCTTAAAATATTTTTATAGCATAAAAAGTTTGCACCTCTAATGAAAACTATGCTCAAATTACGCATAAACTCCTCCTTTAGAAGTCTTACATCATTTATTCATTTCAAATGTCCGATTCATCCAGAAACTTGAAGAACATATTGGTTACTGGTTGATACTTTTGTCAATGTATTTTTGAAATTTTACAGAGAAACTTTAAATGAAACTTTTTAATGGTTTTATATTATATCAATAATATCAAAATCTCAATTGATATAATAAATTAGATAAAATAAAAGCACTATATGCAATTGATTTAGATTGCAGTAGTTATTTTACTATAGTGAAATAACCTATCTTTTGACTTATTAAAAGAAATGGTAGCATATTGGAATCTATGCTTTACCTCAGTATTAAGTTGGTCTTTCTACTTAAAAAAAAACTACCAAGATATTTAAATGGACTTACATTCTCAAACTGATCATCATCCAAGTTACAAGCAGAGGGAATGGAACTGCTTACAGATTGTTGATCAAGATAAATAAAAAAAGACATTCTGAATGTAAGTGATTACAATCAGTTTACCGATAATTAAATAAGACTCCTAAGGAATTTATAAAAAAAGAGAGAAAGAACTTAACAGCTAAAATAAAAAAGGAATGTACCATATAAAAAATAAGTGAGCAGAGAAATCTCAAAACTGGTTGAGTATTTAAAAAAAAAGCAAATAACTTCTAGCAAAGTTTTATCTGCTCTTATTTTTTTTGGCTGGCTGTTCCCATACATCTTGAGAGAAAGGACAAGGGGCTAATTATAGTTTTCTTGTTCTCATAGCCACAACCTCCATCTGAAATCTTATATGTTGAACCAAGTCACCAGCAGGAGTGGAAACAAAAGCGTTTGTGGATAACTTCTTTTGTCATAAAGAGGTCATTCCAAAAAGCTTTTGAGTCTAGCCTTACTACAGAACAGGAATGTGAAAATGTTGACAGAAGAAATCAATGTTAACTTACCAATGAGCTCTTTCATCCCAAGAAATACATGTATGCTACAATATCCTATGATCTACATAAATGCACAGAACTTACCAGTAAGTTATAATTTATACCCTAACTTGTGTCTGATTCAATGTTTGCAAACTAAACCATCTATAAGCTTATAATACTGATAGAGACACTCACTGTTTTATTATTCAAGGAACTTTCATTTATGGCCGATTAGAGAATTGAAATATGAAGTGTTGAATTATTTGATTAACATTATTATCTGGATGAGTGTGTGTATGGTCTTTCCAGTTTATTAATAATTGTAATTTAAATATTTTAATTTGCCTTAATAAAATATTTACCTTTAATATCAACTTTTCATTGTACATTCTTAACTTTAGTTTATTAGATTAAAGCTGTAAGAAATGTATAAATTACTTATGCCAACATATTCATTTAATACATGAATGCTGGGGGAAATTCTTTTAAAAATATTACCTTTAGTTATTTATTACAAAAATAGCAATGTGATGCAGTGAAAAATCAGTAGGTCTACAGGCTCTGACATCCTCTTAAATAAATTAAAAACTGATTCATCAGGCAATTCAAATCATACTAAATTATTAGGTCAGTTAATCAGGAAATATAATTTATGCTCTTGAAATATCTAAACTCATACATGAATGGAATATTCACTTTGGTAGTGTTTGTTAGCTGTACCCCAGCAGCTAGAGGCACTGTTTCTGTGTAAGCACACAGAAATATCCTCCAATATCAAAGTGGAATGAATAAAAATGAAATCACTTTCACTCATTTTTCAAAAACTGATATGCATATTTAAACAAGATAATAACACCAGCACTCATAAAATTTAAATCGGTGGAGATGCTCACACAGCTTCACACAAATTGGCTATAGTTGATTTTAAAAGGCAGCATAAACTGCTATTCATTTTAATAAACTTGTAAACAGAGAATAAACAATTGAATATGTACTAAAGTTCAGATAAACTAATATGTAATAATATATTTGTGTAGTTTAAGCATCCAAATGAGATCATGGAAAATGAATGAAAGTCAGCTTTGATGTTCAAAAAAATAATGCTTAAAAGTTTAATTTTTCAATTAATATTACATGATCTTGCCAATGTATTTTTAAAATAACACACACAATCTGAAATATGTTGCCTTTATTAATAAACATCAAATTGGAACTACATATGATTATATTTAACAAAATGCTTATAAAATCTGAGGGGTTCACAAAGATATTTTATAATTCAGAGTCAGACAGATTAAATTGTTTAATTTACCAACTCTTGCTTTTGTTTGCAACTCAAGGTTTTAATTTTTCTGTTGATTTTATAAATAGTTGTTTATTCCCTATTTATTATTTGTACATTCAACATACTTTTTATATTATGAAAGATCTCTTTCACCATATAATTTTTGGTAGTGGTTTAGAATGCACTGTTATTTTGCATTCTGATATGAACCCCCAAACTATTGCTGACCCAACTAAGTGTCAAAAGATGTCAGATAACTTACTATGTCATTGATTTTTGGATGTGTTCCCATTATTTTGTCTAATATACTTAAAAGTTTCCAATTTTCATTAGAAAACCACACAACTGTGATAGAAATAAACATAAATATGTGAACAAAAAAAATATCAATATTATTCTCAATAAGTCTCACTTTGGTAGTCTTTGTTGTTTTATTTTTTTTATGTATTAGCATCATTGATATATTTCTGTAGACCATCCACAGTAGTGTGCAGCTTTTAATCTCATGTTTTTAGGGTATATGGCAGGAATGAGGAATATTTCCACAATTACCTGTATCACTATAGTACACTCATAAGTCTAATAATAAGAAGCCCAAGTCTGACCACAACATACGTTTTGAGACTTACAGGCACATGGCAACTTGGTCAGTCTCCCTTTTCCTGGGACCCTGCTATTAATAGACTGGCAGGGATTCAAGACCAGTCTCATCATACTTACTGATATATAAGAAGTTGGGGCTAAAACTTGTATTTATTCTCCAGCTATAGGTTTTGAGTTCCATATTTTAGATTGCTATTGTAATATTTTTTAGACCATTACAACTTACCTCAGATCATGGTTGTATTGTATCAAAGTCCCGCATTGGGAAGCCATTGTGACTCATAAGCACCCACATTGGATGACATTGTAACATAATACTTTTAGATTAAATTTTATTTTAAGCACTATAAAATGCTAATTAATCAAACAATTTAAAAAGAAAATATTCTGTTTATGTATAGTTCGAATATTTCAAGAACAGTTATATTTCCTTACTAACTGACCTAATAATTTATTATGATTTGAATTGCCAGATGAATCAGTTTTTAATTTATTTAAGAGGGTGCCAGTATCTGTAGACCTGCTGATTTTTCACCGCACCACATCACATATTTTCGCAATAATTAACTAAAGGTAATATTGTTTTTTAAAAATTTTCCCCAGCATTCATATATTAAATGAACATGTTGGCATAGATAATATATACATTTCTTACAGCTTTAAAATAAAATGTAATAAACTAAAATTAAGAATGTACAATGAAAAGTAGATATTAAAGGTAAATATTTTATTAAGGCAAATTAAAATATTTAAACAAGAATTATTAATAAATTGGAAAGAACATATACACATTCATCCAGATATTAATGTCAATCAAATAATTCACAGTTCTTATTTCAATTCTCTAATCAGCCATAAATGAAAGTTCCTTGGGTTTATGTAGATCATAGGTTATTGTAGTATACATGTATTTCTTGGGATGAAAAAGCTCATTGGTAAGTCAACTTGGATTTCTTCTATTGAATTTTCACATTCCTGGTCTGTAGTAAGATTAGACTCTTTATTATGAAAGGTGTCCATAAATGCTCATTTCCACTCATGCTTGATGACTTGGTTCAACATATAAGCATCCCAGATAAAGGCATCTAATTGTTGCTATGAGAAAGAAGTAACAGATAAGATCTTGCTCAAAGTTATTTGCTTCTTTTTATATTCTCGACCAGTTTTGACATTTCTCTACGCATATATTTTTTTATCTTTTGTTTCATTATCAAAAGGCAAGTTTTGTACATTCTTTTTTCATTTTAGCTACTAAATTCTCTCTTTTTTTTAATAAATTCCTTAGGTGTCATATTTAATTATCAATAAACTCTAATTGTAATCACATGGAATGACTTTCTTTTATTTATTTGGATCAACAATCTGTATGCATTTCTATTCCATCCACTTTTAACTTTAATTAAATAGATAATGTCAAATATAAATAACCTTTATTGTACGTATCTAAAAAAATGAATTACATAAAAAAAAAATATTTATTGAACTATTTCTAATTTTTTTAGCTTTTAAATATTACCCTATGGAAACACACTTGTACCATATATATATATATATAAAGCATAAATTAAATATAGATCAAAGTATATGAAATGAAGGGAGTAAATCACCCTCCTCAGGGCTATGAATTATAGGCATTCTAAATGATGAACAAAGAAGACTAGAATGGATTCATTTTATTCTTGATCCTTTGCTAAACATTTAGAGAGTTTTTAATTCATAGCCTGGGAGAGGGCTATTTACACCCTTTGCTTATATATGTATGGTAGGAAATGATAGAATGAACAAATAGATTGATATATGATGTGTGAATATGTATATTTTATGTATAATTGCCACATTTTGATATAATTCAATAAAATATGAGGAATATATAAGTACCACATGTTGGTTATCATCTATATATTAATACAAAAAAGTTATTAAATATTTTATTAAACACAGAAGAGATCCTGCACTTGATTTTTAATTAATGACTAGAAATTAAAATTTGGAATGACGATAATGATCAAATCATAAATTCTCATATTTATAAATATATTCATGAACTCTATAAGAAATGTAGATTATAATTCCTAATCATCATCAATTTACAGCCAGTTATATGAGGTATATCATGATATATCAAATAGAGATTTTGGACAACTTGTTTTTATGGAAGATTACTTATGGTGAATTACTAACCTCATATCATAATAATCTAATTCCTTTCCTGTTAATATATCAACATATTCCACCCTAAAGCATAAGGATACTCAGCAACGAATTATTAAATTAAATATACAATGTAAATGGTATAAGACTTAAACAAAATCGACATGAAGAATAAAGATAGCTTTAATTAATAAAAACAATTATTAAAATAGTCTGAATAATACTCCTGGTTATATGTGTATAGGAGATATAATAAAAATAAATCTCTAAACTATAATGTCAGACAAATATTTTAATGGCACACTCTTTTCATATAAAGAGAGAAAAAACCTATAATTATAATAGGTTTAATATTTTCTTCATTAAGCAAATTAACCTACTATATATTTTGCTAACACACACACATTTAAATTTATTATCTAATATGTATGTACATTTACAATAAACCAAATCAATATATATTATAAAATCTACTAAGGAAATTGTATATATATTACAAATATAATTAAAAATATGAATTAGGACTTGTATCCAAAAAAACAACAACCATAAATTAGATAATTTATAAGCTTATTTACTAGGTACTTATTTAAAATTACAGATTTGAGTTTGGCATAATACTCTTTTAATGGTTCTTTTATTTCCTTAATTTCCAAGTTTGAGTCTCTTTGAATTCTTTATGTTGTATATTTGTTCTCTTCAATAAATTAGCACAACTTTTGAGCAACAAGAATCAGGAATTTACATCATCATTATTTTCAAATTATTAGTTACTATTAAGTCCTAGAAATAGCAAGACATTTTTTTCACTAAGGAGAATTAATTTTAAAAGCATGGGTAGCATAGTTCTTAATATATTTAACCCACCATGACTAAAGTAAAAGTTTTTAAAAGTGTTGCTTTATGACTTCTTTATACAAGTAGATATTACTAATCTGTTTGATCTATTGTATTTATATCAGTTATCATCTTTCAATAATTCGGGTTTTGGGCTGTGCTATGATGGTGACTAAATATGAATCAGTTGACCCTTAGAACCAAGCTTTAAATGAATTATTTCTCCACATAAAATAATCTGAATGACTTAATATTAACATTAACTTTTATATATATATTTACTGAGACTGACAGAAACATGTTTTCTAAGTCCACAAGCCAATACTATTATTTTTGCAAGTTTTTTTTAAGTGACGTGTCATATTTCACCAATACTGTTCACAATTTTATTTTTTAAAAATAGATCATGTCTGATTATAATAAATATTTAAGTACTTTTAGGAGCTGCAATCTTTACTCTTATAAGTACTTATACCATATCTTCAACTCCAATGGTAAAAATTTCTTTGAAAAATTTTAAATATGTTTTCAATATAATCATCTAGAAAATTAACTATTTCAACATATTTGTTTAAATTATTTATCTAATATTTAAATATTTATAATAAAAATTTCCTGGAAATTAAAATATTATATAAGAATCAAAAGTTACTACATACAAGAATTAAAATATAGATATCGTTTAGCATTTGGTTGTGTCAGCGATTGTTTTGGGGTTCGCCTTAGATATGAAAATGGTGCACAGTACATTTTAAACCAATCTCCTTTCCTGGTTCATCAAATCTTTTTTCCAACTACGGTTACTAATGTCATGTACACCTTTACCCCACTTAGCGATGGCAATTGGTCCTCCAAAACTCATCGTTAAACAAGAATATCGTATACAATATACGTAATTATAATGGGGGTCTATGGGAAAAAAATTGGTCGGTTCCAGTCGACGTAAAATTTCAACATTGGTTTCCAAGCTCAAAGATTTTCTTGATTTTTTCATGACAATGATGACTAAATACGGTATCTAAAAAGAAAAGTTTTATATCACTAGGAAAAAAAATGCATATTTTCACTTTAAAAAGTACAGAACAGCAAAAAGAAAGAAAAAATGAAACTAAATTTGAATTTAAAAGTTTTTATATTCTTCCCAGAAGTTTTTCATCGTAATGAAAAAAAAATCCATACTGAAGTGCTTTTTTTTAAAATTTGTATTACAGTATATATTACTACTATACATTTATGTTTATTACTTATGTGAAATTATTCAAATTAAAAAACAATGTTTAATTATTAATTATTTAATTGAACATAAAGACTTATTACTGTACTCCACAGTAACAAAATGCTTAATGCTTATCGTAAAGCAGTCAACTTTAGAAAAAAAAAAATCAACTTATTTTAAAAGTAAAAAATCTAACTTCTAATTTTCTAAAACATACAGCAAAGTTTATTTTTCTTTTATTTTTTTTTACTATATTTTTAGTAATGTAATAATGCCCCCCCCCCCCCTTTCGTGTAGAAGAAAATTCATTAACATTTATTTTAAATACAATCTGTTTTTCTTTTTAAACTTTTCTAATTCGACATTTGCATTTTAAAATGTTGTTTTTCTTTTGATTTGAAACAACTTGAGTGTAAACAACATATTTATTAACGAAGTTACAAAATCAATAACTATTTTTACTTAATTATCCAGGTGTTCTAAAAATAATATATCGTAATTAATAAACACAGGCACGCAGTTTAATATTCATATTTAGTGTTTTCCTGAAAGTTTGTGATGATAGTATTTTAGTTGTCCTGTACCGTATTTATATATTGGACTATTTCATCATCTAATATGTGTTGAATGTCTTTAGAAAAATTAAACTTTATTTAAATAATCCAAGTACTGTACATTATATTTAAATAAAGTTTAATTTTTCTAAAGACATTCAACACTTATATATACAGTATACAGTATTATAGATTCAGTAATTATAGATATTTTAAGTTTATACGTTCTATATTCAAAATACTGAATGCAGCACTAACATTATGTTTTATGAATAAAATATTGTATGTGTATACAATTACAGCAAAGTCATTACCTGTATATATATATATTACAATAATATACTTTTGCTTTTGGGTAAAATGAATTTAAAATACCTATATCTCTGACATCATCAGTGATGCAAAATTCAAGATGGCTGCCAAAAAAATTTTTTTTTTACATTTTTTCCGATCGTTATAGTGAAAAATTGATTGTAAATTGAAATAGTGGGTACAAATTGATGATGATCGCTATTGTGAAATATCGCTAAATAGTCAATCGCTAAGCAGGGTAAAGGTGTATATAGAAGTTACATTTTTCTTTCTTTTTTTTTAAACTTTTTAAATGACACATGAAAAGTATAAAATAAATCTTTAAAATCAGAAAATATTCTACCAAAAACTTTTATAGACCTTTTTAAAAAAAACAAACAAACAAATATATGCCTTCAAAACATTTCAACAATATTTTATTATTGTTACTTGCTTTCTTTAATCAGTTGATAGCAGCAACATCCTATTTACAATGTTTGTTTTCCCACTTCTATTTCCATTTATTACATCATCTGCACAAAGACTAACTTCTTTAAAAAAAGAAAAACTTTTAGATATTAATTAGATTTATTAACAAAAAACACTTATTTATAATTGTTTAATATAGCAGAAGATATAAATTAATATAAAAGTTTATCGGCTTAACGTTTTCGAGGATCCGTGCCTCATATTCATAGCCTATGAATATGAGACATGGATCCTCGAAAAGTTTATCAGCTTAACATTTTCGAGTATCCGTGCCTCATATTCATAGCCTATGAATATGAGACATAGATCCTCGAAAACGTTAAGCCAATAAACTTTTATATTAATTTATATCTTCTGCTATATTAAACAATTATAAATAAGTGCTTTTTGTTACATAATATTGAGAAGTAAAACTATATTAGATTTATTAAGTAATTATATTAAATTTTTAATTAATTATTTTTCTTCTAGTTTTTACATCTGTTGTGTATGCTGTTAATTTCTCGGTTGGAAAGCAGGTAGAATAAGGCAACAAAATACTGTGATTAAATGATAACATTTGGTCAGAGTTCGTTATCCTCTTTGCACGATTTAGTCTAGTGTCTTTATATTAAAATTACAATATTAAATATGAATTCAATTGTCTCTAGAATGCATAATATTTTAATCACGAAAAGAATGGCTGTATCATATTAAACTAATGTTTATCTCGAGGTTAGTATGTGACATTCATTTGATTACTCTCAAATACTCTGAACCATTTACTATTCAAAGTTAAGTAAAATGCCGTTACAAAAAAAAATTCCAAGCTCAACCAAAGTTCAAACCCAAAATTATAATGAGTCCTATCTAGTAATCATATAATTTTTTTTATTATTTACGATTTTATTCTCGTCATAATTAATGAAACTCAAATAATATATATCATTTTAATTCCTTAAAAACTAATATCATTTTTTCTTGGATAAGAAAAAAACAGTTTTAAATTATTGTATATTTGCATTTTTAAAACATTTGGCACAACAAAGACAGTATCAAAAGTGCAACTTAAAATTCACTGATGTGGCTCAAATGATCTGTTTTTCTTTATTAAATAAAGATAACATTTTTTTTTTAGACAAAAAAAATCAATCAATTCTAAATTTGGATTAGGAAGATTTCTCCGATTAAAAAATTATTTTTCCTTTTTTTTTTATCTTTCTCAACTGATATTATAATAAATGTATACACAATAAGAATCAAGCTATTTCCATATACACATGCATAGCAATGCTAAAGTAAATCTTTTTTTTCCTTACCAAAGACAAATCCTATAACAAATTTTAGAAGTTAATTTAAAAATTATACAGTACATAATACAGCAACAAACTATCTTCTTTAATTCATCCAATTCATATGCATATTCGGAGTTGTTAAAGCCTCCTACAGTTAAAGCTCAAGAATGTTAACAAATAGCTCCACCTAGTGAAAATCCAAAGTAGTTCAGGTTTATGTGATTTTAAAAGAATATTTACAGTAAATCATTCTCCACCTCTTTTTTTTTTTTTACGAATAAAATCAATTAATTTCTTAAAAAAAGGATTAAATCAATTAAAACTAAGTACTAAATCAAATAACACCTATAAAAATACAAAATTTAAATTTAATTTCTAAAACTTGTCAAAAAAAAAAAAACATTTTTTTAAAAAATTATTTATTAAAACTTGCAGGTTAGCAAATAAAAAAAAAATATTCTAAAAGAAAAGCTTAAACTACTCAAACGTAGTTTCTTAAAAATAGTTATTATATTTACAAATTACATTACTTTTTTCAAAGTATTTCTAAATGAAGTAATTAATGGTTTATATATACATATTGTTAAAAAGTGTTAATCAATTTAAAAAAAAAAAAGATTTGCAAAATATTATTATACAAATAAAATTGAAATCATTACAAGTTGAACATCAACAATCCGGATCATTCTATAATCCTGACAAAACCGGATACGTGGGGGAGGGGACACTTACATTTTCATAAACATGATATTTTATCATGAGTTTTGATTGCCCACTCTGCAGTAATCAAGACAAAATTTAATTAGTCAGTGATGTCAACTGCAGAGTGGGGAAGGAAAATAATTGATCAAATATAACTTTGTCACTGACTTGATTTTATTGGATATTTACTGTGCTTTCAGAAATTAAGACCTAACTAGAAAATAAGCCCTAACATGATTTTTCAGGATGCTTTTAATATAAGTCATACTCCAAATATAAGCCCTAGTTAAGATTGTCAGCCATATAGATAGATGGTCGATGGACGTATTGCATTATAAAATAATGAATGTGCAAATAAACAATATACAAATTATATGGTTCTTTTGTATTTTTTCCACTGACAAATTTCAACAAACGTAATTCTATCTGTGTAAACAATTTATAATTTCATTTAAATGTTTTTAGATACTCATTTTTAGATTTAGAATGCTTGATTTAGTTTTAGAATTTCATTATGATAGTTTTTAAATATTCAAGATAAAAGACAATTAGTTTGATTTCTTAAATATTTTTTTTTCTCCTAAAAGTTTTTCTTAAAATCATGGAAGTGATTTTAATAATCAAAATTTAGCTTAAATTAAACCATCAATCTTTTTTCTAAAGAAAGGTTTTTAAAAAGAATACCCAAGCAGGACCATTACATGTAATTTGGAAAGTGTTTGCAATAAGAGCACTTAATAATGATTGGATGTACATGTATCATATATGAATCATCATAATTCAAAATATTGTTATAATGAACATACTTAATGTGCATGTGTGAAATACAAAAATGTTTTCTAAATTTTTGTGCTTATATTTTCTTGTTGCTTTTGTGTGGACAAAACATTCTTAACTGTAATCATTTTTGTTACCACCCCTATCTTGTAAGTTTTCAATTAACACTTGATTTAATGGTAAATTTAAATAGAATAAGATTCTGATGACCAGATGATAAGATGAATGCAAAAAGAAAATGCTATTCCAGTGAGTACAAGAAACGAATTGTATGAAGATAAGAATCTTACAGCTTTCTGTAAAGAAAGGTACTTGAATAAATGTAGATTTTTCTACATGAAAAAATAAGACAATCCCTGAAAATAAGCCCTATGGTGTCTTTTGGAGCAAAAATTAATATAAGATCCAGTCTTATTTTCAGGGAAACATAGTAATACATAAATTATCTGATTTATTCTAATATGTCTAAACTGTTATATACAATTTATGAAATATATATATATATAGTATAACATAAACAAATTATCATTCAATGTATATAATAAATATAGCTTCCTAAAACGTTATAAGCCAATAACTCTAATTAATAATGGAAGCAACAACATAAACTTAAAAGGTTTAAATTACAATTACGAATGTACATTTTCACCTAAAGTCTTACTTATGCAACTTGGCAGGTATCTCCCATTACTAATTCCTACTTTGCTTAGATGACAAATGTTTACTATTCAAGAGCAAATACAAAAAAAAAAGTCTCATTTGTATAGAAATTTCACATATAAAACTTCACGAGAATAGTGAATCATTTTTTGACAATTAGTAGTGTTTTTTTAATATCTATGTTTTGTTTATTAGATTAAAATAACTTTTTGGGAATTTGAAAACATTACTATTTAATAAGTTTTGAAACTAATTCTTTAACTAGTTTTCATTTACATTATAATAGTTATCTTGATTCATATCAGAGTAAAATTTGCTTAACACACTACACACTTTAAATATAAAATTAAATAAATACATTAAACATAATATACATCAAGTAAATTATTATGACGCCTTGGGCCATATTTTTTTTCCTTTCTTACTTGGTTAATTCCAGCTTTTATTTTAAAATAAAACAAAAAAAAAAAATGTATAAATACACATTATTCATTAATGTTTTAAAATACATTTTAATGGACTGTCTATTATTTAAGAAATGTTATTTAATAGTAAAAATCATACATATATGTATATACTGAAAAACTTTATGCTTCAAAAGTAACTTTATTGGTAAAAACATAGTACATTACAATGGGAATAAATAAAAAAACAATAGAAAGCTTGACATATTTACAATTTTGTTAGAATTCGAAAACCAAAACACTATTTATTGTTATAATGAATGTATATATATAAACAATTGAAAAATTATAGTTAGAACATCTCACTATAGGTTAGAGTGCTGATGAATAAGAACCATGTAGCTGATTCTGAATGAGTAATTTTTTTCACTGTTTATTTGTGTCTAGTCTACTTTTAAATGTGTTCAGATGTCTTCTTATATTACTGTTGCAAAGAAATAGACATCTTATCCACCACAGAGCATAAAGTAGAAATGTGATGGTTCTTCTTCTGCAAGGCAAGTTTTTAGAAAACAATTAATGATCGACTAAATTGTACTATTATTTTTTGTAAATATTTTTATGATGTATGACTGGGCATCTTATAGTCTACTACATTTAAAAAATATCTTTTTGATCTTCTTCCTTGAGACATAATTGACATATAGTTTCTGTGTTTACAAGATTTCTCTTATATCTCAAAAAATATAATGTAAACAAAAACCACATATTTATTTGAAGCATAAAATCAAAATAATTTGGTTAAAGAATCCTATACTTAAATCTTGTCAGTTACCCTATTATTAATGACAACTATTGGAGAGTCAGCACCTTCATTTATAATTTGATAAAAGACCATGAATTTTCCAATATTGCCATTTCTCTTGTGGAAATGTTATCTTAATATTTGTCATTAGCCTTAATAGGTGCTACAATTATTTGAAGATGATTTGTGTATGGAGATTTATCTGTTGATGTTACCTTAAGTATAGGCTCCAGATGTGGAAATAATCTTATCATGACTGGCATAAGATTACTTTGGATCCTTTATACATAAATAAACTTTAATTGTTAAATATCATTAAAACACTAATATGAATTTTACTAGAAGAAAGGGATATAAAAAAGAAAAAAAAATGAATATTTTTTTATTTTTTATTACAGAATATTGTACTAATAAAATAAAAAAAAATCTGTATAATATTTAGATTGTATGATAATTTTTTAGTGAGCTACTTATAATTATATATCACTGTAAAAAAAAATGAGATAGGATGAAATGAAAAACTATCCAATTTTATAAAGCACATCAAACTTCATGAAGTTAGAGAAAAAGTGAAGAAATAATTGATATAAAAAGTTTTATGATAAAGGTACAAATAGAGGTAGAAAAAAAGGATATATTATAAATAACATTGAAAGAACAACAATGTGGGAACTGATGGGATATCAAAAAGGGAGCATTCATTTAGTGAAAAATGCCAATGCTGATAGATTCAACTTTATATTTCAACAAGTTCTCATATGGGAAATAAAATAGTTTTTATTTAGATGATCTGACTAAATGACCTATTAAAATTGACATGAGAGATTTTATGCTAAAATTAAAAAGGAATTAAAAAATGAATGTGTTTGACAGTAAACTTGATAAATTGTAGAATTTGAGAGAAAATAAATTTTTTAGTGTATAATGAACTGATAAATTTCTTATGGATACATTGGGCCAAAAAAGAGTTAAATAAAATCTCAAAAAAATAATAATTAAGATTTACAATAAAATACTAAACAAACAAATAAATTTCAAGTCCTTACAAGTTGAGTGTCATCAATCTGATCAATCTTTAATATGAATAAAATTAAAATGGAGAAAACACCTTTTCACAATTATTAAATTATGAAATATAATTTGACAAAGAAATATATTATAACGGAACTGCGGGGTACACCATAAGATGATGTGAATATGATTCAGTAGTTGGATGACTTGAACACAATGTGTCAACCAACCTATAACAAGTCATATCCTAAATCCATGATTCAACACCCTATTTGGGTGTGCCAGATATTACAGAATCAGAAATGGCATATAACAAAGGGAATGCATCTCACTACTGTCAGACCTAGGCCTTCGAGTAGTATGGTAAAGATGTCACAATGAAATGCCTAGTTCCAAATCACATCTACTTTTAGTATGCCAGTTCTTAATTTACTTAAAATATTTCAATGTAATTTAGACTAGTGCATATCCATTATATCTCCCTTTTTGAGCCCCATTAAACCACAGAATTCAAAAGAGTTCTTGCAGTCAGCTCTCTTCAGGGATGGACCTACTTAATTATTGACCAAATATGCCTATATACAAGCATAGATAAAAACTATTGATGATGCTCAATCAATTAGGAAAGCAATACATGATGATGATCATCATCATCAAACCTTTAATGGTATAAATTCTTAATGATAGTGATGATGAAACTTTTAATAGTATGAATGCATAATAATGATGATGATGATCAAACAGAGATCAGATTGGTTTAAACAACTCAATATATTTATTAATAATCTAAACATATAATAATAAATATTTACAAAAAAAATATTAATTTAACAAGAATGTTCTACTATCATTTTTATGGCTTAATACAATAAATTTCTCTGATTCAGATTTCATTCTGGTAATCTGTCCTCAATTAATGTTTATTTACACTAGAGAAACAAATAATTCAAAGTACACATATACAAAATGATATCAAATAATTCACTAAATATACACATAAAACAAAAAGAAAATGAGAGTTCAGTAATTCTAAATCTACCCCACTAATATAATTATTAGAATATTTCTAGGTTGGAGTAAATATATTTATAACTATTTTTTTTTAAATATATATATATAGTCCCACTCCCATCTATATGTGTATGTAAGTCATAGTAAAAATTAATGAAAGATAAGAAAAAGACCATTTATTCAAGTTGATTAATTATACCCTCAGAAATAAATCAATTACAAGTAGATATTATTAAAAACTTATTAGTAATTAATATAGTTTTGTTTGTTCTAAAGTTTGCCCTCAATGTTAAATATATAAAAAAAAACTTACTTGAGGCCACTATGTTGAATCAGTGTTGAATTTCCAGAAGGATCTGTAAATTTACTTTTATTAAAAATTATACATATTTTTACTAACTATGATCCCTACTCCCCTTTATATATCAACATATGATACTCACTGCTCCTATTTTCTAAATGCAGGTGATTGAATTTGAAAATGAAACTTGAATAGACAAATAAATAAAAAAAACTTAATACATGAAATTTCAAATAGAAATAATAAAAAACAAAAAAAAATTAAAAAAATCACGTGAAACAAAAATATATATATCCTTAGGAAAGCAAGCGTTCTGTCCAAAGTTAAGAGTTTATAAACTTAAATGTCAATCTCCATGCATAACATTCCTGTTCACCAACTCTGTTGACATTTATCTATTTCATGCTACTTGGTTAAAACAAACACATACCAATCATTTCTTCTGAATATATATAAATCCATTGAAGATTGATGTTTACCAGCATTTTGTAAAATAGACATTTTGATGGATAATTTTATAATGACATTGAAGATAGCTTTGGAATGCTGTCGGTATTGGTTTTTACTCCACACACATTGTAATGACCATTTTATCAATCACTATTAATTATGTTGTGGCTTCAATAAATATAAGAAAATGGCTTAAAGAAATAATTACTTTCTAGTATTTTCACGTTTCTTTTTTCTTATTTCCAAAACAATGAATTCAAATTTGCAGAATAAATTAAGTCATTAGTTCATTCCTGCTAATTATAAATTGAAGTTTAAATTTCCAGTTTTCATCTATCCAAATTATAAAGATTTTGTATTAATTTTAAACTATCAGCATTAAATTTTAAAATATATATTTTTACTGTTTTCTTTCCTTTTTAAATGCTGAACATTTTCTTTTTTTTAAAAAAAAAATAAAATACTTTTTTTATGTGCTGATAATTCAATTCTGCTGATAGCCAACAAGTGAAAAAAACACTAGATTGTTTTTCTCATGCTAGCTAAAATCTATTGTTACAAACTAACCAAAAAACACAAATTATAAAACATTATTATTATTTTTTTAGTTTTCATTATTCCAAACTCGATCACATAGCAACTATTTTGACCTCATATAAATTTTGACCTTTGATTATGTCTGTCCTATAAATCAATTAATTATTATTTTAGTTAATGATATTAAATGAAGAAAAAAAAGTTAATTTCTACAACAACACAAACATTAGTTTAAATGTATGTTTATATATGTATATACTTCATGTGTATAAGCAGGTATGTAGGATATTTTATTTGTCTACCACATGGTCTAAATTCAAACATTGTGAAAAATCTGGGACAGGTGTGAAGGTTTGTTGTAAGCCATCTCTTACAACATGTATTTCAAAAATGTAATGTACTTAAAAAATAAAACACAGAAACATCAACTACTAAGATGTGATATATATTAATGCAAAACCAGCAGATAAAAGCTATAAAAAATATTATATTAAAAATAGATATTCCTAACTCTTATAAAATTTCAGTGAAATTAATTTTGACTTTAATGAATTTCATAAAATGCTAACTAATACTCTACTAAGTCAGCTACAAAAATAGGTGCTACAAAAAAAAACATCAAGTCATTAATAAATTGTCAACTAAAACAGTCTAAGGTATGAATAAAAAAAATATATGAAAATATTGAAAAATAAAACTATAGAAAAGTAACAGAAATCTCAAGTATAACACAATGTCTTGGTATTAAAAGGAAAGAAATTTCTGCAATAAAAAAAGACATTCCTATTTTTAAAACAGTGGGTAGAAGGAATGACAATATGAAGGATATGGAAGAATTTTATGGCAAACTATATAATAATAAAGAACAAAAAAAATAGCATCTACAAGTACAGTATTTAAATTATCCTGTATTCTAAATGAAAAGGTGAGATATGCAATTAAATCTACAAAGAATGTAAAAAATCCAGAAATTGAATTATTATTGTAGATCTTTTAAAAAAAAAATAGATGAAAAAATATTATAATTATTGGAAAAGCTAATTATCAAACAACTACTAAATAAAAATATACCAGATAATTGAAAAACACAATTCTAATACTGAAATTTAAAAATGATGAGAAATCAGTTATTAAAAATTAGTAAAGGTAAAGAAAAAGGAGACTAATTAATCTTTACTCATATCAACTACGATTTCAAAAAATAACAGTAAAAGGTTTCAAAATTCTGGAAAAAAAACTTATTAATAAATACAGAAAAAAAAGGCACATAAATTAGAAATATTAATATTTTTATTTTTGGTATTTTAACATAGACAAAATATAAAATTAATAGCATACATTCCAGAACCAAAAAATATTGTTCAAATTGAGAACTGCACAAAATAAAAATTTCTCATCAAAGGAGATAAAAGATAATGCAAAATTAATAGCAAAATAAAATAAATTATAGTAAAAAATGAAAGAATAAAAACATATAATAATAACAAAATATAAATAAGATTATGAATAAGTTAGACATTTCAAAAAAGTAATAAATTTTAAAATACTAAATAAAAAATATGAAAAATACATTTGATATATTAGATAATGAATACACAAAAAAAATAATGAAAATACTAAAAATTGCATAAATGAACTTTACTGAGTTTAAATGCAAAAAATGTCAGAGAAATAATATTAAAAACAATTACATAGTTAAAATGAAAAATTCTGATTATTACAAGAATGAAAGAACATAAAGGTAATAAAAGATCTCTTATACACATGCATAAAATAGAAACATGTTATAAATTTGAAAAAAGGTAGTGTAAAAATTATTTACTACATTAATAGTAAAAGAAAAATTAAAAAAGTAATATTAATTTTAAAAAATTAATAATTCAAGTTTAAATAAAGGATTATATATATAAAACCAAACAAATGTGTGTTAAAGATACTAAGGTAAAATTTAAATCTGTTAGAATAAATCATACACACATTAATTATAAATTATAACTCAGAAAACAAAATATGATATAAAACCAATATCTGGAGATAAAAAAGGATTATATAAAAATATTATTGTTGTTATTATTATTATTAAATTATATAGATAAATTTTACAAGTAGTGCCAAGAAAATAACATGAAAATAAATGGTGATAAATGTAAAAGTTATGCCATATTCAAGAAAAACAATGCTAATACAAAGTAGTTACCATATTGATCATCATGAAATTAAAAAAATTACTGATCATAAAGATTTGGTATAATTTTTACAAGCAATTTTACTTTTAATAATCATATAGCATTTAAACTCATTTGCATGATGCTCAGGTCAAAAATTGTTTTTGGTTTCCAGACTAATAAACTAATATGTAATAGTTTGATAATGCCAATTTTACTGAATCCATTGTATGGAATTCCAGAAATGAAACAAATATGAAAAAATACAAAAAGTTTACCATAAATTTTATAAATATGTGTATAAAACTTCATCTTATAATAATAACAAATTGCATAATAAAAGACTACTATCTGATATGTGTTTTTATATAAAATGATAAATGGCACAATAACTTTGATAATTCAGTAACAAATTAGTTATATAAAATACCAACTTTTATTAGCAAACATTGTGGACCTTTTTATTTACCATTAAATAATCATATATGTGTAAAGAATGCACTTGTATATAGATTATAAAATGAATATAATATGTTTAGTGATGTATCAGATTTTAAAATATTTAACAAAAGATATATTACATTTGTTAAATCAAAATTTTGTGTAAATTTAATCATTGTAAATGTTTTCTTGACTTTGTAAGTTGTTGTTTACAAATAGATAGAATAGAATGAATTATTATTATTATTATTATTATTATTATTATTATTATTATTAATAATAATAATAATAATAATAATAATAATAATAATAATAATAATAATAATAATAATAATAATAATAATAATAATAATAATAATAATAATAATAATAATAATAATAATAATAATAATAATAATAATAATAATAATAATAATAATAATAATAATAATTTAAATAAAAAAAATATTGGGTACAAAAAATAAACATAGTGAGAGTTATAATATACAATAAAAATAATTCACAAATTTAAAAGCTTCTGACAATTGCAAAAGAAACTAATGCAGATAATTTAAAACATAAAGAATAATAATAATGAAAAAAGAAATATGATTTAAGTATATAAATTTATATTAAATTAAGAATAGCTTTAATTAAATTACAATAATTAATAATTAAAAATTAATAGCATACATAAAATTGGTCATTAAATGTAAGTTGTGTATAAATATTGTAGACAAAATAATATATGGTTATTAGGTAAAACAAATATATATATATATATTGTAACGATATATAAATATGTCGTTACATTAAATTGAAATAAAAACTTTTAAGTTCGCATATAAAAATAAGTGTATTAAAAAGAAAAAAAAACTAAACGCTAAAATTAAAATGTTTGTTAAATGTATACATTCGCACAGATGCCAAACTTTAAAATTTTTTTTTTTTTTAAAAAATAAATAAATAAGTATTTGAACGTACTTTTTTATATAAAAAAATTGTACAAGATTTAAAAATAAAAACAGGTATTAATTAATTCTTGTAATCTGTAAATGGAAATGATTGTTTATAAATTGTTTGAAAAGCAAGCTAGCCGTGGGCTCTTGTATAATTAAAATGATCTGATGAAAGATAGATAAGAAAAAAGAGAAATTAGCTTGACCAATGGAAGCACTAAGCCTTGGCTCGGACCCTAACGAAAGTGATGGATTAGTGACGTTTTGTTGATTGAATCTGTGTGGATAATATAAAAAGGGAAATACAGTTTTTTCGGGCAGTTCCAGCGTTGTGTGTTTGAGAGGTGGTAGGACGCACATACCACACTCTCTATTTAAAAAGGAAAAATGAAAAGACTGTGATACCTTGAACTAGCTATTGCCATCTCCAGAACATTATCTTCCAATGGAGGCATCGCGGGAATTAAAAGCAGAAACCTGGACTCTTCTACCGTGAGCTATGAACTTGACAAATTAACAACAACCAAAAAAAGTAATTAAGAACTTTCATCAGTGATTTTTTTTTTAAAGATTCAGCTAATTTAAATTTTAAAATGAACTCTTATTTGATTTTCAAATTAATAATTGATTGTTTAAATTTATATAGTTAAGTTTTGCTAAAATCATTTCCATTTTATTATTTTTATTTGTAGTAATATTTATTGTAGAAATTATTAAATGCATTACATTTAAGTTGGGTATAGACGTTGCATAGATTCGTTAGCGGTTGATTATGTTGTGGTTTTCACATTCGATTAGAATATATGGGTCAACGATATCACTGCAAGCATCTTACGATGAATGCTAATGGGATTTGTATATTCCCTATGCAAGTGACGTTTATCGATGACTTTGTATTTTGATCGGTTGTGTTTAATTTGGAATGTTTTTGACCATGGAATCTGTGCAGCTGATCTGTACTCAACATTTTAAAGCAAATTTATAAAAATAATCTGTGCGAACGTATTTAAATGTTAAATTTAAGTCGGGTGTGAATGGCTATATAGTTTTGTAAAGTTATATTAAGGGAGGGTAATCTTAGGTTATTCGTTTCGTGGTTGAATTGGCTCAATGGATTGGATATATTTGTGTAATTAGTAGATGTAGTATGAGGTCCGCTACAGGCAGGATTGCATATATACGCCACACACCTTCTGTTTGCCTATGGATGGGTTTGTAAGTCGGCAGAAGACCACAGTCCATTCCTATGGAGTTTTTTGTTTATTGTTCTACTTGCCAACAGATGTAACATCCCTGTTGGTGGAGAGTCAATGTCTTCTCTAATTCTACTTACTGTTCAGATGTCCATTCCCAACAGTATAGTATTTTGTGTTGTCGTATGATGCTACATTGAATACATGAATGTATCAGTTGATTGCGAAATTTGTTGCCTAAGGTTAAATCAGGGAAGAATATTTTCTTTTCAAATGCAGATCTATGTAGTCTATTCATACTTGACTATCTAAATAAAATATTAAACTCATTGAAACTTAGTTAAATGTAAAATTAAAAGATTAATAGAAAAATCTAAAATGTTGAATTTATTCCTCAAAATTTAAATGTTATTTTATATGTGCGTAAATAAATATTTTTATGTGTTAATTTCTGGCAGTGCATTTTATTTATTGATATTTAAGATATAAATTAAGATATAGATTTTTATCTCTGCGTCACCGCTGAGCTAGTGACTTGGGCTAACGATCGGAATATTTAAATAAAGTGGAATCTTAACAGCGCGTATCTGCCTACTTTATAAATTTTTCTAGGTTTAAATGCCTAGATGGCGCCTTGTAGAGCAGATATTGTTTTTGCGATTAGATTCAATCTCCACTTCCATTTCGATCGTTATAATATATATATATATATAAATTTAAGATTCAATACAGTAAAAAGATAAATATAATGTCTTGTGCAATTGTAATTAAAATATGATTCATGTGTATTTAAATATTTTTTAGTTCTTATGAAAATTGTCAGTCAAAACTATAAAAAAGGAAATAAAACTAATTGTAGAAACAATATGTTGCAATGAATAAAGTGTAAATGAAAAGAGGGTACTTATGCATTAGAACTTCTAAGCCTTTTCCCATCCATATCATTCTGTTGATAAATTTCTAATCTTGCAATCCCATCATATCAAATAATGTGTACATGGGAATGTCTGCTAAACTCAAATAATAAATTTGTACTCCAAAATAATAAAAACAGATTACGATACTAAATAAAGACAGGTAACCACAGGCAGAGACACTGATGATTGTTTCATCATGGCAATTGAGGATAGAAAAGTGACAATTCTCATGGAAGCAATCAAACAAAATGTACCAAATATGAATATTTTCATATCAACCACAAATGGCACTTTCCTTTGCATTCTGGCTGAGACTGGTGACTGTTTCATTGTGGCAATTGAGAAAAAAGCAGCAACAACTCTGATGGAAGTGATCAAACAAAATGTGCCAAATATGAACATTTTTGTGTCAATGATAGAGGCTGCCTTCCTTTGCATTCTGGCCAATAAAAAAAAAAAATCAGTCCACCACAATGATTCCATGTTAATAAAAGTTTACCAATTTCTTTTTTTTTTAAGAAAATAATTGTAGTTAGATACATTTCTCAATAAAGATCTTGTGCATGCATTATAATGCATAAGCATGTGTACTTTAACTCTCCACTTTGTTAAAGTCTCAGCCAGATATAGGTTTTTTTTATTTATCCATTTTGTAATTTTTTTGCCATAGTTAATAAACATAGTTTTTTTTTACTTATCTTTACTGTCCATTTTGTAGTTAATTTTAGCAGTAAATTTACCTTTTTTTTTATTTTGCTTATGTAGTATTTTTTTTTTTTTGTTAATTTTGCTTTAGTGTCCATTTTGTAATTTCCTGCCATAGTTAATACATATATAGTAATTTTAAATTTTTAGTAAAATTTGGTAAATTACTGCCCATGTTTGTGATGGCAGAATGTCATACCTTTCTCTAGTATGGAGAAAGAGAATGTTCATGGTGGCACAAAGTGCTATTTTAAAAATTCACAACTACCTGTGTAAATTTTTAACAATATGAAAAGTATAAATTTGTATACAAAAGTAATAATACATTACGATACTAAATAAACACAGATAAATTGTGACTTTTTAAATGGCACTCCATCACAAACAACCCCCCTCCCCACTGGAGAAAGCTACAGCATTCTGCCATTTCAAACACAACTAGAAATCCGCAAATTTTATTTAAAATTTAAAAATACATCTATTAGAAAAAAAAATTCTACTTAAATAAAATGTACTTTTTCACAAATTTATACTTTTTGAATTGCAAAAATGTACTTTTTAAGTTGTTACTGATAAAATGTGATTACTGTATATATTAGACCAACTATGTCTTTTCACATAGTATCAGTCTGCTTCTAAACCTTGTGAAAATATCATAAAATAATATGTACATGGGATCTGTTTGACAACATTATCATTTAAGTTTGTCAGGAGTTCCACTATACACATTATTTGACAGAATCATAAAATTATAAAGTTATTAGTGGACTGATACATATGTGAAAAGGTGTATCATGTCTAATAGATAAATAGCAAAAAGAGTTATTAATTATACAAATTAGTGGTCAAAATACTTATATATAACATTAGATTACAAAAAATAACATTAAATAAATAAAAAAGGAGAAAAAAATAAAAAAAATAAAATGTATGTAGATAAAAATGAAAAGAAAGTATAATTCATACTACCCATATTCAGTAGACATATATGAAAATTGACTAAAGAAAAGTTATTAGAAGATATAAAAGTAGGATTAAAAATAGTAGATTTTTATGTTAATGAATAAGTAATAATGAGAATAAAAATAGCAATATTTATAAAAATTAATTATAAATTAATTGCTATTACTGATATATCTTTTATCTAGATAAGCTTGGAAAAATTGTGAAGTAAAGATATAAAAAATGTGATAATGCAATAAGAAGAAAAGAAACAAAATCGAGACTAAATGATTAATTTTTAAAATAAAAATTATAAAATAAATTGTGAACTTCATACATATGACAAATTATGTTGAAAATTACAAAGATGTTATGAAACTTTGAATATTTAAGAAAATATGAACAAATGTTTCCACATAGTTAAAGGACCAATGCAATTATGCATAAAATGACCATTATTAGATAAGTTCAAACTTTAAAAGCATTATTTATAAGACATTTCATTGTGAATAACATAGAACAGACACTAATAATTTTTTATTTATTTATACATTTATTTCATTTTTAATTTTTTATATTTTTGATGATGACTACTAAAAGAAGTAGCTATAAAATAATTTGTCATGTGATAGTTAGAAATAGATATCATTCATATAAAGGTTGCTATGAGAAACAAAAACTAGTTTAATAATGTAAATAAATTATGTAAAAATTAAAATATCTATTATGAATTTTATTTACAGTTAATATATATTTATATGTGTATGAAGGGATGCTATCTTTATTGTTAAATAGGGATTGCCTTGACAACAATTTGAAATTATTGATTGTTATTGATATTGGGATTTTTTAAGTGTTGACTGGTTTTTAGTGATTATATATATATATACACACACAATATTACCTGTCTATAATGGCAAATTGGGAGAAACTAGACTTTGTAGATAAGTAAGTACTGCAATTAATTGATTTATTGTTTAAATTATAAATGCATATAGTGATAAAGCAATTAGATATAAAAATATAATATACATTGTTACATTATTATCTTGCTTTAAATAATAAAAGCAATATCAGTTGTTTGTGATAATAAAACTGACATCTTATAAGAGTTTGATTTCAGATTCCACATGACACTGTTTCAAACCAAAAAATAAATGTTATTTGTTTAATACTTTTAAAAGCTGTAGTAACTTCATAAATATGTTTATTCTTAATAATAATATGAAATCATTAAATGTCAATAAAATGTATATATATATTAAATTTGGTTTTCGTGTATTTTCTTTATAAGGTCGACACTTATCATTGATTTATGGACACACTTATTTAGATTCGTTATGACAATTTGATACTTACTCTGAGGCATTAAACCGGCATACACTAATATTTTCTTTTGCCTAGCTATATTACATTACTATTACATATTATAATATTGTAATATAAAAGGGAAAAAAATGATGTTTACATTAAAAGAAACGGATTATTTGTTTACTTATTCTAAATATATTTCGAAATCAATAAAATGCCCCTTTGATTTTGATATATATATATTTATTTGAAATATACACATATGCAATAGAAGAATCTTAGATATAAAATTCGTTTTTCCTTTTATAAATTTAGTTAGTCAAAAGTGAGAAATTTGTTACTATTGATCTATTATTATTCATAGTTACCAGCGATTTGAAAAAAAAAGATCTATATAGAACAAACTCTTATGAAAAATAGTTATCATCAGCTGCTAATAAGAAAACTTTAAATAGACAACAACAATAACCATCAAAAGAAAAAAAAACAATTATTGATAGGTAGTATATCCATACATACCAAAAATAGCAAACAAATTAAAAAAAATCTGCAATCAATATAACATCAGAACAGCTTTCCAGAGCCATACCACACTATGAGGAATCCTAACATCTACAAAGCCTAAATTTGAAATGCTAAAAAGCAAAAACTGCATCTATAAAATATCATGTGAATGTAGACAAATTTATATTGATGAGACCAGTTGCCTCATTAAAAAGCGATTGTAAGAACACAAACTGAAGATTAGAAGAAAGAAAACAAATGTGCCTAAAGTAGCCGATGATGTACCAATGAATATATATTCAATTGGGAAAATATAAAAATATTGGATAGAGAAGAAATAATACAAAAGTAAGTTTAAAGAAACTGCTCACATGACAATAGTGAACAACCCTATCAGTCAACTTAGTGTCACTATACATAATGTATGAAAACCACTAATCTACTTTGCTCTTAAGAAAAAGACGAGAAATCAGGAAGAATCTCATAGATAAGTATATGAAATTTCTACTGACGGTTGCCTTTACCAGGATCACTCAGTTGGTTAGAGTGTTACCTTAAAATTCAATATTCAATAATCTAAAAATCCAGTTTCAATTCCTATGCTAGTACTGCCACTAGTCAGATCAGCAACACCTGAAGAGGAGAGGAGAATAATAATCTCAAAACATTGTACATTTATTAACCTGTATGTTATTATTACTTGAATGTATTTGGAATATTTAGATGAGGTTAATTTTTTCTAAAGATATTCAACATTTATATTAAATGATGGAAATAATCCAATATATAAATAAAACCAAAACATATCTGAATCTTTATTGAAGTCTGAATTTGGGTGAACTTTATTAAAAGGAAGAACATATTTTGTAACCCATTGTATAGTTTTATATGATATAGAGATTTGCATAATTAGAAGGAATAGAAAAAGATTAGAGGCTATTTAGTTGTACATTTGAAAATTAAAAAAATCAACACTATGAAGTTGAAGACAAAATGGACAAAATCTATGTTTAAAGGCAGATTATTTATAAATGAAGTGCTGAAAGAACTCAAGAGGTAGAAAAAAAAAGAATAAATCAATGACTTAAAAATAAAACTATTATGGGAAAGAATATCTGTTAAAAGTTTTTGAGTGGTGGGCTTGAATAAAGGCTAAATAATTATTTATTGGAAAAACTTTGAACAGAAGTATATACAAATATATACTTAGAATGAAAATAATTATGAAAGATATGTTGGTAAGGTCTAACAGGAATAAAAAGTAAGGGTAAAAAACATGATTCATTTAAATAACAAAATAATTATGAGTATCCAAATAATTATGAAAGATATGTTGTAAGGGTCTAAGAGGAATAAAAAGCAGATGGCAAACAATTATAATTGATCTAAATATATGAGTATCCAAATCAATGGACAGAAAGACATATAAAGAATTGTAGGAGTGATATGAAATACTTGTCTTTTTTGACATATAAATAATGATTCAGATAGATAAATTATTATACTTGTTATTTAATATTAATGATCCTTCAATTGCTAAAACCTATTTTAAATATGCAAAGAATAACATTATATTTAATAAAAAGCATATAAAATTATGGTATTAAACTACCCCAAAACATTGTAATGAATGGAAGTTTTGAACATTTTGAATAAACAAGGAAGAGAAATTTTGCCATGTAAAAATAACAAGGTAGTTCTAGTAATTTCAGCATTATTTAATTGATATTTAAACATAGATGGGAATAATAATGAGGTATCCACATAACAATGGCATTGTAATAATTATCGCTACAACAAATATAACTGTGTATATTGTTAACATAATAATTGTATATAGTAAAAATCCCAAAACTATTGAATTTTAATTTCTGTATTTTCTACAAAAATGCATCTAAATAAAAATATTACATAAAAATATTGCAACTTCTTTTTATAACTAAAATGACTGTAAACATTTAAATAAATTTATTGTAATATTAAAATTATAAAATCATAATTGAATATGCTGAGATTAATTCCAATATTTAATTTTTTCCTTATATTAATTTATAGCTTTTCCCTATTTACTTTTATTGTAACTTCCAGAAATTTAAAAAAATAAATATAAATAAAACAACAAATTCCAGAATAAAATCATCATCAGTAGCAGCCTCTCAACAAACAAGTATGGCCATTCAGAGTCCAAAAAAAAAAAAAACTCATTCAGAGATTAGTTTTATGGTGATTATACAAAACAATCTATGAAGCACAAGTATGTCTACATATAAAACATGCTGACTGGTTCATTTTTTCTGTTTATTTGATTTTTTGTGAAACTGTCTTTTAACTTCCATTACAGAATTATTATTTTTTTAAATATTTCCATACTGTCTAATTGTAGTTCCCAACATATTCTTTAGTAGGTATTTTTATCTTTAAAAAATTCTCACAATATAAATAGATGTATTTCTCCATAAAAACCATACTCAAGTTAACCATAAACTATTCTTTTAGTTCCTTTAGTAAGTGTTGAGTTGTTCATTGATTTTACAAAAGTGGATTCTATAGAACCACATCCGGAAAGTTGAAAAACTGTTAAGTTTTTCTTATGATCTTGCTATCATATTTTTAAAACTCTCAATTAAATCTTTCTTATGTTTCATAGTGTGTCTGTTGGAAGTCCAAGTATCACTTCCATATAATAAAGAGAGTAAAATAACAGTAGTATATACAACCAATAAAGTTGCAATAGTTATTTCCCTGTGATGAAATACTCTATCTTTGAACTGTGTTAAAAATAATAGCAGCAATACATTACAAACTGTCTTTCATGTTAACATTAAAATCAATCTTTCTCCTTATAAAACTACCAAGCTATTTAAATTCCACTTTGAAATATATCTATTTGTACTATTAACGTTCAGTTTTTTAGATGCTTACCACAATCCAGGCTATACCTAGATTCCAACTTTCTTAGTTTAATTAGCTTGTATTATATATTCATTGGAATAATGTCCATCTTTTATTATGTTGCATGAATGTACTAAAGAAAAGTGGCAAATAAGAGTCAGTAATTAAATACCAAACTATCTTAGTAAGATTGAGATCCAAGGTTAATTCAAGTTGATTAATAAATTGATTGTTATCACAAAATATAATTGTAATATGATAACAATTTCATCATTGGTAATAATAATCTTAGGTTCGTTTATCATTTTTATTTTTAATATAAAGTAATGTACTCAAAATTTTGTTTATTTTTTAAGTAAAATATATAGTAGGGTAACTTGGAAAAATTATTGTGAACCCCATCCAATGTGCTGAAATGAAATATCAACATCAGAAAAGTATATTAACAGTACTTAAATTTACTATATGTAACGGTATGTACACACTTTAGCATTAACATTTATACTCTTAAAATTTGAAATGCTATATTAAATACTATTAAAAATTTAAATGGTGTCAATGAAAAAAAAACCCTATATCTTACTTGGCATTAAACACAAGAGTTCAAATCTAGGTTGGAATAGAATATCCAACTTTTATTATGTTCTTAATATATATATATATATATATATATATATATATATATATATGTGTGTGTGTGTGTGTGTGTGTGTGTGTACAGTATGTATATATCATAAATTGCTCAACATAAGAATTATTTCATTTAACAAGAGCATCAAGCACATCATTAAATGTAACAATTTGAAATAAAATATGCAAATTATAAAAGTTAACAATTGATTATATGAGAGAGGCAAGAAGCTTAAAAATAAACAGGTTCTGAAAAAATTACCTAATAGAAATAATAAAATCTTGAACATTCATGTCATTACAGAGTTGGTTATTATTTCTCAGAGATGGGATCAGAGACTTATATATAACTAATGATACAATACACTGAATCAAGGCCAATATGCTTTGAAAAGAACTGTTAGATATTTTAGATAACAGAGATTGATGAAAGCCATAAATAAATAGTGTACTTCAATGTTGTGAACTTATAACGATCAGCATATAGAGTGCCAAGAGCCACCAGTTAAAAAAGAGAGTGTTGGATAAGCAAGGTAATACCAATTCATAATAACCATTGCTCTCATATTATTGAGCAAATCAAAGATTATCAGAAAAAAAAAATACAAACTATCTGTAATTTTTTCAATAATTCTGGCTAAAAACAGATGTTACATTTTACTTTAAAACCATGATAAAATACAAGAATTGTGTGACAACAAAAATGTATTATATGATTTGTAACAAAGCAAATTATTTTCATAAACTGATAAAAGTTCTAAAATAAAAAAACATTATAAGAGGCTTTATTCAAAATATATCTGAGAATAACGTATTTTTTGGACAGCATGTCATCACTACAATAGCCAGACATGACATCTAACATATGTAGGTTTTATAAGTGTTAACATTGTGGCCAGTTTACTGACAGATAAAAAAAATCATACACTACTCATATTATTAACAGTTTACAAATAATTCAGTTGATCCTTTAATTGGTCTAATCTTTGATCTCTCATTCCTCACATAATATATCATTTTAAAAAAAATGGCATCAAAAGACATTTAAAAGATCCACAATACTAATGTAAGACTATTGATAGTCATTATATTTCAATTAACTGCATTACATATCAAAATAATCACACAAAATATGGCTAAAAAAAGTAAATAAATTCAGATATTATATTTACTTTCTACAGAAAGAGCATTGCCAAGTGACAAATTAGTTCTGCTTATGTTTGGACTTCACCTCAAACTAATAGTTACGTGACATTTAACTATCGAAATTTGATAGCATAAATAGGTCATTATATATATATTCATACAATCACAACTTAATATTAAATAATTGCTAACAAATAAAACATGTAGTTTATAAAGAATTGTTTACCAGAAGTTGATAAAAAAGTTTAGCTGAATTTGTCTTTTATTTCATAATGCTTAAAATGGATATATTTAAATACTGTTTGACTGCCTAAAAATATTACCACGCTTTATCTGGATTTGAATTCCTGATTATGAGAATGGTAATTCAATTTATCTAATAGAACACTTAACTAATATATTGTTTTAGAAATTAAAAATGTTATTCACAAGCTGTCCTAAATATTTGGTGAATTTATCATTACGCATTTTTTTAACAGGTGGAGCGATTTCTATCAAAAGTAATGTATGTATGTATGTAAGTGAAAAAGAGAGTATTACACTTAAATTAATGAAAATTAAATAAGCCAAAATAGTTGAAAGAGTTATTTTTATAAATACACAGATTTATACAGTTACTACTAAACAAAAATATGTGGAATATAAAGGCAAACTGTTTTGGTAAATAAATTGAATTTAACATTATACATTCTACTATATATGTACAAATAGTGCTATTCTACAGGCACAAATAAAAGTGTGTTAAATAAGTGGGATGGAAAAAAAATACCAGACCCCCTAATTTACCACTTAATTATAAATCTACCATTAATATATTTAATATCTTTCCCTAAAAATATTATATTCAATATGTATATTAAACTTGGTTTACTGCATATATATTATAACGGGAAACTTAATGGCATAATGATTACACCATATGCCATGCTAAAATCTGAATTGGCACTCAGCCAGGTAAACCTTATAACTTTTTCCAAGTCATAAAAACTTAGGATTTTTCTTTCGGTTAGAATGATGTGGCAATAATAAATACATGGTTATGTAACTATTTTAAACTAAAGAATCTCAGATTCATCTGTATTATATTAGATAAGTATCAATATACAATATGATGTCAATTTCATTATTGAATGGGGAATATTTATACTCCTATGAACAATGACTCTACGGTTTACCTTTCTCAAATGTTGGTATCAATGTAAAAACTATATATTTGTCAACAGTATATATTAAAGTTGACTTAAAACATTTACATTGAAATACATGACAGTGATTCTATGAAAATAATACAATAAACAACAACTGATGTTTACATAAAATTGTAATCCATTTTTTTTAACGTTTTGAATTTATATGTATATAAAATAACTCTTTCGGTTTAGTTAATACATTGCATGATTGACTTGACTTCAACTTACCCCAAAAAACCTCTGACTCTAGAATAGTTTCAGCTGACATTAGAAGAAAATATTAAATATATAAATGTTTATTCCTATGCTAGATGCATATAAATTCCATTTTAATTTATTATCAGTAAAATTAATGCTTAATTAAAAAAAAATTGTAAGAACATCATTAACCATAATTTTACTTAAAATGATACAAATTTGTTAAAAATGGTGTTTTTTCAACTTTAATTAATACTCAAAGTATCTATACAAATTTTGGTATTGATTTAGAATACCCTCTTTGCCATTTTAAATTCTAAGAACTGTCTAAAACTACAACTGACACATTCAAGCAATAAATGTCATTGAATAATACACATGTTGAATAAACATAAAATTGATCAAAAGAAACTTATAAATTAGAAATACTAAAAGCTTACAATTTCTAAATATGAATCTTATTACAATATATGCCCATAAACACATGTTGAATGAACGTAAAATTGATCAAACCAAGTTAGTAATTTCTAAATAAGAATTTTATTACAATATATACCCATAATCAAGTATTAAATTAACATAAAAACAATTGCCAAAGCATATTAATTCTACAATTAATAGTAAATTGTATTTTATCTTAATATGAGCCAAAAAAAATAATTGTCTAAAGTAAAAAATATTAATTTAACAATTAATAAATCAGATTTTTTTCTTACCAAAGCAAGTAATGTTGTGTGCTTCATTTCTCACATATCATTAATTACTGACAGATGGATAAAAGGAGTCTAAATGAGAGATTTGTTCATTAAATTCCTCAAAGATGCTAATACTACCTATCAACAGTGAAAAAGTTAGTGCTTATCTTACTTAAAAACCTAATACATCTTTTACATTTGAAACAATCAACAAACTTTTACTAAAATCTGCAAATAATTTTTTAAACATGTTTCCAAGTTCATTTGTTGAAGGAAAAAGTCACTTCAATCTTAATAGATAAAAAAATTTGTAAACAGATATATAGATTTGTATTAATTTCAAGAGCCTGTAAGGACCTCATGTGATGAAGTGTACCACATCAGGAGATCAAACATGACCAATGCTATTTTTTCTTATCTCCATTTTTTTTCTAAGTACACATAACAAAGAAAGCATGCAACATCAATTTCTTTCTGATAAAAAAAAATTCAATTGTAAAATTAACATGCTTTACTTCAACCAATTTCTTTTTTGACTGCCATATTTTAAAAGTTATAAGCTTTAAGTATTTTAAAATTGTAAGTTTGGTTTGACCAGTTTTATGTTTATTCAATATGTGGTTAGAGACATATATTGTAATGAAATTCGTATTTTAAAAACTATAAGCTTTTAGTATTTTGAAATTATACCTCGGTTTGATCAATTTTACATTTATTCAACATGTGGTTATAGGTATATATTGTAAGAAAATTCATATTTTTGAAGTGATAAGCTTTTAGTATTTTGAGATTATAAGCTTGGTTTGATAGAACTTCTGCATTTTTTGATCAATACTTTGTATCATCAAAAACAACCTTCCAAACTAACCCTTAAGAAGTGTATTCATTTAGAGTGCGCTCTCCACTATCTTGAATTCTCAGGCCAACCCAAAACAAAACTGCTGATATATCCAAGTGACCCTATGTAGATTATTCAATGTCATTTATTGCTTGGATGTGTCATTGGTGGTTTTGAGTAGTCTATGGGATACAAAATGGCAGAGAGCACTCTTTAAATCAGCACCCAAATTTTTGCTCTGATTTGCAAAGTGACAAAATATAAAAACTAATAATTTGCTATGCATATAACTTTCTTATTTTACTACAAACAATTAATTCTTCTTTATAATTATATTAAAAATCAAAATATAAAAACAAAATACAGTAGAGAACAAAAAAAAACTGTGTATACCAATTATGTAATATTTGATTAATATTTTGAATCCGAATCTAAATATATATTTGCAGAATTATTCTATTAAGTAAAGTTTTGAATGACACAATTTTCATTTTTAAAATCCATAAATTTACATATTTATTAAAATCTATACAAAAAGACAAAGTCATAGTTCAAAAATAGCCATAACACTATGATGTTATTTGTCTCAGAAATGCCTCTCAATCATCATCCTGATACACTACTAAACTTGGTAACATATTCCATGTTAGAAAATCCAGCTGAAAATATTCATTATATTATTATTTTCATTGAGAATTCCCACTTTAAATACAAATGAAAGATTAAAAAATAAGACTAATGATAAAATACATTTCATTAATTGACAAGAGATAAATAAAGTCTCATGCTATTACAGAATAGATGGCTTTCCAAAATATTTATACAGAGACAAAGTCTGTCATACAGCATTACAGAATGAATTTTCTGGATGTGAGAATAGTTGGATTATATTGGAATAAAAATATTTATGAGTAAATATTTATGAATATATGATGAAGAATATCAACCTTTTTAAGAAAAAAAGATGAGAATATAATAATATTAGATTTTAATAAGTATATATAATAATCACTCAGGTTATTAATGCATATGAAAAGTTAAGGTACTTAGATAAAATATTTTGGATAGAATTAACTGAGCATTTTAAAAAAATAAGCTTACACTTTTGAATAAAAAAAAATTTTAATAGATGCATTTTACTAAAGCTTTTTTATGGATCTGAAAGTTGGGCACTTAATAGAAAATCATTGCAGAGATTTCAGACAATTCAACAAAGTATGGACAATAATATAAGAAAAAGTAAATTAAATAAATGGGACCAATGGTGATCATTGAAAAAAATATTAAGAGACAGAAATGGAGTTGAGCTGGACATATTGATATGAGATCGACAGATAGTAATGAAGTTTTAAAATGAATCCTATCAAACTATAATACACTTAGAAAGAAATCATATGTTAAATGAATGGTGAAATAAGGAAGCATGTTGGAGTAATGTGAAGAATAGAGAATATGAATTTCTGTAGATGACTTGTAATAGTAGAAAATGATAATTCAAAAAAATAAAAATTAAAAATATTAGTCTAAATGTAGCCAATTTATTAAAACAATATGAATATGATAGTTATTTTATATGATAAAGAAATGATCAGAAATATATTGTCAATTATATATAAAAATAATATCAGTGTTTAATGCTAAACTGAAATATATATCCAAATATTAAATCATCCTACATGGTTACAAAATTCAGCATCACTCTGTGCGAAATAAATATATTAGAGTCCGTATTTTAAAATAGCCAGCCTCAAAATTCTGAATTTCATAATCATATGGGATGATTTAATATTGTCAATTGTGTATTAGTCAATAACAACTACAATAAGAAAATTTGAAAAAAAAAGTACATAACAATTAATATTTCGGATGGGGAAAAAACATATCCAAGTAATCATAACTTTTTCCCAACAAAAGTTGGGAATAAATAGATATAAGATAAAATAAATACAAATAAAATTAAAAATTGTAGGTGTAACATCAATAATAAAACTAAATTAAATTTTTAAAAAGGCAACACTGGTATAATAAAAACAATGCAGTAGATGATAAATGTTTGCTAAAAAGAAGAAAAATAGCAGCAATTCATGTAAAGGTTCTGTAATTAGTATGAAAGGAAAATCAAATAGGAAGTATAAAAAAAATATTTAAAAAATTTAGGTGCTGATATGATAAATGAAAAGTAGAAAATATATTTAGAAAAAGGAAATAGAATTGAATGAAAAAAAATAGAATAAATAAAAAAACAAATAAAGTATATACCAGGGACGAAGCGTCCATGTATTGAATGGAATGAGTCCACCATGAAAAAAATCACTAAAACTTTTAAAAACTTAAATTAAAATCCAATCTAAAAAATTCACATTCAATTTTTTTACCAACAGTTGAATTGTTTTTATATATGCAAAGAATGGGTTTGATTAACGCATTCTCAGTTGATTATAAGAAGTTCAAACAATGTTAAGATCTAATTTACAGTTAAAACTTTTAAGAATGTTAAAAGGATTTGGAAGATAAAAATATATTGATAATGTATTATCTATATTTAAACTAATCACAGCTTGATTAAAATGAGCAATTCAAATTCATTATTTTTTGTATGGAATTACTGTTGACATTCAATTTTTTTTAACAACAGTTGAATTGTTTTTACATATATTTATATATGCAAAGAATGAATTTGACTAACACATTCTCGAATGATTAAAAAAAATCCAAACAATGCTAAGATGTAATTTACAGTTAAAACTTTTAAAAACGTTAAAAGGATTTGGAAGATAAAAATATATTGATAATATATTCTCTGCTTTACAGATAAGAGTTTCATATTTTATAATTATGTGTAATATATATATATATATATATATATATATATATATATATATATATATATATATATATATATATATATATATATATATATATTTAGGTGCTATTATGTAAAAATTGTTGTGGCAAGTGAAATAAAAACATTATAAAAATAAAGTGTGTTTCCATTCCTAAATAAGTCACACTTCATTACTGGTATATACATAGTCTATTTGTAAAAAAAAAAATTGGTATAGAAACAGATCTCATCAAAAAATTAAATTCGAACAGCAGAATGTATAGATAGAAAAGAAATAAAAAATATTTACTAAAAAATATTAGCATTTAGAGAAAATGAAGAAAAATTTAAATCTGATATTTGTAATAAAAAAAATAACTAAGGTAAGAATTATAATTATAAAAAAAAATATTGCAAGCTTTTAAAATGAAAAATTAACAAAAAGTTAGACATTTAGATGAATTGGCAGGTGAAATAATTATAAAATTAAAATAATTGGCTTTAATCTCATTATAGACTGGATTTAATTAAATCGACAATAAACAATATTCCATAGCATTGGAGATTATAAAAGTAAAGTTAGTAGTACATCCTTAAGATGGCGACCTTGATAAAGGGGCTTATAAAAGTAGGCATTGTCAGTGGTGACATCTACTGGACTGCTCAAGAAGGGGTATGGAATGACAGTGTCCATGCAACTAACACTTTTGAAAAATTTAAATCTGAAATTAGGCCCTACACAAAAGTAATTTCAACTAAAGTAGAGGTCCCTGAAGTTAGTATTCCGCCCTTCAATCTGAGTAATATGTGGAATTCAGGTCTACAGGTGACATTTTCAGCAATAGCAGCTTCATCACCATCTTGGACAAAAGAAAAGATTAATGTTGGAATAGATTATGTGAGGGAAAATTTTAAAAATGTTGCTGAAAGTTAAAAATCAATTTACTGTACTACATTTTATGTTTTTAATTAAGTAATGCCAGTAACTTGATGAGTATCATGTTTAAGATTTGATTTTTGTTAAAGTCTTGCTTTTATCATGTTGCTAGATCTTAAGCATGAAACAGATTTTCAAAGATTTTATGTAACAAATTAGAATTGTATTTTTTATTGTTGTTAATATATATACAACATGTAATTTTAATAAATTAAAACAGGGAAGCATAAGAGGAGGTGGTCATGTGATGTTTATTGGTTTAATTTTAATAAATACTTGCTTGTTACACATGTAAAAAAAAAGGAGTAAAGCTAGTATTGAAATACAAAAATAACAAAGATTTGAAAAACTAAAAAAATAATATAAATAATATCAACTTTGTACAAACTTTCATATATGTTATTGCAAATAAATATAAGATATGAATGAAATAACATAAAACATTATAAAAAATACAGAAAAGACTAAAAAAAATCACGATCAAGTTTTTGCACTACCTCAAAATATAGTAAATAAAATATAAATTAGACAGGGATGCATATTACTTTTCTTAAGTATTGAGACATCACATGACAGAATGATCAGAGAAAAGTTTAAAAAATGAGACTAGAGAAAGATTTATAACAGTTATTGGGAAAACTATGTTGAAATATATATATATCAATTTGGGATTATGAATCTGGTTGGATAACTTGTAACAGACATCAAATAGGATTGTTCTTTATTATTTACATTATTCATATTTTTTTAAGGAAATAAAAATAAATAAATTAAGATTAAATACAGGATAAAGAATACAAATCTATATATAACTAAAAATGAAGATTATCAGCATTATTTTTTGTAAATGATATAGTTCTCTTTGCTAATCCGAAAAAGTGATAAAAATGTTACTAAGTGTAAAAAAATAAAATTAAATGGATATTCAATTTAGTAAAACAAAAAAAATCCAAAGACATTTAAAATTAATAAGTCTGAAAATGAGAAAAAGGCACAGAGAATGGAAAAATACTGCATTAAAATATGAAGCACAATACTTATTTGAGGATTAAAATGTGAGTGGAGTGAGAAAAAGTGTGAGAGAGAAAAAATGAAATTGATAATAAAAGCCCCCCCCCCCCAAAAAAAAAAAAAAGAAGAACGGATTAAAACATTGGTACCATTTGCATATAATAATTATGGCTTAAAGAAAATATATGTACTGTATTTTTAAATATATATATATATATATAATTACAACTTTTTAAAAAATATTATATATCAGACTAAATATAGAATGTCAAATGAAATATATATTTAATAAAAGTGACTCTATTTAAATAGATCTTTTCAAAAATAAAGATACATATACTTAAATAAAGAACAATAAAAAAATTTTAGGAAACATTTTTATTCATATAAATTTTCTAAAAAATAAATAAATAACTATTATCATAAATAATAATAAATTTTCTTCAGCTTTCATAGTATTCGAAATAATCTAACAATATTTTTACACATTAGGGTGTTGTGCTTTTATTTTGGTGGTATAATATCAAGAATACTGTGAAAGCTGAATAAAACTTTCTATTTTTAGTGCATTTTTAAAAAATGTATTTATGTGAATAAAATACCACTTTAATTAATATTATATATATATATTCTTAATTTTAGTTTTATAAAAAAAAAAAAAAAAAGTACAATTTAATGCTAATAGATAGAGAATCATAAAAAGTACTAAATCCCATATGAAATTAAAATTTTATAATTTTGCTATAGTTTTTTTGCTGAAATTATAAGCAAACACTAAAAAAATATATTGTCATTGGTAATACATACATATAGGTGTGGATATGGAAAGTTTCAATTAGATTGGAATTTGGCACATGGGTGAAAACTTAGTTACAAGATTTCTCAGACAGGCAGATAATAGAGTAAGTTAAATAAAAGCACATAAAACATGTTTTATGAATAATTATAAACTTAAAAACCAATTCTTATATGTGTACAAATTTACCTTGAGGCATTTGATAAAGGAGATGAAGAATTTTTAGAAGAAGGTGATGGTGTCCGAGATTTTGGTGGTCTTGCATAAGAATGGATGCATCTTTCCACAGATGAACAACTAAAACTCCTGTAAAAAAATGCTTTATCAAAAATAATATTGAAATAGTTTCAAAAAATATATTGCATTTTTTAAATATAAACTATATAAAAAATTAAAACAGGCAAAAGTCACTATACGTATTGCCACACACAGCAAGCTAGAATAATCAATGGATGCCAGAAGGCTTGTGCATAAAATCCCCATCTAGTGCCTACTCATACAATATCCCCAGACTAATTTCTGCCATGTGGACTTTGTCAGTGAGAAGCCTTGGATCTGAGAGCACTGCACCTACATCTTAGGATCTAATGCAACCCTCCAGCAGCCACCTTTTATCTCCACTTAATTACAAAACTATGAGTCTTAAATTGAAAACACCTTAATATTTTCAATCCAAGCTCATTAGCTTATATAGTCATATAGATCTGAATTCAGTTCAGAACCTATACATTTTGGTGTCTTTGGTTCTTTAATAACCATAGCCACCACTATCCTATTTGGAGGATTGGTTTTAAGCCAATAAACATCACATGATCACCATTTCTTATGCTTGCGTATAACTGTTGTTAAAACATGCAAAACTCACTATACATATTGTTACACACAGCTGAGTTCAGACCTATATGACTATAAAAGCTAATGAGCTTGGATTGAAAATATTAAGGTGTTTTCAATTTAAGACTCATAGTTTTGTAGTTAAGTGGAGATAAAAGGTGGCTGCTGGAGGGTTGCATTAGATCCTAAGATCTAGGTGCACTGCTTTCAGATCCAAGGCTCCTCATTGACGAAGGCCACAAGCCAGAAACTAGTCTGGGGATATTGGATGAGTAGGCACTAGATGAGGATTTTATGCACAAGCCTTCTGGTATCCACTGATTACTCTAGCTTGCTGTGTATGGCAATATGTATAGTGAGTTTTGCCCGTTTTAACAACAGTTATAAGCAAGCATAAGAAATAGTGATCATGTGATGTTTATTGGTTCAAAATTAATATCTGATAAAAATTATCACACCTGTTAATAAATAATGATCTACTAGAGTATTCTAAATAGAGTAAATAGTAATCAAATTGATAAATGTAACAAATGCTTTGTTACTCTCAACCCTCTTGTGAAAGTTGGTATTTGTGTTTATTTTGGAAAGACTAACTTAATTTATAATAATGAATTAAAATAATTTTTAAAGATATTACAAATAAGTATATTACTGACTGCATTTATAGATCCTTCATTATTTCATTATGTAACTAAGATAAATGTTTTTACATAATAGCAAAAATTTTGAAATATGATCTATAATAATACAAAGTTCACAGGGGCAGTTTCAAAAAGAATTTCTTCATCAACTATGTTAAGCCCCAACAATATTGACCACCAGGAAATAAGGATTGCCAGCACTCCTATTGAAAAGAGTAACTGGTGCCTCTCTCAAACCAGGTTTTAATCTTTTATTAATGACAACAATGAAAAAAAATTACTATTACATAATTTATATACTGAACTTTAGATGTAATTAGAGGGGATTTGAACAAAGACTTTCAAACTCCATTTATCTATCCATTCCATTTTATTTAACTGATACACATGACCACATCCATGTAAAAAAATTAATGATTTTGTGCTGAACCAGCACTCACGAGTTGGTCATCTCCAACACATATATACAATCAGTGCTCAGTTTATATTAAGATAGCAATTCTTCAAACTTTAATGGATATGCTTCAATATTCACCCATCCATATGATAGAATGATCAAAGCCCTTATTCATGCCAATAATGTTGTCACATCCATGTTGACTTTGTCACTCTGACCCCTCATATATAGGACCTCAATATGCCCATTTAAATAAACAAAATAGAGATGGGCAGAATTCAGGCAAAATCTACAATATTTTAAATACAAATATATTTTATATACTGAACTTTAGATGCTGTTAGAAAAAATTTGAACAAAACTTCCAATCTCCCTCCAGCTATCATTTCCATCTTATATAACATTAGAGGGTAGATAAGATTGAAGTTTGAAGATTTGTTATAAATTAATATAAACAGAAAACTGATTGTGTATATGTATGGGGGATAACATTCTGGATTAACTGATGTATGCTGGTTCAGCACAAAATATGTATATTAGAGAATAATTGCTGGTAGAACAAATGATGACAGAATTTTATCTTTTGAATCAATCCCTTAACACTGAAAACTTTAAAAAAAATCACGTTTTTTCCCCCATTATTAAAGATACAAAGGGAATAATTATTTATTTCCTAAGAAGTGAAATTCATTAGTTTTAGCTATTTGTTACTAAATTGTTTGCAGAATAATACAATTAATTTTAAAACGGTGTAAAACAAAAATGCAAATGCAGGTGTTTAGATAATATTTCTTTTAATATTTGCTTTAAACTGTAGCAGGAAATAAGTTTTGAAAGTGTCCATTTCAATAACATCTTTAAATTTCATTTTATTCGTGTATTTTACCATGAACATTTTCCAGAAGTTTTACATATTTTATTGGGACAGTTGAGAAACCTGTACATAACATTAACAACATATTTGAATAAAATATACTTTATTGAAATTAAATGTACAAATCATAATGTTAGAACAAATATTTATATTACAGATATTAAGATAAATGATTTTTATTTCATTTACAATTCACACAATAAATAGTTGAGATTTTATTTCAGATTTAACGTAACTTTACCTAAATATTTTAAAATGGTATTCTTTTGTATTTAAATATATCAGAGAAACATAAACACTCATACATGCATCAACATATTAAATTATTACAGTACAGTAAAAGTTAGTCACCATTTAGCTTTATCATTATGTGTATACTAATATAAATATTGCTTTAACTGATTTTATTTTAACTAATTTATCTCCATATATACAATATGCATTTTATTAGTGTATTGCCTTTTTTTTTATGTGTATGTTTTTAAAACCAAGTCCAAATTGCTACAAGAACTTCAAATGCTATAGAAATATGGAGACTTCTTGGATTTTTTTTTTTTAATTTTGTTTGATACTATAAATTTAAGATATTATTTTTATAATAAGCCAATATAATTTTTTAAAGTTATGCTTATTATTTTACAAATACACCTGGGTCTCTTTTTATGCGAACTTATTTAACATGATTTTGAAGTTACGCGATTCATGTTTCACCGGAAGTCGATCTCCGATATTGCGCTATTACTTTAAATAATAAATTTTGCGCACTCACATTATATTGAAAGTAATAGCACATTATTGAAATTCGACTTTCAACTTAGTAATTTCAATATTTTCAGTGCTTTATAATAGTAAGATTTTATGCAATAATGAAATTAAAATCATGACTTCCACATTTTATGTATACACACATTAAATTTTACAAGATTATAATGTAAATTTGTTCAAACATTGTGCATGTTAATTTTGCATTTTAAATCACATTCTGTTTTTGCTTTTCAAAAAAAAACATTTAATCAATTATTAATCATTTAGTGTCTGCAAGTTTTATTTTAAAAGATGAGTAATAGCAGTGGGCACAATTAAAATTGAAAATTAAAGACAAAAATAAGAATTTAATTTTTAGTTGTTAGATTAATTACTAATTACGTTGTCACCAGAAAACCATTAATTAACACAACATGAGAGTGACGTTTAGCACTAGTTGTATTTCATCTTGTGAAGAATCTGATTTTTTTATCAGTTTGCAAACAAACCTGTTTACCGGCAAATAGTGATAATAATTAAAATGTGTATAAAAAATATAAATTACTGTAAATTATGCATAAAAATATATTGTTTTGAATAAAATTAAATAATATAGTTAAAAAAAGCTTGTCCTGTATCAATTTTTTTCAAATTTGAAATTTTTTATTAGTCATATTTTATTTCCTTATTTTTTTTTTGCACGAATTTTAAAGTAAATTTTACACTGGTGCTTTGCTTTTACATGAGTTTTAAAAAATCACAGTCCATATTCCCCCTTTTTCAAGGTAAGTTACATCTATTTTTGCACAATTTCGTTTGCGCGTGTTTTCTGAGGAACCAATCTATCACGTAAAACGAGACCCAGGTGTCCCAAATAATCATCACAATATATATATATAACATAGATATTAATAGTAAAATGGACTGTTCCTTTTTTTTTCATCACATAGCAATGTGATTTGAAAATGCGGATTGTGTAATCCCACTATTAGAAGACATAACTGAGAATATCAAACCATACATAATTATAAAAACAAATCATGTTTCAAGAAGTGATTACATATATTATTATGTTTATATTTCCTTATTTTGTAAAAATAATGAATAAGGCACAATAATTAATATTTGTAAAAGAACAAAATTAAATGTATTCTTAATTCTGCATTGTTTCTGTGCCTGTCTTGCATCAGCACCCTCAAGACTTCACTCATCTCAAAATGTGAAAAATGAAACACCCAATGAAGCTCTTTATAACTAACAAACATATATATAATTATATTCCTGAATAGATAGAAAGTAGTCAATTTCATTTCTTTTTTAAATTTTATCAGCTGATGATGAGAATTACCCTGAAACCGTAATCCATGTATTCTCATAATTAGCAATTCAGAATTTAGTTATTATATAACATACTTTATTTAAATAATGAACTAATAATATAGGAGCATTAAAATGTACTTACTAATAATAAAACAAATACACCTGGGTCTCATTTTATGCAGATTATTTTAATGCGATTTTGAAGTTATGTGATTCATATTTCTTCTTAATATCTTTTATATTTCACTATATTTATTAGATATCAAGAAATTTAAATTATTAATAACTTATTTTGACTTGAAATCCTTTTTTTATTTTCAAAAATATAACGTTATATTAGCAGCTAACGTGAATATGGCCAGAAGCTGTATTTAGAATATTAGCTTCTATGTAAATAACCTACTTCTTATACTAATGAGTAAATAATAATAATAGATTTATATTTAGATATAAAAATATCGCAATAAATATTCAAAAATTTTAAACTTTTAAAACGTATTTTGTTAATTATAACAGAAATAAATAATTTTTTAGATTTTTAAAATAAATATTAATGAAGATTTTATTGATTTTATAAACTGAAAATAATCTTTCTAATGATAATCTATAATCTTTTTGTTTTGATTACGATCTCATTTTTTTAATATAGAAACAAAAACCTATTAACACAGCTTAAGACTGAAAGTGGCACTAGTTGTATGTCATATAACGAATCTGATTTCTTAACATTTTACAAATGAACGCATATTGTCAAATAGACAAATAACCACTTATGATTAAAATATGTATGAAAAAATATAAAATTAAATACTGTAGTTAATAAAAAAAGTAAAAAAAAGTTTGTCTTGTATTATTTTTTTTAAAATATTTGAAATTTTTTATTAGTCATACTTTGTTTCATTATTTTTTTAATGTGAATTTTGAAGTAATTTTTCTTTCTTGCTTTGCTTTTGTGATTTCTGAAAATTACAACCCCTATCCCCATTTTTCAAGGTAAGTTAAGTCTATTTTTGTGCGATTTCTTTTGTGCACATTTTCTGAGGAACCTATCTAATGCATAAAATGAGACCCAGGTGTAACATTGAAATGTATTAACTAATGTTATATGCATATTTTATTCAACTGGTAAAAATTTATATAAAATGTAATTATTTAAGATTTTATCTGTCAAGAATATATTTGGTGTATATCTTTATTATAAGGAAATATAGATATATAAATAATAAGATTAATGAAAAAAGAAATTATTTCTCACTTTATGTATGTATTTATTAATTATAAAGAGCATCACATTGAATAACTTTGTGTCTCAACTTTAACACTTTGAAATAAAATAAAATGTTATTAATAAAAGTGAGATTCAAGTCTATTCAAATTTGTGATTAGAGATGTTAAAGCTTAAGACAAGTAATGAAAGGGCTTCCCTTGAAACTAGTCCTGTCATAGATCACATTCACATTTTGGCTATTATATATCTTAATAATATTATAAGATTTAGCACAGAAAGAAATACCTACATAATGATTTTATAAGTGTGTGTGTGTTTATATATATTGTAACCTTTAGCTTTATCAGTAAAACTACATCCCCATCTATCTAATTGTTTAGTACTTAAAAAAAATTGTTTCCAATAAGTTAATTTCTATAGTAAGCCAACTTGTTATAGCTTGATATTCAAATGTTAATGCCTTCTATAAGTTATTTTGTAAGAGCTTTCATGAGTTTTATTTACTTTAAAAATTATTTTTAATATCTTATTGTAATGTTTTAAATTCACATGTAATTGTAGATAACTTTCAATTGCCTATTGAACAAATATTAGAAAAATATTAAGATTCAAAACTATTTTAATAAAGTACTAGTCTCTAAGAATCAATGTTAGAATTAAACTTTAAAGACATGTTGAATTTTTAATGCTCATTATTAATATTTACATTATTTGTTTTTTAAAATGCATTTTATTTAAATTGTTTGCTAATAATATTTTCTTAATGCCAGTTGTAATAAAAATTAAGTCAATTAAATAAGTTTTAGTTAGTTAATTAGAGAAGATAAAAAATTAATTTATTAGTAAAAGTTATTAATTTTAAATAAAAGAAAGCATTAGCAAAAGTGTGGGAGTGTATTTGGATAATAAATTTCAATTTTATTTTTCTGGTTGCAAATTAAAATATATTCTTAAATATTTATTTTTAAAAGGCTTATTGAAAAAAAAAATTCTGGGAAACTTCATCTTTATTAAATATTGTAAAAGCATGTTTAAAAAAGAATAATGTAAATTAATGTTTAATTTAAACATAATGTAATTTATTATACAATATTTTATTTTATTTTCACTGTAATAATTTTAGTTCTATAAATAATTAATTATCTTAAAATGTAACATTGTTGATTAACTCTAGACAATTTTGTAAATGAGTTTACTTTTAGTGATGTCTCCCATGATACCAGTTAATCTTTAAACTTTAATGAATTAAAGTCAAGTAAAGAGTTGATACAAGTGTCAATTTCATCCAACAAAAATCAGTCACATGGTCAGTAATACAAATAGATGGCAAGTTGCACACATGTTCTTACTTGTTATTTTAATACTTTCTACTAACCTTGAGTATTTTTTGCTGGGGAAGTTTATTTGATTAATAATTAATTTTCATTCAGTTTAATTGCTTATAGAAATTTTATATTTTACTTAAAATTAAACATGTATTGCTGAAATTACTAAAAGAAGTTAAATACCTACATAGCCAAGAAACAATAATGAAAATTTTATCTAAATATTTAATAATAATGGTCAAGTTATTTCTATATAAAATGTACAGTTTAAGGGAATTCTTCAAGACTTGACACTATTAGGTAAAAACTTGTAATGATTCCTATTTTTTCAGTAATAGTAGACAATATTATCTATTTAATATTTTATATACTGGAATATTAAGACTGCTAAAAACTATAACTATTGTTGGTAATTGAAAGTTTTTAATAGTGTAAAATGTTTTTTGCTCATAACTTTATGACATGCTGAGAATAAAATGTTTGTTAAAACATTTGAATATTTTTCAGCAACATATGTTTTTAAAAATGCTTTTATTTTAAATTTTTTTAAAAAAAAAAAGGTTTTCTTTGGAATAATTCATCTTTTGCATGAATATATTATTTAATTCCAGTGAAAAGAACCTGCTTAATGATAATGAAAATTTTATAAATTTCTTACCTGAATTTTAAAATAACATTGCCTTATTGTTAGCTTAGCAGTGGGATAGAAATTACTTGCTCACAAAAACTTTATTTCAAGTTTATTTCAGACTAGAGTCAGGAAAGATATTTTATAATTCAGTGAAATTAAGAATATGAACTTACTCTATTGTTCTCATAATTTATTATATGACTATTTACTTTTAAAATAATCTTCTAAAATATTAATAGTTATTACTATTACCCTTAAATTATCACTTGTACTGAATGATTGGATAAAAAATTTTGCTTTACAATGAAATTTTATGTCTGCAAAGAGGTAAATGCATCTTATATTTTATCTTCAATCTGCGTTTTCAAAGAAATAAGAAGTAATGAATTCATATAAAATATTATAGATGCATCATTATTATCTGCACTTTATTTGAAATATTTTGCAAAATTTGAATGATCATTAATGTATTTTGTGCTCAAATTCACCAGGAAATCTATTGCTTATTAGAAATATTTAAATGCTGTATGAATAATTTAAATTGGCTATGTTTTAACAAGTAGGAGAAATTGTTGGCTTTTTCTGTCATAATTACAGACTGTATCCTGTTGAATGATAGAACATCCAGGTAAAAGATTTTTATTTATTTATTAATGGGAAACTGGGTATAATTTTAAGTTTTAATATTATGCTATTGTCATTTACCATATATTTTATTTTATTGATTTTGTGCATTTTGTCTGATATGATTTTATGAATCATTTGTAAAATATAGCATCCAGAAGATCACAGAATATTTACCTGTTATAATGCTATATTCTTATTGCTTATTTTAGGCCATGCTTTTATTAAAGCCAGATTTGACAAATAAGTTTTACACCTTATTGATTTTACACATCAGTAGCATTACTCTCTCTCTCTCTCTCGTTTCTTAATTGTACATGCTTATCTTGCCATTGTGTTTTCCAACAATTACAGTTTTCTTTCTCCTGTGGATATGTATTTTGCTAGCACATGTTTTCTAAAGACATTGCAGCTATGCCTCTCTATTATTATATATTCTATGAGTTATATCTTTTGTCTCATATTTATGCACAAATGCTTTATTTAGGACAGTTATTACTGTTTCTATTATATATTTGATAGGTCCTCATTTTTCTCTTGCTTAGAGACTAAGTCCTAATATATTTATTGTCCTCACATGCAGGTGCTTCTCGTTGAGTTCATGCCAACACTTATTTTATATTGTGTTATTTATATATAGATCAAAGATATATTGTATCATGTACTTTGAATTAAGCTATATATGGTGTACCACCATGTCTTTAATTTATGTCAATTGATATTGTAGTTAGTTCTGAGGAAAGTCATCTTTCTCTTCTATTGCACTCTTTAATATTCTATGTATAGATTGTAGATTGTTTTTGATGTGTAGATCTATTAGCTGTGCTTTGCTGGTATTATAGGATGTAAAACTGTTAAACACTTATTTCAGATAAAATTGTAATTTTTGTGCCTCAATAAGTTATATACATCTCCTTCAGCATTTATTCCATCACTGGATTGGTAAGTCGTATTTAAATAAATGTACTCATTGTGAGGACAACATAATAGACTAATTGTACTGTGAAAATGGAGAATTCTTATAGTACTGTTAATATTGAAAAAGGTTTTTGTTAAACAAAGTTAAATCTGCTGTACTCTGACAGATTTCTTTCTTTTCACTAGATTTAAGCTTTCAACTTTCACTTTAATATTAAACCATTACTATTTATCAGAATATAATAAATTTGACCACATTCCATAGATATTTTTGTTTAGAAATTAAATAAATTTTAAAAAATCATATTTGATTTTTGGAATTATTTTAAAAATTATATTTTAGTGAAAAACTGTCACATCATCAAATTTCAGGTGGAGCCAATCCAATTTGCAAAATGAACAAAATCTTGTTTGTTTGAGATTTGTTTTAAAAATCTGAACAAATTATTTTTATAACTACTAAATCTATTAATTTATGCCTTAAAAGTTTACAATTTTTTCATAATTTTTATGATATTGCTAAATATAATAGCAGTCAGGTGAGTGATGTCATTTTCTAAAAAGCTGTGTTTTAAAGTGAACATAATCTCTATAGTAACAATATTCAGAAGAACATATTCTTTCATATTTAAAAATGAATCATTTCTGTAAAAAAAAAATGTAATAATATTTATTTTTGATTTTTAATAATTATTACACAATTACAATACAAATATAATCATAAACGTTCCAAAAAAAATTAAGTTTTTAGACCATCATAATATTTTCTTGATGATCATAATATTTCCACAAAATCAGCCAAGTTTGTGATTGCTGAATAAACAATGTCTACTCATCACACTGAGGTTTCAGTTCTTTTGGGACATTGATTACTCGATTTTCTCACCATCTTTTGATTTTTTTTTTTGTAACTAAAATATTAGAATATAAATATATCTGAATTTTAAAGCTGTAAAAAAAAAGTTTCGCAAAATTTTCACCAGGGAAAAAAATCTGCAAATTTAATTGCTAGAAATCTTCCCTGAACCTAACTGTGAAAATAAATGAACAAGTTAATAATAGTCAATAATTATTTAATCTGTAAATTTATTTTTACTCTATCTGTAAACTTTAAAAATCATATTTCTCTTATGCAATTGCATTTTGTTTAAATAATTCATCTTTCTTTCGGTGAGATTATGGATTTCCAAAATTGCTATCTATTCAATATTTTTATTATTAAAATAAATGTTTTATTGTTAATTTTGGTTTCATCATCATCTGCACATAGTGTCTAGAAATCTTGATACTATAAAATTTATTATGGAGTTATCTTTTATGTTGAACATTAAGAGTGCATGAACATACAAAATTTAGTATAATAATCACTTTGTTAAAATTTTTATATAGATGTTACAAAAGCATCTAAGAAATAAATTATTCATTTTCTTAATTATCAAATGATCACTTTAACTAATTGCATTTATTAAAATAAAACTGCTTTAGTGATAAAAATGTTTATTTTATTCAGAAGATTATTATTTTTGATTAAAACATCATAAATTTAAATGATAAAATTATCTCAAATTCATAAAAAAAAAGTTTTAGTAGGACTTATTAGTGTGGTATCCTGACTATTCATAAAATCACTTATCTATTCACTATATTTGAATGTTATCCTGCTATATTCTTTTATTCCAAATTAAGAGTTTTTCATGCATTTATTTTAAGTAAAATATTTTCTTTAAAATTCATTATTATTGTTGTCATTTGATTAAACATTATTTTATAGGTAATAGTATAACTTCCTTAAATTATTACTAGAATTATAATCATTGCTTAATAATTCTTAAATGAAAAGAAAAGTAAAAATTTGTAATGTTATAAAATTTCAATTACAAAACCCTGAAATTTTAATATTACATAAACAAATATGAAAGAAAATGTTTTGCCAAAAGAAATTGATTTTGAGAATTAATGTGGCACAAACATAAGAAATATATAGCTATTTACCAAAAGAAATAAATGTAGATCTGATCATGGCAGATAGTGGTTATTAGAAGTGCTCTAGTGGGAAGATCTATTAGAAAGAGGATTTAATATAACCTAACCATTTTATGATATATGCTTCCAATATTAAGAGCCTCCCTGTAATTTGTGAATTGAGAATTATTAATTGCTATTATTATCCTTGCTCTTCTTTTTATTGTAGCATATAGCATTTGATAACACCTCTGAGTTTAGCCTATAATAATGGTTTATTATTATTTTGGACATCATATCTCGATGATTTGGATATCATTTTATATTGAGTAAATGTTGTGGTTACTGTTATGGTCATTCTCTCTCTTTTCGTACGTTATAATATTTATATATATTGAAGCAGTTGGATCTAAGTTCGATCCTAGCTTCATGATCTTTCACCTGTAGCCAACTTCAAACCCTTGTACTAACCTTGAATTTCCGATGCAATGGGGCTTTATACGTTCAGTCCATGCTAGTTTCCTTAAAGAAAAACTATTATAAATGTGTGTTAAAATTAACTCATTTGAGATTTAAACTAATCATTTCTATTAATAAATTCATGTTAGAATTATTCATGAATTTATATATATTATAACTGCGTGGATTGTGCGTATATATTTATAAATATTTAAATGTACATATTCGTTCTAAAGTTTCATTGCGTCGGAAATGTTTTATTTTACTTTAAATAGTTTGTTCAAATTTTTAGTGATTAAAAGCTACATTCTTTCGATAAGCTTTCAGATTGTCCCTTTCCAAAAACAATGGGTAAAGTTTTTATTAATTAGAAAAAAGATAAGTATTTAAAATGTAAGGACGGTCCTAATTAAAATCATTTTCTGATTTTAAAAATTCATTTTCTAATTAGAAAATGAATTCAAGTTAATGAGTTTGAAAGCCTTATCGAAGGAATGTATCTAAAAACAACCAGTAAATTTTTGTAAGATTGATTAGGAAAGAAGCGCTAGCCTGAAGGCATCAGAGGACAGATAAATAGCCCAGAAAAAGTTTCCAAGCAGCTATTATTCCTCATTAAGAGAAGCCATATATATTTCATTAGAGAAGAAGCCGCCCAGTTAAATTATGAAGTAAAATAGTGTTTCTACCATGGTGGGGGGGGGCTTAACTTCAAGAGTCTGACTACGGTTCCTTAAGTCCCCTGAAAATCTTCAATGTGGCTGCAATATAAAAATTCATATACCAATCGTAAGCTGCCGAAACCTTAGAGAAATCCATCAAAATGCTATTCACATAATTTTCAAAATGCGCGCATACGTTTCATCCAACTGGACTCTGCCCTGTGGAAACTCAGAAGCCAACCATGAAGAAATGGTAATATCTTTCCTTTTGAACCTGGCCAGTTCTGAACTTTAAGTTAAAACATCTTTAAGCTATCTACTGTAAAATTGTCTTTTTATTAATGTTATTTTAAATTATGTAGTAATTCTCTATCTATCTCTAGTCTTTAAATTTAATATCTGTTAACTTTCCTTTCTTACGATGGCGGTTCGTTTATTTAACCCTATTATATATTTGCTAGATGATTATTAATATAATTTATTTTTTATTATATGCCAATAATAACTTCAACTCGATAATAATTTCCTTCGTTGCATTTGCCGTGTTAAATAATATTATATTTATTTTTATAGTAATTCTTACCCACTAGAACTAATTTGATACAGTTCTATTAATTATCGAGTTGAAGGATTTATACAATTTTTGCTATTTTATTAATGGCTAATAACAACAAATTATTAGCTCAATTTCTAACCTATGCTCCCGGCCACTTTACTGAGTTTATAATATCTATTTATTCACATTAATATATTGTTTCGCAAAAAGGTCGATAAAGGAGTTAAATGAATATATTCTAATTCAAATTTTATACTTTCTAGTAATATTCAGGAAGGGCATGGGATTTAGGGCATAATTAATATAATTTCTAATTGCATTAAATACTTTTTGATTAAAGCACGTTTGACTTTAATTTAACTTGATCAGGTCATCACGTAGAGCACTCTTTATATAAATTGGGTTTTATTATTTAAATACGATGATTACCAAGTCATCATTTTCCGAACGTTGCTGACGCGAGCCATCTCCTGTTTCATAGGCTTGTCCTCGGTGATATTTCTATTAGTTTAATTATCTAGGAAGAAAGCACTTCCTCCACTTGCTCGTTTTTTTTATTATATTGGAACACCAAAGGCTCGTGGCTATGACCCGGCCTGATTTCCCCTCATACTTAAATCACCGACCAGCCATCATATTTATCGTGTTCATTTTTATAGCTCATAAGTCGTCAGTACCGTTTATTTCTCAGTTCCAGTAAAGCCCGCTCTAATGCTCTTAAATCGTGATGAATTGATTTTATTAAAGTCGAACAAATTCATATTTATTTATAATTAAGTAAGTTTTCTATTAAATATTAAAGTTATGCCCTAAATACGTATCTTGCTCTTTGTGAATTGATTTACGAATGTGAAAATAAATATCACATTCTTTCCTTTAGAATCAGAATAATAATTTCAGTCATAGCCAAATACCTTTATCTACCTTTATTTTCTTGTCGGGGGCATAGACATATATTTATCATATAATATTGCGTAATAGTATTGGCATATAATAAGGACTGCCATTCTTGTTGTAAATATAAATTCCGTTTAAAGACTAGAGGTAATCTATATAATCACAATCTAAAAGTTGAACAAAATTATAATTATTATTAAACATTTTATTAACACATTTGGTTTTTTTTACTTTCTTTTTATTCAAATTATTTTAATATTAATGCTCACTGTCTGTATTGGCAACCCGAACATATATATATGAGTTGACTTATAAAGATTCTTAGTTATTTTATTATACTTCATTAGAGTTAAATCAGGGGTCTCATTAATCATCATCATCCGTTGAGCTAGTTCCTTGGCGCATAGTCATGTACCATCGATATATGTCATCCATTGATTTGATCTGAGCTCGTGAGTTGGGTTTGAATTCAGTTTGAACCGCCTGAGTTTGAATCCGACTTTGAGTTTGGGTTTGTTGATGTGTTGGCTTCTTTTTGACCGGTACAATATAAATGATTACAATTTGGTTTACAGGTGTCGAACTTTCAGCATTCATAATATAATTAAATTAATAATTATTACTAGTCATTTATTAGATGAGAGATTACTATGTCATTTCTATCTCAGATATAAGTTTTAAAGAGCATTTAAAGATTATAATAAAAAAAAAAATATGATGAATCAAAATGTCTATTATTTTAATATTCCTTTATCCAAACAAAATTTCAAAAATGATTTATAAATTTTTATAATAATTTTTTTATATACACCTTTACAATAAAATTAAGGGGGGGAGGGGCATTAATTAAATACAGATACACTAATTACAGTGAGCAATCTATCTTTCCACCTCACCTTAGCATCAATTCTTGAAATCCGAAAAATTCACAAATCCAAAAAAAATACATCTCTCTTTTAGATATATTTAAAAGTTCCACTCCAACACATATTCAGAATACCTGACACTTGTAAATCAAAGTGTAATAATTTATTAAGGATAAATACAATAAATGATGAAAACATGTGCAAGAGATTGTGGTTGTGTCCAATTGAAAAATGCTGGTTCAGCAGGAAATTCATCTTGGGTGGCGTTTGTCTTTTTCAGATATTCTTATTCATATGTTTGTGGTAGAATGAAAGTTTTTAAGTATATCAAATTAGTAAATAAATATGTTGCAAACAATGATTCATTCATAGAAAGTAAAACTTTGCAATTTCTGCAAATATGGAGAAATAAAATCAATATAAGCTGCTTCTCTCTCTCTCTCTCTCTCTTTCTCTCTCTCTCTCTCTATATATATATATATATATCATTGTCAACCATTATCAATCTACTACTGGATGAAGGTCTCTCAAAGTTCAAACCATCTTCTCCAATCTCTAGCATCTCTTCTTCATATCACCCTTATATATATATATATATATATATATATAAGGGTATATGAAGATAGCATCTCTTCTTCATATCACCCTTATATATATATAAACACAGATAGATAGCAGTTTTACAGAACTGAGATAGTAAAATTTTGTAAGACAAAGAAAAATTATTGATTGTTGCTTTGCTTGGGAGTGGATAGAGCATCACAAATGACAGGGCTGACTTGCAATCAATGGATTTGACTTCCAGTCTACCACTTTGTTACTGTACTAAACCAACAAAGTCATAAGACAAGGGAAAACATCAAAAGTTCAAATTGAAGACTATTATCACAATAAATTTCAATTCAAATAAATGCATAAAAAATTAACTGGATAATTTTTATTTTTATTGTTTTTAAAATTTTTGCTTTAACAATTATTATTTTTTAATATATCTTTTGCTTAAAAAATGAATAAAACAGGACAAAGTAACGTATATCACTACAATCTACAATAATATATTTCTTAAAATCTATATATACAATTAAAAAATGCTACATTTTATGCACTGAAGGGCATTGAGTTTTAATTGTAGTGCACCCACCTATCATGAAATCACATGGTTAGAAATCTCAAGTAAGCAAAACTTGAAATTTTTCAATCATGTTATGGATTTTTCTTTCATTTGTTTGGTTTGCAACCAACTTACCCAGTATAGATCAGCAAATGGGTATCTAATTACTTTTACCAAAGATATTACAAAGTAGAAAAAATGGTTAATAGCACGCTTGGCACTGATAACCGATTACAATTCAATTTTTTTTATAAAGCATTTAAGGATTTGTTTATAATTTTAAGAATTATATTTATAAGTGTTAAAACTAAAGTTTGCATTTCACTTCAATTTTTTTTATCTCCTTATATATGTAAATGTGTGTATATTTGAATATTTAATTAACACCATAATAAAGACAATATACACTTGATTTTTTTTTCTTCGTTTAAAAAATTTGCACATATTATAAATATATTTTTGATGTACTATATAACTATTTTAAAACTTTCACTGTGCAAATATGATTAAATGCTAAAGTTTCTTATTTGCTATTACCATTTAGAGCTGGTACATATATTTATAAAAAACAAAATGAGTAGTATTTAAAGAGAAAGTAAATAAAAAACAAATTAGGTAATATTGCTGTAAGTGTATAAATGTCATACATAAACCCAAAAACATAACCAAAACAAAAAAAAACAATTATACTATGGATTGATAGATCTTTGTTGATTTTCCAAATACAGTACTAGTTTTTACTATTTATTTACATAAATAATATGAAAATATTTGATACATGAAAATAAAGCAATATTGAGAGTGACTAACTAGTGTTGACTGCCCTCTCTAAAGTTGGAATATCAGAAATGGCAGATATTAAATCCTAATCCATTGAATTTGACTCCTAGAAGTCATCATTATGTAAACAAAGTAGCAACATGTAAATAACTATAGTCATTATAATTCTATAAAAAAACCATGAAAAAATATTTCCCAAAAATTACATTTTCATTGTCATATGCAAAAACTGAATGATGTAAATGTGATTGTACTAACATATAATGCCACTGTCTCAGATAGTATATATATTGTAACGGTCAAAATTCATCTATCTCGCTAACATGCTGTAGAATTTAAACCCCAGACAAGGAACTCAACATTAGGAAGGGTTGCCTTCTTGAAATCCCAAGTTTGAATCCAAAGTCTAAGCTCCACAATGCCATCTACATGATAATGTATCTGATGCTACTAATAGTATAATTTCTTGCCGGTGCCGATGGTTGGGAAGAAACAAGAGACTCTAAAATTAAAATAGCCCTAGGTTTGTCTAACAATAACTTATAGATGTGCCAAAAATAAGCCTAATATGGGTATGTAACTTGGATTGCACCCTGGATAAATAAACAAAAGTAACTATTTAATTACTACACTCTTTATTGAAACATATAAAGTTATAAAGTATGCCCTCCAGATTTGATAGCAAAATAAATCAATATATAATATTTGTACTTCTTACTTGAGTTATTTTATATTGTAATGTGTCTATTATATTACAAGGTAAGTATGTGCAAGCTATGCAAAGTATTAAAGCAATTTAAATGACTAATTAAACATAAACAGGGAATCTTAAATTAATAAGAGTGAAGCTCGAGCGAATTTTGATTCTAAATCTGAGATAAAGCTATACTGCACATTACTGGAATTCATCTAATCAAATTTAATGATAAGTTCTTAGGGGAATATACGGTGGTGCTAGTGAGATAGAGTGCTAATGATGAAGTATGATCAGTTGGAACTGTGGCTTTACCAGAAAACAAGTAAATAAAACTAAATTTGGGTTTGGATAGGCATTTTGCCATTTATCAGGGACATCTCTACTCCTTAAATAGCCCAAGCCTGCCCCACACCCAGGAGCTTCGTGACTGTGGGGATAAGCATGAATAAATTCCCAGTGAGGCATTTACATCACACTCTAATGGGAATCATGGAGTAAAACAGGGACACGGACCAGCTGTAGATGACTTTGCGGAAAAGTAAAGTGAAATTTAATACTCCAGCATGTTCGTCAGCCACACACAATTAAATTTTAAAATATATATTAAAAGGGCAGTTCATAAAAAATGCAGAATAACTCACTCTTAAATTTATTTTATGGCCAGCCTCTCTCAACAAAAATTTAAATGAAAAACTATTTTAAAATCATTTGTGTGATACATGAAATAATTATTTAGTAATTAATATGGCAACCAAGCATTTATAAAATTTCCTTATGCAACTCACATAGGCTTGAAAGAATAAATTTAAAAAATCACATAATAAGGAATTTAAAATAAAACATTATATATATATATATATATATATATATATATATATATATATATATATATATATATATATATATATATATATATATATATATATATATATATATATATATATATAATAAAAAAGATAACCCAAGTAGAAGAAGTGTAACATGCATTAAGAGAGGATTAAATGAATACATACAATAAATCCATAATATGAAGTGCATTATTAAAGATAACTATAGCTTAAGGTTTATGAGATCTCAGGTTACATCTGTAATTACCTCACTTTGCAAGGCAGTCCGTAAGCGTTTCCCAAAATTTAAATGGTGTTCTTGAGCAAACTTTTGGTGTCTCCTCTAGGATCACAGATTTTACAAGCAGCATAATTCAGGATGTTTCAAAACAAAGCTTCCATGAGCAGCATTACTTCTGATAGTTTAGTCGACATTTTAAGCACAATAACAGGACTTCGGATGGAGAATGATGGTGGCAAGAAAGCCATTCCCAAGGAAAGATGGCCCAGTGCCTTTTACCTCATCATTCTAAAGTTGACCACCATGGGAATTTCTGGATATAGTTTGCTTCTCATAGAGAATCCAATAAGGTGATTTCTTTGACCAACTTCTTCTACTTTTCTTTCTTTAAACTTGTTATTCCAAATTTTAAAACATTTCTAACTTATAACTCAGATTTTAGATAACTAAAATCTATATTAATATGTCTAAAACTTGTCTCTTAGATAACTACAACTTACCTATTCTTATCATAAAATCAGCCTTATTTATACTCCCGCGTTAAACAATTACTTTTGCCCTGTGGTAATGAAATCCATTTCTTAAAATTTATTAATTAGATCAGATACCGAAGAATGCACTTTTAATTAAAATTTATTATATGCATATTTCCAGATATTCTGATCCAATTTATTTAATTAAAATTTGCTCCCTAAACTGTTATCTTATAATTAATCAAAAAAAAATTCCACTAGTTAAAGGTGCATAAAGAGTTTAAAATTAGCCACCATTGTTCTCTTTACCCACCCTCATTGATTTTTTTTTTTTTTAAAGAAAATGGTTTAAATTCTAAAATCTAAAATATAAAACCTACTTAAAACTTATTTTCAAAATCTTAATGTTTAAGTCTGTTTACAAGACCGTAACAAATCTTTTATTAAATGAAAATCTAAATCAAAACGAAAATAATATTCTTTAAGTAAACAGATCTAAACAACAACTTCATAACTAAAATATTTTATTTAAAGTTTTAAAATATATTATTTTACTTAAAGTTTTAAATCAATTATCGCAGTATGTGGATAAATGAGAATATGTGATCTACTTTTGTCGTACAACTATATGCGCAAATATACGCAACGGTTTGAAAATAAAACCGTTAAAAAAATTTAATTGTTATAAAACCCATGGGTCTCCCATAGAAATATAAATTTAGGCAGGATTTTGATAAATATACGCAGTACGCACAAACTACGATAAAATTAGGGTTTGAAATAGAGTATGAGGATAGGTAAGAGGAAGGCAAAGTGAAACTAAGATTTGCAGGGTATATCTTACTGTTTCAATATATGTCAAAATATGGTTTAAATTTTCTACATAACTAGAAAGCTTAAGGCTGTTTTAATAAATTTGTAATATAACTGATTTTTAATTTTTATTTGAGAATCTCATTATTAAAAAATGAAACACTAAGCATATAATAGACAATTGATTATCTAAAGCAAGATTGTCCAATCTTTGACAATATAAGGCCACATAAAAAAATATTTATCCAAAACCCTACATACACAATAAATTATATGTACATTAAATTATTTGGAGAGTCCTATCATTAAGTTAAAATTTCATGATAAATAAAGTCAAAATATTTATAAAAGTTTTTATTTAGACAGCAGCCAAGATGCAATAATTATTTCATTTTAATGAGAACTCTGCAATAGTTCATCTTCATTTAATAGAGTACTTATATCAATGTCAATGCTTGTAGTTGCCAACTGCAGTAAATTTGAGAGATAGATCTATCTGTTAATGAACATCTCTACTTTGATGTAATCACTTTCAATATTGAAAAAGTGCTTTTGCAAAAAGATGTGCCTCCAAATATTGAACACATGTCAACTACAAAGTTTCTCAATTTTAGGAATCTCTTCCTTGGTAATAATTTTTAGACACCTCCTTTTTCCCTTTTGCAAGTACAAAAAGGATATGATTGTATATCACACAATTCAACTGAAGATCACATCTTGTGTTTTCAATGTTGACAATCATGGGTTGAAGTAAAAGATGAAATATCTTTTTTTAATTTATTTAGAATTACTAAACGGATTCTAAAAATCCATAGTGATTCCTTTAGTATATTTTATATAAGTTGTAAATGATGATCTACAAAAATTCTTTATTTCTTCAAAATGTTCTTTACAAAGTGGAAAAAAAAAATGTAAAAATGTTATTTGTCAATGGTGATTTAAAAAGCTTGAATTTAATTTTAAATCAATTCAAATGATAATATAAGTAGCATTATTCTATTATTTGCCATGCAGTTATAAGTTTGACTCATTCCAATAGTTAGTTTTAATCTGTTATAAATACATGAACTGATAAAAATATGGGATCTTGCATTTGATTTTCAAATTCTGTTATGATAGACTTTACATTATTTTAAAAAAATGTGGATACTTTTTATCGAATGGCAAAAAAAGCTTTCAAACATCTTCCAGCACCACCAGCAAATATCAGAATGGAGAAACAATCACCATATAAAATATTGATTACACTCAATAAATAATAAAATTTTCAGTAACTTGAATATCTATTATCATCTTATATAATATTAATTATTTTTGGGGCTACATTCATGGTATTGACTTTATGCAGAGATTTCCCACAGAATGCTTCTTGTTGAATTGTAATAAATTGTAGGGCAGTTAATACTATGTGGCCTTAATGATCCACAAAAGCAGATTTCACTCTCATAGCTGTAGATCCATCTGATATAATGAAGGAACATTGATCACATCTTTCATAGTTCACAACACAATTTTGAGCTGTTTTGAAAATATCAATGTCTTTAGTAGTCCCATATAAGACAACATTTTTTCATGAATAATAAAGTGTTCCTAAATGGTTCAAATAAAAATTAAAAGTTTTACTTACATCAGTGCTTTAATCAAAATACAATGACTCAAATTTTGCTACTAAATATATTGATCCATATGTTCTATATGTCTTGTGACAGTCTGGTGAAATACTGCAAATGTTTCAACTTACCAACTTATTTCATATTATTAAATTGTTTTGCCATTTCAAGGCACATTTCTTCATTATCATATCATTGCTAAAAGACTTTCTCGCTTTTACTAATTTCAATGCTACTTCATATAAAGTAGTGTTCAGACCTAAAATAACCAAAGTAGTTTTCATACCACACCCTGAAAAGACTGACATCTCAGTGACATAATGCTATGGAAGCTTTCGCAAGTAATGGCAAAATATTGTCAATGGTAGGCTAAATATGTAAAACATCTGTCATTACTAAACCTATCCTCTGCTGCTGAAAATTAGCTTTGAACAGCTGATGTATGCATACTCCTACTTTGCTACCATTGAGTATCATTTGCAAAATTGTCCCCAGATGAATAAATTCTGGGTGATTAATAAAAAAGAGGAAAGCGAAGATATCACTATTAAAGAATATCAGGCCAACATCGCAAACATTATACAAGATCAAATGTCAGAAAACAACAAAAAAAAAAAAACCAAGGTACTTAGAACTTAATCCAATCAATAAAATATTTATTTTTTTCTTTTCTATTAATTACTACAAATATCTTTTATAACACGGAAAAACTATAAAGATTTTATTAAGGACTTAATCTTGACATCTTGCTAAAATATCTAGTAAATTTTCTATCATCTAAAATATTTTGTTATTTAATATTTTATGAATTCATATAATAGTCATTTTATTTATCATTAATAAGAATTTTTTTTAGTATTATTGTTATGACTAAAATTTTATTCTTATATAATCGAATGTGTTGTGGAAGGAAACAAAATGAGTTTTGACAATGTATATTTTTTATTATCTTATGTTATTAAATTTAATTTAAAACAAAAGAAAAAATCTCAACAGCTTCTTTCTATAACTGCCTTAAAATAAGTAGGAAATTAATTACAAATGTCAAATCATTTTTTTTTCCCTTTTTGTCTATTAAAGCAGCATGTTAATAAATCTTATGTTAACACTAGCGTCCTCATATAAGCTGTTTTAGATAGGAGTAATTTTATTCAAACACAGTTTTAATATATTCTAGCCAAAACAGGGATTTAAAGGGAGATCAGAAAATATAATTATGGTTTTCAGTATTCCAATTGTTTGTTAGCGACCATAATTTGATTATCTTCAAACTATATTACAGAGAATGTTAAATAATCCCAAGTAATTGGAAATCCAGTAAAAATTTTAAAAAAGTTACCATGAATGAAACATTACAATATATTTTTATTTTAAAAACAAAAATATGACCAACAAAATAATTTCCTTCTTTCATTACACTCTTTTAATTAAAATATTGTGTTATGATAAGTAGTATTGAAATGATGAATACTGTTTTTTTTTTTTTAGTTTTTAATTTTCATATTTAAATTCACTATTTTTAATTTTGATCTTCCTGCCCTATCATTTGTTTGTGTGTGTGTCAATAACTCACAGATCCAAATGATCATGCCAATAAAAAATCAATTATGCAACATTTACCAATAGATATGTTCTTTTCAAAATTGCAATGTTCTAATATATATAATAATAAAAGACATATGGCTTTATTATTTGGGAATTCATAAGAAGTTTGAGAGCCAGCACTAGAATCGTTCCTGGGACCTCTCCATCCCAAATCGAAAGCTCTACCTATTATGCTAAAACGCGTAGCGCATTATAACAAAACATGCACAATATGAAACAAAAATTAGATTGAAATATTACTTTTACCATACTTATATATAATACTTTAATGACAATAACAGTTTTATTAGGTATTAAAAAAATTCAATTACCAATTAAAATCAATAAGTTCTTGATTTTTATATATATAAAAAAAAAAAAGACTTTTTTTTAAAAAAAAAAGTCGTGAGTGCTCATATACCCTATATAACAAAAGTCATGAAAATTTGTAAAACATTATAAATATGAAAATGTTATAGAAAAAGAATATAATTATTAAAATAAAATAATGTTTCCATTAAATATGTGAACCGAAAATAAAATACAACGAAAGGAAAACAAGGAACAATTTGTTTAAAAAAAAAAAGATAGCTTAATGACAAATAAAGACGACTCAAAACGACCACGTATGCGGACATATTTATGTTTCAAGGATTGATTTGTAAAGTCATTGCAAAACTCATAAATTTTATGTACCTTACTCTTTCTCCTTTTTTTTTTTTCTGGATTTAGAATAGTTATACTTTTTTACGACTGATTACTAAAGTATGGGCGCATATATATATTTGATACAAAAGTCTGAACGTATATTAAAATTTAAAAAAAAAAAAAAAACGTATATATATATTCATTTATTAAATCCCTGTAAAATATGGTTCTTAAAATATAAAATATGAAATTGAAAAGGCGATTTTACAAAAATTTAATTTTATAAATTGTTTCAAATTGTTTAATTACTAAAGCAAAATTTTAACAAAGAACGTAGCTACAAAATAATACTCTGAAATGATTAAACGACCTCTTTCTTTTCCCATTTCTTGAAGGATGTTGTTTCATTATGTACATTTATAATTAAGATTTAAAACACTGGCTAATTTTTGGAAAAAATAAAAACTTGATGAGTAGAAATATACTATAGAAAAATAGTTTTTTTAAAAAAAAAATATTACGCCACTGCCACTATTAAAGCAATATTCCACAATAATTCTTTTTACAAGAGAGAGGAAGAGAACTGAAAAAAAAAAAAACCAGTTATCATCCCGATCTTTCAAAAAAAAAAATCGAAAATGATTTTTTTTTTTTCTATATGTCATAGCATCGGCCGGGACGCGAACCCACACCCGTCTGCAACCAACTACTTGCTTGCAAGGCGGGTGCGATGACCTCTCGGCTAACAACGCTTGACAAATGGAAAATGATTTTTGCATTTGGAACATATAAACCTACAAGTTTCGACATACCTTTGAAAAACCCATTGATTTGATTAAAAAAAAAAAAAAATCAATCATCCCGCCTTAATACAGAAAACAAAACAATGCAAGACATGAAATTCAACTTTACTTAATTGTATTCAACAGGGTCTATGAAAAATGGTGACTGTAAAAATACAGCATAGAAATATGTTTCAAGTTTTTAAATTGATAAAAGCCTCTTATACAAGCACAATTCATTAAAAACTAAGTAATTTCATGATATTTTATATATGTATAATAAATGAAAATGCAGTTTTAATCTGTAAGAACGTAGTTATATATAAACCTAATGTTCAATTATTTTATATATATATATATATATATACAGATTTCACAACTAGGGTGACCAAACTAATTCAATCAAAAATTGTCACATGACAATCAATCATTTTTACGACACTATCAGGAATCCTGATAATGTAAACTATGACAGGATTCTGCCTGAGGATCCCAGTGTTCTCTACATGTGCGTGGTATAACCAACAACACATGAGACCAATGACTTTATATCATAACAATGCACTTAATAAGGAAAACTGAATATTAAATTTTAAAAAAAAATTCAATTGTTAAAATACATATTATTTTTTATTATATTTCAAGCTGTTGCTTATAGATTATAATAGGCTTTTATTGCTCCTAATGTAGTCACTAAATTCAACACAACTCATTTTCATATGATAGTTCCATAAAGTTATACAATATAGAGTTTACAAATCCATTCTATTTTTTTCCTTTGTCCATTAACTACTTATTAAGAAAAAAAATATTTCCACATCTGTGTTATGAGAAAGAAGGTGATGCAAAATAATATTAGCATATTGTTTCAATTTCCGATGCTTGTTCAGTAAATTTCACAGATGTAAAGAATTTCGATCAACGTTCGCAGAATGAATTTTCAAGCCAAATAGTTTCATTGTTTTCGAATTTGCATGAGACAAAATTTTTTACTACTTTGAACTGATCTATTAATAAATTATCATCGATAGGTATACTAATCTTATTTAAACCAATACCGGTGTAGAGTATATCATTCATGTTGGTATTTCTTTTAAATTATTTATCCAGCTAAAAGATGTAAATTTGTGGAAATTCGAAGTAGTTTTTCCCAAATATGCTAAAAAAGTTTTATATGGTTTTTGGGCATCTTCTTTGAAGAAGTTTTTTTCTGTCTCTGACGGATCAATTTTTAAAAACATTTGTTCAAATGAGTGTGGAATAAATTTATTTTCAATTCGAGTTTTCATCATTTGAATTGTTTCATGTATTATTTTTATTACTTCTATTATGATTATATTATTCTTGTCAATTTTAAAAAATTGTTTATTAAAAATAGAAAATTATGGACCAATAAAAGATAGCACTCATTTATCGAATTTTGAAAAAAATCATTGTAAAATTATCAATGACTTCTCTTCAGATAAAAAATAAGATTTCAGTCAATTCTACAATTCAATGATTTTTTGAATCGATTTACACAAACATAACTACCTAGTTTTAGAGTGTAAAACTAGAGTTGAACATTCTATATTGTCCAGGATCCCTCGGAGCTTACCATATTGGGCTTAAATACTTTTAAAATACTTTTTGGGAATGTTTGACCACATTTTGGCACTACTTGTATTTATTTATTTTGATAGGCTATTGTTTATCCTTGATACATCAATATTTTATTATTATAGGAACTAGCTTAATTTATTCTTACTAAGCTTACTTTATATAGTTTTACTTACTATATGTTTAATATTTTTCTAATGTACTTTTAACATCTTCACTTTAGTAAGTTTTAACATTTTTGTACTTTAATAAACTTATTATCACACTTGATACATATCTTTCTTGGTAATTATTATTTACATTATGCAATTATTCAATTATCTTTAAACTACAGGAACAGGCAGACACTTCAAGCAGAGGGGGAAATATCATTGATAGCCTAACTACCAATGATAGCCATGTCCAGACCAAAGATATATGAAGCATAACTACAATCACATTTCCTGCCTGTAGCCCACCTAGACTGCTGAAACAAAACCCTGCCAAACAAAATATTTTTACTTGTTTTGAAAATCAAACTCAAGCACTAGCCAACCATATGTTATATAACCAGCATGCTCAGATGACAGGCAGGCCAATCCAGTGCTTGAAATATCTCAAACCAGCTTCTACTCTTAAACAAGGGGGTCCAGCACATTTGACTTAACACTTATAACATTTATATCTTTAAATAAATGGTGATACAGTGACAAAAGAGAGAGAGAGAACAGACTAAATAATACTTAAGAAAACATTAGTATATATTCATGCACACATATTTAATATAACAACAATATATTTTAAATAGAAAAATATAAATGATTAGTCAGGCTAAATTTTATAATAGTCCTTCATTAAGCTCATTTCATTTAAATGCAGTGCCTAGACAGTGATCAGAAATATATTTACCCAGGTTTTCAGTATCATCAATTTCCAAGTGTTTGGCCTTTGTTGTTCCATCAATGTTTTCAGGGCTTGTCATGCAATCTTCAATTTGACAATGGGAGAGGGGGAGTTAGAAGCAGCATCTATTTCACCATTTAGGCATTGGTTCCAGGCCGAACAGCTGATTTTGAAAAGGACTTTGGGGCATGAAGCCCAGCCAAACATTCCTACAGATTTCTAGCAATGCATATTGCTAATTCTGCAGCTTCTGCAATGATATTGATCACAGCAATAATGACTCGTTCTATACTATATTTAGATTTCTGAATCTCTGGGTAACTGGATGAATCAAACAATAGATAATGTAATGAAACAAAAAAGAACAAGCAGGATTTAATAGTTGCAACACAATGGATCATATCCAATTATTGAAAAGACTTATAGAAAGAACTAATAAAATATGAGTTAAAATTTATGCTTTGGATTTACAAACTGAAAAAAGGAATTGGATTCTATAAGCATTTCCATAATGATTAAATTCTCTCAGCCCCATATAGCTATTTGAGTTAAATAGCTGGGTTTGAAGACATGCAGGTGTCGGAAAAGTTAAGATTTTCCACTCAATAGATAACTTTTAGTTAAATGCTGGCTTGGGTTGGTGTTTTTAGATCTAGTGGCTGAACCTATCCTAGCACCTCTTTGAGGAGTGCCAGAGCACGAAATAATAGGGTGATTTCATATCCCTAATACTTTTTATAGCACTTCTACAAGAATTGTTGTGTGGATTAAAATGGAAAGCTAAAATAAAATACACAGATTAAATCATTTATATTTTTCAGATGATATGTATATTTTTGCAAATAATGCTTCAAAACTTCAGAGAATGTTTGCAAAAGTTTGCAATTAAAAATAATAAAATAGGATTAAAAAATAAATAATAAAGGATATAAAACAATTGTCAAATGATTTTCTCACTAGAAGAAAACAAAGATTGATAATCATGAATTAGCAGAAAGTAACAATCACAAATATATTGGTCATGTTATTAATAAAGATGGAAAAATAATGGATGAAAATCATTAAATTTGTATGAAGTGTTTTTGATAAAAATAATTTAATATTAAAAGGAAATATGCCTGTGTTTGAAAAGAAAAATCTTTACCAGATGTCTTACGAATGTGAGACATGGACACATACAAAAGAGCAATAAAGAAATTCCAGACTAGTCAACAGATTTATGAAGATATGTTTATTGAGAATAAGAAGAAGAAATCAAAAATAAAATGAGAGACAAACTAGTGCCAGTAATATCAATGAAAAAAGCTGAGATAGACGTCATGAGAGATGGATGGATTAATAAGAAGATTTCTGGTATGGTGAAGAGATGCTATGGATCAGAAAAACTGGATTAAACTTGAAGTGATCTTCATCCTGAATTGGCCAGTTAATGGGGGAAAACGATAAACTGTTCTGGAAGAAATATTTTATTTTGAATTAAATCATTTATATTTAATTTCATTTTATATGCTTTTTGTCAAAGATTGTATGAATGAACGGCCATTTCTTCAAACCTGTTAAACTCCTGAAATCCTCTTTTCAGAATTTTTTATTAATCATAAATTTTAAATTGAATTTGCCTGAAATCGGTAAATCTTACACTTAAGGGTATTACATCACTCTTTTCGCCATCTTGCTGCCTTTAAAAAGATGACATATTTCCCCTCTACAACGAAATTTGGATTTTTTTTTTAATGAAATTTTTTCCTAAAATGCTATTTTAAATTATTTTTCTTTCTTATTTTTTAGATTTAGTAATAGTAAAAAAAATTTCTGCTGGAATAAATTTTCTCACCACTTGATTTGGATACAGAGTTCCCCATTGATGATCCCTGGGTTTCCAAGGTTTCTCTTTCTAGAAGCTCCTCCAATAAGAATTCTAGTGATAGTTCAGATGATAGAGAAGCTGCAATATCCAAAAAAAAAAAGGTTTGTGAAATCATTTGTAAGGAGGATGAGCATGGCAACCAAATCTATGCTAGGGCCTTCTTCACAACTGGATTCGGATTCAATTCTGTACAATAATGTTTACAAGTCGCACATGCCAGGGTAAAATTTTTCCATCACACTTGAGTATTCAATTAGTGTTCTTTATTACTTATTTTTGATAAAATATATGATTATATATGTGTGGAAAGTAATAAACATGCTGTAGAATGAAAAGCAGTTTTGAAGTTGATCACTCTTTCAATCCATGAGTTGAATACATTTTTAGGCATAGTATTTCAAATTTGTAATGTCCCACATGAGACTAGATTCAAATTCATTTGATCTAAAAAAGAATTACTGCATCCACTAAGACTTGCTAAAGTTATGATCCAAGATTGATTTATAAGAATTTTAGGTGATTTACATTTCAATGACAATAAAAACATGCACATCCAGACTCAGAATCATATACCTACATGAAACTGCAATGGGTAAGATATATCATGATTTTATTTGTATGATCATTCATTTATTGCATTATTACAGTAATACTGCACTCAAATGTTATAATTTTATAATAATCTCTTGATTTTTTTAGTTTTAGGTGAAACAGTTTGAACTCTAGCCATTTACTCAAGATATGGAATTCATATTTTGCAGTATCTTTACCATCAATTTTTTCATATACTTCTATACAATATGTATTTTTGATTATCTTTTTATTTTATTGTATTTACATTTATTTCTAATATTTTAAATGCAAATATATTTTATATACCTGGAGATTTGAACACAGACTTTCAAGCAGCCTCAGCCATCCACTCTATTTCATACACCAATTAGTCCACATCATCATCTCCCCCATGTATGAATAATCAGAGCTCATAACAAATTTGTTTATTTTGATGTTATTGATTTACTTAGTTTTTATTCATTTTATCTTAGGGAAATTTTTGTTTGATATTTATTTTTTGTGTACACTTTTTTTTTACTTGAAAAGAATGCATATTTTAGGTCATCCCCCCTCTCCCCATATTTCAATAATATGATAATTAATTATATTTTTAAATACATTACAATTTACTAAAGTTCTTTTTGCATAATATTTCATAAACTGCTCTTACTGTTATACCCCCCCCCCCATTAAAACCAAACGTATTTCTAACAGATACCCACAACCAAACATTTCTCGCAGATATTTCCTGCATGGAAAAACAAGATCTGGGTTAACTAATAAAAATGAAAGTCATCAATCGCTTTATTTTTGTAAGTTTTACAATGAAAAATTATCTCAGGTAAGTCATGTTATATATAAATTTTTTAGACTTTTTTGACATTTAACTTCCAAATTTTAGAATTTGTGAACCAATATAAAAATAATCATGTTTAAAAGTGTTAAAAATCTTTTTTCCTTAATTTTTTTTTTTTGAGGTAATGACTATTTTGTCAGCTTTATTACATTCTTTCATATTTTCTCTTTCTAACAATGTATATATTTACTGTATTCAAACAGAAGACATGTTATAAATTATAATTGTCATAATTTTTTTTTTCAATTCAAAATGGTGACATAGGTTATCAACTATATATATCTTATCCTTATATATATAAAGATTTTCAAATGTAAATAATGAATTTTTCTTGTAGGGGGTTGTTTATAATCATGGATCACATATTTTAGCTGGATGTAAAATATGGCTGATATGAGTAACCCCTTAATTGATGTTACAGAATACAATGGTAATAAAAAACAAATGGTATATAATCTATCATGTAGATTAAATAGACATCAATTATTTTAGCTAATCTAAAATTTAGAAGAGTAAGATAAAAATAAAATGCCAGAAAAGGAAGGGTTGATGTGATTTGGTTTTGATGAAAATATTTTTATAAAAAATTCCACTCAGAAATTTTTCTGCTATATTCCACATAAAAATAACACTTCTTGAAAATATCAAATTATCACTCTATAGCACCCTTCTTCTCAAATGATCATCTCAATTATGGATTAACTGAAGTAACTGAAAAGTAAATCATATTATAGGCAATTTAGATTTTAAGTAAAAGTATCTATAGCGGAACCACTAGAAAGTTGGTAGACCGGAAGCCAATAAAACATTAATGTGATATTAAGCATACTATTTAATGTAAAAGGCTCAGTTTTACAATGCAACTTTTAAAATTGAGATACTAAAAAAGCAACAAGCTTGCACCAAAGATGACAAAATGTTATCACTCGATCTTAGTATTTTCTTGCCTATTATCTTCAAGCTTACCCTCTCAACATTAATATATGTAATATTAATAATCTACATACAAAAAAAAAAATCTAAAAACATGTGTGTAGATATACATATATAGAGAGTGAAAAGTTTTAAAGAATAAAAATAAGTATTTAAATCTTATAGTTATTTTAATATATGTCTGCTTTCAAATATTAAGATGTACCTAAAAATTTGCAGATGATTGAATTCAGAAATTTAGGCACAAATTATAAACTGAAAGCAAGGATTGAGAGAGATTATAATATTGGGTCAGAGAAAAGTTTAACGATTAAAGATGATTTCCAGAATTGCTCTTCACATTAAGTAGACTAATATGAAATATTTAAAAGGAATTAAGTCTTTCACCTTTTCACTAACATGTGCAGTGATTATAGAAAAAAAAAATCTATGAAAGAATACTAAAAGCATACGTCCATGAAAAGATTAGTCAACACATAAAGATAGAGTTAAAGTAAAATGTCAACAATTATTCATTAGAAAACCCTAAAGTAAATGAAAACTTTTTGTTTTAATAAAAGTTATGATGATTTCATTACAACTATTAGATGCTTAAATTTTAAAAGGGTTTATGTTAAAGCAAAATTATTTTTCTTTAAAAAAAAAAAAGGCAATTCAATTAGTTAAAAAATAACTATATTAAAGATTAATGTTTATGCAAAAAAAATACTAACATTGCAATAGAATAGATAAATTATCAATGATTGTTTTATATATATTAGCATCAATTCTTTATTATTAATTCACAATTTCTTTTTTTTTTTTTTATTAAAAAATTTTTTTTAATAAAAACTGCAAGGAAGTTAAATATATATATTAGCAGTAGTACGAAAAAGTATTTTTCAGGTATTAAAATTGTTTAGATTTCTTTATTATATTACTATCCATACATTTCAATAATTTTGTGTATTTGTAAAAATTATAAACAACCTTATTACATACACATTAATCCACAGATAGTCCAATTAGATTCTTCACTAGAGCTCTTCTTTATTCACTATTTATCTTTCAACTAGTTTTTATACACAACTTTATTTCATTTGTTACTTAATTAACCCTTCTGCAGACGTTTTATCAGCTTTACTAATTTGCATAAAGTAATTTTTCTTGATATGCAAATTAACCTGCTGCAATTTCCAATAAGTTTTATTTTCTGTATAATTAATAATTTATTTTATTTCTGGAATACTTAAGCAAAATATATATGCAAATACAGCATTTCTCCCTCTACTTCAGAAACACACACAATTTATAAACAAATTTTCTGGGTTTTGCTTTATTTACAATATGTTCTGTTATATTTGTAACATAGTCTTGTAGCTTAAATAATCTCCTCCACAATGGGGAGGCTTTGTTGAGGTTCTCATTTTTTCCCTCTGGCTCTAGTATTTTCTCCTTACTTCAGTAGCTTATTTTTGAACATAAGAACTAATTGGCGTTTTTATTTCTTGCTGTTCATTGTTATGTCCTAATAACCTATCAGAGAACAATAATTTGTTTATTCCCTGAAAAGCCATATTTTGTAGTTTACTCACCTTTGGTTCTTCCTCAAAAGTTCATAAGGGGTGTAGCTACATGTAACCCCCTCTCTAAAAAAACCTCAAAAAACTTTACCAATCCTAGAAATGTCTGCAATTGGTTAGAATTCTTTAGCTTTGGGCATTTTTCATGGCAATTACTTTTCTGGGTTTGGATATTTTCTGTTTTCATTAATATTTCCCATAAATTTTATTTCTTTAGTAGTCCAAATACATTTCTCAGTATTTAACCTTGCACCAAATTTCTGTAATTTTTCACAAACTAGGTATATACTATACCTTTTAATTCTAATTTGCTGTCAGCAATCACTAATATATCACCCATATACAATATAACACTTCTCATAATAAATTTTCTATTTTTGCCTGGAAGATATTCAGTACTATAGTTATCCCCATATGGAAGTCTGTTGAACTTATATAATCCAATATGAATGTTTATAGTAAATAATTCCATTGTTCTCAATATAAGCTGCTTTCAAATAAAGCCTTTTCCAAAGATGCAAATATTTCCTTTATGCTGGCTATGGAGTATACTCCTTTGTTTATGTACTTGTTAACCGTAACTCTACAGTCACTGCATATCCTTACATTTCCGTCAGGATTTAACACACTTAGTGCAGTGCAGACTGATTCCTCACAAGGTGTAATTATGCCTTTACTTCTTAATTTGTTTAAAGCCTTCTCAACTTCTAGTTTAAGTGCAAAGGTGACTTTCTTCGGTCTATATACAACTTTCTAGATGTTATCATCTACCTTAATATTAATTAGTTTTGTTTTGAACTCCACTGGATCAGTTTTAAAGGGTTGTGGAAATAATTTCCTCATTTCAGCTTTTGATTTTACTTTCTTTATGATATTCATTTTGATCCACTTCTTCCTAGTATTGGATTAATATTTCATTCCACTACATATAATGGTAATTGTTTTGTATGCTTATTTATTTGTATAGGTTCTACAGATATTCCTCTATTATACATTGCTGTTTACATCTGCCACAATCATTGTAAACTTTTCAATTTGTCATTTTCACTTGCCTTTCTATAAAATCATATTAGTCTCTGCATGATATTAATGATATGCCCATCCTACTATAAATTTCCATTTCTACATTTTGAATGAAAATTTTAATGTTTAATTTTGGCATATCATCAATATTTTTCAATTTGTTTATAAATGTCAACTTTTTAAACATTCCTCCTCTCAATTTGCTCTTTCTCTGTAAATCCTGCTTTGTCATCCATCTCTTACATAACTTTATAAATGACCTTTAAGCCCACAATTAAACATTTTTTTATTTTAAATCTAAAATTGAGTTTTAAATGGCCTGTTTTTCCAGAATAACAAATAGTAGATTACTTTGTTAACTTTTTATTCATCTCTGGTTATTTTGGCACATTTATACTCATTTCTGAAGAATTACTCTCACATTTCTAAAGTTTGCATATGGTGTGTCATAGCTTCATGAGCCAAAGTCCCTTTGATAGCAACCTTGCATGCTAATTCCTTCAGTAACTCTTCATAGGGTGTTTTCTCAGACAGTCTGGAATAACATAAATGCTTTGCCACATTCAAGGGATATTTACAAGACATCCATAACAGCTTCACTATTTTATGTTTATCATCTGCTATTCCAATCATAATCATAAACTTTTCAATATGATTTTTTGTATGTATTTGCCACTGACTCAGATTTTGTATATCAAATCTTGTTATCATGTTTTTCTGCATTTTCGATTCACTGCAATGCTAAATTTAATATCTCCAACTAATCCTTTATCTAAGCTTTGAAGACTAAACCATTCATTCATCTGTATCAAATAATACATTTCGGACCTCATAGGTAAGATTGTCGAATTGCACCAAATAATATTTCAAGCCTCACAGGTTTATCCCAATAACAAACATATCAAGGGCCATGCAGTCAGTTGGCAGCTGGATAATATTTCAAGTCTTACAGGTTAAACTGTCAAATTATCCCAATAATATATCCAGGGACATGCAGTCAGTTGGCAGCTGAAAAACAACAACAGTTAAATAAAACTTAAGTGTTTATTTACTCTGAATAATAGTAATAATAATATTAGTATGATAATAGTCAGTCAACTTGCTAATTGCTAGTTGAGAAAAAGTGGAGTGATCTCTTTAAAATTCAAATCTCCTTAGAAATTTAATATCTACAAAATCTCTTTAACTCAATAATTTATAACTCTGTATTTGGTAAAGACCTTACTGCTCACACACATTAGTTCAGAGATAGTCCAATAAGATTCTTGACTGAAGCTCTTCTTTATTAATATCCAAAACAACTTCACTTTCATTAGTTTATCTTCCCACTAGTTTTTACACACAAGTTTATTTCATTTCTTACTTAACTCTTCTGCAGATTTTATCAGCTTTGTTAATTTGCAACAAGTAACTTTTCTTGACATGCAAATTAGACTGCTGCAATTTCCAATGAGTTTTATTTTCTGCATAATTAATTATTTATTTTATTTCTGGACTACTTTAGCATATCAGCATTAAAGCTTGTCCATGCACAAGGTTTTATTCTTTAATAACATATATGTGCAGATACAGCACAATGATAATATGTTAGGAACAATTCTGAAATCAAGAGATCTATCGCCAATTATTTGTGACAATATAATACAATCTAAGAACTTATGGAAGAGTAATATTTTGCATAAATTATGCATTAATAATAGTAAATAAATACTTACAATTATGATAATTTTAAGACAATAGAAACAATTTTGGTATTATAAGGTATTATGTTAATTAGGTTTAAAAACATTCCAGATATAGTGATCTTTAGTTATTAATTATGAAACAATGAAAAAGTATATTTTATAGTTTTAAATTACTAAAAGATTCAATGCCAACAAAATAAAAACAATGTAACAAACACAGAATTTTAATTTTACACTTGCCTAGTAATGAATAAAATATTTCTAAAATGACTACATTAAAAAAGGCAATTTTTAATATATATCTATCAAAGTTAAATAAATATTGTTATGTGGCATTTTTCTATTGTTGATCTTTCCTGTGAGAAAACAACTGAGTTGCATGGAATCATTAGGGAAAATAACTAACATAAATAATTTCTTTTAACAGACTGAAATAATTACTAACTATGAAAAAAAATTATTTTTCTGCACCTTATTCTCAACAAGCAACAAGTTTATATAAAAGGTTAAATAAAACTGTAAGGTGATCAAATCACATCACCAAAAATCATTTCAATTTATTAATAGCCATTTATATCTCCAAGTGTGTGAAGTATTTTGGGGATATATTCAATTTTTAGATATCCTTTAGATATCAAATTGTCATTGGCTATGATTGGTATTATATGAAGGTAAAATAATAGATGAAAACCCTTGACTTTACAAAGATTTATATTTTTTAAATACCTTATTTTTCAGAAGACTTTATTCAATTCATGGCTATCATTACTCTTCAGTAAAAACTTTTGTAATATCATGAGTATAATAGTACAACCAAATTTTACTGAATAGAGGAAATCTAGTGCAGATTTTGTGGTATTTTGACACTGTAATCAGCAATATATCTTCTCCACACTGTTTTCAGTAAATCTATAACTTTATACTACTGTTTGCAGCCTCTTTTTTCCATAATTACAATTTTGATATATTAGTTGAAAAAATCTGAAGATATCAGGATTATACTGTAATGGACAAATTTGTACATTTGCGCAACAAAATTTAGAGTTTTAGTAAATCATTCCAAGGCTGACCGAAATGAGGTTGTTGAGACCGCTTGTCCAATCTTGACTCAGTTCCTTTACCACCGCTCAAAGATTTACTACCTTATGGATTACATATATGAGGTCACATCAGTATTTTCCTTAATTGCGTGCCAGCAGTAATGCATCGGTAAAACAGGAGACTACAGGAAACTGGCATATGTAACAGTATATATATATATATATATATATATATATATATATATTGTAACAGTCAGTTTGTACATTTTCTCAACAGACTGAGAGTCCGAGTCAGAGAACCAATAGCTGACTAAGTCGGGATAGTAATATCCTACATCTGATCATACCTCAACTATCTCACTCACGCTTCCAAGTCAACCCATTGCGAATAATATGCCTGAGGTTACACTCCATATCTCTTTATTCATGTTCCAGCAATAGCAAAGCAGTAAACATGAGACATCTCCCCTCCCCCCATTACAGATTATATAACTTAAATAGTGATTCATAAAGTAATGGGCAAGAATGGAGACTGAGACTCTCCCCTCCCCCCATTACAGATTATATAACTTAAATAGTGATTCATAAAGTAATGGGCAAGAATGGAGACTGAGACAAATTTATATTTCATAAATTTAATACAATACTTAATAAGTAATAAAGCAAAATAAATTGGGTATAGCTGGTTCACATGCAGGTGAGTGAATATGCAGGGTTATGAAGTATATATTACAGCAAGTTATATAGTGTGCTCACATGCAGGTGAGTGACTCAGGGTTACAAAGTTAATATATAGGGTTCGCATGCAGATGAGTGGTTCAGGGTTAAAATAATATCATAAAGTAATTTATAGCGAGCTCACACACAGGTGAGTAATTCAGGGTTATAAAATAGTATCATAAAGCGATTTATATATTGCTCACATGCAGGTGAGTAGTTCAGGGTTATAAAATGGTATCATAAAGTAATTTATATAAAGCTCACATGCAGGTGAGTGGATGCTCAGGGTTACAAATGATTTAATTAATCTATGACTTTTTAATAAGCTTATGCCATCCATGTCCTAACTCGCACAATGTTCTATATAGTGGAAATCAGTAAAAGCTAGAGGGATCGATTTATTGGTAACTGATAGAGATTATATTATTATTACTAAGTTTAAACTTAACTATAAAGATATTTGCATATTATATAATTGCTACACAGATAAACACATTAACTCAGATTCCGAATCAGATCAAAGCCAAAGTTACTTTCTAGGGAAGCTAAACTGAGGTGTGGCAGTTGAACGTCAGATTCTAGTGCATTATAAACTATAGTCTCAAAATAAATGTGCCTCGAATGTATTCTTAGTTGAGATTTATTATCTAGTAAATGGTTCCCCAAACCGGTCTGCTTGCTATAATGGAAGAGGCCTTTTTATTAAAGTGAGCAAAAGAGTGGCTTACAAGTCCTTTGGAACACTTTGTGTTCCTTCAAATATAAATAAATGCCTAAACTTTCAAGGCATGACTTAATGTGAAAACGATCCTGATGTAGGCCATTATAGATATAGCAAGAAGATATGCATATTTATGCTAACTAGCAACACATTCGTAATGCTAAATTAATATTTTTATAAATTAATTATGCCAAAATCTTAGCTACTTTCAGTACTACTACCACTGGTCAGTTCATAAACGAGATTATTAAGTCACATGATAAATGCGATAATGAGAATCTGATTTAAGTCTCTCTACATAGCATCTTAATCTTTAATTAAATGGAGTTATAGCAAAAGTTTAAAGATTTATTAGAAATTGAAACATTAATTATATGTAGTATAATTTCGATCTAATATCAAATGAACTGATTTTTAAATAATCTAAGTTAAATATGGATTATTAAATAGCTCACGCAAAATATTGATTCTTAAATAAATTACTCAAATATTAATCTTAAATAACACATCAAAATAGGCCTTACTAATAACGCAAAATGTGTTTTAAATAACTTACGCAAAACCTACTTGTTAAATAGCTTGCTTAAAATATACTTTTTAAATAACTGGCAAAATACATATTTTAAATAATTTACGCGAATATACATCTTAAATAACATGAGCAAAATCTGCATTTCAAATAACATATGCAAATGATACATTTCAAATAACTTTAGCAAAATATTTTCATTTTAAATAACTTGAGCAAAAGATGCATTTTAAATAACTTATTTTGGGCATTATAAATAACTGATTCACTCTAGCATAAAAAATAGTTTTATTTCAGAAAGGAGTTTTGCCTATATTCTTTATATTACAATACTCTGACATAACAAAAAAGCGATTACTCGCTCCCCTCCCCCGATAATTTATTAAACCACAAAACTCCGTTCAGATGAACATAGCATAAATTAATAAACATGAAATTAAAACTAAAGATAGATGGCATAAGAATAAATTGCATAAAATGATTAATAAAATTATAATTTAGAAATGAGAATTTGTTTGAATGGCTTTATAAAAACTAAATATTTATGCTTATTTAAAATATTAGTGATCAAACAAAAATTTTGAGAGTGCTCTAAGCTTTACATAAATTTAATATAAACAGTTTAGTGTAACATTTAAATGATATCATTAATTATGGGATTTATTAGTTAGCTAGCTTTTCATTTAGAATGAGTTTAGTTATGGAATTAAATACTCTGCAGAATGATTTACTGGTAATCTTGATAGTGAGTCTTTCAAAGCATCTTTCTTGTGTGTCTTCTCTCTGTTTCAGTGGTTGTGGCTTCTCTATGTTGGAGTCTGGATGTAGCTTTGTGGTGGCCGCTTTTCTCCATCACTCGTTCAAGGAACTCTCTGACATTTCAGATGTAGCTTCTTTCTCCATCACTGGACTGGGCATGGCTGAGGTTGATGTTTTCTCTCATGTTAGCAGCTTGTTTGGGGACAAGTAGATGGCTGTCTCTTGTCTCTATCCAACGATCATCATTTGAACAGCTTGAGTAATGGCTTTCTAGGATTCAGCTTGCTAAAGTACAGCAGAAACAGTTTTATCATCTAAATTTTCAGCTCTGGTCTTCAGAAATATTTTCGGCAGCAATAGCAATAATTTTAACAGCAACAGCAACAAGAGGAACAAGAAGAAGTAGAATTAGAATATTGATGGCTACTACAAACCCCTTTTATATTATATTTTTGACAGTAGTTCCCTCCTCCTTTTAGTCTTGCTACATCACCTGATTACTGGTTCGAACTTGCCTTTAACTAAATATGCACTTAGTAAAATATTTAGTATAGCTAAATCTGGACTTAAAGGCTCTATTATTCCAATTTACATCACAGCTACATCTTGAAACAAAGATATATTCCCAAGAATATTCCAATTTGCGTCATAGTTATAGTTTGGCAACAGTACTTTATGCCTGACTGAATTTTATAATTGGTCTTAAGATATAATTTTAAAAGGGTCAAGTTTTAGCTAAAGATTATTTTTAGACAAAGTGTTGAAACTCATGAACAAATTACCAGCTTGTGTAATTTTAAACAAACAATAGAACTGAAAATTATTTAACTTGAAAATTATTTAAAATGAATATTATTCATTAAGGCTGTAGCCTCAATCACATGATATAAAATGCGATAGTAGAGACCTCTACAGGTCTTTAAGCCACAAGCTTACTCTTGGGAGAAAAGAGGGAAACCCCGAAGAAAACCCTAAGGAGGGGAACCTCTCTTTACTTCAACCTACTTTTTATTTAAATAGGTGAAGCTGAAGCGGTTCGATCTGAGAGTGTGAAGCTATTCAATACTTCACTAATTAAGACCACATTTCTTATTACATATTAATACTCGTGAAATCTTTCGATTTACAGTGAGTCAATGGAAAGATTTTATAGTGAAAAATCTATTACGATAATTTAAAGTTGTAATTATAAATTTATTTAAACGCACATTCATTACATAAATAATATTCATTAAGGCTGTAACCTCAATCACATGTGTAAAAAAGGCGATAGTAGAGACCTCTACAGGTCTTAAAACCACAAGCGTACTTATTTCTTCCAAGAGTAAGCTTGTGGTTTTAAGACCTGTAGAGGTCTCTACTATCGCATTTTATACGCATGTGATTGAGGCTACAGCCTTAATGAATATTATTTACGTAATGAATGTGCGTTTAAATAAATTTATAATTAAAATGAATATTGAAAATTAAATAAGTAATTTTTATAAATTTAAACTTATTATTGTTATATATATATATATATATAAATTTTAGCTACACACCATTATGTTTACTTCAGTTTTAACAAATGTAAATGAATACACGCATGTACAAATATTTAAGACTGTATTTTTATATTATAATTAACAAGCCGATTATACAAGCACATACCCTGCAATATTATAAGCACACTCAATGTTTTAAATTAAAGAAACACATGCACACACACAATCAGAGTGCAACGAAATACACTATTATAGGATATAATACGTGAAACAGATCTAACTGTTTAAGGAAAAAAAAGACCTTCCTGCCCCCTCTATTCTCCTCTTTTGGTAGATTGTGTTTTTCCCAAGTGATTCTACACAACTTATGTAATGGTTATCTATCTATATTTTTTTACTATTCTTGTCCACTTTTCTCCATCACCCTTTTCGCTTTCTGGTACTGTAAGCAGCTAATACGCCAACTTCCCTGCTCTAGCACAGTTAAGTATAAAATTAATGCAACACAATTATTAAATACACAAATATGATTAATAAAGATAACAAATTCTAATTATTCCCACTCTATATAATTCTAGTAATAGGTTATGAATAAGATTCCCACGCTATATAATTCTAGTAATAGGTTATAAATAAGATTAAATAAGGTAACACTAATTCTAATGAGAAACTTTCTATAATTCAGGTAATAGGTTATAAATATGACTAAATGATTAAATAAATAAATAAGGTTAAATGGGGTAAAACTAATTCTAATTATCAATAAACATACAGCACAAAAGAACCTAAATATAATTTCCCTACACCTTGCTCTAAGAGAACTTCTGATTCTGTCTATGTTATGTGATCCAAAAACATTTTCCTCCCGCTTCCCTTTATCTGGTCTGGCCCTTTGTAGAGTGGGTCAAATTTTTGGTACTTGTATAAGGGTCTGTTATTTGGAGGCTTATCTTTCACCCAAACACGGTCCTTTACTTTGAATTTATAAATCGGTTTTAGTTTCCTTGCCTTATACTCTGGCTTTCTTTATTTCCACCTTGACTTTACTAGCTAAACCTATGCTTTTCTGTAGTAGCTCTTTTCTTTCTGTCCATATCTCGTTTGGCTCCTTTTCTACTCTATCTACTCTCTCCTGTAGCCCCTGTATCTCTAGTACTATATCTACTCTTCCTTCTGTGGTTCCTTTGTTCACTATCTCTAACTCACTTTCTAGAACTTCTACTTTCTCTATTTGTGGTCTTGATCTCAACTATCTTTTTATATGGAGGCTCTCCCTGTCATTCTAATATTCACCCTATATAGCAAAGCATCTCTTCTTTTTCTGTCCTCCTTTTTTCTCTATTTTTCTTTTCTTTTCTTCCCTTTCTTCTCTATCTCTCTTTTCTATTTCTTCTCTATCTCTCCTTTCTTTTTCTTCCCTTTCAGCCTTATCTTTTTCTTATCTCACTCTCTTTACTTTTTCTTCCCTTTCTTCTCTATCTCTGCTTTTTTCTTCCCTTTCAGTCTTATCTTTTTCTTCTCTAGCTTTTTCTTTTTCTTCTCTTTCCTCTCTATCTCTCCTTTCTTTTTCTTCCCTTTCAGCTTAGTCTTTTCCCCTTTTTTTCTTTCTTTTTCTTCCCTATCTCCTTTTTTCTTTTCCCCAATTTTTTTTTCTTGTACCTCTAAAAGCTCCTCCCACTGTCTCCAGATTTCCTCATTTGGCCTTTTATACTATATGATTGATCTTCCCCATCTAAATTCCATTTTTAATTCCATGTTCTTGAGTCTCTGCTCTATAGCTCGTTCCATCTCCTCTCTCCCCCCTTCTTCTGTATCTCCTTACTTTTTCTGCTCTTTCTTCTCTATATCTCCTTTCTTTTTCTTCTCTTTCTTCCCTATCTATCCTTTCTTTTTCCTCCCTTTCAGCCTTGTCTTTTTCTCTTTTTTTCTATCTCTGTTTTCCTTTTCTTCCCTTTCAGACATATCTTTTTCCATTTTTTTCGATCTTTCCTGTACCTCTGAAAGCCCCTCCCACTCTCTCCAGGTTTTGTCATTTGGCTTTTTATATTCTATGGCTGATCTTCCCCATCTAAATTCCATCTTTAATTCCACGTTCTTGAGTCTCTGCTCTATAGCTTGTTCCAACTCCTCTCTCCCTTTCTTCTGTATCTCTCCTTACTTTTTCTGTTCTTTCTTCTCTATCTCTCCTTTCTTTTTCTTTCCTATCTCTCCTTTCTTTTTCTTCCCTATCTCTCCTTTCTTTTTCTTCTCTGTCAAACTTATCTTTTCTTTCTGTTCTTCCCTTTTAGCATCATCCTTTTCTTTTGCTTCCCTATCTCCTTTTTTCTTTTCTTCAGTTTGTGTTTCTTGTACGTCTAAAAGCTCCTCCCACTCCAGATTTCCTCATTTGGCTTTTTATACTCTATGGTTGATCTTCCCCATCTATATTCCATCTTTAATTCCATGTTCTTGAATATCTGCTTTATAGTTCATTTCCTGTTCTCTCTCTCCTTTTCTTCTGTATCTCTCCTTACTTTTTCTGCTATTTCTTCTCTAACTCTTCTTTCTTTTTTCTCCTCTTTCTATTTTTATTTTTTATACATTTTAGTACTATCCCTATCTTTGATTTGCTTTTCTTTTCTTATTTTTATTTGATAGTTGACTTGCTGTCTACTCCCCAAGAACTGACTACCTCTAACTACCTCACTCACCCTTGTTCTTTGCCCATTTTTCCTTCTTGATATTTGCCATCTGATGTATTTTAACTACTAATATAATTAAACTATCTAATAAGCACATCTAAATGATGAAATCAATTTTCAGACTTACCCAGCTTCTGTCTTGCCACCTCAGGTTTCTCCCTTTAAAATAAAACTTTTCTCTCTCTTTTGTTTCTCAGTTTGTGTGTATTTCTTTTTTTTCTTGCTTGATCATTTTCTTGCTCATCCCTCTCTGAATCACATGTCATTTCTGACTTTTAAAATTATTTAAATTATTTACCAACTCAATTACTTATCAATTATAATAGAAGATTATGAGTTGCTTTTTTGTCAGATGGCAATGATATTTGGAATGAAAAATATGAATACTCTACTCAGGGTCATGTACTTAGTCTAAGCCCCATGTTGGGTTGCTAACTCTGGGAAAAAAAATTACCTATGTGACAGTCAGCTTTGTACATTTTTCTCAACAGACTGAGAGTCCGAATCAAAGAACCAATAGCTGACCAAGTCAGGATAATAATATCCTACATCTGATCACACCTCAACCCTCTCTCATGCTTCCAAGTCAACCCATCGCAAATGACATGCCTGAGGTTACACTCGATATCTCTTTATACATGTTCCAGCAATAGCAAAGCAGTAAAACCTGAGACATCCCCCCCCATTACAGATTATATAACTTAACTAGTGATTCATAAAGTAATGAGGAAGAATGAAGACTGAGACAAATTTATATTTCATAAATTTAATATAACACTTAATAAGTAATAAAGCAAAATACATTTGGTATAGCTGGCTCACCCACAGGTGAGTGAATACGCAGGGTTATGAAGAATATATTACAGCAAGTTGTATAGTGTCCTCACATGCAGGTGAGTGACTCAGGGTTACAAAGCTAATTATATAGGGTTCACATGCAGGTGAGTGGTTCAGGGTTAAAATAATATCATAAAGCAATTTATAGTGAGCTCAAACACAGGTGAGTGGTTCAGGGTTATAAAATAGTATCATAAAGCAATTTATATATTGCTCAAACACAGGTGAGTGGTTCAGGGTTATAAAATAGTATTATAAAGCAATTTATATATTGCTCACATGCAGGTGAGTGGTTCAGGGTTATAAAATAGTATCAAAAAGTAATTTATTTAGAGCTCACATGCAGATGAGTGAATGCTCAGGGTTACAAATGATTTAATTAGTCTATGACTTTTTAATAAACTTATGCCATCCATGTCCTAACTTACGCTATGTTCTATATAGTGGAAATCAGTAATAGCTAGAGGGATCAATTTATTGGCAACTGATAGAGATTATATTATTATTACTAAGTTTAAACTTAACTATAAAGATATTTGCGTATTATATAATTGCTACACAGATAAACGCATTAACTCAGATTCCGAATGTGATGAAAGTTGAAGTTACTTTAAAGGGAAGCTGAACTGAGGTGTGGCAGCCAAACGACAGATTCTAGTGCATTATAAACTATAGTATGAGAATAAATGTGCCTCAAATTTTTTCTTAATTGAAGTTTATTACCTAGTAAACGGTTCTCCAAACCGGTCTGCTTGCTATAATGGAAGAGACCTTTTTATTAAAGTAAGCAGAAGAGTGGCTTATAGTCCTTTGGAATGCATTGGTTCCTTCAAATATAAATAAGTGTCACAGCTGCCTAAACTTTTGAGACATGACTTGATGTGAAAATGATCCTGATGTAGGCCATTATAGATATAGCAAGAAGATATGCATATTTATGCTAACTAACAACACAATCGCAATGCTAAATTAATATTTTTTATAAATTACACTAACATCTTAGCTTCTTTCAGTACTACTACCACTGGTCAGTTCATAAATAAGATTATTAAGTCATACGATAAAGGCGATAATGAGAATCTGATTTAAGCTCTCTGCATAGCATCTTAATCTTTAATTAAATGGAGTTATAGCAAATATTTAAAGATTTATTAGAAATTGAAACATTAATTATATGTAGTATAATTTCCATCTAATATCATATGAACTGATTTTTAAATAATCTAAGTCAAATATGGATTATTAAATAGCTCATGCAAAATATTGATTCTGAAATAAATTACTCAAATATTAATCTTAAATAAAACATCAAAATAGGCCTTACTAATAACGCAAAATGTGTTTTCAATAACTTACGCAAAACCTACATTTTAAATAGCTTGCGTAAAATATACTTTTTAAATAACTGGCAAAATACATATTTTAAATAATTTATGCAAATATACATCTTAAATAAGATGAGCAAAATCTGTGTTTTAAATAACATATGCAAAATATACATTTCAAATAACTTTAGCAAAATATTTTCATTTTAAATAACTTGAGCAAAAGATGCATTTTAAATAACTTATTTTGGGCATTATAAATAACTGATTCATTCTAGCATAAATAATAGTTTTATTGCAGAAGGGAGTTTTGCCTATATTCTTTATATTACAATACTCTGACATAATGAAAAAGTGATTACTCGCTCCCCTCCCGCGATAATTTATTAACCCACAAAACTTCATTCAGATGAACATAGCATAAACTAATAAACATGAACTTAAAACTAAAGATAGATGGCATAAAAATAATTTGCATAAAGTGATCAATAAAATTTCTAATTTAGAAATGAGAATTTGTTTGAATGGTTTATAAAAACTAAATATTTATGCTTACTTAAAATATTAATGATCAAGCAAGAATTTTGAGAATGCTCTAAGCTTTAAATAAATTTAATATAAACAGTTTAGTGTAACATTTAAATGATGTCATTAATTACCGGATTTATTAGTTAGCTAGCTTTTCATTTAGAATGAGTTTAGTTATGGAATTAAATATTATGCAGAATGATTTACTGGTAATCTTGGCAGTGAGTCTTTCAAGGCATCTTTCTTGTGCGTCTTCTCTCTGTTTCATTGGCTGTGGCTTCTCTAGGTTGGAGTCTGAATGTAGCTTTGTGAATTTATTTGGTGGCAGCTTGTCTCCATCACTTCATTCAAGAAACACTCTGGTATTTCAGGTGTAGCTTCTTTCTCCATCACTGGACTGGGCATGGCTGAGGTTGATGTTTTCTCTCATGGTAGCAGCTTGTTTGGAGACAAGTAGACGGCTGTCTCTTGTCTCTAGCCAACGATCATCATTTGAACAGCTTGGGTAATGACTTTCTAGGATTCAGCTTGCTAAAGTACAGCAGAAACAGTTGTCATATTTAAATTTTCAGCATAGGTCTTCAGAAATATTTTCAGCAGCAATAACAATAATTTTAACAGCAACAATAGGAACAAGAAGTAGAATTAGAATATTGATGGCTACTATAGGCCCCTTTTATATTATATTTTTGACAGTAGTTCCCTCCTCCTTTTAATCTTGCCACATCACCTGATTACTGGTTCGAACTTGCCTTTAACTAAATATCCACTTAGTAAAATATTTAGTATAGCTAAATCCGGACTTAAAGGCTCTTATTCTAATTTATTTCGCAGCTACATCCTGAAACAAAGATATATTCCCAAGAGTATTCCAATTTGCGTCATAGTTATAGTTGGCAACAGTACTTTATGCCTGACTGAATTTTATAATTGGTCTTAAGATATAATTTTAAATGGGTCAAGTTTTAGCTAAAGATTATTTTTAGACGAAGTGTTAAAACTTATAAACAAATTACCAGCTTGTGTAATTTTAAACAAACAATAGAACTGAAAATTATTTATCTTGAAAATTATTTAAAATGAATATTGAAAATTAAATAAGTAATTTTTATACATTTAAACTTATTGAATTATGATTCTTAATAACTAATAGTTAACTAATCAATAATGAATTAATAATGACTTAATAAGTAATGATGAGTAATGAGCAAAATTGAAACACTAAGCAGAAGTTAAAATTTAAATTAATTTAATGAAAGCCAAATATTTAAATAATAAATTTAATAATAATAAAATTATAATAGGATTAAATGGATTGTCTCAATCACAGGTGAAGATTTAAAGGTTACAAATTATTATCTGATCTTTTGGTTCTCATGCAGGTGATGGTTTTGGTTATAAGCCTTTATGGTTTATATATATATATGTGTGTGTGTGTAATTTGATTCAATTGCAGGTGATTTTAGTTTTTTGGTTACAAATTATTTAATTTACTTTGCTTGAGATATATATATATATGCATGCTATATATATATATATATATGTCAACAGATGGCGTTCTACCAAAAACACTGTCAAGCGTTTGTTTACATAAACGTCAGAGCATGCATTCACTATCTCTAACTTTAATTCCACTTTCAGATCATGATTTCAAGCTATTTTCTATCGTCAGGGAAAGACAGAAATTTTAGAAACTGTCTTTCACTGACGATAGCAAATAGCTTGAAATCATGATCTGAAAGTGGAATTAAAGTTAGAGATAGTGAATGCATGCTCTGACATTTATGTAAACAAACGCTTGCCGGTGTTTTTGGTAGAACGCCATCTGTTGACATAAATACAAGCGTTAGCAAGTTTTTAACTTGTTTTTTGCTTTTCATATATATATATATCACTCACAGGTGATGAAGAGTGGTAATTTATCAAGTTACATTTTCATGAGACTTACCATGTTGCAAATTAGTTTATTTTGCTCATGATGATCTATGCCTAGTTTATGCTATATTTATGGATCTAGATTTGCTTTAGAGGTAGCGGAAGTGATTATTATAATTTATAAAAAATATTTCATTAAATGCCTTGTTTCAGATCAATGCTGAAATATACACTATTATGGCAGGATGAACTGATGCTTGGCAGTCAGACTTCAGATACCAAGATGTATAAAAAATATACAATCTGAGTTTGTGTGTCTCGAATGTGTGATTTTTCACAGGATTTGTACCTAGTACCAATTCCCTTAACACTGTACTCATTGCTGTGAAATAGAGCTTTAGTCAAGGTGATCGAACAACTAAATTCTCTGGATTCTCTTGCTCCAGTTCTAAATATGCAGAATGGGGTGGCCCTTAACCTACACCCATCTGAAGATAGTTGCCTGAAGTAAGAGTAATGGGGTAGCCCTTAAAACATATGCCCATTAGAATGATATAGCAACAAGTATGTATGCCTAAGCGTTTCTTAAGGACACATTCACTCCGCTGACTACATCATTATATAACAAAATAGGATGCTAAACAATAGTTTCCTTCCATAAAACTACTATAGATCAATTCATAATATAGCATCTATAACTATGCTAAGCTATGTATAAAGGCATTTATAATTCTGGGAGGATTACAGCATAATTTGGATAATTATAATACTAAATTCTAGCTTTATGCTGTATTTCATCACTTCGGCTAAATATTAATTAAATATTTCACTTAAAGCAAATCTATTTTAAAGCATTTATAAGCTTTCAATTATATCTCTTAAATAAGATTTATTATATCCATTTCAGAAGGGAGTTTTGTTTGTGCGTTAATATACGCGAAATTATATACATGTGAAAACATCTAATCGCTTCTCACTAATTATTTAACTAAGAATAAAACTCTGTTCTGAACAACATAGCATAAACAAATACATAATTGAAAATAAAGTAAAATTGGCATAGATTTAAATAAAATAAATGTAAATTTAAAAATAAGATTTTACTTAAGTGAAATCTGAATTTTGGCTTTGTTTACTTAGTTTAAAAGGAAATGAAAACACAATTAGCTTAAATTAGATTGATTCAAATAATTTAATATATCAAGCACACAGTTCTTTTCAAAATAGTTCATACATATCCAATATAGAAATAAAACAAACTAACTCCTTTTTAAAACTTGTTTTTTATATGATTATAATCATGAAAAAACAAAAAAATCCAATGTTTCGGCTATTTTATATAGTCTTTTTCAAGGCACACTAAAATAAAATAATATATATATAACAAATAACACATATTCCAAAAAATAAAAAATAAATAAAAGAAAAATATTACAAAATATATTCATAACCAAAAATTTACCTTATCTCACTTCCCTTTCCTATTACCAACAATCACAACTTAAACACAAACAATTTCCTTTTTTTAAAAAAAAAAAAAAAATCTATATATATCCTTTAAAACATTTAATTAAAAATCTATTATTTTCTTTTCTGCTTTTCTATTAACATCCTATTTAATTCTGGTTTTATTTCATTAATGTATACACTTTCTTTTATCATCCTTTCATTATATAACTTAATACATTCCAAAGGCTTTACATCAAAATCCCCATGCTTAAATTTATTCATGTGAATGTAAAGAACAAAATTTTTATCACCTAAATGCTGTTTTAATCTAGTTTTTAATTTATTCTTACTAGTCCCAACATATGTCATTTCTACACTCTTTCTAAAACAATTCAAACATCTTATCAAATGAACTGAATTCATAATGTCTAACCTATTGTCGTCCCCATTATTATTAATTAAAAAATTTAAACTTGCTTTCTTTTTATAAACTGGCCAAATTGAAACATTATATTTCATTAATCATTTTAATTAGTTTCTTAACTTTAATAAATAAATCTTTAGATATATTAAAACCAACATAAATAATCTTTTCACTATTCCTACTCCTATCTAATCCCATTCTATTTCTTATTTTACTTATATTTTTATTAGAAAAAAATGTTCAACTACACCCCTAAGATAATCAATCATTCATAAAACATTCATTCCTAATAATATCAATCTCATTCCCAAACAAATTACTATATGAACATAACTTAATTGCCCTAATAATTTTATTATAAACAATATTAATTTTACTATGATTATCAATATCTGAAAACCAATTATTTGATAATCCAAAAAATGTTTTTTTTTCTAAACACATATATTTCTATAATAACACTACCATTCCATCAGTTTTTTTAAAAATTCTAACATCCATATATTCAATAACATTAATATATAATTTTTCCATAGTAAATTTTATTTTTTCAACTCTACTATTAATATAACTCAAAAAAATATCTGCATTTCTTTTATTACCATTGAAAACCATAAAATAGTCATCAACATATCTAACATAAAAAATGGTTTATTTCTATTATAATTAAAAAATTGCTCTTCAAACTTATACATATATATTCCTGCCAAAAAACCACTCAGACTATTACCCATACTTAAACCCTCTTTTTGCTTATAAAATTCATCTCCATATTTAAAAATAAGGCCTCTACAACAAATCACTAATATTTCATATAAAAAAAACCCTCAATTTTTAATTTTACCCCTTTATCTTTATTATATAAATCCATAAAACAATAAATAGCAACCTCCAGATCAATGTTAGTATACATACTAACTTTAGCTAACTTTACAAAAACCAAATTTGTAAAAACTTTATCTTCTAAAAAAACTTTCAATTTACTAATAAACTGTATAGAATTATTAACATAATTTCTTTCAAATAATGTAATATATTTTTTAAAAATATTATTATACACCTACTTCAAAATTTTTGTGTAATAAGTATTACAACTACTAATAATTGGCCTCATTGGAATACCAAGCTTATGTATTTTAGGTAAACCATTGATTTTTGCACATTTTATATCCATTCTTTTTAATTTAAGCATGACTAATTTCTCCATACAATCTTTTTCATACAACACAACATATTATTAACCTTTTTATTCATTAACATACTTTCATCTTTATTAATTTTTAGAAAACATTCTTCTTTTAATAAGTTTAACATTTTTGTATTAAATTCATTCTTGTTTAAAATAACCATACTCGATGTTTTATTACCTTTTAAAAACAATAAATCCCCTTATTTATCGTGCATATTTTTAATAATATACCATTCATTAAACTTACAATTATTCCTCTTTTCTTTACTATAATATTTATTTTTTAATTCAAATACCAAATTTTAAAATCCGAATTTCAATTCATTAAATAAAAAATCCTTATTCATATTATTATCATTAATCTTATTACATTTATATTCAATTAATTGCATTTTTGCTATAATTTCAATAATCTGCTTTTTAATATTACAATTAATAAATGGTACATAATTCAAACCCCTTTTTAAAATATTCATCTCTTCATCACTAAAAATATTATTAGTTAAATTAATAACAAAATTCTTTTTTTTCATTCTGTTATTACAACCAATATAATTATTATCTTTATTTTTGTTATCACAACTTTTAACCATCAAATCATTAAATTTTTTAATTAAATGTTTTAAAGGATATATATATATATATCAAACTACCCCAAATCTAAAATTAAACCAGACCAGCATAAAAATAATATTAAAACGCAACCTAAGGTTTCACTGCTACAAGCAGACTTCTCAAGTGTAAAGAACTACAAAAAACTACACAATATATATACTATTAAAAACAACCCACAAATCCATTCACTTCCCATCCACCCTTAATATTAAAAGAACTCTTAAATAAGTTAATATTAAGGGTGGATGGGAAGTGAACGGATTTGTGGGTTGTTTTTAATAGTATATATATTATGTAGTTTTTTGTAGTTCTTTACACTTGAGAAGTCTGCTTGTAGCAGTGAAACCTTAGGTTGTGTTTTAATATTATTTTTATGCTGGTCTTGTTTAATTTTAGATTTGGGGTAGTTTTGATTATATACTGACTAGTTTAGCTTTATACTTGTAATGTTTATATATATATATATATATATATATATATATGAAAAGAAAGTTACTGTTAACACTAACTGAAATAATTATAGAAAATATACAAACCATTATACAATTACAAATATCCAGTAACGCCCTCTGTTTAAAGATCTATATCTCAATAATAGCAAACCTTAAAATGATACCACTTTAAGGTTGTATGCTAAACGATGTTAAATATTGAAATACAGACCTACTCAAACACAGAGCATGAAATTTTAAATAAGCAAACGATCTTAAATTTTGCTAATAAACTAACAAGTTTACAAAGTTATTAAAGACAAACTAAACATTAGATTTTAATCTTTAAATTCCTCCCAAACTATAAATGAAAAGAAAGTTACTGTTAACACTAACTGAAATAATTATAGAAAATATACAAACCATCATACAATTACAAATATCCAGTAACGCCCTCTGTTTAAAGATCTATATCTCAATAATAGCAAACCTTAAAATGATACCACTTTAAGGTTGTATGCTAAACGATGTTAAATATTGAAATACAGACCTACTCAAACACAGAGCATGAAATTTTAAATAAGCAAACGATCTTAAATTTTGCTAATAAACTAACAAGTTTACAAAGTTATTAAAGACAAACTAAACATTAGATTTTAATCTTTAAATTCCTCCCAAACTATAAATGAAAAGAAAGTTACTGTTAACACTAACTGAAATAATTATAGAAAATATACAAACCATCATACAATTACAAATATCCAGTAACGCCCTCTGTTTAAAGATCTATATCTCAATAATAGCAAACCTTAAAATGATACCACTTTAAGGTTGTATGCTAAACGATGTTAAATATTGAAATACAGACCTACTCAAACACAGAGCATGAAATTTTAAATAAGCAAACGATCTTAAATTTTGCTAATAAACTAACAAGTTTACAAAGTTATTAAAGACAAACTAAACATTAGATTTTAATCTTTAAATTCCTCCCAAACTATAAATGAAAAGAAAGTTACTGTTAACACTAACTGAAATAATTATAGAAAATATACAAACCATCATACAATTACAAATATCCAGTAACGCCCTCTGTTTAAAGATCTATATCTCAATAATAGCAAACCTTAAAATGATACCACTTTAAGGTTGTATGCTAAACGATGTTAAATATTGAAATACAGACCTACTCAAACACAGAGCATGAAATTTTAAATAAGCAAACGATCTTAAATTTTGCTAATAAACTAACAAGTTTACAAAGTTATTAAAGACAAACTAAACATTAGATTTTAATCTTTAAATTCCTCCCAAACTATAAATGAAAAGAAAGTTACTGTTAACACTAACTGAAATAATTATAGAAAATATACAAACCATCATACAATTACAAATATCCAGTAACGCCCTCTGTTTAAAGATCTATATCTCAATAATAGCAAACCTTAAAATGATACCACTTTAAGGTTGTATGCTAAACGATGTTAAATATTGAAATACAGACCTACTCAAACACAGAGCATGAAATTTTAAATAAGCAAACGATCTTAAATTTTGCTAATAAACTAACAAGTTTACAAAGTTATTAAAGACAAACTAAACATTAGATTTTAATCTTTAAATTCCTCCCAAACTATAAATGAAAAGAAAGTTACTGTTAACACTAACTGAAATAATTATAGAAAATATACAAACCATCATACAATTACAAATATCCAGTAACGCCCTCTGTTTAAAGATCTATATCTCAATAATAGCAAACCTTAAAATGATACCACTTTAAGGTTGTATGCTAAACGATGTTAAATATTGAAATACAGACCTACTCAAACACAGAGCATGAAATTTTTAAATAAGCAAACGATCTTAAATTTTGCTAATAAACTAACAAGTTTACAAAGTTATTAAAGACAAACTAAACATTAGATTTTAATCTTTAAATTCCTCCCAAACTATAAATGAAAAGAAAGTTACTGTTAACACTAACTGAAATAATTATAGAAAATATACAAACCATTATACAATTACAAATATCCAGTAACGCCCTCTGTTTAAAGATCTATATCTCAATAATAGCAAACCTTTGTTTAGTTTGTCTTTAATAACTTTGTAAACTTGTTAGTTTATTAGCAAAATTTAAGATCGTTTGCTTATTTAAAATTTCATGCTCTGTGTTTGAGTAGGTCTGTATTTCAATATTTAACATCGTTTAGCATACAACCTTAAAGTGGTATCATTTTAAGGTTTGCTATTATTGAGATATAGATCTTTAAACAGAGGGCGTTACTGGATATTTGTAATTGTATGATGGTTTGTATATTTTCTATAATTATTTCAGTTAGTGTTAACAGTAACTTTCTTTTCATTTATAGTTTGGGAGGAATTTAAAGATTAAAATCTAATGTTTAGTTTGTCTTTAATAACTTTGTAAACTTGTTAGTTTATTAGCAAAATTTAAGATCGTTTGCTTATTTAAAATTTCATGCTCTGTGTTTGAGTAGGTCTGTATTTCAATATTTAACATCGTTTAGCATACAACCTTAAAGTGGTATCATTTTAAGGTTTGCTATTATTGAGATATAGATCTTTAAACAGAGGGCGTTACTGGATATTTGTAATTGTATGATGGTTTGTATATTTTCTATAATTATTTCAGTTAGTGTTAACAGTAACTTTCTTTTCATTTATAGTTTGGGAGGAATTTAAAGATTAAAATCTAATGTTTAGTTTGTCTTTAATAACTTTGTAAACTTGTTAGTTTATTAGCAAAATTTAAGATCGTTTGCTTATTTAAAATTTCATGCTCTGTGTTTGAGTAGGTCTGTATTTCAATATTTAACATCGTTTAGCATACAACCTTAAAGTGGTATCATTTTAAGGTTTGCTATTATTGAGATATAGATCTTTAAACAGAGGGCGTTACTGGATATTTGTAATTGTATGATGGTTTGTATATTTTCTATAATTATTTCAGTTAGTGTTAACAGTAACTTTCTTTTCATTTATAGTTTGGGAGGAATTTAAAGATTAAAATCTAATGTTTAGTTTGTCTTTAATAACTTTGTAAACTTGTTAGTTTATTAGCAAAATTTAAGATCGTTTGCTTATTTAAAAATTTCATGCTCTGTGTTTGAGTAGGTCTGTATTTCAATATTTAACATCGTTTAGCATACAACCTTAAAGTGGTATCATTTTAAGGTTTGCTATTATTGAGATATAGATCTTTAAACAGAGGGCGTTACTGGATATTTGTAATTGTATGATGGTTTGTATATTTTCTATAATTATTTCAGTTAGTGTTAACAGTAACTTTCTTTTCATTTATAGTTTGGGAGGAATTTAAAGATTAAAATCTAATGTTTAGTTTGTCTTTAATAACTTTGTAAACTTGTTAGTTTATTAGCAAAATTTAAGATCGTTTGCTTATTTAAAATTTCATGCTCTGTGTTTGAGTAGGTCTGTATTTCAATATTTAACATCGTTTAGCATACAACCTTAAAGTGGTATCATTTTAAGGTTTGCTATTATTGAGATATAGATCTTTAAACAGAGGGCGTTACTGGATATTTGTAATTGTATGATGGTTTGTATATTTTCTATAATTATTTCAGTTAGTGTTAACAGTAACTTTCTTTTCATTTATAGTTTGGGAGGAATTTAAAGATTAAAATCTAATGTTTAGTTTGTCTTTAATAACTTTGTAAACTTGTTAGTTTATTAGCAAAATTTAAGATCGTTTGCTTATTTAAAATTTCATGCTCTGTGTTTGAGTAGGTCTGTATTTCAATATTTAACATCGTTTAGCATACAACCTTAAAGTGGTATCATTTTAAGGTTTGCTATTATTGAGATATAGATCTTTAAACAGAGGGCGTTACTGGATATTTGTAATTGTATGATGGTTTGTGTATTTTCTATAATTATTTCAGTTAGTGTTAACAGTAACTTTCTTTTCATTTATAGTTTGGGAGGAATTTAAAGATTAAAATCTAATGTTTAGTTTGTCTTTAATAACTTTGTAAACTTGTTAGTTTATTAGCAAAATTTAAGATCGTTTGCTTATTTAAAATTTCATGCTCTGTGTTTGAGTAGGTCTGTATTTCAATATTTAACATCGTTTAGCATACAACCTTAAAGTGGTATCATTTTAAGGTTTGCTATTATTGAGATATAGATCTTTAAACAGAGGGCGTTACTGGATATTTGTAATTGTATGATGGTTTGTATATTTTCTATAATTATTTCAGTTAGTGTTAACAGTAACTTTCTTTTCATTTATAGTTTGGGAGGAATTTAAAGATTAAAATCTAATGTTTAGTTTGTCTTTAATAACTTTGTAAACTTGTTAGTTTATTAGCAAAATTTAAGATCGTTTGCTTATTTAAAATTTCATGCTCTGTGTTTGAGTAGGTCTGTATTTCAATATTTAACATCGTTTAGCATACAACCTTAAAGTGGTATCATTTTAAGGTTTGCTATTATTGAGATATAGATCTTTAAACAGAGGGCGTTACTGGATATTTGTAATTGTATGATGGTTTGTATATTTTCTATAATTATTTCAGTTAGTGTTAACAGTAACTTTCTTTTCATTTATAGTTTGGGAGGAATTTAAAGATTAAAATCTAATGTTTAGTTTGTCTTTAATAACTTTGTAAACTTGTTAGTTTATTAGCAAAATTTAAGATCGTTTGCTTATTTAAAATTTCATGCTCTGTGTTTGAGTAGGTCTGTATTTCAATATTTAACATCGTTTAGCATACAACCTTAAAGTGGTATCATTTTAAGGTTTGCTATTATTGAGATATAGATCTTTAAACAGAGGGCGTTACTGGATATTTGTAATTGTATGATGGTTTGTATATTTTCTATAATTATTTCAGTTAGTGTTAACAGTAACTTTCTTTTCATTTATAGTTTGGGAGGAATTTAAAGATTAAAATCTAATGTTTAGTTTGTCTTTAATAACTTTGTAAACTTGTTAGTTTATTAGCAAAATTTAAGATCGTTTGCTTATTTAAAATTTCATGCTCTGTGTTTGAGTAGGTCTGTATTTCAATATTTAACATCGTTTAGCATACAACCTTAAAGTGGTATCATTTTAAGGTTTGCTATTATTGAGATATAGATCTTTAAACAGAGGGCGTTACTGGATATTTGTAATTGTATGATGGTTTGTATATTTTCTATAATTATTTCAGTTAGTGTTAACAGTAACTTTCTTTTCATTTATAGTTTGGGAGGAATTTAAAGATTAAAATCTAATGTTTAGTTTGTCTTTAATAACTTTGTAAACTTGTTAGTTTATTAGCAAAATTTAAGATCGTTTGCTTATTTAAAATTTCATGCTCTGTGTTTGAGTAGGTCTGTATTTCAATATTTAACATCGTTTAGCATACAACCTTAAAGTGGTATCATTTTAAGGTTTGCTATTATTGAGATATAGATCTTTAAACAGAGGGCGTTACTGGATATTTGTAATTGTATGATGGTTTGTATATTTTCTATAATTATTTCAGTTAGTGTTAACAGTAACTTTCTTTTCATTTATAGTTTGGGAGGAATTTAAAGATTAAAATCTAATGTTTAGTTTGTCTTTAATAACTTTGTAAACTTGTTAGTTTATTAGCAAAATTTAAGATCGTTTGCTTATTTAAAATTTCATGCTCTGTGTTTGAGTAGGTCTGTATTTCAATATTTAACATCGTTTAGCATACAACCTTAAAGTGGTATCATTTTAAGGTTTGCTATTATTGAGATATAGATCTTTAAACAGAGGGCGTTACTGGATATTTGTAATTGTATGATGGTTTGTATATTTTCTATAATTATTTCAGTTAGTGTTAACAGTAACTTTCTTTTCATTTATAGTTTGGGAGGAATTTAAAGATTAAAATCTAATGTTTAGTTTGTCTTTAATAACTTTGTAAACTTGTTAGTTTATTAGCAAAATTTAAGATCGTTTGCTTATTTAAAATTTCATGCTCTGTGTTTGAGTAGGTCTGTATTTCAATATTTAACATCGTTTAGCATACAACCTTAAAGTGGTATCATTTTAAGGTTTGCTATTATTGAGATATAGATCTTTAAACAGAGGGCGTTACTGGATATTTGTAATTGTATGATGGTTTGTATATTTTCTATAATTATTTCAGTTAGTGTTAACAGTAACTTTCTTTTCATTTATAGTTTGGGAGGAATTTAAAGATTAAAATCTAATGTTTAGTTTGTCTTTAATAACTTTGTAAACTTGTTAGTTTATTAGCAAAATTTAAGATCGTTTGCTTATTTAAAATTTCATGCTCTGTGTTTGAGTAGGTCTGTATTTCAATATTTAACATCGTTTAGCATACAACCTTAAAGTGGTATCATTTTAAGGTTTGCTATTATTGAGATATAGATCTTTAAACAGAGGGCGTTACTGGATATTTGTAATTGTATGATGGTTTGTATATTTTCTATAATTATTTCAGTTAGTGTTAACAGTAACTTTCTTTTCATTTATAGTTTGGGAGGAATTTAAAGATTAAAATCTAATGTTTAGTTTGTCTTTAATAACTTTGTAAACTTGTTAGTTTATTAGCAAAATTTAAGATCGTTTGCTTATTTAAAATTTCATGCTCTGTGTTTGAGTAGGTCTGTATTTCAATATTTAACATCGTTTAGCATACAACCTTAAAGTGGTATCATTTTAAGGTTTGCTATTATTGAGATATAGATCTTTAAACAGAGGGCGTTACTGGATATTTGTAATTGTATGATGGTTTGTATATTTTCTATAATTATTTCAGTTAGTGTTAACAGTAACTTTCTTTTCATTTATAGTTTGGGAGGAATTTAAAGATTAAAATCTAATGTTTAGTTTGTCTTTAATAACTTTGTAAACTTGTTAGTTTATTAGCAAAATTTAAGATCGTTTGCTTATTTAAAATTTCATGCTCTGTGTTTGAGTAGGTCTGTATTTCAATATTTAACATCGTTTAGCATACAACCTTAAAGTGGTATCATTTTAAGGTTTGCTATTATTGAGATATAGATCTTTAAACAGAGGGCGTTACTGGATATTTGTAATTGTATGATGGTTTGTATATTTTCTATAATTATTTCAGTTAGTGTTAACAGTAACTTTCTTTTCATTTATAGTTTGGGAGGAATTTAAAGATTAAAATCTAATGTTTAGTTTGTCTTTAATAACTTTGTAAACTTGTTAGTTTATTAGCAAAATTTAAGATCGTTTGCTTATTTAAAATTTCATGCTCTGTGTTTGAGTAGGTCTGTATTTCAATATTTAACATCGTTTAGCATACAACCTTAAAGTGGTATCATTTTAAGGTTTGCTATTATTGAGATATAGATCTTTAAACAGAGGGCGTTACTGGATATTTGTAATTGTATGATGGTTTGTATATTTTCTATAATTATTTCAGTTAGTGTTAACAGTAACTTTCTTTTCATTTATAGTTTGGGAGGAATTTAAAGATTAAAATCTAATGTTTAGTTTGTCTTTAATAACTTTGTAAACTTGTTAGTTTATTAGCAAAATTTAAGATCGTTTGCTTATTTAAAAATTTCATGCTCTGTGTTTGAGTAGGTCTGTATTTCAATATTTAACATCGTTTAGCATACAACCTTAAAGTGGTATCATTTTAAGGTTTGCTATTATTGAGATATAGATCTTTAAACAGAGGGCGTTACTGGATATTTGTAATTGTATGATGGTTTGTATATTTTCTATAATTATTTCAGTTAGTGTTAACAGTAACTTTCTTTTCATTTATAGTTTGGGAGGAATTTAAAGATTAAAATCTAATGTTTAGTTTGTCTTTAATAACTTTGTAAACTTGTTAGTTTATTAGCAAAATTTAAGATCGTTTGCTTATTTAAAAATTTCATGCTCTGTGTTTGAGTAGGTCTGTATTTCAATATTTAACATCGTTTAGCATACAACCTTAAAGTGGTATCATTTTAAGGTTTGCTATTATTGAGATATAGATCTTTAAACAGAGGGCGTTACTGGATATTTGTAATTGTATGATGGTTTGTATATTTTATATATATATATATATATATATATATATATATATATATATATATATATATATATATATATATAAGGAAATTGTTTGTGTTTAAGTTGTGATTGTTGGTAATAGGAAAGGGGAATGAGATAAGATAAATTTTTGGTTATGAATATATTTTGTAATTTTTTATTTTTTTATTTTTTTGGAATATGTGTTATTTGTTATATATATATTTTATTTTATTTTAGTGTGCCTTGAAAAAAACTATACAAAATAGTCGAAATGTCGGGGTTTTTTTTTCCATGATTATAGTCATATAAAAAACAAGTTTTAAAAAGGAGTTAGTTTGTTTTATTTCTATATTAGATTGATTCAGTTTGATACAACTTTAGTTCATTTATGAATATTATTAATAAAAGCAAATATTATTATTAGGTTAAATATGCAAATTACATTGGAAATATAATTATCATTTAAAATAAATCATTTAGAATCAATCAGTTAGAATCAATCAATTAAAGCAAGTTAAAACTCAATCAGTTTTAATAAATTAGAATAAAATAAATGAATGAAAACTAAATCCATCAGAAATAAATCAAGCGAGATTTAAGATTTAAATGAGAAAATAAAAGTTACATTTAACTTGGAAGTTTATAATCCATTAAATTATTGGCCATAAATAATAAATTTAGCTAGCTTTTAGGATTTATGAAGTTTAGTTTAGTTTTACATGGATGGAGATTTGTTTTCGCTATCTTTTCTTTGAGGCAAATTGACTTAATCTTGAGGGTTTCCATGGGTGGCATCTGCTTCTGGTTCATCTTTCTCGGGATCTTGTAGACCATCACAGGGTCTAGAAAGCAAGACAATTGCCTCTCTAGCCCATCATCATCATGAATTTTACAAAATACTTTTAACTAATTGAACTGACTGAGTGTCCAAATGTTTTCAAGATGGCTGAAATGAGCTTATATACTAGCTCACCCCCTCTCCCCTGTCTTAGTATTTTCAGATCTACTTTTCTAATGACTTCGCTGTATTCTTGGAAATTGTGGATCCCCACTGTTATTGATTTTTTTACAGGTGGGTTTTCCTGATCTTGACCAGCTTAATTTATTCATAATTGGTTTTAAAATCTATTTTTACTCTTAAAATTTTAAATAGGTCAGAATACAGCAAGTAGGATTAATTTGATGAAATCATCTTTTTTAGAAAAAAACAAATCTAAAGATGGAAAAACATTTTATTATATATGTAATGCAATTATAAAAGTTAGCTATATATGCAAAAATATAATAATTTCAAATATTAATTTTAGAATAAATATTCTAAATGAAGAAATTTCTAATGTTTTAATCCTATTAACATTATTCTTTCCTGCATATATGTATGTTACACATACATAACATTTTTCCATTTATTTATCTACTAGAATTATATAAGTGCATATTTACTGATTTTACATATATACATACATTTTCTATACTGTATGCTAAAATATATGCACACATTCACAACTAGTATATTTAGGTATAAAATTAGCATGATATTAGTATAATATACGAGGATTTGGGTATAGGTGTACATAAATAAATACGACTATAGTATATAGTAGGTGAAACAGAAGGATAGACAGATCTGACTGTTTCAATATGAATCTTTTGCATGATTGTCAGTATTCCATTAGAATTATAATATTATAGGGGAGATGGCCTAAAAATCAATACAAATGAGATTTTCTGATTGGCTGAGTGTTTCAGAAAGAAGAGAAAAAAATAAAGAAAAATTTTAATTTCCAGTAATTTATTTAAAAATGAAACGTTATGTGATATTTTTGTAAAACACTTATTTTTAAAACAAAAACTATGATAATAATAAGAGATTTTATATAAAAATTTATCTTTAAAAAGAAAACTCTTAAAAAGTTCATTATGGCAAGTACTGACTAAAATAAAATTGCCTTTGTTAAAATTATAAAGAAAATATTTTTTAAAAATTTAATAACAATAAATAACATCTTTATTTTTAATATTTTTTTATACTTTGATAATAACTAATTCTAAATATACCTTTTTTTTAATAACATAAAGTTTGAATATCTAATATTTCATACTATAACCTTTTTGAATATGCTTCAAGCAGACTTCCTAAGTATAAAGAACAACAAAACAACATCATATTTATATTAAATATTACCCACAATTCCATTTACTTCCCATCCATCCTTAATATTAAAAAAAACTTTTAAATAAGTTAATTGCTTCAGAATAATACATTTTCAATAATAAAGATTCTTCAATTCTTCTTTTTATTTAATTACTCTCAAAGAAGACAACCTTAGCTTCATCAAAATTAATAGTGTGGCCTGTATCTTTATCATGGATATACAAAGCAGAACTAAGATATTTATTTCTAATCCTACTTTTATGTACCTTTATTCTTTCATTTAAGCTCAAACTACTCTGACTTATATAAACCTTCTTACAAAATCAAGTGATAATATAGACTATAGCAGGAATAGTCTTCCTATCAAGAACGTTTATATAGGTCAGAGTAGTCTGAGCTTAAATGAAAAATAAAGGTACATAAAAGTAGGGTTAGAAATAAATGTCTTAGTTCTGCTTTGTATGTCCATGAAAAAGATATAGGCCACACTATTAATTTTGATGACGCTAAGGGTGTCTTCTTTGGAAGAAATGAAATCAAAAGAATTAAGGCATATTTATTAGTGAAAATTTATTATTCTGAAGTAAATTAACTTATTTAAAAGTTCTTTTAATATTAAGGGTGAATGGAAGTAAATGGAATTGTGGATAATGATTAATATAAATATGGTGTTGTTTTGTAGTTCTTTATACTTGAGAAGTCTGCTTGTAGCAGTGAAACCATTGGTTGTGTTTTTGGTTTTATTTCTTGACTAGATTTGACGTAATATTAATTTTTTATTGACTAGTTTAGCTTTATGCTTGTAATGTTTATATTTTTAACAAAATATAATTCCTTATAGCAAAATAATAAACCAGTTAATTTTTATTACTTAAATTAATTAACTTTTATTTTCATTAAATCATTTCCTTTCCAATAGAGTTGGAAAACAACTTTTCAATCAGAGATAATAACTAAAAACACTTTCTATAATGTTTGGAATGAAAATATAAAAATTAAAAAAATAATGTTTCAAATAAAATATTAAATTTATAAAATTTAATTTACCTAAAGAGGAAAACCAGATGAATAAAAAAATGGTTCACAAGAAAATATTAAGTTAGTAAAAATTTATTCATTCTTGTCAATTATTATTTCTATACATTTTTTATCTATAAATAAAAATAAGATGTGCATATTAAATACCTTTCTACAATGAATTTATTTTTCTTTTGATACTAAGTAGTTATAATTTAAAATTCTTCCATGTAGGTTTTCTTTGTGAAAGCATCCCCATTCCAGGCTAATGTACACAGTTAATTCATCCATTTCTATCATACAATATTTTCTGGTTCATACAGAATAAATTTATCCATTTTGTTCCACATATTATTTTCAGGTTTCACAGGCTAAATTTATTCATTTTTTCTAATAATTTTTGATGCCAGACTAACACAGAGACTGACACTTATACTCTTGGATAGAACAAGACTTGTTGCAGATTAGTTCAGAGGTATTGTCTTTTACATTTTACTACTAAAGGTTACATCATAGATCAGCCTTTCAAGCTACTGTACATACACTTTTTATGAGTGTTAATAATAAATGAATACTTTCACTTCCAACATGAGATATAGTATTTAAGAAAGAATAAAATGAATCCACTTATTCTTTCCAACCCAAATGCTTATATATGGGCAAATCTTAAGTACTGGAAGTGAAAGCGTCAGGATAGACCACTCACTTTAAATTACTGTTTATGATGTCTGAATGAATGATGTTGACAAAATTATCTAGAATTTACTAAATGTCATTCTCAAATGAAACATAAACATATGGAAATAAGCATTTATTTTTATATAGTGCATGTTTATAAATTGTAATACATCAAAGATCAGCCTTTCAAGCTACTGTGCATAGGCTTTTTACGAGTGTTAATAATAAATGAATAATAAATGTTTAAGTTTCATTTGAAAATGACGTTTAGTAAATTCTAGATAATTTTGTCGATGTCATTCATGCTTTCACTTCCAGTACTTAAGATTTGCCCATATATAAGGATTTGGGTTGGAAAGAATAAGTGGATTCATTTTATTCTTTCTTAAATACTATATCTCGTGTTGGGAGTGAAAGTATTCATTTATTATTAACACTCGTAAAAAGCATATGCACAGTAGCTTGAAAAGCTGATCTTTGATGTATTATAATTTATAAACATGCGTTATATAAAAATAAATGCTTATTTACATATGTTTAAGTTTCATTTAAGAATGACGTTTAGTAAATTCTAGATAATTTTGTCAACATCATTCATTCAGACATAGTAAACAGTAATTTAAAGTGAGTGGTCTATCCTGACACTTTCACTTCCAGTACTTAAGATTTGCCCATATATAAGCATTGGGGTTGGAAAAAATAAGGATTCATTTTATTCTTTCTTAAATACTATATCTCGTGTTGGGAGTGAAAGTATTCATTTATTATTAACACTCGTAAAAAGCATATGCACAGTAGCTTGAAAGGTTTACTTTTGATGTATTACAATTTATAAACATGCATTATATAAAAATAAATGCTTATTTACTAAAGGCTACATAAAAGTTGATGACGTTTAGCTTCTAGCTAAACTTAACATATAAATGTTAACTCCATATTATATTTTTCACAACTGGATCAACAATTATAATTGCGAGCCCTGCTCTCTTCCAACAGGTGATCCAAGAACCAGTACTCCTAAACTCCTCTACCAGCTGAATCAAGATAGGCCTCTTTTTATAAGACACTGAGGTGTACTGATTTACCCAATACCCTATTTTTGGAAAAATCCAGTGTCCAACAAACAACCAGAAACCTGTCTCATGCTTCAGCAAATTAAATACAGACCAATTAAGTCTATTTTTACAAAAAGTATTGTTTAGTTATTTCCCTCCTTCAAACTTAAACTAGTAAACCAATTCAAAAAAATCCCTTGTTGTTTTTGCTTATTCCAAAAATAAGTTAATTTTTTAATTACCCTGATTTGATCACCACTGCCTATTGTCTTTGAGAGAGAAAGTGCAAAGTAAAAAAGACGATTAACTAATTGAAACAAAGTTTTAATAAAAATAAAAGTTTTTTTTTACTTCACAAACATAAAATTTTACCTATTTATTTCTCTTTTCTTCTTTCAAAAGTTAAAAGTAATCTTTTCAGAAATGTATTAAGGAAAAAAAAGTATATATATATCCTATTACTTTTTTTAAGCATTAAAACTAATAAGTAATTACTGAAGGGAAAGAATAAAAAAAATGTTTACATTATTTTATATTTTTCACTCTCTTTTACAATGATTTATCACAAATTATAATAATATTCACATTATCATTTAAAAATGGTGTTTAATAACTATCAAATCATCACTTAAAATACCTTAATGTTTAATATTATGAAAAAAAACATATGGCAAAATTAAATGTATTACTTTTCCATTATTTAATACAAAAAAATGCATAGTAGCAGACACCAGCAGGCTGAAACTGAGAACCAGATTCACAAGGAATAGTCTCATTTCCATCTTTAAGTCACTGGTTATAACTTATTTTCTCTATAAATTATACATGTCCCAATATTTATGTACAGTCAACACCCATTTAATAATATTTTATTACTCCCTTTGACACATTTGAAAAAAATAATAGATGGATAACGTTTGATAGGAATAATATTTAATTAGACAAATTAATTAAACAATATATATATATATATATTGTACCCTCACCTCCTGGAAATATAATATATAATAAAACGGGATTAGCTCAGATAAATAGTTATGCTCGGCTAAATTGTATATAATCGATAATAAAAATATTCTACATTAATGTTAATTGTTTAACTAACTCTAATTAATAATAATATGGTTTGGTTTTATAAAATAAATAAATAAATATTTATTAAATCATGAGACTAGGAAGTGAGATACAAGTGGTAATATGAATTATATTGAGTCAATATCCCACAGGATACGACCTCAATGGCATAAGAACACTATCCCCCATATTACTATCTCAAATAAGAAATTTATAGCATTCTTACGACTTTAACAATATCTAGTTAATTAAGATAATACTGATAAATAATTCTTAATCTCTTTATTTAAAATAATCGAACTAAAATAATCTCAGGTTCTTAAATTAATTCAAGTCAATCAAAATTACTGTAGTCAAGCATGATTAGTGATTTAATATCACCCTCAACTGCACCTAACTAATAATAATAATAATTAATAATAATAATAATCTTCAATGTATAATTTAATCTTATCTATTTTCCTCCATTATAATTCTTATCAATAATATTAATAATAAAGAAATAATATAGAATAATCCTTTAGTTTTCGTATAGCATCGTAAATAAATGTGGTAATATCTTATAATCTGAAAATATGTGTGGCAACGGATAGCATTATAACTCTGTGTAATATTATAATAATTAACTTATGGCCATAATAATAATGTAAATGAAACTTAAATAAATTATCTTAAGAAAATATTATAATTCTTAAATAATACTCTTGTTCTTACTGTGCAAATATTATGTTTTGGTTCAAACCCTCTGTGATCATCTGTTTGCAATGAGGAAAGAAATTAGTTCAACACACAAATTTATAAAAACAAGTTTAACAAATTTTATTACAATAAAATTTAACAAATAACTTATTTAGAATATTTACATTCTAAACGAATCTTGTATCATTACAATTTTCATTATTCTAAAAATAAACTAATAAAATAAAATATAAACATTTAAGTCTTCACTCCGACTTTTAAAATAATTTATCTATTTTAAAATATTCATCAGAATTCTAATAATAATAATCGTAATCATTGACATACGTAACATTTTAATATATCATTTGTCGATAATTGTTACTATAATATGTTTCCATTAATATATGTATCAATTATGAAAACATAAAAAATAAACTACAATAGAATTACTTAATCATTTAAAATAGCCTATCACAATAGTATTGTTGTTGAATAACATGTGTCTATACCGACTCAATAAAAATGATTGGATTCAATTAACAATGTAATTATGATCTATTATACATCTCATTTAGTATTAATTTAATATAAAATAGATGGAGGTGTTGATGTATTTCGTTAACATAAAATAATAACCATAAAATATAACTACTTGTTTCATCCTATGCTGTTTTCTTTCGATACACAATATATTAAAAATGTGCAATAGATGTAAGTTTAAAATACTTAAAATTATTTTTAAAATTTTGTCAACAACTTTACCTATCATTTACATACTTTAATAAAATAATTTACTAAAATATAGAAAATATTCTATGATTTTTTTCCTTATTTAATTTTTTACTCTCAATCTCATTTATATTTATTTTATCATCATGCAATGTAAGAAAACCTATCTTATCCTTTTCCAATAACGATCCTTCAACTACAAAATTATTCATCATTCTCCATTCTAAAATACAATTCTGTACAATGTAATACTTAGAAAATCATGATAGCGAACAGATGTGTAGGTATAAGGGACAAACCAGAGTCTCAACTCAATAGTACACATATCAGATAGTCATCATGGTAACAGTGTATAAAGAAAAAAGAAGCATGACTTATCTGTCTAATAACCTCCACTAAAAATAACAATGCCCAAGCTATTTATTCAGCTTTCTGGAACATTAATATTCAATATAAATGTAAAACACTGCCCACAGAAAATATACAAGTGACCGGGCTTCATTATCTGTACCGGCATAATTATTAAGATCATAAAAATTATTCCTATTCCCATAACAAAAACCTACATTAAAAGCATCTCTTTCTCATCCCATCTTTTTTTTTATTGACATTATACTGTTTATAATATAATTTAAACACAATTTCCTGACCACTTCTATTGCAATGAGTCCAATTATACCAAAATACTATAGTTCATATTTACCCAGTCCACAATTTAAAAATTTAGGCATGGTCCATCAGTCAAATTACAAAGAAGATGTGTGTTGGTTGTCTTGAGCCCAGGTAGACAGTTGGTGAGATTGCAGATCATTACAGTGTCTGCTGGTAAATGCACATCCATAGTTACTTGTGATAGACAATAGCTGGCTACAGTAGTCTTCCTATAGGCACAGGATATATTTTCCATTTGCAGATATAAGATCAGCCATAGGAAAGAAATTCCCAGAAGAAATTACAGATATATCTAGCTGAATGATATGATAAACTTTTCTTTTAAAAAAAATATTCATTTTTATAATATTTGGAGAAATTCCCCCTCCCACTGTCACTTAGCTTTTTCATCGTGGAAATTACATGTTATTTCTAATTTTGGTAATAAATCCAGTAAATGTTTGATTTTCTTATTCCATCTCCAGTTTTTATTTTCTTATCTGGTTTAATCAAATTATTAAAAAAAAAAAGTCTTTCTTTAGTTATGTGCAATTAGAAACGCACTGCAATTTACAAAATCCAGATTAAATTCTTTGCTGTAACATACTTTCACAATAACACATATCATTCCCCTGACATTAACACACCAGAGTCCAATGAAAATTTTTAATTTTCAAATAGATCAACTATTATATTAGGAAGTGGAAAAACTCCATCTCACCAGAAGTGGCCAGTTTATAATATATATATAATAAGAATCTTGAACTCAGATTTTCAAGCTCCCTACATCTATGCAACCCATCTTTTACAACTGATACACACGACCACATACATGCGAAAAAGATAAATAATCTCCAATATATGTATTTGTGGTGAATCAGCACTCACCAGTTGGTCCATATCACAATCCCCCATGCATATATACAATTGGTGCTCAGTTTATATTAAGATAGCAAATCTTCAAACTTTAATAGACAAGCTTCAATCTTCTCCACCCTCCAACTCTTCAGTCATCCATATCATTGAAAATCTGAGGATGGAAGGCTCAAATGTGATCATGTGTATCAGTTGTATAAGATGAGTTGAATAGATGTATGTTTGAAAGTCAGAGTTCAAGTTGCTTACAATAACATTAAGTTTATTTTATAGACAATGTATCTATAATTAAATATTACATATTCAGCCTGTATTCTGCACATCGCTATTCTGCATAATTAAATGTACATATTAACGTCTTATGGGTGAGAGGTCAGATTGACTAAAGTTCAACATGGGTATGACAATAATATTGACATCAACAAGGGCTCTGAGCATTCCATCCTTAGATTTTCAATAAAATAGATGGCTGAAGAGTTGGAGACTGAAGAAGATTGAAGCTTGTCCATTAAAGTTTGTAGTTTTTCTATTTTAATATAAAACCAAGCAATGATTATATATATATATGGAGATGATGATCTAGACCAACTAATGAGTGCTGGTTCAGCACAAAATATGTTTGTTGGAGATCATTTATCTTTTTCACTTGTATGTGGTCATGTGTTAAGATGGATTGGCAAGACGTAGAGAACTTGAAAGTCTCAGTTCAAATCCCTTATAATGACATTAAGTTTAGTATAGACAATATACATATATTTAAATATTATATATATATATTGTAACCACCACAACTGAGTTTACATTCATGATTTTTATGTGCATTTTTTATTCAATTTTTTTTTTGTGCATTTTTTTTATTATGCATTCTAAGATATAAAAAAGGCATGTTTTTAAATAAATTATTAAGTATGTATTTTGTAAAATTAAAACTTTATTACAATTTGTTATTTTAAAATAAAGTTAACTTTTAAAGCAATGTTGCTATGGGAACCAATTGGAAACTCTAAGATCATCTGCTTTATATAAAAAAAGGGAATTTTCACTTCTTCCTTGTCAATTAAAAGAAGGAAATCAAAAAAATTGTAATGATTGTTTAAGTTGATAATGCAGTCTCTGGGGTAAAACTTCAGAATGCTTACCTAATCTTTCCAGTGGTTTAGCTTAGTGATCTTCAACCCTTGATCCCTGAACCGGTGCCAGGCACAGAAGTTTTCTGCTGATCCATGATAGACTGGCAGGAAGGTTTGTAATAATAAAATAGGAGTTTAAACTTTTAATTAATATAAATAATTTTTATTTATTTTTTCATCCCATTTTTACCCAATTAAAAAAAACTAGAACAAAAACAAAATCTAATCAATCATACATAAATTAATTTGTTTTTCTAGTTATCACAGATGTTTATGGGTGGCGGGGTAGAATTACATTTTTTATTATTTTCCTAAAAAAATTCAAAATTAAAAAAAAAAGTTTTTTATTATACAAACTGCATATATATAACTTCATCTTGTATATTTAACATTAAATACAGATATTACATTTATCATAATCATTGTCATGTAATTACACTATCTGTGATATTTCCCAGCAGGTGAATAACATTTTATTCTTGCATGTTTTAACAATGAAATAATAAATGCAGCAATGCAGTCACATTAATGAGAACGATTATTATTGTACTATTTTCTGTAACAGTGTGATTGCGCAACTCGAGAGAGAGTTTAACATGTGAAGGTAAGCAACACTATTACTATACACAGTAACTAGGGTGCTGCTTTGGTCAGTTATAACAATTATGCTCACCTAAGACTAAGCAGTTTACATCTTTAAAAAATTTATCTATAGACTTCTGCCAGTCTGTGAAACCTTATCCTTATTTTTGCTGGTCCGCAGGTGTGAAAAGGTTTAAGACCACTGGTTTAGCTGACTATGGAACTGAAAATAAAGAAACACCTTAAAAATTAACTTCAATTCTGCCAGTCTATTATTTACTATCTAAAGCTTAAAAATGCAACAATTGCTATAAGAAAAACTTGTCCTCTAAATATTATCAATGGAAATATTCTTCTATGAATCTACATAATTTTAATGTTGTTAATAACAGAAAAAATTGCATGAGATTAATTTATTGAAACAAACCACAAGGAGCTAAAATGTTAATATTGCTTGCAGACATTTAAAATAATGATTCTGATCACTATATATCTACATTCACAAGCTAATTAAATGTGAGGTCATAGAGATAGAAATATATATCTCCATTCATGGAAACATAATAGGAAATTGAATGAACTTAATATAAATATTTGTTCGATGAATTATTAAAAAATCAGCAAAGACTTTTTTCTATCACATGTGCACTTCATACAATCATAGATATAAATACAATTTTTTTATATTATTCTCATTTTTTGTTAATTAACGTTATTGTTAATAATTTTGTTGCATATTTATTTCTCATCCAAATTCCAGGCAAATTATTTTGTTTTCTCATTTAATCATATTATCAATGTGGAGAGATAATGATCAGAAAACATGGTTAAATCTGCATAAAGACTTGTATTTTTTTATGAGTGTTCAGTCTTATTGTTATCCATGAATATATAAATTAGTCAATTAAAAATAAAACCTGTATAGTCACTTCGCTATGTATGTGGTTATTCGTTAATGTTTATATTTCCCCTAGACTAAAATTTAATTTGCAAATATTGTGTTTTTCATTTTATTGGTAGTCTGATCAATTACCATTTGTTAAAAGAGCAGTTTCCATACAATATAATGGGATTCAAATCTCATATTTCATGTATTCTATACATGGATATTTCAATTTTTCTATCTTCCACACAAACCATTTCAACATTACTAAATTTACTTTTTGATTACATTAATAGATATAAGTTTATCTTCAACATTGAGAAATCATGTGTTTGGTAAATATTTTCTTGGTGTTGTGTGAATGAATATTTCAAGGGAGTTTGGTTTTTCAATTTTATCTAAGTCAATCTAAAATAAGGAAAGTAATACAAAAAAAAAAAAAAACAAATCTTAAAAAGAAAATGGAAAACTTAGTAAATTCACTATCAAAAACCTATCTCTCAATGTATAAAAAAGTTTCGTTATTTAATATTCTTGTGCTTACAAGAGTTAACTATTCTAAACCTATAGTAATGTTTTCAAAAGCAGTTACTAACTATAGCTATACACAATGTATGAAGTTGCTGTGAAGGAAAAGAATAGCTGTAGTCCCAATTAAATGTCTTCAATGGTCATTGCAACAAATAATCTAGAACTTCATGACATTTTATATTTAAAATCCAAAATACTCTCAATGTAATTTCAGCATATGCCAAGGTATCAACTCTACAGACAGACCCTTTTTCTTACAGGATATTGGAACTTACTAATAGTTCCACTTTTATCAATTCAGAAACTTAATTTTGTCCTTCCAAAAAATAAACACAACTATTAGAAGGTCAATATACTATTATATCCCAATTTTCAATCTTATGCTAGCCCTACTCTCAACATCAATAAATTTATTTAAGTGCTAAACAACAGCATATAGCCAATTACAGGTTGCATGTTAAATTAATAAAGGAGTAAGCACAATGAATATAACATAATAATAAAAAGAAGATAATAAATAAAAAAAATTAAAAAATATATAAATAAATAAATTTAAATTCATTGACAATAACATTTTAATTGAAAACTATTACAAAACTGCTTATAATCTAAATCAATATGATTAATATTAATAAAATTCTGATTGTATAAAGAAGGTAGCCTGAATTAAGAAGAAAATTTAAGGACATTGGAACAACAAGCTTAACTATAACACACAAAACCAGACCGAATAACATGCTCATGAAACTAATTATAATAGTTGAAATTATACTGGATAAAATAACATGTTGATTTATGATTTTGTAAAGTTATTTAAGATGTTTATATTTCCATTTAAAAGAAAGATGAAGAACAACTTTATTTTCCAACAAAATGTATTTAGAGAATTTATTAAACACTGATTTTAATAAACTACATCCTTGCTTAAAGCTAGGATTCCAAATGATTGAACAATAATTAATGATAGGAAGAAACAATGACAAAATAATTTGAATTTTATATCATCACTGAAATAATAACCATATCTAAAGATGGCATCCATGATTTTAAAAGTTTGGTAACAATCATTTCTAAATAAGTAAGAAAGGATCCAATAGTAAAAAATAAAACTGCCAAATCTTTTTGGAATTCAAGAAAATTAATTTTATATAAATTAATAAAATGAAATAAAATTAAAACATCAGATTTCTAAGAATAAGAAACAATGGAACATTTACTAAAAATAAATGACATATTATTTAGATTATACAAGCACTAAGACTATCAGTATCTTTATAAAAGAGAATGCAATCAATTACTTACGTTATTCTTCTAAAGATTTTACAGTCATCAGCATAACACAAAAGATAAGAAGATTTCAGGCAATCTTTAAAAACATTAATTTTTATTATGACTTACACACATATAGATGGGAGTGGGGCTATATATATTTAATAAAAAAATAGTTATAAATATATTTACCCTAGCCTAAAAAATATCATTCTAATAATTACATTAATGGGGTAGTTTTAGAATTAGTGAACTCTCACTTTGCTTTTTTTTTGTTAATGTATATATTTAATGAATTATATAATATAAATTTGTATATAATATACAGTACTTCAAATTATTTTGTTTCTGTTGTGTGAAGCCATCAAAATGATAGAAAACTATTCTTGATAACCGAATATTTATTTGTTTTATTATTTCTTCGTTTGTAAATATTTGTTATATATGTTGGTAATAAACGTATTAAGTTGTTTAAACCAATCTGATCTCTGTTTGATCATCACCATCACTGTGCATTTATACCACTAGATGTTTGATCATCACCATCATTATTGTGCATTTGTATCATTAAAAGCTTCATCATCACATTATGAATTTACACAAATAAAGGTTTGATGATCATCATCATCATTATATATTGTTCTTATAAATAATTGATCATCATCAGTATTTTTCTATATCTGTGCTTATACATAGGCATAAATTGTTAATAATTGAGAAAGTCCATCCCTGAAGAGAGCTGACTGCAAGAACTCCCTGAGTTTAAATTTTGTGGTGTAATGGGGCCTAAAAAGGGAGATGTAATGAATATGCATTAGTCTAGGTTCATATTGAAATATTGTAAGTAAATTATGAGTTAGCATACTAAAAGTAGATGTGACTTGGAACTGAGCATTTCATTGTGACATCTTTAACATTCTAATTGAAGGCCTAGGTCTGACAGTAGTGAGATGTGGTCCCTTTGCTATATGCCATTCCTGATTCAGTAACATCTGACACACTAAAATGTGCCACTGAATCATAAATTTAGGATATGACTTGTTGTGAGTTGGTTGACATATTGTATTCAAACCATCCAGCTACTGAGTCATATTCACATCATCGTATGGTGTACCCTGCGGTTCCATTATATCTGGTGCCCAAAATTTTAGGCATGAACATAGTTTAGATGCAAGGGAGGTTCAGCCATTGGACTAGAATTTTTTAAAAAAAATTTTTTTTTAATTTTTTTATTTATTTTACTGTTAAGCTTTAAATCTTAAATCCCTATTGGACATACTCTCTTATATAGCACCAAAATATATTCAATAGGAATGATAGTGAAGAGATATATCTTTTTTTTTTTTTTTTTTGGAAATTTAAAATTCACATTAAAAGTAAATAACATTAAAAATAGTGAATGCAACATGTGATAAAGTGAACAAATAGAGATCAACTTATAAATAAATAATCAATAAGTGAAATTAAAAAATAGAAAAATTAGGCAAGCTTAAACACCAGTTAAAAAAAAGGACAGTAAATAAATAAATAATGGCAAGAAGTGGCTAGGATCCTATGGTATTGTATTTTAACATTTGTAAGTATAAAGTTTTTTTTTTTTAATAATTATTAAAATAGATGTTACTAAGAAGTGAATTAATATTTAGAAGCAAAAGTATAGAGACTATGGAAGAGATGTTAGATACTAGTGTTGTTGAAGGGGAAAGTGATATTAATAATAGTGATAGGGAGGGGTCTTTATCGATCCAAACTCCTGGGGGGTTTATGATGGAGGAGAATGAACTCCACAGAGACAAGGAGAAAGCCAAACAGGTTTTAAAACACAAGAAGTCCCTACTAACGAAATTATTCGAGCATCTGAAAGTAAAGTAGTACCTGATCCTGAAAATATTTCCATTGTGCGACAAATTTTTCAAGAAATGATGAACAAGATAATGGAAAGTATGAGCAACTTGGAGGCCAATAGATGTAGCATGAGCAATGATCTGAACAGTAAAATGGATAGTATAAAAACAGAAATAAAACCTGAAATGGATAGTTCAGGATCAAATATGAGCAACTTGGAGGCCAATATGAGTAGCATAAGCAATGATCTAAAGAGTAAGATGGATAGTATAAAAACAGAAATGAGAACTAAAATGGGCAGTTTGGAATCAAATATGAATAGTATGGAGGTGAGAATAAATGATAGTTTAGAATCGAACATGTGTAGCATGGAGGCAAAGATAACTGCTAGTATGTGCAATAAAGTGGATGCCATGAGAGAAGATATGAACATGAAGTTAGAGAGTATAGCAACCAGAGATGATGTTAGCAAGATTGAAATAAAACTGAAAGAAAAGATATGAATTTTGAGAGAAGAATTAAAAGGAGAGGTGAATAGGGTAGAAACAAGAACGAAGGCAGATATAGAGAGAGTTGAAGATAAATTGATCGAGACCATGGAACAATTATCTCTAGGGTTGGAAAATGTACAGAAAGGTAGTGTTGTGAACAGTATACAGTATTTACAGATGATATTGTTGTTCAGCTAGATATAAAACTCAAAGAGGTTTATCAAACACATGAAATTTTTCAGGGAAGAGATAAAAGAAAGCCAAGAAAGGCATGAAGTCAAAAAGAAACTTCAAGCCATCCATATGAAATTGAGCCACATCTCTATTAGACCAAATGCAAAAGTGGAAATTTTAGATATATTACAAAAATGAAACATCTCAGTAATCACTCCAGTATTGGATAAAGAAGCAGTTGAAGAACTTATGATTAAAGCTGGAAAAGAGATTTTGCTGAGTAAACCTTATTGTAAATATAATTGGTACAGTGCACATAATCGACATCACCTTTATATTTGGAGTGATGTCGCAATTTTAGAATTATCAGATGGTGATATTGGTTGTTTTAGGTTTATTATAAATAGAAAATTTATTACAGTATATTCTGGCGGTAGTTTCATGGATGCCTCAGATGATCTTGAAGCTCACAAACAGTTTTAGTAAGAGTACTCGCAAACAAAATAAGCTTAAACACTTTTAGTCAGCCTATTCTATTCTCATCTGGTTCCACAAGTTTAGCCATTAAAATGATTTATTGCCTGTGAAGCAAATGAGATTATAATTTGCAGATTAGATAAATGATGACAAGCCATTCTCTTATGGATAGTTTCATTCTTAAATCCTCTCAAAGTACCAGACATTATTATGTTGGGGAAGTCTCACTTGACACTGAATTTTCCATTGATCAGACATCACAGTTTTTTGAAAATATCATTGCAGATTATTCCTTCATACTAAAGATGAACCAAAGTGACACTAATGCTCACACAGTGATTCCATCCACAAGAAGTGTGGAAATGGTTAAATCATGCAACCATAAAACTCAGAATGAGTTGGATAAACACTGCTGGAAATTTAAGCCAGGCCATAGATTCAAAACCTACACTTGTGATGATGGTGCCAAAAATGAAGCATTGTTAGCTCAAGAAGCTATTTCAAGGGATACGTACCTTCTCGAAACAATTAAATTTGATTAAATGGTTGAAACTTATATCTTTGATCATCTTAGTCATTGCTTTGTGATAGTTTGAACTTCTTTATGATCCTGGTGATGATCTGGGTATGAAAAATCTCAAGATGGAAAGGCAAACCATCATGTAGTGGTCCATTAAGCGAACAGATAAATGGTTTCATAAGTTGTGCAATACATACAAAGGCCCATTCACATACATTAAAGTATGTGAATAACAATGCTTGAAAGAAAAAGCACATGTTAGGGAAGGACCTTCAAGGATTGCAGACCATTAGAACACATAAAAAAACTATGGAAAAAAATTGAATCCACTAAGATTTTGAAAAGTACATAAAGAAATTTGAACAATGATATGGATACTGACAAAGAAAAAGACCTGTCCAAGGATATGTTATAAATGAAAACAACCATTTATTGTATTAAACTTTAGTTTATTATTATTATTATTCCCTTAAATGTAGAATGATAACCTACTGAGTCACTTAATTGAACATAAGTTTTAAGCTAACAGAAGTCTGAGATTGAGTACTAAATTTATTTAACATTCCTTATAGAGTGTTTTCAAATAGTTATGGTTACAATATGAGAATTATAATACATAAATAATAGAATATATTGCAAGCATGAGGGCAATTTACTATGAGGTCAAATCATAGGAATCAGAATGTAAGGTCTAAACATGAATTCAGAATTGGAGAGTGTTAATAAAAACTCCACATCCTAGTAAACTGCAGGAAGGTAAGAATCATAAGTTTAGTAATATGTATGAGGGACCATATACCATCGTTAAGCAATCAGGTCCCAATGCATTTTGGGTAAACCAAGGAGGAGAGGTCTGAGGCACATATAATGCCCATGTCTTAAAGCCTTATTTTGGATGTTAGTAACAATTCAGGATATCAGGAAATTTTTAACATAGCTGAGATATAAGTAAAAAAGAGTAAATTTTGTAAAAATAGCAAGTGCGATGTATAATAAAAAATATATGTATATGTATATAAACGCATATATATAGTACAGGGTTAGGGATATTAAATTTGATGAGGGTATTTTCCAAGTAATGCTCAGATGCAATTGTGGGAATACCTAGAGGCTAATTTAGATATGATATTTGGCTAGACCTTCAAAGTCCAATAAAACTCCAAGAAGTATGGAGAAGTTAGCAAATAAATAATTTCCTGTGCCTTCTGTAACAGAGACACATTCTTGGTTATGCCACAATTATAAAACCACCAAAGCTCTAAATCCAGCACACTATTTGAACTTTCCAAAACCAGCTATTAAAAAATATTTAAAAAAATGTTAGAAAGTACGGAAATTAATATAGCAACCCTTCACCAAACCCAAAATAGTCATACATTCTTAACGTACTTAGTTAGGAGTGCTAAAATTTGAAATCTAGTTTAAAATTTTAACTGTTTAGGAGAGGAGTGTTGTAAGAGATGGCTTACAACCAACCTTCACACCTATCCCAATCTCTTTCATGTTTGAATTCAGACCAAGTGGTAGGAAAATAATTTATCTACATACCTACTTATACATGTCCAAATTAATATGTTTGAGAAATTAATTCTTATTTTTTTATCTATTGTGAGAAATTAATTGTTTTTCTTTTATTCATTTAATATCATTAACTAAAAATAATTAATTGACATAGAACAGAATTAATCAAAGGTCAAAATTATATGAGGTCAAAATTGTTGCTAAATGATTGAATTTGGAATAATGAAGATTGAATAAAAATAATGTTTTATAATTTTTTTTTATTAAGTTGTAACAATACGTTTTAGCTAGCATAAGAAAATCGAGCATTTCTTCACTTGGAAAGTAACAATTGAACCGACAGCACCTAAGTAAAGTTTTTATTATTATTTTTTTTTAAAAAAGAAAAAAACTGTTTGGCGTCTAAAAACAGTAAAATTTTAATATCTGTAGTTTCAAGATAATATAAAATCTTTATTTTGGATAGATGGAAACTGGAAAGTTAAACTTCAATTTATAATTAGCAGGAATGAACTAATGACTTAATTTATTCTGCAAGTTAAAATTCATTATTATGGAAAGGATGGAAAAAAAAGTGAAACTACTAAAAATTGACTGTTTTCTTTAAAAGATATTTTTATATATATTTAAGCCACAATAAATAATAATCAATTATAAAGAAATCATTACAATGTGTGGGGGGGGGGGTAAAGAAACCAGTACTGTAGTGTGTTCCAAAGCTAGCTTCAATGTCATTATGAAATTATAAAATTTTCCATCAAGATGTCTGTTTACAGAATGCTGGTTAACATCAATCTTCCATGGATTTATATAAGTTCAGAAGAGCTAATTTGTATGTGTTGCTTTATTCAAGTAGCATGAAATACATAAATAGCAACACAGTTGGTGAACAAAAACAGTATACATAGGGATTGTCATTTAATTTTATAAATTCTTAACTGTGGAAAAATCATGTGATTTGTATTTTTTTTTGCTTTTATTATTTCTACTTGAAATTTCTTGTATTGAGATTTTTTTATTGTGTGTTCAAGATTCATTTTTCAAGTTTGATCATTTGCAATTTAAAAGTAGAAGCAGTGGATTAATAAATATCATATGTTGATGTATTTAAAAAAAAAGGGATCATAGTCAATTAATTAGTATAGTTTTTTTAATAAAAGTAAATTTAGATTCCTCTAAAAATTCAACATTGATCCACCAAGGTGACCTCAAGTAAGGTTTTTATATATTTAACACTGAGGGCAAACGTTAGAACAAACAAAACTAATAAGTTTTAATAATATTTACTTGTAATTTTGTTTTATTTCTGAGTGCACCATTAACCCACTGGAGTAAATAGTCTTTTTCGTATCTATCATTAATTTTTACTATGACTTACACATATATAGATGGGAGTGGGGCTATATATATATATATATATATATATATAGCCCATATATATATATATATATATATATATATATATATAAACTGTAACCATATATTTTAGTATAAAATATAATAATTGATGTAACTGGTATAAAAATTTCTCTGTCTTCTTTTGGTGATTTGATTGGCTTGATTTGCACTTTGAACAGATTACTCTCTTATATTCAAAATAATTTATTAGAGAATGGGTAATATTTTGCCTTACTTGTTGTCTATATTATTTTAATAAATTTAAATTGCTTCTTTCCATATACTAATTCATATCAAAATGTTTAACTTTTTAAAAATTTTGACAACACATTAAATTTGGTAAAATATTATTAAAAATAATAATAATTTTTATTTGTTTAAAATGGTCTTAAAAATTATTACCATTGAATTAAAAAAAAAACCATTTATTCAACTAAATTTAATTATTAAAAATAAATACAGTAATTACGTATGCATTTCAATGTAAAAAAGAAAGGAGCACGAATTAAAAAAAAAGATCGTCTGATAGTGTTGCTTTTGGGGGGAGAAAGAAAAGAAAATGGTAAAAAGCAAATGGTGTAAATATGATAAGCTTATTTTAAAATAGTTAACAAGTAAACGGATTACCACAAAATTTTCTATAAACGTAAAAATAACATAGTGGTATTTAATAATAAGATGAATTGCTAAATTTAAAAGTCTGTTCAAGTCGGCTAGCCAGGTGGATCAAATCGCCAATAATAATTTTCCAATATTACATTTGAAATATGTCGGAGCTTTCCAGTTTAAAAGTAGAATTAATTGCAAGATTTTGGTATGTTTTAAAATGTTTATTATTCTACAATTTGGAAAAATTAAATAAGTATTTTAATTACAGAAGTTTTATAAATATGAAAATTTGCTTTTTAAAAAAGAAGAAGTTTAAATTAAAGTAAAATGTTAAAGTTATTAACATAGTTTAATATTTCCGTTTATAATTTTAATAAAAAAAATAGTATTGATTGATATTTAACTTTGCAATGCCAGTAATATATTTGCTAGTTAATTTGTTTACCATTTGGATAATAAAAACAGTCTTCAAATAATTAATCAAAGCTATTTTCTAATTTTATCGTCAGTTTGGAATGATTAAATTAATTGCTATAATTAGTATTCCTAGATTTAAGCGTGGATAAATAAATATTAGCATGGATGTGATAAACTTGGAACAGTTTTAATAGAGAAATGTAGAAATTAATAACTGATGAAAAAACATTTTCATTTAAACTCTGCGTGTCATGTTTTGGAATTGTTTCATGTTTATGGAGCCACGTAAAATCGTTAATCTAATAGTGCTTATAATAACTAATACAAATGGATAAAATTACATGTATGGAATTCAACTATAATTGTAGCTATTACTTCGTATATTTATTGTTCGACACATCGTACATGGATTTCACGGATCATTTTTGTAGTTATAAAATGCTATACAATTTAATTTGTGATACACACACCTGCTAGAATTCATGTATTAAACTATAAAATGCTATACATTTAATTTATATCACACACACACCTGTTAGATTTTATGTATTTGATGAATAATGCATTACTTTAATTTTATCGTTATATGAACTTGCATGTGAAGTTCATAAGTTATATTTTATTAAGTTTAAATTAATAGGCGTTGAATAAAATACTTATTCAAGAGAATAGCGCTTGCGAAAAAGCTTGATAAGTACTAAATGAATTTATGAGATGTATCAATTTTTCATGAGGTATTTTGTGAGTTTTTCCAGATTTCTATTCCTATACTAATATTACTTATATTATATTACATATGTTTTATTTTAAGCAAGATAAGTTAGTACATTAGTTGTCCTGATTAGTGTAACATTTTATTATGCAAGAACCCACATTTGCTAAAATGTTAGTGTTTTCTGAATGGTCAGAATAACTGAGGAGGATGATTTTGCACTTTAATGTGAAGTAAATAGTAATGTTGTTTTATAATGTTAAAAGGCATTAATCTGTGCCAGTGGTTAATCCATGAGATTACTTAATTGCCATTTTTTGTATTTTACACTCATTCCTGTGCTGGTGGTTAATCCAGCGAATTGTGTAATTATACTTATTACTTTATGATGGTGTATAAATCCACAAAGCATTTAGTGTTATTTAATTCCTATGTGTAGATGAATGCATCCACAGGAATATGGTTTTACTTCATAGATATAAGTTGGGCAAAGTATTTTAGTTATTCTGCTAAATCATCTTCTTCCATTTGTAAGTATAATTTATAAGTTAGATTATTAAATTGTAGCAGGACATTCTATTCAAGTTACCTCATAATAATTAACTGTTGGTTGATTATTATTTACCTGAATGTAAGTTTAAATTTTCACTTTATTTAATGATTGCAATATAGCTAAATCCTACAGATATAATATTATTTATTATATTATTATAAGTTTGCGGTATAGATTTATTGAATCTGGAAATGACGTTAGATGTTTCATGAGTTGATGTTGAATTTAGTATAATTTCCTCAATACATTCATTATATCAAATTGAAATATAAGGTATGATTAGGTTTTTAAAAACCGTACCTATGATATGTTATTGAAGAAAGTCGATGGAATTATAATTTATTTATTTTATTTGTTTATTTATGTCTTTAATTATAACATTAGAATTAATTACTTATTATTCATAAATTTGTAAATAAACGTTGAAACTTGCTGTGCCGTTGTTATTTGTCATTCGTAAAATCAGAAATCATAAACCTTGGATAGAGCATACATTGAAGTACATACTATCGTCAACATGATATAAGAGTTTAGTGATATTTTGAGAAAACATTTGGATGCTTTTCGTCTTTGGTAGTTTATGATGTGTAAGGTACAATAAAATCCCATTTACCTTTTCCATCATTTTAGCTTTGCGTAGTTGATTCTAGTATACAATATAAATTGATTATTAAACCTGTAAACAGATTTACCAGATAATGACATGATTGAATATATTTACTTAACGTTTTTAAATTGTCATTTGTCAGTATGATAAGAGTCTCAATGATATAGTAAACTATAAAAAAAGAACCCAAGTATTTATGTTTATTTATTGCAAAGCTTTACCTGGACTAGCATTTGTATTAAAAATCATATAGATGGTTTCCACAAATTATGCCTGCTTGTACATGGTCGGCCATCGGGTCTCATACAATGAAAATCGCAAATTAAGGTTTGAAAGATAATAACATTACATACTTATAATTTGTTTAATGTATTTTATCATACTACTATGATAGGTCTTCGCGGTACACCCTGGCTGCGATCAAATTAAATCATAAAAAGTTTATGTTATATCATTGGTTTGGTCTGTGGTAAGTTGCTCCAGATGTTGGTTGTGGTCTTTGGTGCATAATATAGATGGCATGATATGCTTTTGGTTACAGCTCTTAATAGCTGACAATGTGCAGCGGGAATTGATCGGTGATCGAGGTTACAATTCTTAGCGCACTTATGTTTTGGTGATATTATGTAGTTGGGACAACAATCGTACGGTTACAATATATATATATATTAATTAAAAAAATAGTTATAAATATATTTACCCTAGCCTAAAAATATCATTCTAATAATTACATTAATGGGATAGTTTTAGAATTAGTAAACTCTCATTTTGCTTTTTTTTTATGTATATATTTAATGAATTATATAATATAATTTTGTATATAATATACTTCAAATTATTTGTTTCTGTTGTGTGAAGCCATGAAAATGATAGAAAACTATTCTTGATAACTGAATATTTATTTATTTTATTATTTTTTCATTTGTAAATATTTATTATATATGTTGTTAATAAACATTATAAGTTGTTTAAATCAATCTGATCTCTGTTTGATCATCACCATCATCACTGTGCATTTATACCATTAGATGTTTGATCATCACCATCATTATTGTGCATTTGTATCATTATAAGCTTCATTATCACATTATGAATTTACACCATTAATGATTTGATGATGATCATCATTATATATTGCTCTTATAAATAATTGATCATCATCAGTATTTTTCTATTATACATAGGCATATTTGGTTAATAATTGAGTAAGTCCACCCCTGAAGAGTGCTGACTGCAAGAACTGCCTGAGTTTGAATTCTGTGGCATAATGGGACCTAAAAAAGGAGATGTAATGAATATGCACTAGTCTAGGTCATATTGAAATATTGTAAGTAAATTATGAATTAGCATACTAAAAGTAGATGCGACTTGGAACTGGACATTTCATTGTGACATGTTCAGCATCCTATTCGAAGGCCTAGGTTTGACAGTAGTTAGATGCATTCCCTTTGTTATATGCCATTCCTGATTCAGTAACATCTGACACACCCAAATATGCTGTCAAATCATAAATTTAAAATATGACTTGTTGTGAGTTGGTTGACATATTGTATTCAAATCATCCCGCTACTGAGTCATATTCACGTTGTCGTATGGTGTACCCCGTGGTTCCATTATATAACCAATATATTTTTTTTTACTTTGAGGGAATATATATATATATATATATATTCCCTCATATATATATATATATATATATATATATATATATATATATTGGTCCATTTGCATGTGTAGCACAATTGTCCTCATAGCTGTAAATTGTTAATAAATAAATAAATACGAATGAATGTGCTTAGTGCTTTCGAAGGGTACAGCTTTGAGGACAATTGCGCTACACACACAAACAGGCTAGCACTTATATGTATATTGTAAAATTTTGGGCCAAGATAACATATTTGATACTGACAATAGGTTTTAAAATACATTGCTTCAAATAATAAATCCAAATCACATAATCTGGTTAACATTATTGTTGAAGAATCATTTTTATTGTTTCCATTATTATTATATAAAAAAATAGCACAAAAAATTTTAATATAAATAGGGTTGATGGTTAAAATTCCAGCACATTTATATAATTCAAACATTTTAAAGTCCATAGGTTTAAACAAAATAATTTTTAATGTTAAGTTTTGAAGTGTTTGCAAAGATATCAAACAATCTATTTAAATATATTTATTTATATATATTGACCAGAACAGAATTATGCAAAAAATTTCTTATTCTATAAAATCAAAAAAAAATATTTTCTTAATTTCATTTGAAGGGAAAATATTTATTTATCCCAACAGATATGCCCATCCAAATTCAAACCAGGATAAAATACCATTGTAGTTCTGGTAATTTTTAACATATTGTTGATTAAATTAAGATATTTAAGTTAAAATCGTTTTTACTGGAACATTTATCACAGATTATATTATATATTTACAGTGATTAACATTTGGAATGTAATCTATTTTTATTCATCCTTTGTGCAATTTTCAGCCAATCATTTACAAGGTTCAGCTGTAAACTATATGAGATTGCTGAACTAACCAATACAGTATTATCTGCAAAACAAAAAAAAAATGTTGGATTGAAGAAAAAGATTAAGTAAATCATTAATAGAACAGTAAACAACAAAGATTTAAGGATTTAAACCTGAAGAATTCCATAATTAATCAAAATACTGTTAATTTTAACAAATTGTTTTCTATTGCTTAAATAAGATTTAAAGCATAGTACCCCTTATATCAAAATAATTTAATTTAATCATGAAGAACACAGTCAAATGTTTTCCATAAATCCAAATAAATACCTATAGCTTTGTAACCTTTTTCTAAAGATCTTATTATACCAGAAACATGATCAGATAAAGCCAATTTTGTAGATTTTCCTAGTAAAAACCCAAATTCTTATCTTTACCCATATTTCCAAAATGTCCGATAATGTGTAATAACAGAAGATTTTGAGCAATCAGAAATATACAGAAAAAAAAAAAGTATATTGGTATTAGAATTCAATCAATATTTTTACAGAAATACTATCTCATTTTATAAAAAGAATCTAAAATATCAAATTCTTCAATCTTTTTAAAAACAAAACAATTCATGGTATATTTCTCATAATTCAAAAAACACAAAATTCATAATTATTTCTAAGATCATTTATTAATGATTGAAATGATCAGCTATTAGTTTTGAATTATTGAAAACATCAATATTTACTTCATTAATCTTTATTTTAGAAAATTGTGAAAAACTTTATTATATATATATATATATGTAACAACAGTCCAATAGTTGCTAAATTTAGTTGAAATTAATTTGAGTAGAATAGAAAAACATTTTAGCTTTAATTACATCTACTTTTATTTCTTTATCAATGACTTTTTAATTGAGTTTTAAATTATTCATTAGAAAGTAACTTTTTCCAAATCTTGTTCAATTTGTTTTTTCAATTAACTTTTAATATTAATTAATTAATTCATAATCCTATCATTTCTTTTTAAATCTTTCTGATTTATATATTTTATAAAAGAACAACATTCTTTAAAATGTTGAATTTTATCACCCAAAAATGAAAAAGAGCAATTTACATTATTCAACTCAAGCAATAGATTCCTGTCATATTCAGTAATTAAAGAATGCAACCCTTCATGAGATAAAAGTCTACAATATTTTTTTCTTAAAAATAATTCTTTTTAAAATTAATAATGATTCTTCTGTGGTCTGTAAGACACCAATCCAAAAATGATGTTTTCAAAAGAATATTTTCAGGACATCTAGCAAAGATATGGGTAATAAATGAAGATGACAAAGATGTAACACATGCAGGATGAAATGACATTGAATAAATCCAAAAAGTGACTGAATATTTAAAAAAATGTTGAACAGCAGAAGTAATTTTACCAGAAATATATATATATATATATATATATATATATATTTAAGTTACTAATAACAATAATAAATTTATCATTTAACCTAGTAAATAAAACATAATGTTTATCATTAAAAATGTCAACTGAATATTGGCATGACCTATGCAAAGTAACAGGTGTTAATTTGAAAGAAACTAAAATAAAGTTTAAAACAATACACTCAGAAGAATCAAAAGATACATCAATAAAAGTTACACAAAGATCTGATTTATAATAAACTAAAATTACACCTGATCTGTTATTTGTTCTAGATTCAATACTTGATGCATATGTCTCTAATTTATAATGCAGTATACAATCCTTTTCCATATTCATTAATCCATATCTCAGATGAAATAATTATAATAAATTAATAATCAAGTGAGTAAATAAACTAATAGCTTATCAAAGTATTTCCTCATTCTATGTATATTTATATGAAACTCTTAAAATTTTCGATAATTAATTTATTTTCTATTGTTAACAAATTTTTGAAAGATTATTCTGGTCATAAATTAGATAAATCTAATTCAGAACTAATAGTTCTATCTCCAGTATCATTCCACCACCAAATTTTGTCATCTTTAATCTAAACAAATCTGTACTTATTTTGTTTAACGACTGCACATGCTTTCCAAAATAATTTTGTATTTTCATGTAATAAACGTTCATTTAAATATGTATGCTTATCAGATGTAGCATTAGGCAAAATATCGGATAGAAATAATTTTATTCTTTTACTTCCTGACAAAAATAAATTTCTTCTCACTTTATGAATAAAATTTAATTTTTATTGCAGGCCTAAATATACCTCCATATTGTAATCAATATAGAAATTCAATATTATTTTTATTAAAGTCTGACAATTCTAATTAGTTTGCTATATTTTCTGCAATATTAAATAAACTTTCATCTTCAGTATATTCAATACCAACTATTTCAATATTATTTTCTAATCTTTGTTGTTTTAAATAAAAAAAAATTTTTTTTACAAACTACATAACAAAGAATCTTGTGTTTTTAACTTTTCTTGTATTTCATTAAACTCACTAATCATTTTTTAATATTATTTTTCGCTAATTTAAGTTCTAAAATAATCTATAAATTTTATAAGCACAGTGTTTAAATTGTAACTATATAGAAAGTAAAAAGCCTCCACACCAACACCATTTTAAACAAGACGATATTTGGTTTTTTTATATTTTGATCATATAACTATACTTTGCACTCATTTTTTCATATTTTGATGCTGTAATAATGTGATCTTTTGTTCATGTGATTATGCCATTGAATGAATTATTTTTTGTCAGTGATATATTTGCTTTTTGCTAAAAGTTGTTTATGAAAGTTTGAGTTTTGCTATTTTTTTTTCTTTTCATCAAGTAATTACACTAACATTTTGTGGTCACTTTTTCAATCTAGTCATATGATTATGATGGCAGGATTTTTTTTGGTCATCTTCTATTTTCTAATGTCTTTGATATTTTAATTTCTAGATGAGTTTGATATTTTTTTTTGATTAATCATAGTTCTACCAAATTTGCATGTTTGCTTTTTTAATTTTTCAACATATAGTTATGACCATAATTTGATGTATGAGTCACAAATTTTAGATTATTTTAGCTTAAGCATGTTTTTTGTTTGAGCTTATGCAATTTTAATAGCACATTTGGCCATAATTTGATCTTTTGGAAAATTTGTGCATTTATTTTTTAATTACTGATGAAAATTACATTTTTTTTTTACAAATGGTCAAAGTAATTGGAATACTGCCTATTATACCATGTTATCTTGTGCAACTTCATTTTATCACTTGGTTGTGACAGTGGTATGTTTGGGGTTTCCCTTAGAAACCAAAATAATGGAAAACACACACTAAAACAGTACTCAATATTGCGTATACTTTTATTAATATATGTTAAAAATACAAGTGGTGTCTTAAAAAAGAAGAGGAAATCTTTGTATTATCAGTTGCTAGTTACGAGACTTTGGTTAGATATATGAATCAGTAATAATTGGAAATTAATGCAGGAAATCCATATTATTCTAAAGAAGGTGTACAACCTATGTCACAAATGCCACACTAGGCATATTTTATGACTAAATATGAAGCATTAATCTTCAATTGGAAAAATAAAATTAAGTCTAAATCTTAATACTGTAATAAAAAATACTACTTATTAGTACTCAGTAAAAAAAAAAAATGACAAAAATTCAATGAATAAACTCCCCAAAAATTGATTATACTTTCATTTTCTAAGTACATATCTGTTAATTTATATAATTTTTGATATGATTATTTCAGAGTTAGTCCTTCATAAATTTTAACTTTCATTTTCAACTGTTCATCCCCTGTAAGACTTCAAATTGATTTAAAAAAAAAAAAGCCACAACTAACTTACTCAAATGTTAAAAATGTTTTATCTTCATCAACAAACTTAATGCCAAGCATTAAAAGACTCATTAATATAAATAATATTTAAGTGTTAAACTTTTTCTATAGAACATTACTACATTATGTAGGGAGGGAAGAGGATGGACTAAATATTTTTAGCAATAACATACTATATTTTATACAAAAAAATTGCAGTGTATCCAAATTTATGCATGAAAAAATCAGTGCTTTGACTGCAAAATGGTAGCAAATCTTACTCTAGCTATTAAATATGCACTGAGATATCAACATTATATCAATAATAAATGTTATAACTGCAATATATAAACTTCTAGATGCTGATCCTAAACACTTTCTTTACAAAGAGGTTGAAAGAAATAGAAAATATTTATTTAATAATTGTTCAGTTCAAAAAAGTTTGAGCATTGGAAATAACTGATGTGAGTCACTATTCACATTCATTGTGTTCCAGAGTCTGGAACTCTTAATGTATACCCAATGATCGCACTCAATTTTGTCATTTTTAATGCAGTAAATTATGAAAGGCAAAATAGAAATACTGTAAATTATTATCCTTTACTGGTACTGAAAAAGACTCAAATAGTTTTTGAAAAATGTTTTCTCATTTTATAAAAAAATATCATTTACACGAAGTATTTTTGATCAGAGATCAATTATTCAAAAATATTAATCAGGTAAAATAATTTACAAATCATAGCTTCTTGGACCTTAGATGCAAGCAGTTTTTCTCTCTCTTTTTTTAATGGTGTGATACACTATACATATCTGATAGTGTAATTTTTTTTTAGAAAGGATAAGTCACTGAAGTTTTTAAAATCTACATTGTGTACAGAAATAGTATTGGATATTGTGAAGTTAGATTGTCCTTTATTACACTAGATTAGACATTGCAATAGTCAATTTTGATTCGACTTCTCCATCCCTCTCATTATTTTTACAATTAAACTTATCAATTTTTCTTTTTACTTTAATAATACCAAAAACTGAAAAATCTTATTTTTTTAATGGAATACATTGTAGTGGAAAGAATGAATAAACAGTTCTGTAATTACATAAATACAATGTACATCCAGACTTATGCAAGCAATTCTCATGATTTATAAAATTTAAAAAAAAATCCATAAAATGTGACATACAAGATAATACTGTTCTCAGTTTTTGTATGCCCCATACTCAGCAAATATCTTTTGAGATAATGTTGGTGTTTATATTAAAAAAATATTTTATTTTACACCATAAATATCGGTAAACATGCACTCTAAAGACAAATCCACCTATGTAAATATAGGCAAAATGCCACAATGAATTACATAAGACAAACACCATCTAGATATACTGATTCTATATTTTATTTAAAATATATCAGGCTTAGCTATTATATCTGCAATTTTTATTCATAACATTCACTCCTATGATAAACATTAAACTTTAATAAAACTTTTGATTTATTAAATGTTATTATTGACAAACCATTTACGATGTAATTTGCATAAAAAAAAAAAGAAGAACAACAACACTGGCTTTTTCCAGGTGCATAAATCATGGGATTTTGAGAGTTATAATATATATTATTCAGAAAAGTTGCATTAGAACAATATCTTATACCCTGACCACTTGCGAATAAAACTGATAATTTATAAAAGTTAATGATTAATAGCTGGATAATATTAATGCATAATTAAACAGAAAATTAATAAATGTGATTAACTATACTAAATGAGAAAGTAGATCAAAATGTGATATCAATTAACACTAATGCTATTATACACATACATAAATAAAATACAGTACACCAATTCAAAAGTAAATCGCTAGCAACTAACACAAAAAAAACTTACATACACATGTATAAATATATATTACATTAATTTTCTATAAGTGTGTGAAATTAAGCAAAAAAAAAAAAAATTAAACAAAGCTATCTTTCTTATTACTGCTTCAATGCTTATTTTATTAAAAGTAATGTCTTACAGTTTCGATTGAATGTGGAGTTAATTTATATAATGCATATAAATAGGGCATTATTTGATATATATATATACACACACACGTTTGGCATGAATTTAAATTTAATATTTTTAATGGCTAATATAGATGTTATACATATGAAGTTAAATCCACAGCCAAAGAGTATTGACATGCAGCAACCACAATCATAACCGGTTCTGCAGTCTGAATGGAATTAGATCAAACCAGTTCAGTTAATACAAACAAAAGAAGGCAGGAGGCTTATTTTTGATATGTATACATAAATATATGTAATAAAATATTTAAAAAATTAGTAAATTTATAAGGAGATATTATTAAGTTTTTGGTTATATCAGGGGTCCCCAACCTTTTTGCACTTAAGAGCACATTCTATAATAACTGCTAGGTGGCAGGCACCATTTATTTTTCAATGTAAATTTATAGTTGGATATTGTTAATAATACACATAATGTACAAAAAAATATTTATTTCAAAAATAAAATTTTAACATATAATTAACGTTTATATTTTTACGCTGTTAAAATATAGTGTGCCCTACAATTTGATTACAATTTAATACAATAATTTATAAGAAATTTTAAAAACCAAATTTATTTGTTTTTATTGTGTTTGGATAGTGGCGGGCACCCGTAAAATGGTCTGTGGGCACCATGGTGCCCATGGGCATAGGGTTAAGGACCCCTGGTTTATATGATAAACTATTTTCTGTATATACATATATATATATGATCACTCGATGGAGCTTTACCAATAGCTCCTAACAAGTTTTTGTTTACATAAACGTTGAGAGAGATAGAATTCAATATCTCTTTCATTGTCTCCAACCTTTAGACCATGGTTTCAAGCTAATTGGCTCACGCCAGTAAAGGGTAGAAAGACCAGAAACTAGATCCAAATGGGTAGGAAGACCAGAAACTAAATCTAAATACTAACTCTACAATCAGCATTTATGAAACACGTTTCTATCAATTTGAAAGCATGAATTTTTCAGATACGTAAATATCTTCAAATCCAGCCAAACAAACTAGACAGCTATATGGGTCTGAAATCAGTTCAGTTTCACCATATAGTAAAAGCCTCTGCAATATATATCATTGCAAAAACCTTCAAGGGTACATTTATGATAAACAAAACAAGTTATAAATTTCGTAACTTGTTCTTAGCTTGCATTTTATGATCACTAGATGGAGCTTCACCAATAGCTCCTAACAAGCTTTTGTTTACATAAACACTGAGAAAGATAGAATTCAATATCTCTTTCATTGTCTCCAACCATTAGACCATGCTTTTGAGCTAATTGGCTCACGTCAGTAAAGGGTAGGAAGACCAGAAATGAGATTAGTGATGGGAGCCAATTAGCTGGAAACCATGGTCTAAAGGTTGGAGACAATGAAAGAGATATTGAATTATATCTCTCTCAGCATTTATGTAAACAAAAGCTTGTTAGGAGCTATTGGTAAAGCTCCATCTAGTGATCATAAAATGCAAGCTAAGAGCAAGTTATGAAATTTATAGCTTGTTTTGTTTATCATATATATATATCTTATAAGATTTCTGGTCACTGTAAAGTTGATTAATTTTAATAAAGTAAGCATTGTAACAGCAATGAAAAAAGTGGATTTGTTTAACTTTTGATAATTTTATCAATGCATATAGAATAAGTTGTTAATAGTTCTTAAAAGAGTAAAATGGAGTTGGTCTGGGCACTGAATTAGGAGAGGTGTTAATAGATGAAAAATTGAAGACTTTTGATGAATCCTAAAAGATTATTAAAGACCTAGAAAAATACCACACATAAGATAAATGGATGAAGATAAAAAAAATGTGTTGAAATGATGAGGAAAAAAAGCTATGATTAGAGAAATTGAATCAAGTATAGAGAGACTTCCATTGTACAGTTGACTGCTGAAAATGACTGATGATAATACACTCTTGGCATATCATCTTCAAGGTTTTTCTCTTATCTCCAAATCCTTTATGTTTGAATCAAATATCCTTAGCATTTTTCAATCAAATAGATAGCCAATAGTTAACCTTTTTGTCTAAATATTTATTAAGTAAGTAAATATCTAGCTATTCTAGATAAAAGATAAACAAGTGGGGGAAATGCTAAAACCTTCACTAATAAATAGGTGGATAATGCCTTCTTCATTGTTTCTTTTTGAAGGACAGTTCAGATAAGCCTTTACCAAACAATGAGCAATTTAGTAGCAGTTTTATCATTTATCTATAAAAAGAGAGAGGGAAGTGTTTCTTTATAAAATGTACAATAAAATTAAAAACAAAACAACAATAAATAAATAAAAATCTAGAATTTCTATTCCTTTTATTTTGTATTTTATACATATACAACCTCAAGACAAACACTGAAATTAATAAATAAAGTTTCTTTTTTAAACTCGTCAGTAATATTTTCACTTTGAATAAACAGATTCAGTTTCTCTTTTTCTATATTCTTTTATTTTTCAAAAAGATTTTAATAAATACTAGAGTTTTTCATTTTGTTAGTAGATTAAGTAAATAGAGGTTTTAAAATTAAAAATTAGATCTCGTTAGAAGCATTATTTTTGTAAACTTTCTAAACAATGATTTTTTTCTAATTGAAGCAGCCAAATGCAATTAAATGTGAGTATTAATTAATATCAGTAAATGATCAGCATGCGTGATTACCCAATTTTCTTTTATAATTAAAGCACTTTAATAATAGATGGTAATTCTAATACACTTTTAATAATAACAATAAAATGTGTGTGTATTCTTTTCCATTAGATAAAGAAAACAACAAATCAAAAGCATTTAATAAAAAAGATTACATTAACATCTCAACTTTAAATTAATAAACAGATATTTTATCATTTGTTAGACTTAAACTTAATAAAGTCTTTGAAGCATAGAGTTTTTCTTTTGTCAGACTAATAATAATTGTTGTAATTTAGATGATATTTTACAAATTCTTGAACAAAATGCTTTGACAAACTCATAAAAGACTCAACATCTCATTTTAATTTTCTATTTAGATTTAAACAAAAGCATTTAAAAACAAATTTTCCTGAAATATATATATATATATGATTTTTGTTTTTTCAATATTTCTTTTGATTAACAACTAGATAAATAATAGGCAATTTCCATCATACCAATTGATTCATTTCGATTTTTTAACATAAAAGAATATAAAATAACTTATTAATACATATATTTTATAAATTCTAAGTTAAATTAGAAAAGTTTTGTTAAAAGTAAACTTTATACAAAAATAATATATAAACTATGTAAATATGTATATATTTGATATGACATTTTAGCTGAACATTTAATATTCAGTGTGTGTATATATATATATTGAACCGTATTCGAATATGTAGATTCGAAACACCGGTCTCTTAGGCAGAGAAGAACATACTCGGAGAGTATGTATGCCCAAACGATAGCTATAAAATATATAACTAGGGTTACATTTCCAGGACATAACTTCTTCTCGATTGTTGAGTTCAACACCAAGTTCAAAGCACTTTTTTTTGTTTGTGTATAAACACGGGCACCAGCTATATTCAAGGATGAATAAATAACGCACTTTGAGCAATGGCCAGTAACTCAACGCCTAAATCCACAACTAGCTCAGCTGTTTGTAATCACTAATAGATTATACATAATTAGTGGTTAAAAGATTTGATAAAGAACTGTAAAAAGAATTTATAAAAAGAACTGTAAAAGAATTGATAAAAAATTTGATAAAAGGAATTGATAAAAAGAATTGACCAACAGATAAAGTTTAATTTTAAAGATAATTTATTAACTAACATTTATTTACTAAATTTAAACATTTTATAATTCTAATAAAACACACGTATATTTTAAATTACATTTCTAAATAGTCTAAATATTCCTATAGATTCAATAACAGAACACTCTAATTTAACTAATAAATATTGATATAATGATCACGCACATATTAACTCATGCACACACATAATAATGATAATAAAGGACTACATAGCATTTGAAATTTAATCACACACATATCAATAGTTCATTTATGTATGATATCAAGTTCATATAATTAGACTCTTGGAGGATTCGCATGAATTAATGAAATGCAATGGCTATTACAGTATAACGAAAATAAGCAAATGTTTTACCTAGGATTTTGAACGTAGATTTAACACTTTGTTTTCTTCTTGTTTGTTGTTTCTTCCAATATGAATGGTTCCAGTATGAATGCTTCCAGCCAGCTGGGACGTTTCCTTGCTGATTTCCTGATTTTCACGATTATTACCATCGGAGACAAATAGATACTGACAGAGATTTTCTAAGATGTTAAGCTGACATTATTTCACGGGCAGATCTGCTGTTTTCTCGGACATCTGGGCTGGAGATAAACGTGCGTTCCCAAGATCTTCTCAACACTGCATTTTGTTTGTTAACAGCTCAATTAATTTCTGAACTGCACTACTCAATTACTTTGTGAACTGATTACTGTCCGATAAAAAAAGGTCTATTTATACCTGCGCCTTGTTGTCCTTCTGATATCTCCGGCAAAGATCTGTTGTCAAATTCCAATGATAATCATTTGATAAACGTGTTTTGGAAGATTGCTTAATTAGTAATAGCCATGCAATAAAACGTGTTGTTTTATTTTATTAATAGCCATTGCCGTGGTTTTAATGATAATCTTCTTTTATTTCGCATACATTTTATTTATTTACCAATCACACATATATACGCACATATATTTTTAATACAATTTACTATTTAGTTTTAACATTATTTTTTCTTTAATTAAACTTGAATGAAAAGAGATTTGTATGTTTTAACTTTTTAAATTATATTTTTACGAATACTAATAAAAATTCTTTACTTCCTTTTATAACCCTTAGTTTAATTTCTCTAACGAAAACACCTCTCTCCCCTTCTGATTAATTAATTGTAGCTTTTTTATTTCAAAAACTAACGCTAGAAAACTATTTAATTCTTATCTTTTTTCTAAAACAAACTGCAATAAACTCTTCAACGTTTAATTTTATGTTTTCTTTTAGGAACGATTATTTTAATAATATAATTTTAGATAAAATTATATGTGCCTATATCAATATAGGTACAATATATATATGAGTGTATGTGATTAAAGATATAATCTAGGACATTGATCATATATCCACTAGCAACACTTACAATCTAAATTTTGAATCTGGATGGAATTTGAAAAATTTCGGTTAAAAACTTTGGGAAAATCAGTCCAAAGCTAATTCAGATAACTATTCAAATACTGGTCAGTAAATGGACAATTAGCTACTTTTAATAAGAACGTGTTAAGTGGGTTAGCCTAGTGACTAAAGACTTAAATCACAAAATTCAAAATTACTTGTTATTGAGTTAATTGTTCTGAAATGTACCTTTTCATTACAAATATGATACTAAAACAACTAATAATTATTGGAAGCAAAAAATCACTAAATTTCTTTTTTTTAAAATTTGATAATAGTGCTTTCACAACTGTCAATGGCAATTATGAAGTAGAATTAATTTTATAAACAGATTATTAGATACGTCATAATGCATCCCTTTATAAGTTTATTTTTATTGCTGATCAAAAACAAGAACCTAGATGTCTCGAAAGAACTGCATATTACCATTTGTTAAACTTGCTTAAATTTGATTAAATAATTGTTAAAAATCATATATAACTAATCAATCTAACCATCATTCACTTTTGTTAATCAAACAGCAAGGTAATGCTTCTATTATATACAAAATATCAAACTTGATCATTTTTTTTTCCTTATCAAAATTTAGATAATATGCAATGGCTAGTTTTGTATTATAAATACTACATGCAGTATACAGTAATTAGAAAAGGATCATATTATTGTATAATAATCATTCTAAATGTGCATTTAAAGAAATAAAACAAAAATAGTTTTAAAATGATTTTATTTTAGATTTACAATTACTGTATATGCTCTATACATAAGAGTTTGCTATATTTTCTGCAGATACAAAGTTGTTGTTTTTTTATCTTTGGAAGACCCTTTTAGCATTTTTTTATTTTCATCAAACCATTTGTTATCAGTATTATTGTCATTGCCATTATTGATAGCTTCAGATCTTCATACCATTTCGAAAATATAGGTGCAAAGTTCATTTTGGATGCATATTAGGAGCTTTTTCTCTGAATAGAGATTTGTAAGCAATTTTTCTAATGCTTTTAAAAAATCCAAAGTGTTGAATAGACTGCTTAAATTTTTTTATATAATATGAATAATTTAATTGTTGAAATATTTAACATTTGTAAGAAAATTGCCACTTTCAGTCAAGTAAATTTACTCTTCTTTTTTGCAAGTTATAATCTGGGATCTTTTCAGGTTTTCCAGTGCTAGGATCAATTTTATTAGAATGGGGCATAAAAGAAATTAGTAGTACGTTTATATTATTTTCCAACAAATAATAATAGTGTACTATTGCCAAGATATTCTTATAAATTGCTTTCTATGGCTCTTGATCTTGATGACAGAAAAGTTGTAAGAATTTTTTTTTTTTTTTCTTCAAAGTTCCCCCCTCAGCTATGGTAAAAAAAATATATATATATAAAATAAAAACATGACGTCAACTTAATAAGACAAATCAAAAATCTATAAAGGAAAATTTCCTAAAAGGATTATATATGTTCTTATTGTTATAGTTCATGATCCAATATGTGAGGTTCAAATGTTCTAGAATGCACATGATGGTGATCGAATTTCTTCCATATAGCGTGCCTTGAGATGGTAGTTTTACACCACATCCAAGTGGTAAATTTAGTGGTGCTTTCAACATAGATGAATAGATGCTGTGCCAAGTCAAATTTGGTTTGGGGGTTACAACTTCATGGGTGATAAATCTCTTCCCATGAGATAACTTCACACTTAGCAGTGCATTGTTGTCTATGTCTCTATATACATAATTGATGAGAGTCCCTGAGTTTGTTGAATAGCAAGGTATTGACTATTGTGAATCTCAAGTTAAGAGTTGATCTAACTCTCCAGCTCCAGATTGAAAATACTCTTGAAGTATCAAATAAATTTAATGCTATTTCTGGGATTCATAATATAAAATCCCTTAGTTTGCTGGGTTTAAATATGTATGCTTTTATTCTAGCTTGTATCCATATTCAATGAGATATTCTTGTTTAATGCTTTTACTTTGATGACTGCAGACCTTTCTATTCGAATGACAAGTTCAATTTTCCATTCACAAAGTATACATGTTGGCTAACCAACAAGAGTTTTTGGTTTGATTTTTGAGAAAAAGGTCATTTGCATATATATTTTGTCGATCATTTTTTTGTGTTAATTTGACTCTTTCAATAAGCGAGTTTGAATTCAGTCATTGAGTTGATTATACATAGTGGATAAATAATAATAATAAATTTATTTATTATTACCTTCCTTTACATTTTGGTGATTTTCTTGCATTTACATTTGATCAACGTGACTATACGTGACAAAACATGTTTTTTTACCAATGCGATCTTTTTTTGTGTGTGTAATACTTCAACATTTTCCGTTATTTGCAATATTGAATGACATAAAAAAATTGTGTCTGTCAAGATAATAAAAACAATAAAAGTTCGATAATTAATATGTATTTTTTTTATGGTTTTGGTTTAAATTGTTTATAAAAAATTTTTTTTATAAGCACTTCTATGGAAATCCCAGCATCCTTTGCAATCTCATACTACATTTTTACTATAGATTTCCATTTTCTGTGGTAATATATCATTGCTATAAGTTTGATTTTAACATGTCAATTTATATTATATATTACATGGTAAGTTAATGTGTTTTTATAAAAATTATTTAAAACGAAAATCATTTACTCTTTGAAATCTGCATATTTAAAGTAACAATTTTTTTGTGTAATAGCGTCATTTCATTAAGACTGCAAATCAGTTTTTTTTACATTTTCAAATGTCATTCTGAAAACTTGTTAGTGTTTAAATTTGTACATATTTAGTTAAAAATCAAATCAACATATCCTTGTTAAAAGTTATTACTTTTTTAAAAGTTATTACTGTTGAAAGTTATACATATATTTATTATGTTTCACTACATTTTTTTTTAGAAGTGCAACATGGAGCATGTATTAGACCTACTTTGCCCATTTCACATTTGTATCAAATCCAGCTGATAACTTTGTAAATCTTGCCTTTGGATACAATGTACAAGGATCTGTATTAACGTTTTTTTTTTTTGCCAAAAAAAGTCGTGTACAAGATCGATGTACACATTATTTTGGTCAGATCAGAAGATTATAAAGTTATCAGCAGATTGATACGAATGTGAACAGATGCAGTAGGTCTAATACATGCTCCATGTTGCAGCTTTAGTACCTAAGTACCTATCTTACTTTATATTATATGTAAGGAATGTTGTAATTGTGAGTATTGGGGTTGAAATAGCTAAGAGTGTATAATGGTTCTTGGTGTGATGTAAGACCACATCTTACAATATATTGTGACTATTTATTTTGCCTAGAAAATAAATACAGGGGCAATCTAGTAACTAATTTTTTTTCATTATAATTCTAAAAGGTTAACTCATGTTATCTCCTTTCACTTATGTAACTTAATGCTCTATTTTATGTATTTAAAACTGTATGATTGCATTTTTATTTATTTAAGAGTATGTCCAAACCAATATTGCGATCTTCCTAAATAATAATTTTGAAAAGTTTAGCCTAACTTTCATAAATTTATCTGTTGTTAACATCATATTAAAAAAAGAAATAAATAAAGTTTTTTTTTCTTTTTGTTACTATTCAAAGTTAGATAACTTTAATTTCAAATATCCTAATTAACAATTTAACCCACTTAAAATCACTTTTCTCTGTATTTATTTAAATTATATGTAAATCATTTCTGGTGCAAATGTCCTAGATTCTTATCAATTGTAATAAGCCCTTTCTGTTAATTGCACTAATTGGAATCACATCACTCTCAAAACAATATAAAAGGGGCAATTTTGAAAGCATGATGATCACTTCTTCACCATCACTACAAATTGATCACATTAATATTATTTTGCTTACTGAATTCTACAACCAAGTTAATTAAGTTTTAATTGTTTTGGAAGACAAGATAGTAAGTGCTGCTAAAAAGAAACTTATCAGAGTAAACAACCTCTTCCAAGTTTTGCTATTTTACTTTAATCTCTCTAAATTTTTCGGAGTGGAGGAAAATAAATCAACTTATCTGTGGAGTCAGGAGCTGAAACTTCAACAATGCAATATGAGATATTATGTCATTATCTTGCAAAGTTTTTTCGATTCTATTCAGTCTTATTATATTTTATCTGAAATTAAAAACTTATTGCACTATTATGTCATGAACTATATTGATTTTAATTGATTAATGTATGGTGAAGCTGTTTATCACTCATTATAAAATATAATTAAGGATTTATATTTGTTATATCTTGCTTCTTTTACATTGTATTCGGATATATGTTTACTTCATAGTATCTTATTCTGGAAATAATTACATTTGGATAAACATATTAGTTTATAATGAATTTGTCATATTTATACACCTGCTCTAATATATATTTGCAACCTACTTAATATAACTCACTTATATTTTGCATTTATAACTTATCTATCATGATTGTAGTCTGCCTATATAAAGTATAGAGCTATTTTGTTTGGATACAACTTTAATGTTTTCAATGCGAGATATATCCAACTTGTTCTTTAATCTAAATGATCGCTTTAATCTTTGCAAAGTTGTAACATGCTGATAAAAGGCTCCTTCCATTATAAAGTCACAATGATTTTTTTTTATATTTCAAAGAAAAATCGCCATCCTACTATATTATTTTATCAAATGCAAACTCATTTTTATGGAAAACCTCCAATCTCCTAGCAAATATATATATATATGAAAAACAAAAATGCAAGTTAAAAAACTTGCTAACGCTTGTATTTATGTCCACAGATGGCGTTCTACCAAAAACACTGATCAAGCGTATGTTTTGTTTACATAAATGTCAGAGTAGTATTCACTATCTCTAACTATAATTCCACTTTCAGATCATGATTTCAAGCTATTTGCTATTATCAGTGAAAGACAGGAATAAAGAAACTAGATCTAAACACAAACTCTGAGCGTTTATGAAACAATTTCTATTCAGCTTGCAAGCGTGAATTTTTTAGACACGTAATGTCTTCAAACTCAGCATAGCAAACCAGATAGCTATATGGGTCTGATCTCAGTTCAACATCACCACATAGTAGAAGCCTCTGCAATCTATATCATTGCAAGAAAGACCTCAAAGGTACATTTATGAAAAACAAAAATGCAAGTTAAAAAACTTGCTAACGCTTGTATTTATGTCCACAGATGGCGTTCTACCAAAAACACCGATCAAGCGTATGTTTTGTTTACATAAACGTCAGAGTAGTATTCACTATCTCTAACTATAATTCCACTTTCAGATCATGATTTCAAGCTATTTGCTATCATCATTGAAAGACAGGAATAAAGAAACTAGATCTAAACACAAACTCTGAGCATTTATGAAACAATTTCTATTCAGCTTGCAAGCCTGAATTTTTTAGACACGTAATGTCTTCAAACTCAGCATAGCAAACCAGATAGCTATATGGGTCTGATCTCAGTTCAGCATCACCACATAGTAGAAGCCTCTGCAATCTATATCCTTGCAAGAAAGACCTCAAAGGTACATTTATGAAAAACAAAAATGCAAGTTAAAAAGCTTGCTAACGCTTGTATTTATGTCCACAGATGGCGTTCTACCAAAACCACCGATCTGAAAGTGGAATTATAGTTAGAGATAGTGAATACTACTCTGATGTTTATGTAAACAAAACATACGCTTGATCGGTGTTTTTGGTAGAACGCCATCTGTGGACATAAATACAAGCATTAGCAAGTTTTTTAACTTGCATTTTTGTTTTTCATAAATGTACCTTTGAGGTCTTTCTTGCAATGATATAGATTGCAGAGGCTTCTACTATGTGGTGATGCTGAACTGAGATCAGACCCATATAGCTATCTAGTTTGCTATGCTGAGTTTGAAGACATTACGTGTCTAAAAAATTCACGCTTGCAAGCTGAATAGAAATTGTTTCATAAACGCTCAGAGTTTGTGTTTAGATCTAGTTTCTTTATTCCTGTCTTTCACTGATGATAGCAAATAGCTTGAAATCATGATCTGAAAGTGGAATTATAGTTAGAGATAGTGAATACTACTCTGATGTTTATGTAAACAAAACATACGCTTGATCGGTGTTTTTGGGAGAATGCCATCTGTGGACATAAATACAAGCGTTAGCAAGTTTTTTAACTTGCATTTTTGTTTTTCATAAATGTACCTTTGAGGTCTTTCTTGCAATGATATAGATTGCAGAAGCTTCTACTATGTGGTGATGCTGAACTGAGATCAGACCCATATAGCTATCTGGTTTGCTATGCTGAGTTTGAAGACATTACGTGTCTAAAATATTCATGCTTGCAAGCTGAATAGAAATTGTTTCATAAACGCTCAGAGTTTGTGTTTAGATCTAGTTTCTTTATTCCTGTCTTTCAGTGATGATAGCAAATAGCTTGAAATCATGATCTGAAAGTGGAATTATAGTTAGAGATAGTGAATACTACTCTGACGTTTATGTAAACAAAACATACGCTTGATCGGTGTTTTTGGTAGAACGCCATCTGTGGATATATATATATATGATCATTTGGAATCATTCTCAAAATGTGCCCTTAAATAAGAATCAGGAAAAATGGTCATTAAAAAGATCAAACTTGTAATTGAGGAAAATCTTTTTATTTGAAAGAAAAACAGAAATCCTCTGAAGATGTTTTTTTTTTGTCTTTTACTATTGTGATGTTTAAAATGTTATGTACATTTAGTAATCTCATTGTATTTTATTCAGCCAGGTCTAACAGATATAACCATATATTTAAAAGGGATGCATGTAAATGATTGTATTCATGTTTATAGCATTTTGAGATTGCAAGGGGGGATTTATATATGTTTTATAAATGTCTATAAGAATAGAGTTGCTACTTTGATAATTATATATTTTGCCTTGGATTAATATATATCTCTATTATTATTATTATCATAAATTTAAAATGAACAATTTATTTACCTTTCATGAATAGGTTTGTATTGGTTTATTGATTACACTTTTGTTATATGTGTTGTAAATGTGGTTTAAGATTTGTTATATAATTGTTACCTCAATGTCTTTCTTTTCATTATTGGTATTTCTGCTTATAATAATATATTTATTGTGGCAACTATGTTGGTGATTTCTCATTTTACTTAGATATTATTCACTAGACCTTTCCTTATGTTAGTGGTTGATACTAATAGGACACTTAAATATTGTAACATCATGCCAGCACTGCTCTATCCACTTTAGTGTAACCTGATTTCTGATCACACATAAATATTTAGTATTTCAATTTATTATAAAAGCATTTGTGTGATTGTTTTACCCTACACCTTATTATATATTTTCAAATGACTGTGTGTTGAGTAAAAAATTGAGTTTGTATTTGTCTACTCCATCTGCTGTGTTCAACTAAGATTATTACCACATATTTTTTTATATTGTATCATGTATATTATAAATTATATTTTAAGAAATTGTACACTAATTTCAATGTAAATATATCTTATTATATTACTAGCTACAACTATATTATTAGTACATTCAGATGTACCAATTAATCTTAGTATGTATTACTGATTATTAAATTGATAGGATGTTTCTCTTTATTTATTTGTATAACCTAAATATATCACAGGTATGGTATATATGCATTATATCTAACTTATGTATTAAATAATGTAAAGATTTCTTTAATTTATTTTTATTGTAAATAGTAACAGTATTTTTTAAAAAAAATGTAAACTAAAAGAAAATATATTTTGTTTTTGGAATAAATATTTATTTTATTCTTTAATTACATTTCTGTCTGTTGCCATTTGTTACATCCATGTGCAAGAGAATCCATTTAAATAGTAAAAGTGTCCAAAGTGTGTATAAGAGTACATATTATTTTGAAATTGTCACATTGATACAATGTGCAATCCAATATGTATAAGATGAAATTTATATAAGGCTTCTTTATTGATACTCTTGTTGTTACTTAGTTATGTGTTTGCTATAACAAAATGCCCTTTTACTTACTGCATCACTTTAGCTTTGCTCTTGTTAATTATTTTTAAATTTTAAGAAAACTTGATCTTATTAACTTAATGATATAAGAACCAAAAATAAGAGTTAATCATTGCTAGCCGATATTATATTTATACCCATCTTTAGATAAATCTATACTTCATTTTAAATGAAGAAAATGTTGACAAGATGTTACGAAAATAAGTCTCATTGCTACTATCCTGCTATTTGATTAAAAGGATTTAAATTATCTTATTATTTTAGATTATTATTGCAAAGTTAGTACTCTTTGCAACTGAATTATTTAATATTTAAGAACCTGAGATTATTATTACTATTCATTATTATTGTTTGTAGAATGTAACAATGAATTATCAATCAACCATTAGTCTATTCACATCTTGTAAAATAATGTATTAATTACTGTGTGATTAGTCTATGAGAGGATTTATTTAGTCATTGTGCACTTAGCCTATAAAAGGACTTTATGTTATATGTTTATTTAATGCATTAGAGTTATTGTACTGATTTAGACCTGGGTGTAGATCTACACTTTATTTTATGGTTGCTTGGTTGACTTTTTGAAGGTTACATTTGTGGATTTTGGCTTGGCTTTAGAGCAGTCATAAAGTACCAATCAATTGCAGGTTACAAAATATATATGGAAGAAATGATGAAGATAGGTGTAAAAAATTGCGATCTGGGCCAACTAATGAGTTCTGGTTCAGCATGAAATATGCATATTGAAGATCATTTATCTTTTTCATATGTCTTTGATCATATGTTTCAGTAATGTGAGATGGAATTGTATTTAATAAAAAAATAAATAAAACTGATGGGTTTTTTTCTAGAAATAATGTGAATATGAAGCTGAATTATAACATGTGATACACAGATTGTTTGACAAAGTGTATGTTCCTAATATATGTATGGAGTAAGATGTTGCTCTGACTTCTGGGTTGATGGGTGGTTATGATAGAATTGCAAACATGATATAACTCACTGGAAGCTTCAGTTATTTCCTGTGCAGTTACATGTAATCTGAGTTACTTGCTTATTATTTACATATAAAATGAATTTTCATTTCATATTTACTGATTGTTCAAACTAAAGCTTTGCTTTGATCTTATAAATATAATGCAGTGATTGTATACCCTCCAAAAGGTGTTAAAAGTAAATGCACCCCCACCTTATATGAAAATTATCAAACAGTCAACATAGATAAAAAATTCAGGTATAAATACCTCTATTCCATTGCAGATACATTATCCATTAAGTAAAATAAAAAAAAATCTATATATTAGGGCTAGGAATAATGTCTAATTTGATAAATGATTAGTAACAGTTAATAATATATTTCCATAAAGTGGTTTGAATCCATGTTGTACTGCAAAAAAATTGAAACATATATATATATACATTGAACAAATGATGAAGATATGTGTAAGAGATTGTTGTGATCTGGGCCAACTAATAAGTGCTGGTTCAGCACTAAATGCACATCCTAGGGATCATTTATCTCTTTCACATCTTTCTTTGATAATATGTTTCAATAATGTGAGATGGAATTGTATTTAATAATAATAAAAACATATTATAAAAATAATAATATGTTTGGGACTTTTCTAAAAATGAGTATATGAAGTCAAATTGTAAAATGTGCTATATGAATTGCTTGACAAGGTGTATGTTTCTAATGTATCTATGATGTGAGAGGTTGGTCTGACTTCTCAGTTGATAAAGATGATTGTGATAGAATTACAAATATGATATAACTGATTGGAAGCTTCAGTTACTTCCTGTTCAGTTACAATTAACAATATAGAATTTACATCTGAGATGAAACATTTTAACATGTCTAGGTTTTGATAAATATATTAATTAATAATATGGATTAAATCAATAAAAAGCACTATGTTAAAATGCAAAGCAGGAGAAAAATCAAAATAGATAAATTGAGATAATATAAGTATAAAAAATAGTACACTTAATGTCATGTTTAAGCAATGATTTTTCTGGATAAGAATTTAAAAAATATATATTTATTGTATCCTGTCCATCCCTCTTATATGTATTTAATGGATACTGTGCTATACATGAGGGGTCAGAGTGACTTCAGGTCAACATGGGCATGGCAATAATATTAGCATCAGCATGGGATTTGAGTTTTCATCATCAGATTTTCAATGATATGGATGGCTGAAAAGTTGGAGGTTGTAGTGGTTTGAAGCCTGTCCATTAAAGTATGAAGATTTGCTATCTTAATATAAACTGAGCATTGATTATATATATGTGTGAGATGATAGTCTGGACCAACTGATGAGTGCTGGTTTAGCATGAAATACGTATATTGGTGATTATTAATCTTTTCTACATGGGTGTGGCATGTGTATCAGTTGTATGAGATAGTGTGGATAGTTGAAGGGTGTTTGAAAATCTGAGTTCAAATTCTCTATACTTATTAAATCCAATCTAAATTATTTATATATATTACCAAGTAAAAAGTCATAGCATATTATCTACCTTGTTCTAAGAATATGAAGAACCACACAGGCATTGTGTGAATTAAAATGTTAATGTAATCTCTAGTAGCACTTGAAAATTTATTGACTGATTAAAAAAGACAAGCTGTTGTACAAAATATATACATATTTGTAATTCCCTTCTGATAAATTACATTTGGAAGTAAAACCTATTTTGAAATAATTCATAAAATATTTTATTTTTGAATATTGTAATAGCTGGTATTCATTCTATCATTTTAAAAATAGGACTGCGTAGAAAAGTAGAATTCATGCTTTTAACTTCAACTTACATTTTAATATTCAACATTATTTTTATGTGGGTGTGGTAATGGAATGCTGATTTTCTAGAAATTATTAAAATTTACATTACAAATAGAAAAAAGGGGCAAATTTTCAAAAATAGACAAGGTGCAACTAAAGTATTTTAATCGCTGCTTTATGTTAGATTTTACTATTTCATCAAGACAAAAACCAACTTTTTTTTTTTTTAAGGGAAAAGCCAAGCTAAAATGTCAGTAGTGGCTTGTCTAAATTTCATTTTTTTGTTTTATACAATATAAACATGTAATATAAAAAAGCTTATTTATTGAAACTATTAAAAAGAAATCGAAATTTCTACCAAATAAATTAATTAGTTACCGAATGTTATATATATATACTATTTTCAGAAACATACATAACACATATTTAAAATATCAGAGAAAGCTTTTATATGAAACTATTGAGAGAGAGAAAAAAACTTTAATCCTGGTTGATTAATCTCCCCATTTCTTTAATCTTTCAGATTTATTTCAGAAAGCAAAGTTAAAACTACTAAAACTTTACAATCACCCCCACCCCCCAATAATGCCCTTTTCCCTCCGTTCAAGATTTCATTATATTTAGTTCTTAAAATGAAAGTAATATTTAATTTGAGAGAGTAAAAAGTATTATATTGTTTCTGATACTGATCCTTCTAAAGTTTTTTAAAAAGAAACTAAAAGTTAATGTACTCATCAAAAAAAAAAAAAAGCATAATCATTCAGTCTAAATAGAAAAAATATATATATACAATTGTTAATAATGTTTTTCTGAAGGTTTGTGATGGTGTTCTAGCTATATTTTTATATTGGACTATTTTCGTCATCTAATATGTGTGTTGAATGTCTTTAGAAAAATTTATTTTTATTTAAATATTCCAAATGCATTCAACTGTTAGTAATATCACAGCAAACATGTTAGTATATGCACCAACTGATAGTAATATCACATCAAACAACTATTAGTAATATCACAGCAAACAGGTTAGTAAATGCACTAACTGTTTGTAATACCACAGCAAACAGGTTTACTAACCTGTCTAACAGTTGAATGCATTTAGAATATTTAAATAAAATTAAACTTTTCTAAAGACATTCAACGCACATATTAGATGATGGAAATAGTGCTATATCAAAATACAATTGTTAATAATAATTGTAGCATCATATATAGGGTTGGGCAATCATGACAATTAGAACAGGACTTATATTTTAGATGTGCCATAAAATATTATTTAATAATTTTGCTGAACCTAGAGCTGATATTGCAGACTCAACATAATATTTTTTAAAAAACTATTAATTCTCAAGGATTAAAAAATACTAGACAAATATTTTTGAGCAAGTATTAAAATGATGCTTTTTTTTTTCTGTTACAACTTCATAAATTTAGTTTCATTTAAATCATTTGCTATATACAGTAAATGGCAAACTCTATAATTCATGTTCCATGGATTGCAGCTGTCACTTTCGTGCTCAAACTTTTAATGAACTCCTGGAACTAAACTATTCGATTTTTTAATTCACTAATAAATAAGATATAAGTTAATAAAATAAAAATCTTTGCAACAGATAATAATATTGTTCTTTGTTTTTATTATTTAAAAAATAAAACTGTGCACATTAACTCAACTATAAATGTTCTTCATTTAACAAGATATAATTATACAGTAATACATTTACATAATAAATATAATTATAATCAGTGTTTGTACCAAACATTAAGTTAAAGAAAAAAAAATCGTATGGCTGTTTTTGATCAATCTAAAAAAATAAAACTATTAAAAAAAACCCGTGTTTGTTGAAGATGTCATGTATGCAATATTAAAAACACACACACACACACACACACTGAATAAGAATATCAACTCAATAGCACTGGAAAACATTAAATAACTTGTTTTCAGCCAAGTATTTAAATAATAGAAAAAGAAATAAATTTTGTATTAAAATTTTATAAATATATTTTTATTCAATTTACTAGTAAATTTAGCACAAGTTTCAAGATGGTATAATATTATGTTTACATTGAAAAATTAACTAGGTGAAATTTTAAGTTAATTTTTTATCTATTTTTTAAATCCTATTTTTATAATAATGTAAAATGATCCACAAACCCATGTATAGATTTATTCACTGTGTCAAGTGAAGTGCGATATTTTTTTTTTTTTTACAGAGATAATTAACTAATTATTACACATACATATTATAATGAAATAGTGCCTCAAAATGTGTGAAGTAAGATAAAACTGAAACGCTAAAATATATTACGTTCAAAAGGTGACAAGCAATGATCACACTTGCTAATGTCTAGGTCAGTGGTGGTGAACCTTTTTATGTGTGCATGTCAAAAACTTCCAAAAAATATATTTATTAAATGATTCGCGTGCCATAGAGTTATTAAATCAAAATATAAACAAAATAATAATTAAACAAAATTTCTAAATTATTAAGCTAAATGCATGTGCACGATATTTATTTAGAAGAGCAGTAATTAAAACAAAATTTTAGAAATAAACATATAACATCAACATAAATAGATATTATTTAATGAGATTTTTGCTGCTGTACATTGGATGCCAAATATTCCGGTTCATATTTTGTCATTTTTCATATTGTACATACTAAACTAGATTCATCTGTCATTCTATCTCTCAACTGTCTTTAATGAAATTCGTTTCTGAAACAATGATTCACATGAATATGCAGAAGAGGAAATTGATAATATAGCGGTCGCTATTTTTTTAAAACAATCAAATATTTCAGGAATAGCATTCAGAGCAGTCAATAGTTCGTCTTCACCATTCTTTTTACATATATCCACTAATCAATCGCACTAAACAAACAGTAAATGATTTTGGTTTTTAAATAAGAAGACTTTCAAATATGTACGCGTTGGACACTAATAACTTTTTAGTAAGACATTTGAAAGCAAAAAAAAATGTGATTTGCGATCTTAATGAAATGATGGCATTACTATTTTTTGTAAACAATCAAATATTTCAGGAATAGCATCCTGGGCAGTCAATAGTTTCTCTTCACCATTCTTTTTACACATATCTACTAATCGATCGCACTAAACAAACAGTAAATGGTTTTGGTTTTTAAATAATGAGACATTAAAATATGTTGAGCTGGACACTAACAACTTTTTAGAACGACATTTGAAAGCAAAAAAATGTAATTCGCGCTTAATGAAATGATGGCATTACACAAAAAAATTGTTAGTTAAAATACGCATAAATGAATTTAATATTGAAATAATATATATAAAAAGACATTAACTATACTATGACTTTCACACTGATAAGTTTTAAGAATGACATTCCCAATCCAAAAAAAAAAAATGTGATTCTCGATTTTAATGAAATGACGCCATTACACAAAAAACAATGTTACTAAATAAATGATTTTGTTTTTTAAATAATATTTATAAAAACACATTAAGTATACTCATACGATATTTACCATGTAATATATAACAATAATTGTCACCTTGAAACAAAACACTTAATATTACCACAGAAAATGGAGATCTCTACTAAAAAATTTCTCTCCGAAAATGTAGCATGTGATTGCAGAGTATGCTGGGATTTTCAACAGAAATGCTAATAAATGTATTTTTTTATTATAAACAACTTAACCCCCCCCCCCAAAAAAAAAAAAAACCACACAAAAAATACATATTAATTATGAGACTTTTATTAGGTTTTTATCCTGGTGGAACCATTTCTTTTATATTATTAAGTATGGCAGAAAGAAATCTGGACAATAACTGAAAATGTCGAAATATTACACACAAAAAAGACCGTGTTGAGAAAGATAAAAACACATTTCCACATGTATATTCACCGAGTTTATTTCCTTTCACTTTGACATCATCGCAACATTACACATTTGTTGTGGGTGTGAAAAGGCCTCCTATCTCCCCTACATTGCAGCTCTAATTAACTTATTCGTCAAAAAATTTCTGTTTCGATATAGAACTGGATTGAAAATCGACTGATTGCATTTCCATATCTTTCAAATTAAGCCACTCAAAAATTTCTAACTTGAGACTATCCATTGACATTATGTCTGGGCATAAAATAAATTTTGATATTTCTGAAAATTGTCTGAACTGTGTAAATCTTAAAGAAAATACATCAATTATCGATTGAATAACAGCACAAAAATCTTGTGTCAATTTTACTTAATCTGGTTTCTCATAAGATTCTAAATTAGTCAAGATTTTTTTTAGATTTGGAAAATAATTGAAGATGTAAAAAATGACATCATGGTTAAAAATTTACTTCAAATATTTTGATGAAATCAAATAAGGTAACAATTGTCTTATTATAACCTTGTAGTTTCACATTTAATTCATTTAGATGTAGACACATATCAGTAAAAAAATATTAATTTTGAAAGCCATTCAGCATCTATTAATTCATTATAATTTTCAATGATTGTCTCATTATATAAAAACAATATAATTTCTTTTAAACACCCAATGAATCTTTGAAGAATTTTTACTCAACTTAACCATTGGACATTGTTGTACATAAGTAAATCATACTAAACTGAGTTTACCTCACTCATTGTGTACATACAAAATTGATTAACTTAGTCACAATGCTCACAGCATCATCCAGTGGCTTAAAGCTGGCCTTCATGCATAAAACCTGCTGCTGTATAATGCAATGAAAACCCACAATTGAATGTTCAATACAGTTGGTAAATAAATTGAGAAAACTATTTTTTTTTTCCAATCACAAACACCATCTATAGTTACTGATACAATTTTGGCAACATTTATGTTACAAATATCTATTTCTTTTATTGTTGTTACTAATGAGGTTAAACTGATCAATTCTTTGATATTATTCACAACCCAATAGCAAATAAAAATAGCCAAACGAGCTAATCCATTTATCTCTGTACTTAAATCAAGGCAGAGACAAATTAAACTATAGAAGATTTTATATCTCTTTTTTGTTGGTAAATTGTGTTGTTAGCCATTTGCAGGATTCTTTCTTTAACTGTATTTCTAACCAATGATAAATTTTTTATGCTCTGAATAATTTTTACTTTGTTTTCAAAATCTTCAAAAAGAACTGGTGCACATTTCACTGTAAGTAAAAAAAAAATTAGAACAATAAAAACGAAATGTTTGCATAATCAGTTTATGAGTATATATACTTTACAACATTATATAAATATTATAAATGTAAATTCTATATAGAATTTTTTTTTTTTTACTTTGACCATAATATTAACTGATGAGAAATGTAAATAAACTATACAAGCTGATATTTTTCATTTTCTCTAAAATATTCCAGCATTAAAAAAAAATCATCTAAGCACTACAAATTTTGGATATTATTTTTAAAAAATGGCAAAGTTCATGATGTAAATGGAAATGATTTTTATGAGCAAATTAATATTTTTTTTGTCACTAAATGATTCAATAAGACTAAAAGTATACTCCATTTATTCTGCCCAGAACAATATCCCATCTATTGATTACTCAAGATTAGAGAAGATAGTTTTGAGGCAAAGTAAATGAAATGAATTGCTGCTTCTATTGCAGATATTAAAAATAAGCAGAGAAAATTGTGACTATTGTTATTTGTGTCGCAATAATTTACCTCTTGCAATTCCTTTATAATATTTAATTATTATACATAAGATTTATGAATCTTTATCAAATTTACATATAGCTTAAAAAAATTATTAATATTTTTTTTGATTTCTGACTGCTTCAATAGAAAGAAGCTTTCTAAGTTAAAATTAATTTTAAAATATCTATATAAACTACAATATCTTAAAAGAAACATTGTCAAACTTAACATTTTTATTGAATGAACATAATATTGTGAAAATCTATACTTTAAAATCATAATTCACAATTTTTCTGACACAAATGCAAAATAAATAAATAAATAAATTTTATTAGGCCATCACCAATCATTAGAAGTCATATTATTTTGAATACATTGTTGAATAGATTTTTAGTTATGTAGATACATATCCACATAGTGTGGATAAGTTCCTTTTAGGTAGATATTTTTTGATTATCACATTTTTTCACCTGCAATGTTACCTTTTTATTTTTACATCAAAGGGGCCCATTATGCAACTGAATAAAGGATTCTACTCAGTTTTTGTCCAAGGCCCCATAAATACTAGGGACAGTATTAATAATCTGCTAATGATTATCACTTCTTAAACTCAATTTATTTTATTAATTATGTGAAAAAACATTAGAATCGTTACAAATACAATACATTTGTAACAAAAACATTTTATTATTTAACTAATTTTTTGAATTTATAATATTCTAAAAAAATTACTTTTGCAATATTTTTTTAAAAAAAAACTATTATAAAAAAATAGGCTTAGAAAACAGATGCATATAAAAGTTGTTAAATAAATATACAAACAAAATGAAACATCATTACGTTTCTAATTTGTTTAATACTTTATCTAATAACATTATAACAAATTAAAATCAAAGAGTACAATATATTGGAAATACCAATAATTTAACTTATATATTAAAAACTGTCTAACGATATACTAGTAATTATAAGTAAAGTAAAAATTTATATAATATTACAATATTAGTAAAAAAACAACAACAATATTTTATTAAAATTCTTCCACAGCCATGGTTTCATTTATTAACAAATAGATTTTTGCAAGTGAAATTCAATCTCATGAAGGCATCCTTTGACATTAAAGGAAGTTGGTTTTTGAAGTGAATGATGAGAAGGCTATCATGTTTTGTATATATATGTTGTATGTTTAGTTGAATTTCACTTGCAAAAGCCTATTTTTTAATAGATGAAACCATGGTTGTGGAAGAATTTTAATACAATTTTGGTTTTTGGTTACGTACTGTAATGTATAATAAATGACGTAAGCAATACTTTTATACACACACACATATATATATATATAATCGTTTTAAATAATTCATCTGTTCGTTCGCTTGTTTTTTTATATTATCTGTATTTAAAACTACTAACTGGCTATTTGTCTTAAATTGTAAATATGATATATAAGTTGTATTCTGATAGTAAGAATCTTGCTACATAAAATAAAATTTCGAACTTAATATAATAAAAATGAAATTTTTGATAAATATGTTTTAATTGTTTAATAAAATTAAAATAAAAAAGGCAATCTATTGAAAAACAAGACACTGCTAATAAACATGGATTTAAGCTTCTACATAAATATTTTCCTGCAGTCATCTATCCAAAGATAAGCAATTCTGATTTTTTAACTGAATATGTAAAGTGTATAACATATCAAACCTAACTGATAACTGTCTTATTTTAAGACCTACAGAATCTTCGCATCACCTGAAAAAAATTCTATACAGATATAACATTATTGATAAGAGAAAAATACAAACTCCTGAAGATATCAATTTTCATTTGTTTCCCAAGATGTCAGTTTTATTTTACAGATAAATCTCATATACTTTCCCATAAATCATGCTTTTTTTTTTTTAATTTCAAGACCTAGTTACACCTAAAAAATCATTATAACATATTCCAATTAAAATAACTTTGGGAAAGAAAACAATTAGAAATCTATTAGTCATTTCCTCAATTTATCAAAAAAATAATGGCAAATTGCTAGTCCATCATTGAAGATTTAACTGCTTCCATTAGTTGATTAATATTATCTATTTTAAGACTAGTCCCTATGTTCATTTCAGAAAAAACTTCAGTTCATATAAATTAAATAATTTTGTAGTAGTATTGTATATTGTAAATTTTATTTCTCCAATTCCTAATTGGGGTTCCACAGTACCCTGGAATACCATAAACATTTCCTAATGGTATCAAATACAAGTGCATTTTAACATCATTAATTAACGAATAAACATAAACTTACCAACAATAAAATATGATGTCTCTCACATAACTATTAATTAGAAAGTAAACCAATTTTTAAAAAAAGTGTTTTCCTCAAGGTATCATGGGGTATGTAGAGCGATAGCAAAAGTGTCACAACAATGAAAAGTTGGGAAAAACAGCAGTAAGTTATAACAAATAGTTAAACATTGTTTATATACTATGTTTTTTTTTAAAATGTATTCTTTTATGGTTATAGTATTTATTAAAATGAAGGTAAAGCATATCTGAAAGTATTTAGTTTTTTTCTTTAATTTTTTGCTATAATTTACTTGTTTTAATATAATAAGTGTTTTTTGAATTAATTATTTAGGAAATTAATTATGATTATAAAATATTAGATAAAAATAATGAAATTACTCCTGAGAATATAACATATGTTTTATGGCTTACTTGAAAAAGTATATGTTCTTCATGTATCTAGAGTGTGGAAGGTTCATCTGATTTCTGGACTGATGGATGATTGTGATAGGATTGAGTTAAAGATGAATGATGCATCAATAAAATCAAAACTTACAAATATTTGGAATTGTATTGTAAATAACATGATAGAAAAATACCACTAACTTTTTAAAATTTGAATTAAACAAAACATTTCACCTATGATAAAGTCAATTACATTAATAGTAAACTTTGATGCATTAGTAACACTTAAAATATCTGTTAGTGATAACCATTTAGCCATATATATATATATATATATATATATATATATATATATATATATATATATATATATATATATATATATATATATATATATATATATATATATATATATATATATAAAGTAAATTATGAAAAGAAATGTAAGATAGCCATGGATCACTAGAAAAGAATGGGTTAATAAAATTGTATAAGCTAAATCTTTTCAACATATTGGTTATTACTGAAACAAAATTCAGCCAAACAAAAAGTCTAAATATGTTGAATATAAGATCATTTTGAAATATATCACTTTTCTTAATAATACAGTAGTTAAGGGCATAGCTATACTAATAATTAAAGAGATTACCAGTCTAATAATAACAACTATAATAATTATATAAGTTCTTCAGGATATCATGTGACATTCAAACATCAAACATATCAGGTCAATTTTCAATCCAAAAATGTTTAGTTTTCAAGTCCATTACTGCACCACACCGCTAAACTATACAGATACTAATCTTATCATTGGGTTTTATTGAGTACATGTTATATGCTAATATAATACTTGTTTTTCATTTCAAAATATAAATGTGCTATGATAATGATGATCATGAAAAAATATTTCTATGACTCCAGATCATTTAAAAGAACAACCAAGAGACTTGATAACATTATATTATTTTCTGCCAGTTTAATGTAAAGTTATTTTTTCTCCACCTTTTTAAAACAAAAATTATTGCTCAAAGGAAGAACTTACGTATACTTGCAACCTTTTTAAAGACATATAATCACTTCCCTGAAGGTTTGTGATGATGGTGCTCTAGTTGTATTTTTATATTGGATTATTTCTATCATCTAATATGAGTATTGAATGTCTTTAGAAAAATTTAACTTTATTTTAATATTCCCAATACATTCAACTGTTCACATCAAACAGGTACTAACAGTTGAATGTATATGGAATATTTAAATAAATTCAAATTTTTCTAAAGGCATTCAAAACTTATATTAGATGATGGAAATAATCCAATATAAAAATACAAATATAATCATTTGTCACAGATATAATTATATTCTTAATTGAACATTTATTATCTTTGATTACTAAATTCTCTAGTGCATTGCACATACTAGAATTTTCATCAGGTTATAATGATTATGATATTTTCTAAATATCACCCTATTTAATCAAAAATAATGTTATTTCCATCACATAAAGCAGATGATATGCAGTACATGTATTTGTAGTGTGTTTCCATTCTTCGATAAAAAAAACTTCAACAAAAATGAATATTTAAAGTGCAGCAGCATATAGATTATGCTCTTTAAAAAGCAATTTACCTTCTTAAAAAAGATTCATGAAGACATCCCTTTAAGATTAAGAAATATTTTAGAACCACAAACCAGATTAGAACAATAATAATACATTATGTAAATCTAACAAACTATCAAATTAATGATATCTATAAAACAAGTTGACTCTTAATGACAAACACCTTTCTTAAGTCCTTTGATAAAATATGTAAACTCTGTGGAACCCAAAGTAAATTTATTCATATCATGGATTCATGACCACTTTTAGTGTCATAAAAAATGTATCATTACTAAATATTGCAATCAAATTCTATCATCAGCTATTAGCATTAAAAGCAATTAAATAAAAAAGAATCACTTTTAATATTCTAAGATTTATATGGTTTGAAAAATAACAATTTGTCTTCCAAAAACATAATTTCACTATGAAACTTTTATAAATATTGGTAAAAACATTAGGCATTTTCTCTTATCAACTCTTACATAGTAAGCTCCATATGTGCATTGTAAATCTTCATGACATGAAATCATAATAATAAGTAAAAAAAAACAAAAAAACAACTTAAATGTAATAATTACCTTAATTCAATTCTAAACTTCGTAAAATTATGAGATAAAGAGCAAACTACACATACTAAACAATTAAATGTAAAAAAAAATAAGTAAAAAATAGGATTGTAAATACAATATTTCTAAAACTATCATCATTATAAAAAATGTAAAAAACTAACATCAATTTAGCAATAAAATGACAAGTTAACCACACAAAAAAATAAATACATGGAATTAAATCACTTACAAAAAAAGAAGATTATTATCAACTTAAAAAGAAAAAAAAACCCATAAAATAAATCAATAATATAATGAGGAAAAGTGATTTCACTGAACTTGGAGGGATGATGAATAAGTTATTATAATCATTATAATCCAATCAATTTATGTATTTTTTTTGTTAGTGTAAAAATAACAATTTGATTTGCCTGTAAAGTTATTTATAAAAAAAAATAAATACTTATATTTAGTTTAAATAGACATATACAATTCAATATATTTACAAAGACAATGAGCAATTAGACTGTCATTACTTTTCATGTAAAAACAGTAATGTAAAAGCAATTAAATAAAAAAGAATCACTTTTAATATTCTAAGATTTATATGGTTTGAAAAATATATATAAATATAATTTTATATTTCAGATTCATCCATTTACACATAATTAACATTATATTCCAGTGACACATCAGCTACCTTTATAGACCACTATCGTTCAGTCATTAGTTGCTGTAATGCAGTCAAACTTTGATATAATACCAATTTAAAAGTCTTTAGAAAAGTTTACCTTTATTTAAATATTCTAAATACATTCAACTGTTAGTATATGCACAATGTTTCGAAAGGTATTATTCTCCCCTCTTATTCAGGTGTTACTGACCTGACTAGTGACAATACTAGCATGGGAATTGAAACTGGACCCTTAGATTCTTGAATATTGAATTTTAAGGTAACACTCTAACCAACTGAGCCATATAATAATGTGTATGCTATTACTAATAATTGAATATATTTGAAATATTTAAATAAAGTTAAATTTTTTTAGGCATTCAATACTCATATTAGATGATGAAAATAGTTCAACATATAAATACATTTATCTGTAGTATTCAATGAATTATCTAAAATTGTGTCCTGCAAATATAAGCATGGGTTTTATTCTTTAGTAAACTAGTTTACTAATTTATTTAATTATTAGTTTAATCATGTATTTGATATTTTATTTGTTTCAATCTTTTAACTGTATTCACTTATTTGTAAAAAAAAAAATTAAATATGAATTACTTGTAAGCAATTATTTATTTTGCAGAAAAGATATTAATATATTTTTTGGTCAAATAATATTTGCTAAACTCTAAATATTGTTTTGAAATTTTTATTACCATAATATGCATAGTATTTTGCTTTTAATATTTGTTAATTATCATTTTAGTAGATGCTAATAATTTGTTGGGATTTTTTGGATCAAATATTGATATTGGCTAAACTCTAAATATTGTTTTTGAAATTTTTATATATTTTTTCCATTTAACATAATATCCATAGTGCTTTGATTACAATAGTATTTTTTTTGTCATGTTTTTGTCTTGGTTTAATCATTTATTTTGCCACCCTACATTTCATAAATAGTTATTCATCTTGGCTTTTATGCAAGGATTCACAATAGTGATCATCAACAATTTGTACCCACTATTTTGATTTACAATCGATTATTCATTATAATGATCATGAAAATATATATACATTTGGCAGTCATTTTGTAACAGTGATGACATCATAGAATAGTTATTAAAATTTTGTTACCCCAAAAGTAAAAAGTGATTTTCATGCTGAAATTGTACAACACATATTTTATTTATAAAACACATTATAATGTTGCATTCAATATTTTGATTATCTTAAAATATGAAAATGAATAACCAGTATTTTATTTAATTTCCATCCATTGTTTTTATGAGACAATTAGTACTTCATTAATAATATATCCAAAATAAAGATTTTCATTGTTAATGACCACAGAAACAAAAAATAAAAAAGGTTCATTTAGCACATAAATATAAATCAATAGAGTACTATAAAAATAGTAAATTCGTTCAGCATAAAATTAAAACTATATAGTACATATATTAGCTAAAATATTCAGTCAATTAATTTTGAATTAAATTTTTTCTTTCAAATCAAAAATGCTACCATCACTAATCTAAAATACTTTCACTATAAAAAAGGATAGAGCAAAGAAGATAAAACGATTTCAGATTTATACAAATAATATAAAAATTACTAAACAGTAAATTAAAAATAACACTTATGTTGCTTCCTTGATTTTAAATTATCTCGTAATTCTTTTCAGATATTCAAAGCAATGGAAACATTATCCCGTGTATAAAAAAAGCAATAACCAGGAAAAAAATATAAATTACATTGGGCATAAAATTAAAAATAATTTTTGGTTATATGTACAGTCAATATTAAATTGTGTACACTATAAATATTAGTAAAATTTGAGACAATCAATTTTGGATTAAAATCTTTATAAATGTTTGTAGTATTTTGTAAAAATGGCAAAAATGTTTGTGCACTCTGGAAAAACTAGAATGTATTCGAGAGGTTGTTTTTAGATCGCGCACTGATAACTGTGGAATTTAATTAAGGCAATGACGTAATGGCAATTGACAATTCCAAGAAATATTTGCTGATTGCAAATATTTCTAGATAAGAGACATTACCTTACTGGACAGTGTATTGATTGATTGTTGCAGTTATCAGAAAGTGATAAAAAGATTGGGTAACAACTATGCAGGGCAGTAATTAGAGGACAACTCCAGTAGAGAGCAGTCATGCAGTATTTGAGTAGGCAGTTAGTTGAGTACAACTCCAGCAGAGATATCTCGTGTCAGTGCTTGCGGTTAATGACCAGCACCCAGTGGAAATGTAGTCCACGGGTGTAGCTGAAAGAGCCCACAGAGATGGGGAGACCACAGCGGAGATATTGAGAGCATTCGTTGCAGAGCATTCATTGCAGACCATTCATTGGAGAGCATTCGTTGCAGAGCATCAGTGACAAATCATTCGTTCCAGACCATTCGTAGGAGAGCATCCATTGCAGAGAATACAGAGTGTATTCAGAGCATTAGTTGCAGACCATTTCATTTGGAGAGCATCCACAGCAGAGCATTCATTGCAAGAGAACATCGTGGGAATTAAACATAGTTATTTGCTGACTGCACAGACTGGTGGATATAACACTGCTAATTTCAATTAAATCAAAAAATCATATTTGAATTGCATTGGGGGGGGGTGAGGATGATTTTATGCAAATAATATGTTGAAAATTCAATACAAATAAAGTGTATAAGATTAATGCCTTTATTTTTTACTTAAATAGCACATAACTCTGCCATCAAAACAAATTGCGCTATTCGACATATTGCTAAATCATTGCAAAAACATGATTACCATACTTTTTAAAATAGTAACATATCATATCCAAAAAACCCACTATAGCTATGATCTTTGTTTATAAAGATTAGCATGGTGTGCATTGTAGCAAAAGCTTTAAATATTGATTGCAATATGCAAACTCAAGATTTTTCACCCCATTTTTCAATACACTGATTTTTTTTTTTTTAAAGTTGAGTACCATAAAGTTTTTATAATCTATCATATGTTTATTTTGCCCTTGTTACACTAGTAATAAATAACAAGTCTTTATGGTCAATCAACTGATTTGTTATTAAAAATTTTTTTTAATTTTAATAATTTCATGTAAGTTAATACAAATTTTAAAAACTTCAGTATGGATTTTTTTTTCCAGCATAATGAAAAACAGTTGTGCTGAAGAATACAAAAAAGTGTTAGATGCTAGTTTAGTTTCACTTTATCAGTCTATTTTGCTGCACTTTTGGACAGTAGAAACACACTTTTTTTCCTAGTGATATTAACTGTTTTTTTTTTTTAAAGATTCTGCTTAAAGTCGTCTTAGCAACTAATATGACCATGAAAAAATCAAGAAAATCTTTGAGCTTGAAAACCAAATTTGATAATGATGAGTGGTGAATGGGTCACAGAAAATAACAATTTTAAACTGTTTGGTTTTTTTTTTACATAGATTTAAGTTGCATTACCATACATACTTAAATACATATTTTAAGTGAATATTGCATAATACACACAGCACAATTTACACAAACATATAACGTTTGTTAAGGATATTTAAAATTTTTATATATGCTTGATAAGTTATTTTTGTAACATAATATTTCCAACTTATAGTGTAATTTTTTTAGCTGGAGTAATCAGCAATTTTTTTCCCCATAGACAACTATTATAAATGCTTATTTTGCATATGATATTCTTACTTAACAATGAGTTTTGGGAGATTAATTGCCCTGCTACGCAGAGTAAAGATATATTTGCTTTTACATTAGTTTAATAATTAATTTTGGAAACAAAAGATGAACAGTAACTTTCTGCTTTGTCTTTTTTTTTTTAAATTTTTCAATGAAAATAGATATTTTATGTAAAATGGACAACATATCTGAAACAGTTTATAGGTATGGTGGGAATAATGTTGAAGGTTGATTATCACTTGGTTGTAACACTAATATTTCCGTGCTCTCCCTTGAGTATTGAAAATGACGTAGAGCTCTTACTGAAATGACATTGTAAAATCTGTTAAAATATTGAAGCATTTTTATATTATAAAAAATATAATTAATAAAAAGTCATTGATAAGTAGAAGTTTATTTCACGTACAAACACATAAGCACATGTAAATATTAGCAATATATATATACATTTTTACGGATATATAATTTTTATTTACTTTTTAAAACAATCCTATTTAAATTCTAAATAAAATATCAATTTGTAAAAGATAAAAAATGAATCCAAAAATCAATCTGATATTTGGAAGTCAAAAAAACAACAACAATAACTTAAAGGTGACATTTTCCTTTATTTTATTTTTTTAAAATTATTTTTCGATATTACAAAAAGATTTAACATAAAAAAATCCATTTCTAGATTGGTCTCTGCAAGATAATAGAAACTGCTTTTGTTAAAGATTATGAAATTGGCCTTATCCAAGCTAATGGCTAATCAGTTTCCTGGAAGTTATAATCTCTCAAGTGAGAGAACCATTATACTGAACTCACTTTGAAAACTTATTATAATGGTATAACTTTATAAATTTAAGCCTAAAGTAATATTTGAATAAATAATATGTCGAGGGAAAATGTTTAATAAACACCTTCCACTAATATAATTCAGTTTTAAATAATGATCTTTTAAATAATTTTGTTTTATTAAATAAATGGAGATAGAAACTTCTATTATTTTTTTTGATTTTTTTTTAAAAGTGCAGAGGAAATAGTATAATACATTTTGAAGATAAAAAAAAAATAGATCACTGCAAAAAAATAAATAAATATATGATTTATATATGGATGCATATATACATGCATATGTAATAAAAAAGCGATAATTGAATCGTATTTTAAAATAATGAGGCAAGTCTATAGATTACTTATATAAACTAACCTTTATTTTTTTTATTATACAGAAAAATAAAATGATTAATTTGATTTTTGTTTTAAGATATATTTCAGGTAGTTGTGATAAAATTTTAAATTTGAATTGATTAAAATTAAAAATAAGAACATCTTGGATTCTGGATTTGTTATATAATGATGATTGTCCTATTTTTGTCATTTCAAAAAATGATCTACAGAATGTACTTAGTGTTTGAATGAAACACATAATGAAGTTGTTTTCACCAAACTCAAGTTCTTTATCAGCCAAATGTTGGAAGAAAAATCCTCAGCAACTTTTAGCTTGGATGGTTATCAACTTGAGAATATAAGCCAAATTAAATACCTGGGTAGTTTTATATGTAGAAAGCTGGACTTAGATGTTGTGCTACAACAGATTCCAACGAGCTACTATTGCTTATAAAAAATTAAAAGATAGGTATTTCATCATAAGAAAACAATTATTGCTATTAAATAAGATGCATATACAACAGTTATTTACCTGATTTAATGTATGAAAGTAAGACTCAGATACCCTACTGACACAATGAAAAGACATTTCTCTTAAAAATTCTCTATAAAATTTTAAAAATATAATGAACAATTCAAGATTTAGTTTTATGATGAACTTGAGTATGGTTTTCATGGAAGAAATAGATCCCATTTATGTTATAAAAATTATATATTCTAAAGAAGGACATAACTGATTGGAAATATATGGCAGAGAATAAAATATATTGGAAAAGTACAATTAGACATAATATTAAAGTATTTCAGAAATATTTTTTTTCTACTCAAGATATATATGAATCTATATGTCTTTCACAGATTGGTTTGTATAATCATTATAAAAAATGCATATCTAGTGCAGTTTATTTTAACCTTTTTTCCCTATTCTTCCAATCAAAATGACTATACTCATATATTAATGCTTGAAGCTAATGATGATATTTCAGATATAGATAATAAATTTTAATGTGTTTATATACAATCCCAATAATCTAATTCTCACAAGCAGAAAAACAAATTATTATCCCATCATAAAGATAACTTATAATATATGTTGAATAATTAAATAGCATAAAATTCAGGATTGTAGAATATAAAGTATTATATTAATTAAAAACATCTATATAAATAAAATATTTTTTCAAAGTATATTTCATATGTAAACTATTCTCTATATATTTGTCAGCTTACATGGGAGCATACTATGTTAGTACTCCACATATAATAATTTAGTTACGTTCAGTCAAGGGTGTATAGGAATGATGATATAATCATAACTTTGTTTGCATTGTTGCTTTCAAATGCAAGTTTTTGGCTGAAATAGTATAACTTTTGGTATTACAACATAATAAAACACTTTATCAGATAATTTTTCTGTGCATTAAAACAAAAAATTATAAAATATTGATATATTAAGGAGCATTACACTATAATCCAAGGTTTTATTTATTATAATAATAAAAAAATATTTCAAAAGAAATAGTAAAAATGCAATAAAATTAATAATACTATAATTGGTTTTGTTTGTTTTCATTTAAAATTAAACCTAAGATGATCAATTTTAGTTCAATCCTATTAATAATATTTGAAATATTAGTAGTTTTTTAAAACTACATTTTTCAGGGCATTGTGTGAGCTGAACTTATTTTATATATATAAAATAAAAAATAGAAAGTAAAAACAAATAAATTCAGATTATCCAACTTCTATTTTAAATTATTAGTTTATTTTATTTAATTTTTTTAGAAAAGAAAATACAGTTCAAGTATATTATTAATTAAATATTTACTTCATTAGCATGTAATCTCTCTCTCTCTCTCTCTCTCTCTCTCTCTCTATCTCTCTATCTCTCTCTCTATCTATCTATCTATCTATCTATCTATCTATCTATCTATCTATCTATCTATCTATCTATCTATCTATATATATATATATATATATATATATATATATATATATATATATATTGTTTATTGTATATTAAATACAGTTCATGTGCTAAGCATAAAATGTTTCTTCTGTTTTGCATAAGATATGATAGTAATTTGACCACAAAAACTTCCACCACTGGTAAAATGGAAAAGATGAATAGCCTAAAACCTTCCCAGAGACTTGTAAGTTGATGTTGACTTTATTTTTGCACATGAGGTATGCAAATAACTGGATCCACTATATAAATATTATATATAGCATAACTTCTAAAGAAATAATGGAAAAGGCCTAATATTGTAAAGAAATTAAATACCTGAAGATTACATATATATGATTATAAAAATTTGAAATCTGTTTGGATACATATATTTCTGCAATATTGCTATTATTAATCATATATGCATGAGATTGTCAAAAGATAAAACAGAAAGCATCTTAATATAAATAAATAAATAAAATAATGTTTAAATAATTTCCTACTGTAATAATACCAAAATAAATAAATAAATGAATGAATGATATCAGATTGGAAAAAAAATAAAATTGCATACATAAAATATAATACTATAACAATAATTAATATGTATTTCTTACAAAAAAACTATGGGAAAGAATGTCAAGCATTGGTGGTCGAGAGGTCAGTGACAGCGGCTTTACAAGCAGTTGTTCCGGGTTGGCAGGTTCCCTTCCTGGCTGATGCTATGACACATGAGAAAAAAAAAAGAATGTGCTTCTAGAGACCATGGGTCATGGTAATTTTATTCATCCTTCTTCTTTTCTAACTGAACTTTAATATATACGTACATTTATAATGATTTGTTCCAGTTACTTATATAACTACTGATGTCATGATACAATATTCATCACTTTATAAATGATAAATTATCTGCATGAATTACCTATTGAATATTTACACTATTTAAATAATTCTTAAGATTTTAGCAAAAATATACTTGATGATATTAAAATCCTATCCAATATTTAATATGTTTTTCAAATATTTTTTTCAGAAATATGTTCAAAGTGTATATGACAGTTGAAAATCCACATTGCCATATCAGTTTCAAAATTTTAAAGAACTCATTATCTACCCCTATATTTCAGAATTGTATATATATTCTAGCATACTATCCTTTAAATAATCTTATCAAATACAGTTTGTATTAAAAACTTAGCTCCAAATTTGTTCCTAAGTAAAATGACATTCAATACTTCTTTGTAATAAAGAACATATGCCCATTATTTGGAATTTTTAATTTTAGCCAAAAATAGTTTCAATTATTGTAAATTATATTTCCTTCAATGTTAATCAATTAAAGTACAAATGGACCCATTAATCACTAATTGCAAAAAAATATACAATTAAAATGTTTGTATAGTTAATAATCAGTATGCAAAATAATAATTTAAGAGGTATGGTATACATAAAAAGATATGAGATCAAAGTAAAATAAGCATATGAATACTCATCTTGTATGTATCTATATATTATTAGTTCATAACATAAACCAGCTCACAGATTAATGTATTTACAAAGCCATATATGATTATTTAATATTATTTTATGGTAAATTTTATTTATATGATTTAAAATTATTTTGGCTAGTTTTATTAAATAATACTTCAAAAAATACTGGTCTGTTTTATTAATCAATTAGGCCATGTAAACCTGATCAAAAACTTTTCCTACATGTTAGCATAAAATAAAACAGTTGTATAAAAAAAGATTAAACTAAAAATCAGTTAACATAACCATGACATCATATATGCAATTTTTTTCAAAACATTTTCACCCCTTAAGTTTTAAACAAATACTTCAATTTAAAATGTTTTATTGAACTAAAGCATTTTTTTGGAATATAACTGAAAATGAACATTAATTCATAAATTTTAATGTATTTGTTTAATACTTTCCTTGTGCATTTTTAAAAGAATCTTCTAATATCCAAAAATTGGCTAGTAATTAATGTTTTTTATTTTATTTTAATGAATAAATCTTTATTTGAATCAAATATAAGTTCAAAAATACAAATTTCTTAAAAATAATATTTCAACTTTGCAAATATAGAAGAAAAAAGTAATAAAGTGAAATATGTAAATATAATATTGTTTCATTTTTTGTTTTGGATGACAGTACTGTATTTGGAATAAAGTAAAATTTATTTAAACTCCATTTCTTATCACTAAAATAAATTTTTATATAGAATACATAAAGCAATAAACATTATCTTATAAAATTTAAAATTCCATGTATAAGCAGAAACATCCAATCTTATTGAGAGAGTTATTTTATGCTAATGACAATTTCCTGCTTAATATCATTATTACAGTTCCATTGACTTGGATTTTTTTTTTTAAAAAACAAACAAATTTATTCAAATAAAATCTTTATCTAAACATCATACTAGTATTAAAATTCATTTTTTTCATTTATTTGCATAAATAAAAATAAATATATGCATAAATAATGGTAAATGTACAACTTTCAATTTCAATTTTTAAAAAAATAAGAGCTCACACAAGTGAAATGACTATTTTGAAAACACAGGCTTTTCACATGAAAGAATGGATACTGACCTTTAATAAACATTTTCCTGTACAATATTGACATCTAGAAATTTTAGTTAAAATGAATATATCAATATTCATTTTAGTTTAAATTCTTACTGTCATGGCAAATAAATGCTATAAATAGTGCCAATTGAGCCAATTTAAATCAAGAGACTGCAGAGCCACAAAAAATCTGAAGCTTTATGAAGAAAAGAGTTTAAAATGTGCACTTTCATAATAATTATATCTTTCAAAATTAAAATAGAATATAAAGTGTTTTATAGCATTTTCAAATCAAATAAGTTTTAAATATTTGCTTTTTCCCCCCAAAATGGTAATGTAATAAATGCTTCTATCTAAACATTTTTAAAAAATTCAAAATAAATAATTATTATGTTATATCATTAAAAAATATTAAATTGTTGGCCATGTTGATGTGTGATGCTCTTTTGTGATATATTCAACAAATAAGTCATGTTTTAAATAAAATAATTAAAGTATAAAAATATAAATATTTTATTATAATATATATATACCTTTAGAAATAATATATATATGTACTTCTAAAAATAAATAAAAAATTAAAAATGTTTTAAATAATTTTTAAAATGGAACTTTCTCATTAAAAAAAAAATCTAAATAAAGCAATACTATTTATAGTCTGTATATAATCTCAAATTACAAATAAAAAACAAGTTAAACCTAAAGCTTGTATATTTATTAAATGTTGTATAAATAACATTTTAGATTAATAAGTTTTAACCCACTTTTCAGTTTAGATACATAATAGTTACTATTGATTTTTTTTTCTTCATAAAATTGTCTTTGCTACTGCATAAGTACAGCTTTTTTGATAAGTGCAAAAGATCCCATCTATAAATCAAAATTGTTAACTATAGCTTTATATTCTTATAGTGATAACCAGGACCCTGAAGTATCTCAGGGTGCACACTAAGTAATATAGCAGCACCACTATAAAACACCTCAAACAGTGTATAAACAGGGTTAATAAATATTAACTATAAATAAAGTTAACCTAATAGAGGTAAAAAAAAATTTTATAGTAAATCTTTTTAATGATTGTGTACTAAAAAAAAAAAAATAATAATTGTTTCTTCAACCACAACATGGGTTTTTAGACTTAACTTGAAATAAAAGATGGTTTTATTTCAAGTTAAATCTAAAAATCCCAATTGTGATTGAAGAAACAATTATTTTATTTCTTTTTTAATGAGCAGTCAATAAAAGCATTTAGTATAAAATAAAAAAATTATCTTTATTATTTTTAAATATTTGGTATTGACACAGTAAATGAAAATGTAAAACTATATTACTTGAAATTGACTGGACATTTATAATTGATATATATATATATATATATAGTCACAATTTAAAACATTGTACTTGTAAAATTTATAGAATATTATATATATCACTAGATATTTCTGCTATAAGCTAAAATGAGTATCCCTTATATATATATATATATTGAAACAGTTATGCTGTTACTCATATAGATATTCAAAAGACCCCCCCCCCATTTAAAAAACGTCTAGCGTGATTCAATCTAATTGGGAACGCAATAAAGCTGTAATTTGTTAAAAAAAAAAAGAAAAATCATATTTTTAATTTTGTGATTGATGGATTTAAATAAAATGTTAAGTTATCTTATTTTTTTTTATCTGTCTCAATAAAAAAAAGAAAAGAAATTAATTATCCAATCATTAAAAAGAAAAAAAGAAAAGATACTTGAGTTAAACTGAGGCAGTATTCAAATTAGGAACGTCGTCGGAAGAAAAGAACTTTTTTTTTCTCTCTCGTCTTACACAGAGAGGCAGAACATATTAAATTTTTTGTTTTGAAAAAAGTGTATTACTTAATTCTTTTGACACGTTAAAATATAATTTTAACGGAACGTTAAAATGGAAAAAGAAACCTTTGCTAGAGGAATTATGATAATAATGGGGTAATTTAGCGGCTTCATTCTCTCCACGCTATGCCATGACTCTCCATAAATGAAATAACCCGCCTTCTTTATGAATAAACTGGATTGTAAAACTGGAAGGTAATTATGTTATAAGAATATTAAAACATCTTTATCTTACGTTATAAAGTGAAGTTATGAAATAATTACATAGAATTTGTTTTATAAAATATTAAAACATCTTTATCATACGTTATAAAATGAAGTTATGAAATAACTACATAGAATTTGTTTTGTAAAATATTAGAACACGTTTATCATACGTTATAAAGTGAAGTTATGAAATAACTACATAGAAATTGTTTTATAAAATATTAAAACATCTTTATCATACGTTATAAAATGAAGTTATGAAATAACTACATAGAATTTGTTTTGTAAAATATTAGAACACGTTTATCATACGTTATAAAATGAAGTTATGAAATAATTACATAGAATTTGTTTTTTGTAAAATATGAAAACATCTTTATCATACGTTATAAAGTGACATTATGAAATAATTACATAGAATGTGTTTTATAAAATATTAAAACGTCTTTATCATACATTATAAAGTGACATTATGAAATAATTACATAGAATTTGTTTTATAAAATGTTAAAACGTCTTTATCATACGTTATAAAGTGAAGTTATGAAATAGCTACGCACAAATTTATTTATAAAAATATTTGAACGTATTTACTATATGAATTAGAAAAGCTTTAATTGCATATTACTTCTATCTAGGTAATGTAACAGAGTTTATGTATAAGAATATACTTCTATATTTGGCTAAATTATAAATGCCTCAATTATCAAATGATAAATGCTCTACAAACCAAGAATTGCTGAGTTCAAATGTCTACCAATTGGTAATAATTCATAAAATGATGAAATGCTGTATAAATCATAAATACTTGACTGCTTCTAAGCTTCTTATAATGTAACAGAGTTTATGTGTAAGAACATACTTCTATATTTGGCTAAATTATAAATGCCTCAATTATCAAATGATAAATGCTCTACAAACCAAGAATTGTTGAGTTCAAATATCTACCAATCAGTAATAATTCATAAAATGATGAAATGCTGTATAAACCATAAATGCTTGACTGCTTCAAAATGAATTATTGTATAAACCATAAATGCTTGACTGCTTCTAAGGTTCTTACCTTAAATGAATTCAAAATGAATTATTGTATAAACCATAAGTGCTTGACTGCTTCAAAATGAATTATTGTATAAACCATAAATGCTTGACTGCTTCTAAGGTTCTTACCTTAAATGAATTCAAAATGAATTATTGTATAAACCATAAGTGCTTGACTGCTTCAAAATGAATTATTGTATAAACCATAAATGCTTGACTGCTTCTAAGGTTCTTACCTTAAATGAATTCAAAATGAATTATTGTATAAACCATAAGTGCTTGACTGCTTCAAAATGAATTATTGTATAAACCATAAATGCTTGACTGCTTCTAAGGTTCTTACCTTAAATGAATTCAAAATGAATTATTGTATAAACTATAAGTGCTTGACTGCTTCAAAATGAATTATTGTATAAACCATAAATGCTTGACTGCTTCTAAGGTTCTTCTCTTAAATGAACAAATGAATTATTGTATAAACCATAAATGCTTGACTGCTTCAAAATGAATTATTGTATAAACCATAAATGCTTGACTGCTTCTAAGCTTCTTCTCATAAAGGAATACAAAAACAAACTATTGTTGAATTGGAATATTTCCAAGCTTCTTCTCATAAAGGAATACAAAAATGAACTATTGTTGAAGTAGGATGTTTCCAAGCTTCTTCTCATAAAGGAATTAATGAACTATTGTTGAATTAGAATATTCACAAGCTTCTTCCTATAAATAAATTCAAAATGAACTATTATTGAATTAGAATATTTCCAAGCTTCTTCTCATAAAGGAATTAATGAACTATTGTTGAATTAGAATATTCACAAGCTTCTTCCCATAAATGAATTCAAAATGAACTATTATTGAATTAGAATATTTCCAAGCTTCTTCTCATAGAGGAATTAATGAACTATTGTTGAAATTGCAAATTAATTGTTATTTAATAAATTTTTTTTTGTTACTAAAATTAAATTGGTTATCCAGTTATCCAGTTTTGTTTATTTATCGCATCACTCACCAATTATAGCACTGGTTCATGAGAATCTCATGTTCTCTGAGCTACGTCTGACATAACTTGACCTAGGCCAGTCAGGTTGTAGTGAGATGGAACTCTAATGGCGCTCTTTGGGAAACCAAACATAGAAATATTTAGATGTTTCCAGTCTCTATGTACTACATCCTCTGATGAGCAGGAAATATTGTTGTAGGGGGGCATTAACATCTGCATTAAGAATGTCAATTGATGGTTCCTTCCTGCAGCATGCTCATCAGAAAATTGTTACAACTGACATAATAAAACGGTTGTATGGCGGTCCGGTTACAATATATATATATATATATAACTGTCTTATATTAAATAGTATATTATTGGACTTTGTGAAGTTAGAAAAAAAGGTAAAAGTGGACATGTACTCTATTACAAAGGCACAAATATTGGAAGTACAAATGGAATAGGATTCATTATAAATAAAAGGTGAAAGAATAACATTGTGAATATTGATGGTATATCAGACAGAGTGGCAAGATTAGTTATTCAACTTAATAGCAGATACCAAATGCAGATAAATCAGGTTTATATCCCAAAAAGTTTGCATAGTGATGAAGTAGAAGATTTTTATATAGAAGTACAAAAGGCTTTTGACCAGAGTAAACAACATTTTAAAACTGTTATGGGAGACATTAATGCCACAATTGGTAAACAAATGAAAGATGAAAGAGCAGTAGGAAAATTTAGTTATAGTAATAGAAATGAGAGAAGACATAGACTTGTGGAGTTTGAAAAAAAGGAAAAGCTTTATATTAAGAATTTCTTTTTTTAAAAAAAAATGTTAAAAGAAAATGGTCATAAAGGCATCCAAATAAAGGCATAGCAGAATTGGATTATATTTTGACTAACAGGAAATCCATATTTCAAGACAGTAATGTTCTTAATAATTTTTTAACCCAGGAAAGTGATCATCGATTAGTAAGATGCAAGATACGCATTAAAGCAAAACTGGAGAGACAAAAATTATTTTTAAAAAATAATATTTACAGTTGATATTTCTAATCTTCTGAAACATTCTAATAATTTAAATTAGAACTTGCAAATCAGTTTCAAGTATTAGTAGATTTTGAACATAATTCAGATTTGAATGAAATCAATAGGATAATAACTGATACACTTTTAAAAACTACAACAAAGATAGCTGGTAAAAAAAAGCAACAATTAACCAATAAAATTGTTACCGAGACTAGAAAACTTATGAAGAATGAATATGAAAATATATAAAAATGATGCATTAAAAAGCATTGAATATCTCAACATTTTGTAAAATGGCATGAAGAGAGTTGATAATGATATAACAAAGTATAATTGTGAACTAGTAAGAAAAGCTGTAGAAGAGAATAAAAGTCTCAAGAGTGTAAAACAACATTTTGGTATTGGTAGAAAACTTATATTTGCAATAAGAAAGAAAGATGAAACTATTATTAAAAAGAGAGATGACATCATGACACAGATAGAAGAATTCTATCAAGAATTATATAGTAATAAAGAACAAGTACTCCATACATCTATTATATCTTCTAAATTGCCCAGAATTTCAAATGAAGAAGTGAAACATGCAATTAAATTTGTGAAGAAAAAAAAAGCTCCAAGTTAATGATGGAATTATATGCGATATATTAAAAGAAGCAGGTGAAGAATAAAAATTTTTTTGGGAAAGTCATATACTAAATGTCTACATGATAAAGATATACCAGATGAGTGGAAGAATGCAGTATTAATATTAATATTTAAAAAAGGTGATAAAGAAGATATTAAAAATTACAGACCTATCAGCCTTTTATCAGTTTTATACAAAATTTTAACCAAGGTAATTACAACTCATTTACAGAAAACATTGGATTTCCACCAACCAAGAGAACAAACTGGATTTAAAAGTGGTTTTAGTACAATAGATCATATCCATGTACTGAGAGAAATTATAGAAAAACCTAATAAACATAAGGTGCTAGTATGTTTTGGATCTGTAGATTATGAAAAGGCATTTGATTCTATAAGCATCTCTTCAGTAATTAAAGCATTGGATCATCAAGGTATAGACCCAGGATATTGTCATACTCTGATATATATATATATATATATATATATATATATATATATATATATATATAGGGTGCATATATATATGCTGCATTATATATATATATATATATAATGCAGCAGCAACAATTACATTAGATAATGATATAGGAAGGTTAACATTGAGAAGGGTGTAAGACATAATGCTTCTATATCTGCAAAACTTTTTATAGCAATGCTGCAAGAAATATTTTGTGGATTAAAATGGGAAGCTAAAGTAGTAAAAGTAAATGGAGATTATTTAAGTCATTTATATTTTGCAAATGATGTAGTTGTTTTTGCAAATAAAGTTTTACAGCTCCAGGAAATGTTGCAGGAATTATCAAATGAAAGTAAGAAAGTATGACTAAAGGTAAATGTTAAAAAGACTAAAGTAATGTTCAATGGAATTTTCTCAAATGATGAAAATAAAAATTGATTATGATGAGTTAGAAGAAGTTAACAACTACAAATACCTTGGTAAGATTATTACTACAATTGAAAACAAAAAGGATGAAATTAATCATAGAATTAAATTTGGTTGGAATGCTTTTGATAGAAATAACTTAATACTAAAAGAAAATATGCCTATGTGTTTGAAAAGAAAGGTTTTAATAAATGTGTCTTACAAGTTCTTACTTATGAATGTGAGACTTCGACACTTAATGGAAGAGCAATACAGAGACTTCAGCCCACTCAAAGAAATATGGAGAGATGCATGTTAGGAGTAACAAGAAAAGATCGACAAAGCAATATATATGGGTAAGAGAACAAAAAGATGTTACTGACATTGTTGAAAAAATTAAAAGACTGAAGTGGAATTGGGCTGGACATATTTCTGTAAGAGATAATAATATTTGTATAACTAAAATCTTAAACTGGATTTCAAAAGACTGTAAAAGACCCAGAAAAATGCCTCATGTGAGATGGATGGATGAAATAAAAAATTTGGAGGGGTGATGTGGAGAAGAGAGGTTAGTGATTGGAGAACATGGATTGAACTTGGAGAGACTTTTCATCCTGCAGTGAATTGATAATGTTTGATAATGATGAAGATGCTAGTTTAATGATGTTAGCTTCTGTTTAATTATTAAAAGACAATAAGAGTAACATTCCAATCTACATCCTTATAATATAATTGACTATTAATTTAATATTTATTAATCATTTTTTATCTGGTTCATATGTTGGAGTTCATTCTGCATTTTCATCAATGTTGGCCAGGATAACTTATGGGAAAAATAATTATTCCATTATATATATATATATATATATATATATATATATATATATAGGAGAAGGTTACTGTATATATATATATATATATATATATACAGTAACCTTCTCCTCTGATCATTGGACAATCAGGCCTACACATTTCTGGGTGCCATAATCGCATATAACCTTCATTCCCAATCAATCAATCAATCAAGCCACCACGTTTTGCAGCCTAATCCCAATTGTAACCCTCTCCTACATTGCTGTAATCATAAATAAATCATACCGCACATTTTAGGTACTATAATCTCCCCTGTAGCCTTTCCCACTAATCTAATTAGTCCAATTTACACATTTGGAAAACATATCTTTCTCTGTAACCTTCCTAGCTACAACTAATCTAGAATATATGCCTAAAATAAATGATAAACTAAAGATGACTTCTTTATTAGCTAAGCTCGCATGAAACTATAATCTTAGAGAAGATCACAAGGTGATTAATAATTTTTGGTCAAGCTAGCCTCAAAATCCACAAACAAGCAAACAAAGAAAAAAAATTATAAAATAAACTTCATATTTGTCAAACTAATAAATAAATAATAATTAGATCGATGGAATGAATATGAAATTAGAAGTATAAATTAGGCAATAAGTAAATGAGGATGTAAATGATTAAATGAATGATGCAAATAATTAAATAATAAAATAAAATGAGTCTGAGAATGAAGATGTGTAAAAGTTAATGGATGATTAAGATGAGAATGGAATAAGAGCAAATGAATGATGAGTGAATTAGGATAATGAATTAGGATGAAAAAAGAGAATAAAGAAAGATTGAAATGACAGATGAGAGGAATGATGATGATGATGAAAGATGATGTACAGAACTTTAGATTTGATATCGAATTAAATGATAATAAGACAATTAAATAAAATACAGATTCTAAGCTTACTAAGACCAGAATATTCACCATAAAGTCAAAACCAACAATACATTTCAGACAAAAGAAGTAATAGATACTTTAAAGTTTGGTTGACCTTATATCTCATGGTGAATGTAACACAATTCCACTCTAATTACAATAATTAACTGGATACAAATTTAACTTAAATTCAAATCCTATCACAAATCGATATAACTTATCCTTCTCAGGGTTCACATAGCTTAAAGGGTGATAGACAAGATACACTTGGGTCAGTGAGAGGGATTTTACCACTACCCAAGCATAACACACACAAAATAGCTCTTAATACTGAATTGAATTACTAAACCATATTCAATAATTTTAAATAAATTCCCTAGCTATGCTAAACTTTAAATTTCAATAAGTAAGAGTAATTTTTCAATAGCTAAAAGCAATAGCTTCCCAACTTTCTTTCTCCAATAATTAGAAACAAGGTGATCAAGACCAGTGAATGATAGATCTGTGGATTCAAATGAACTGATCAAACCAATATTAGGTTTTTAATCTTTTAGTATATCACTTAAACTAATATTCTTTAGGTTAGTCTGTTTAATTATTAAGTTAGGATGCCCTAGATATACTCATAAATTATAGGGCTTAATACAATTATTCTGATATACCTACATATAGTGACTTTTACAATATTGATTGATGACAATTTCCCTATAATCACAGGATATGTCAATAGCAATAACAATAATAATGTGTGGGGGTGTTGATTAGCAATAAGAATACTGACAACTAAATAAATTTTTAGCACAACAATATTTATTTACATTATGTACAAGTCTCTTTCAGACACATTGCACGAAACAAGATAAATCCATTCCAAAATTAGGGATGGACATTAATGATGTGGTAAGTAATGACCAACTAATATGACAAACATTTTGGATATGTTTCCCTATTATTCTATCAGGTAGACTAAGACAGTTAAACTTATTTGAGCTATCTTAGCATTGAAATTGCAAACAAAATGTATTAATATCCTTTGGATATATGCAACTTTTAAATGTAAAAAAAAAAACCCTCTAAATTACAATTTATTATATCAAACTGTAGCTGTTTGAGTTATTAGAATATGATAAGGGCAATTATCACATTCCAATACAAATAATAATCTATTATAATTTACTATATAAAAAAATTTCATTGCATTGATGTGGGGCAAACATCATCAGTTAAATGCACACATGACACCAAAAACATTCACTATGTCCACAACTTAACCATTTATTAATTAACTGATTTTACTAATTTATCAGTAAATATCTACTTGTTGAAAACCAATCCACATTGTCCATGTACACACCTTGCTCTTTTATGTAGAAGTTCTACAAACACTAGTAAGTTTTGGTTGGTCTGTTTATAAACTGATGAAGATTACACACCATCAGAAAGACACTATTTCAATTAGACAACACTATAGCTATATCAGTGTCCCATAATCTGATTTTTATCTTATCATTGCTATTCGATTTAAAAAACACTACAATTTATCATACATGGTGGAATATTAACTATATAACTTCTTGAGGGATCTAAATAAAGGAGGCTCTACAAAACAACATGAAAGTTGTATATCAAGAAACAACATAATAGTTGTATAAGAATATGGCCAATTCTGATACCTTTTCATAGGTATAAAAGTGTAGGCACTGCCTCTTCACTGGAAAACAGAATTCAGATCATGGGATCATCCTCTTTTAGGCTTAACTATGCTCTAAGCACTAACTCTTAATCAGCCCCAACAATATCATCCTCTCATATTAATCAACAATGGGGAATTTTCCATCATCCCATGTACAATATTAATTATTATTATATCTAAGGCTCTTATATGTAGCCCAAACCAATCCTAAAATCTATCACAAATTCTGATCAATACAATAGCAAGGTAAAACAACACTAATAATCTAAGTGGAAACATAAATATTCCATTGCACATTGCAGAAACTGTTAATGTTTTATAAACAGACCACCAATATCAGTAAAATAACCATTAATTATTTCAAAATAATAATTATATCTTTTATTATAGCAAGCCATGTACATGTAAACAAGGAGAATTAAACTACATTTTGTATTTAAAGTGCACATCTTCATTCATAAGTGAAATTAAGCAATAATAAAAAAAAATGCTTATTAAATTATTTTATATAATAGAACAATGGTATCATTATGTGTACAATTTAGACCAGTTTGGGTCTATTTGTTCCCCTCCTCAATATAATATTAACATCTGTTTTAGCAGTGAAAGAGATAAACATTTCTCCTTCTTACCAGATAAATAATATTTAACATTATGCTTTCCCTTCATTGGGAAAATAATATAAATATGGATAATAAATGTATATAACTTTATACACAGCTACATCATTACTTAGTATATTCTATACCGTGATATATATATATATATGTATAAAACTAATGTTTGAATAACACATGAAAGAAAAAAAATGCATTACAATATTATATATATAGCAATTAACAAACTAAACAAACATTACATTTTCTACCATTGGACCTTATCAACAGTTGATTCGTTCTTTTAAGTAAAACAACATGAAAACGGATATGATAAGAAAACATTCCTGAGTAATATATATATTTTGGTTATCTGGTTCAATATTAACATCTTCAGACAAAATTCAAACATTTCTCCAATGGCAATAGAAATCCTTTATTGGTTTGTGTACTAATGTAAGCATACTGAAGCAATATTAAAACATTTTCGAGAATGTCACTTAAAATAGGTTTAATTAATATCTATTGATTTGTCTATTTTTGTTTTTCTTCTTTTTTTTTCATCTGCGTGAAGATCTGTTATACTCTTAAATAATCTGGGTGATTTTAAAACCGTTTAAAATATTATTACATTGCAAGTTATTCACTAACAATAAAATAAATAAATACTTCTTTCACTTCCCTTTTATCAGCAAATTAGGATGTTTTAAGTTATACTGAGAAGAATCTATTTAATTATAAATACGATCTTCTAGGTGATTTTAATTAATGTGTAACATATATTTTTCCAAATGTAGCACAATTATAATCAGTTTATTATGATCTTTGAAAATAAACTTTTAAATCATTTATGGATTTTGTTTACTTTATTTTTTCCCGTCCACAGTAATTGTCACAATCTTAAATAATCTGAGTAATTTTAATCACTTAAAATATTATTACTTTATATGTTGTATAATCAAACAAAAAAAATCAATATTTCTTTATTCACTATTATTGGCAATTTATTTCATATTTAAGAATGTTAAGCAGAATTGATTTAATAGTAAGCAATTATTAATAATATATATACGTGACTGCTTCCCAGGGAATATCAGAGCAGACTATTTCTTTCCCCCAAAGAAATAAGAAATACTTTATGCACTTTTCTTTTCAAACTAATTACTTTATGTGATTTAAAGTAAATTTTAATTTCTTCATTATTTCTTGAAACTTTTCTTAAAATGATTTCGAATATTTTCTTGAAATATCAATTTATACACAAACATATTTTTCTGCTTAATGCTGAATAAATGGCAGCGCGAAAATTAAAATACTTTAGACTTTTTTTTCTCTTCAGTCTAAATAACTTTTGTGTTACGATTAGTTCTGATAATTGATTAAAATAAAGAAAACAAAAATAAATGCTTATATTTTCTGGTATTATTATTTTTCGTTCCAAATAGTACATGTTTAGGCAAATACTTATTCAAATAGCGGTCCTTCCAGTTTTCCCTTCAGTAGACAAAGTTAAGAATCTAAGATCGATGAAAAGTAGTGCAGAGATTTCACAGGGTTAGTAAGTTTACTCCATACTATTCAAATCCATATAACTATGAAATTTTGTCCCAATTAATTTTTAAAAACTATTATTTTCTAGCTTATTTCTTCTATTTTACTTCAGAAGTGGAGTTGTAGTCTTGTTCCATTTACATTTCTTAGAGTAGTCCCCTTCCCCCTACAAACGTTTATATTATATACTTTGTATTACATGTCCGGATTAGTTCTAAATGAGTCAATCACTGTAAAATGTGAATAAATTAATAGTTCATCCCTCTAGTGAGAATCATCAAGACTGATGCATTTTAATTTACATTAAAATATAGTATATTTAAAGATTGTTTATAAAAAAATTTAGAAGACTTATAAATTGATTTTGCTATTTATTTTTAATTATTGTTTAACAATACCAATAAAATAAAGTGTTAAATATTTTTATGCTTCCCAATAATATTTTAATACTATTAAAATCACATTTGAAATAGCTGACACTGGAACATGTGATAAAATGTTTATGGGATTTATATCCACTCTATCAGACTTTCCAGTGTCTCACAAACAGTCAAGATCATCATCACTTCTTAAGATATTTCTCAGTGAGCTTTTGCTTAGTGGGAAAATTAAAATCCACAAGCATCTCACTCTATAACTATCTCTACACATTGATGTTCAATATCTTAACAAATTATTACCAATTAAAATTTTAAATTTTACACATTTATCTGCTGGATAAAACCTATTATCTTTGAGCCAAAACATATGGTTACAATATATATATATATATATATATATATATATATATATATATATATATATATATATAAGTATAGAGGATTTGAACTCAGATTTTCAAGCACCCTTCAACTATCCACACTATCTCTATACTTACAATTAAGCTCCCAGGTTTGTGAAGAGTGCCTGGTTTCAAATATTATATATATATATATATTCAAATACATGTATATTATATATATTAAAACTTCATATAAGTAAAAGGGATTTGAACTCAGACTTTCATGCTCTCTGCAGCCATATTAATACCCATGACCACATACATGTGAAAAAAATAAATGATCTCCAATATATGTATTTCATGTTGAAATAGCACTCATCAATTGGTCCAGATCATCATCTCCCACACATATATATAATCAATGCTCAGTTTATATTAAGATAACAAATTTTAATGGAGAAGTTTCAATCTTTTCGACCCTCCAACTCTTCAGTTATCCATATAATTGAAAATCCAAAGGTGGAATGCTCAAAGCCTTATTGAAGTCAATATTATTCCCATACCCATGTTGACTTTAAGTCATTGTGACCTCTCACATATAGGACATTAATGTATCAATTTAAGTATATAGAAGAAGGAAGGGCAGAATATAGGCTGAATATGTAATATTCAAATACATGTATATTGGTTATACTAAACTTAACGTAATTAGAAGGGATTTGAACTCAAATTTTCAAGCTCTCCACCGCCATCCACTCCATCGTATACAACTGATACATATGACCACATACATGTGAAAAAGATAAATGATCTCCAATATACGTATATTGTGCTGAACCAATACTCATTAGTTGGTCCTGATCATCACATCTCACATATATAATCAGTGCTCAGTTTATATTAAGATAGCAAATCTTCAAACTTTAATGGACAAACAACAATCTTCTCCATCTCTGACTCTTCAGCCATCGATATCATTGAAAATGTTAATTTAATGTTTACTTTCTCTCTCTCTCTCTCTCTATATATATATATATATATATATATATATATATATATATAGAGAGAGAGAGAGAGAGAGAGAGAGCTCTATTAATTCAAATATTTTTAGGAATAAATAATGATTGTATATGATTATTTCCTGGGAAACATCACTTATATAGTTTAAAATTATCTTTATTAGAGCTACCAAATACGTAAAAACAATGATGGTCTATTTCTTTGCTAATACTATATAAGTCTGAAAAAAAAAAAAAAAAAACTTTTCATTAAAATTTATGTTGACAATGAAATAAATTAGTTTTATAGAGAAAGTAATCAATGTTTTCAAATTACTGTACAAATCACTTTCTTCAAAACTTTTTTTTTACATTATAATAATTTATTTATTTATTTTAATTCTTCATTAGTGTTAACTTCTCTCCATTTTGAGTAGCTTTAAATAATGATTTTTCTGTCTAATATTTATTTTGCCAAATAACTTTGATCGTTTTGAATTCAGCCTTTTTATTCATGGCACCGGACTTTTAGATTTCTCTTAACTTTTTCATATTTTAACATTTTACCATCAACTCCTAAAGCTATTTCATTATAGTTCAACATTTTACTTTTGTATTAAACCTTTATTCTATATTATAAATCAATGAAATAAAAAATATTAATTGAACTTTGCAAATATAGAAAAAAAAAAAAAACAAGTATTAAAGTACATATGGAATAATAACTTTTTTTATATATTATATTATAAATAAAAACACAAATTAATGAAACATTTGTTAGTTTCTAAAATCTGAATACATTATTGCTAATTCAATAAATTTAAAAATATCATCAATACAGTTTTCTTTTCAAAATAATTCATAAAATTCAATACACCAACTTCTTTTTAATTCTTGTTTTTATATGATTATTATAAAAATATATAAATGTACGCCAACATTTGGACTATTTAATATTATACTCTTTATCAGGAAACTGAAAAATAAAAATATATAACAATAAATATAATATACCAAGTCAAAGGTCACATGATATATATACATAGCTTGCATTTACAAATATGTAAAATTAAGAGCATGCTAATAAGCTCTAAACATGCTTTTTTTTAATGATAAATGCTACTACAACAGAAGGCATTCAAATCATCTTAACAGTAAATATAAATGTCAAATATTACAATCAATCCCAAATATATATATATATATATATATATATATATATATATATATATATATATATATATATATATATATATATATATATATATATATAATACTCTACTCCAAACTCTATTACAACAATCTTAAAACCTTATCACATTTTTTATATTTATATACCTTATCTAAAAATACCCTATAAAAACCATTTAATTAAATCTATTATCTTCTTTTTTTTCTTTCTTTCTTTCCACTAACATTCAATTCAATTGAGTTTAATTTCATTAATGTAAATCATTCCTTTATTATTCTTTCATAGTAAGATTTTATACATGCCAAATGCTTTATTTCAAAATCTTTATGTTTAAATTTGTCATATGATCAAAAACAGCAGAATTTTTCTGGTATAGATGAACTTAGTTCATCAGCTATTTAAAAACTTTAATGAAATATGAATTCTGGAAAAAAATATGCTAATATTACCATTGATTATTAGGAGATGCTGTAGAAAATTTTAAGTGGACCAGTAATATGAATAAAAATTCTGAATTTTGTAAGATCAGTGCAACTTGGAAAAAGTTGTTCAAGAAAAAAAAATCATCATTAAAACTTTTCACACAGTATTTTGAGTTTAAAGAAAAAAGCAAAAATAAGGAATATGAAAAAATACATTCTCATAATTTAATCCTTTAAAATGGTTTCCTATATTGAAAAGATTTGCCTCTAGTAATGTAATTACTTGATTTGTTTATGTATAATCATTGTTGAAAACTTAAATTTTAGTTACTTTCATCTTCAAGAGCTAATGCTATTTATAAATGATAATAATTTTTGTCAAAGTAGCAGATGTGTTTATTTTTTTGCTTTGTTTTTCATGCATTTTGATAAAAATAAAGACTTTTTAAATAATTTTATTGATTTTGGAAAATCTGTTTGTTTCTTAACTTTTGATTTTTTTCAAGTTAGAGTGAAATTTTAAAAGCTAGGTTTAATATATTTAAATTCAATAGAATTTCTTGAAACTTGATATATAATTAAGTTATATCATTTTAACCCAAGTGAAACATTTATCTTTTCAGTACTTCAACTAGTTTGATAGATATGGAACAGAAGGCAGGAAACATATGAAAAATATTCAGTAATTTCAGCATTGCAATTAACAATTATTGCTAGAATTTTCCTTTGTTTTAAATAATGATTATGAGAGGGCAGTTTATGTATTTGTTTCTCAATTTAATAACATTTTAAAACTATTTCATAAAAGTTAGGGTGGCTGCCGCTGATTCATTTGAAATTTTTTTTTTTTTAAATTGTGGAAAAACCAAATGGACTTAGCCAATACCATCATTCTCTGCAACTCGACTTCCTTTTTAAAATAGTGTATGGAATGTTAAAATCGAACAAAATTTCAATTTATTAATATTTCTAATAATAAGTTCTTTTTTTTTTCTATTTAGTTTATTAGATTTACGGAGAAAATAAAGGCGTAATTTTTTCATTGGCGAAAATGAATAATAAAATGGATTCAACATGCTTCAAAGATTTTGCAATTTCAAGGCCTTCATTCTAAAAACAAAATATTGAACAGTAAGATTCACATTCGAATCTTAAGTTTCACCTTTTTCTATCATCTCTCACTCGCCACTCTATCCTACCCAAATTTAAACTTTTTTGGTATCGAATTGTGTGTGTAGCAATATTAAAAATGTATCAATATATGTAAAATTCACCGTAAACACACACACATTTCGATAACAAAATTTAAAGCAATAAATAAAAATAAATGATATAGTTTTATTTCTCTTTTAGTTATATAAAATATATAAATTTAACAATTTATTTTAAATTATAAAGTTTGTTATTTATTGCTGTGTTTAATTTTCATATTTAATAATCTTAGAAATCTGATTGTAATTTAAGTAAAAGTAAAAATAATTGTATATTCCCTTTTGTATTTGAAATTTTAAAAGTAACGGTTGGTGAGAGATAATAGATTAATTAAAAAGAAAAATTCCCTAAAATCTTTAATTACAAAATGTAAATGTAAAAATAAACATGAACAATAGAAATGCAGCTTTCTACATAAATTAAACTTACAAGAATGTATTGATTATCTTTGGGGAAAATGAGTGGATCCAAAAATAAAATATAACAAAAGTGAAAAGATAAGATCAAGAAAGGAGGACATTTTGAACTTTCTAAGAACTTTCAGTTAAACTTTAGCTGTGCTCTCGATCAGTTAAGAGTCTCCAGAAGTCATAAATTAATTTACCTACCACAATATGGTCGAGTAGAAAGCACCCAGACTATTCTCCTCCCGGAGATGGTCTATCATATGCCAAACCTTCCCATTGCCCTCCACAAAATCAGCCCAGAAGATCTGCTGCCCAAACAACTAGAAAGCTGCTGCTGCTGTTAAAATCAATGAATAATCTAAATGCTGGAAAGAACTGCTATTTCTGAAATCATGAACTATTTGCTACTGAATCTGAAAACTTCTCATAAAACAGGTACCTGTACTGAAATTCTCCTAGAGTACTCAAATTTATAATCACGTTATAGCTCATTCATTCTCTATATAACTTGTAAAACTATAAATTGTAAAACTATGAATTTAATTATTAATTCCTTATGTAAATTTCTTTAATAATCTAGCTTGCCTAATTCTATCTTATCTTTTCTTGGGTATGTATTTCTAAATTTTACATTTTATTATCTAATTATAGCATGCTCATAAGATTTCCGACCGGACTTCACCAAATTTAAATATAAATTTTAATCAAGATGGTTGCTATCTTGTCTAGCAATCTATTAATATACTTCATTATATACTTCTGTTGGCTGGTCAGCTTGGAAATCTCCATAATTTTGTAAATATAAATCCATGATTGCTTGAAACAGTGGATGTGTGTCCTGCAAATCCTCATTAATATTTTCATTAATATTTAAACAGCATTAAACTGTTGCAAAAGCGCTTTGGATTTTAAATATAAAATGAATGAATACTAACACTTCAGCCACATGATAAAGTCTTTGAAAAAGATAGAATGGCCTTTCTATCTTTTCCAAAGACTTTATCATGTGGTTGAAGTGTTAGCATTCATTAATTTTATATTTATAATCCAAAGCACATGTGCAACAGTTTAATGCTGTTTAAATATTATTGTTTATAAAAAACATCGCGCTATATAAAATAATTGATTTATGTAATATTTTCATATAAATCGACATGCATTCAATGCTTCATTGATTGTAATGCAGGGTCTACTACTTAGCAAATGGCTGACATCTTAGTTATTAATACTCACCCAGCTTACCTATTGTTTTATATTTTATTAAGTTTTTAAGTAATAATTCCATAAATCACATTTCTTTGAGAGTCAAAAACATTCTTTATTAAATGTTGATGATGTAGGGCCGAGTTATAAAATATATATAAATCTTAACAGAATAGTCTGTAGATTATACATGTGTTACGTTTTGGAGATGCGATGACCTATTATAAGCCTTGGATACTCCGGATTCTATAGGATTGAAATTAATCCCAGTCGCCCTACACATACGGAAAAATAAATGTTCCTGTAGGACTTGACAACCATCATGCAGCCAGGAAATAATAGTGGCATGAACCACTTGCCCCTGGTTATACTTATGTGACACCTTACCTCTTTGGGCCTACGGCAAACGCCAGCCCGTTGATCTAAACTTATTCACGGCTTCGCAGTCTTAATATACTGCCACCCTTATATCGCCTTTCTAGATGTACGACGTGTTTCTTCTTATTAATTCTATTATTCAATATAACTCCGTCTCTGCATTAGTGACATAATTCACTCTCAAATAAATGTCTGTCCATAGTAATTAGTAAATATCTTCTTTAATTAAATAAATGTGTCCGCCATTACTATTATTAATTCTACTATAGACGCTTGCATTGCAAAGATATAAATTCTGAATGCATGCTTGTGAAATACTGGCCTGAGAATTTAGGTAGCTAGATTACATCAGCCAAATAAATATATCTCTTTGTAAAGTATAACAGTATCGGAAATACCACTACTGAGATTTTCAATACAGTATAATAAAATATTATTAATTAGATGATTTAATATAAAATGTTTTAAATAAATAATTTCAAACTATACGTCTGCCATTCCATCTTTATTTATTTGATACCCATTCAATATAATATTTCCTCGATACTGTAAAATATGTTTAATATTAATGTTATTATTGGCTAACTCAAAATAAAATTCTTGATTCTCTTGCATCTCCCTGACCACTGTGCCTAAAAAAGTATTTACTAATGTAGCATCAGATGCGTTGGTTCGTAGATTGTATTGTGGAACCGATAAACTATGTTCAAACTCAGTACTACGGGTGGCTTCGCTACCTAGATGGTGCTGCAGTTCTGTGTGGTGGTTGAATTCTGCACTATGTTAACGAATCCCATGTTTCTGACCATTACAATATTATATATTATATTTAAGTATTCAATTTTAGATTTTTTTATTATATGAATATGATTATTTTAAATTTCTTTTATTATTTGATAAATGCATAATTTATGAATGTGTTTGTACTAGTTACTTTGTCAAGTATATAATTATATTTGTATTCAAATATAATGAAAAATAGTGTTTTATGTACAATTTAATTTTGGGGCTCTGATCCCACAATATTCAGGCAATCTTCTTTTATAGAGATAATGATTCTCAAAAGATATAATAATTTATTAGTGTGTTTGTACTTACATGTCTGTGTTTGTACACCAAGTAATGATTTTCATTTCATATATAAAATTAGGCTATTATAGAGCAGTGCAAGGTGAATTCAACGGCTGATTAAAAGTTACAGTTGCAAGCAATCACAAAATTTGCTGGACATAGTACCATGTGAAAATATAAACTCTTAAAAGCAATAAAGAGAAGTTTCAAGTGGTGTGTGTGTGGTGATAGCCACAATGGTTATATCACATGCAACTGTATGCAGGCAAAGAATCAAATCCAGATACTTGTCTATGCTTTAGTAATCATGCTATGGAATTATTAGTTTTGCCACATCTTGATAACTAGAAAATGAGATATATGCAAATAAAATATAACAAGATAACATCATTGGTGTGCACAAAAAATATAAAATGAGGGGAGGAGACTTATTTTATTATTGATACAAACAGTAGTTTTCAATTTCTAGTTTTGGAAAGACAAAAAGTCAATTGCTATGATTACAAATGCATATCCACCTTCTGGAAATGATTTATTTTGTATCTTTTACAAGAATGAATCTTTTTCTTATAAATGCCTTGAGATTTTTTAACTTTAGGGTACAAGATAAAAATGAAGAATTCTTATGCTATTATTTTTGCAAGTAATGAAGCTGTGGGTTAGCTTAGGTAAGAAGTCTTATATATGGTTTGAATGAGAATTTTGTGAGGAATACAAAGAACTTATCATTGAAGATATGCTTTTAAACTTAGTTAATGATAAATTAAAAATGATGAACAAACAATAAAATAATAATTTTTTTGGATATTGAAATTCATATTTTTTCCTTACTATTTTAATGGTAATCACTACTTCTCTTTGCCTTATTTTTTTTCCTTAGTTTTTCTAGTTACAATCAATGCAAAGTTTTTTGCTCTAACATTAGTAAAACAGAAGTTATTGTGAAAATTGGTCTCAAATCTTTTTTTTTTTTTTAAATTCAATATGGCACCAAATACTCCGATTGTATTAACATTTTCATATTTATAAACTTATCTTTGTCACCATTGATAAAAATAAAAAGTAAATTCAATATATAAGCATAATTATTAAATTAATAGACATTAGCACTTTTAAGATCTTATTTTAACAATCAAATAGAAGTTAATATTCTAAACATTAAATATGCTTAGCTTAATATATATATATATATATAATATTAACAAACCTTCCATAATTTAAATTGTAAAAAAAAAAAAAAAAAAAACTGACTTCTGAACTAATAGTCAGTGTGAATAAAAAAAAAAAAAGTAATTCATTCACAAAATAATGAAAAAAAAAAGAATTTTAAAAAATTGTGGAAAAAACAAATACCTATTTTTATTATTATTGTTATGAGAGTTCTTATATACACATACATACATACATACATACATACATACATACATACATACATATATATATATATAGCAGCCATTCATAAAAAAGAATGATTATTGTAATTCCAAAAAAAGAAAAAAAAACTATCTAGAAATGAGTTTTGCAATGATTTTACAAACCAAGTGGCAAACTACAAATATAATCACATAAAACATATTAGTCCATTTTCCTGTTTAATATTTTGTAATACTATCTTTTAAATTATTCAGCAGAAAACTTTTCTTTCTTAAATATTTCAATAATATAGCTAATATTGTTTTCTCATTAAAGTTATTAATTTTGTCAATTCTTTACTTCACAATATTTCAATACTTATATCTAATCAACAATTGCAAATTGTGGTTTGACAGTTATATTTTTATACTCATCAAAAAAAAAAAAAAAAAACATTTTGGGGTATTTTATATAACACATTAATTGAAGAAAAAGTATGCTCATACAAAAATATTAGATACATAACTATTTAATTTATTGATAATTCTTTGATGCGTTTCATCTTTTTTTCTTCTTCTTTAAAATCAAAAAAATGAAGAACAGCATTCCAAAAAAGCTTTTTTTAAAAACTGTATTTCAAATTTTAAAAATCATTTTTCACATATAGTCTTACATTTGTTTCATTCAAATTACGTTTTTTAGTTACTGACATGATAAATACTTGAACTATTCACATTAGTAGTTAAGTAAAGTTTATGTTTAAACAATTTTAAAATGTCTAAAATTATTCACTCTCTACATAACTCTCTCATAATATTTTATCAAAGTATTACAATATTAATAAGAGTACAGAACTCTCCATACAGTAGTGCCACTAAGTGCAAGCTTTTGTAATCAATGAATGCAGAAAGGTTTGTGCCTAATATCCCCATCTAGTGCCCACTCATCCAACAACCCCAAATTAGTTTCTAGCTTGTGACTTTCATCAGTGAGGAGCCTTGGATTTGAGAGCACTGCACCCAGATCTTAGTATCTACAGCAACTCTCCAGATCTGGGTGCAGTGCTTTAAAATCCAAGGCTCCTCATTGATGAAATCTACAAGCTAAAAAACAATCTGGGGATGTTGAATGAGTGGACATGAGATAGGGTTTTTATGCACAAATCTTCCCGCATCCATTGATTACAAAAGCTTGCATTTAGTGGCACTGCTGTATCTAGAGTTTGATACTCTTGTTAATAGCATGTGTAAGCATATGAAATGGTAATCATGTGATATTATAATTTATTCATTTGTGTTGGATACTGACATCCAGTAATATGTACCATTACAATTGTATAAAATTAATTGACTCCAAAAGTAAATATACAGAATAATCAATCTAATGAAACAATACAATTTAAACAAGTTAATGTTTCACTAGTTTTATGCAAAGTTTTGGAATCTATCACCATATATATATATATATATATATATATATATATATATATATATATATATATATATATATATATATATATATATAATACAAGCATAAATCATATTCTTGAAGTTTAAATGTAATTGTTAGAAGATTTGAACATAGACTTTCAAGCTCCCTTCAGCTATTCACTCTCTCACACAACCAACAGACACAACCACAGACATGTAAAAAAGAGAATTTACAATATATGTATTTTGTGCTGAACTAGTACTCATCAATTGGTCAAATCATCATCTCTCTCTCTCGCACACACACACACACACACATATATATATATATAAGAAATAAAGTATTTTGATATACACCTGGGTCTTGTTTTATGCGGTAGATAGGTTCCTCGGAAAATGTGCACAAAAAAAAATCGCACAAAAATAGACTTACCTAAAAAAATGGGGGATATGTACTGTAATTTACCAAAAATCGCATAAAAGCAAAGCAACAACGTAAAATTATGTTAAAATTCACATAAAAAAAAAATTAGAAAATAAAATATGACTAATAAAAAATTTTAAATTTGAAAAAAATTGATACAAGGCAAACTTTTTTTTTATTAACTACAGTATTTAATTTTATTCAAAACAATATATTTTTATACGTAATTTACATTTTTTTCATACATGTACAGTATTTTAATTATTATTGCTATTTGAGACATCAGATTCGTCATGATATGATGTGATATGAGGTACTGTAGCTTCTCCTTAAACGAAGTCAAGAAGAAATCCAACTAAAACGTTTTCCAATCGCTGTTGATCTTTCCCATTTCGCTAAGCAATCTAAAATTGATATTTTTGTTTCCAAAGAACTTCATTTTCTTGGGTGTTTTTTGCTCTCCATTAGGGTAAACTAAAAGTTTAAAATAAGAACTTAGACTTATGAAAATAAAAAGACACTGACTCAAAATTTAATTAAAACTAACAATTAAAAATTAAATTCTTATTTTTGTCTTTAATTTTTTAATTTTCAATTCCATTTAAAAATCAAATTTCATCACTTTACATCACACTAATTTAAGATTACATTATGTAATTTTTAAATTGTTAATTTCAATTAAAAATCAGATTTTAATTGTCAAATTTAATTGTGCCCACTGCTGTTATTCACCTTTTAAAAATAAACTTGCAGACACTAAATGATTAATTGATTACGTACACTTTTTATAAAAAGCAAAAATAGCAACGTGATTTAAAATGCAAAAATAACAACATACATCGTATTTTTCATCAATAACGTTTAAACAGATTTACATTATAATCTTGGAAAATTTAATGTGTGTATTATAAATCTTGTAAAATTTAATGTGTTTATATAAAATGGGGAAATCCTGATTTTAAATGAATTATGAACTTCTTTATTGCATAAATCTATTACAGTACTATTATAAAGTGCTGAAAATATTGAAATTATTATATGAAAGTCGAACTCCGATAATGCGCTATTACTTTAAACATGACATGAGTGCGTGAAATTTATAATATTTAAAGTAATAGCGCATTATCGGAGCTTGACTTCTGATCTAGTAATTTTTATCGCATAAAAGAAAACCGCATACAAAGATATGAAGAAGAAACATGAATCACATAACTTCAAAATCGCATTAAATAAATCCACATAAAACGAGACCCGGGTGTATATATATTGATTTGTATATTACATATATATATATAAACAGTGCTTGATATATATTAAGATAGCAAAACTTCAAACTTTAATGGGCAGGCTTCAATCTACTCTATTCAAAATATAATGATGAAATGCCTAAATTCCTTGTTGATTCCAATATAATTGTCATGCCCATGTTGACTTTGACATTCTGATCCCTTGAGTATATGTCCCTTTTCTGTGTAGTTAAATGGACATGGTCTTATACATGAGGAGTTAGAGTGACTTAAAGTCAATATAGACATGACAATAATATTGGCATCAAAAAGGGGTTTTGGGCATTCTATCATCAGATTTTCAATGGTATATATGGCTGAAGAGTTGGAGAGTGGAGTAAGTCTGTCCATTAAAGTTTGAAGATTTACTATCTTAATATAAATCAAGCACTGATTGTGTATATGTGTGGGAGATGATGATCTGGACCAACTGATGAGTACTGGTTCAGCATGAAATATGTATATTGGAGATCATTTATTTTTTTCACATGTATGTGGACATGTGCATCGGTTGTATAAGATGAAGTGGATAGCTTGAAAGTTTGAGTTCAAACTCTTTCTAATTTTGTTAGGTTTAGTATAGATAATATACATGTATTTAAGTATTATATATACATTTGTATGTGGAGTAATATCTAGAATAGAGATTACTTAGTTCAAAAAAAGCTAGTGCTGTATAAAATCACATTAATCAATGCATAATTATAAAAGATTGACATGTTACATGACAATAAATTATTGTTCCAATCTCAAGCATGTCAAAAAATGAAAAAAATATATTAAATTCTAAAATACAAAATTTAATTCTCTTTCCAACTGCAATTCAATTTTTATAAATAATTCATAAAACTTCTTGATCTACAGTTTTCTTTATAAGACATTTTTACTGAATTTGTGCTATAAATAAACAAATGTTTTATTATACTGTCCATGTTTTGATTGAGATGATCAAGGTAACATATTATTCTTGCTGCATTAAAATAATAAAACAACATTTATAAAGAAAAACCTGTATTAAAAAGTATTATGGATAATTATAATATACTTTACAAATTTTTATTGTGAAAGTTTAAACAACATTTTTAATAATAAAGTTCAATAGTAGAGTTAATATATATATATTTTTTAATTTGTTTCTAAGGATGTATGCAAATCAGTAAGACCACTGGTGCTCAATCTGCAAAAAGTTTTGTTAAACTATTCTCAATGCAATTCACTCCTTTCAAATTTTCAAACTTGAATTGTTTCTAAACTGTTCCAACATTTTGTGATATCTACTAATTTTATTTTAAATCCTACAAAATCATTTGCATAGAGTAATAAAACAGATTCAGCTTGTATATTCCTTGCAATAACTTCAAAGTCATAACTAATCAACATTATTATTTTAAAAGCTTAACTAAATATATACAAATATTTCTAACTATATACTGTAATCTTAAAATTTGCACTGACAACTATGTATGTGTATAAATAATGTGGACATACTTATAAAAAAAATGCATGTTTTATTTCTCTTCCAGTAAGTCAATTTACATATTAGATGTGAATAATTTTATATTAAATTTTAGCTATATAATTGTTATAAGCTATTTCTTTAGATATACCTAAATAAAATAAAAAATTCAATCAATTTTAAAATATCAGTTAGATTAATTTTGTAATTTTTATGTTTTAAATTCATAGATTTAACATTTCTATTAGTGTATAGCTCAATCTTAGTTTTAAATGCAATTACACACTATATATAGTTTTAAAATAAATAAGGTAAGATATATTAGAATAAAGCATTTTAAATAATTTAATAATATAGTATTTTATAATACAAAACAGTACAGTTTATTTAAACATTTCTAATTAACATTATAAATCTTACTAGTATATAATAAAATTTGTTTTGACTAAAAGAAAAGTTTGAAAGAAATTGATTACTATTAATATTAATTGTTTAAAAGAGTTAATATTTAAAACAGTTTAAGCTGCACTATTTTTGTTTAAAAAATATTTATTATTCTCTAAAATGTACTAATTTAATTTTTGAGAACTTCTTTTAAAATGTTTAATTAATGTATTACTGTTGCAATATTAATTTCTTATTAAATTATAATAAATTGTAATTTATTATATAACGTTAGTTTATATTAGTAGAAAATTTGCCTTGACAATTAATTAAGGGTGCATTAATTATCAGATGACTAAAGTCCCAAATCCATTGACCATCAATTTCAGTAACATCACATGATTTTTATAATATATAACTTACCACATGCTTATTTGTCATTCATTTTCATTCCATTTCATAGTTAATGATATATCTAATTAATTAACTTGTTAATTTATTCAATTATTTGCAATTTAAAATAATGAATAGTTAGAAAATTATCTGCAGTGAGCCTCCTGCCAATGATCCAAGCTGTCTCTCTGCAATATATCTAAAAGTATATACTATTTTGAAACTTTAACAATTTATTTCATTAAAGGAAGGAAACATTAAGTTGTAACATTGATATGCTACATGAGAAAACATTTATATATGTAAAATTATTACATTGTTAAGAAGTTTTTATCAACTCTCATTGCTAAAATTCTTGAAACAAGAATCATCTTTAATTTTATGAATAATTTATTACATCTTAATCCTGCAAATAAATATAGACTTTACCATGACTTGCTGCTATTATATAGTCGTACTTTATTTCTCATCATGCTGGATTTTTGATTGTAACAAAAATTAATACTATTGCTGACTTGATTAATATTTTATTCATCATGAATTTTTGTCTATAAAAAGAATCTGAACTATTGCTGACTAGAGGAATATATTTAAAGATAATTAAATTTATCATAAATTATTTTAAATTACACATATTTGCGATATAGTTGCCTCATCTTTAAGATTATCAATGGCTGAAATATATCTGCTTTATCATTATTGTAAACTGTTTTGACAGTGATGTGGCTTTTATAATTTCTTAGAGAAAATATTAATGCTTTCCAAAGAGATGTGCTCCATTTTGCAAGGATAATGCGAAGAGTCAATTATTTATTTCACATTTATTTTCAGAATAAAACATATTTACTTAAATGATCTCTATTATATTGGAATATTTAATTTGTGTAATATAAAATGAATAATGTGCTCTCAATCTTTATTGAATTGGAATATTTTGTTACTGTGTTATAAAAAAATAATGTATTCTTAACTTTGCATTGCTTCTTATTCTGTTATTGCTCTAATGTGTGCCTCAATTATAAAAAATTGCTCATCAGATTGTGATTTTTAAACATCAAGATTATTTATAATAAAGTATTCTAGATTTTAATGAACACCTTTGCTTAGAATGGAAAGTTCTTAAGTGTATTTTAGAACAAGTAACTTAAGAACTTCTTATATATAACTGTATAGGAGTGATAATAATAATAAAAAAAAAATATTATTTTTTTTAAGACAAAGTTATCTATAAGTTTTGTTTCTTTATGCTTATATTTTTGCTAGAAATTTATTTGTAATTTATGTTTATCATATGAGTATTGGAGTTCTCATAATACATTTGTGTTATGGTAACAAAAGGTAATATGAACATTTGGTATAGGATTGTTTAATGAATAGTATGAATGAATAAATGTGCTTTTGGAGCAGATATACTATTTTTTATAAATTATTTATTTATAATAATTATGCATAATTATCTTTATTAATAATATTATATCTTATCTTTCCTTCACATTGCATTTGTATTATTATTATTATATAATAAATAGTAAGTATTTGCAACTATTTTCATATGTTATTTTGAAGTATGCTTTTGAAGTACAGCAAGTCATAGATGACTTAAATATTGTCCTGTCAATGTTTATCGTGGTGGATTCTCGTCAAGTTTATTTAGTTTGGTGATATGATACTAATGCTAAGTTTGCATTTGTAGATAAGTGTTGATATTTTATAATCCCATCATTTTGCCAATCCTATTTATTATTGTTTAGAATAAATATTGAAGGCACATGTGTTGTGACCTTCATCTTTGTTTCTTCTTGATATTGTACGAGTAAATTTTGAAATGGTGAATTAATATTCATGGCTTGAATATTAGATGTGCAAAGACTTTGAGAAAACTTTTTTTGTTTAAACTTTAATAATTATTTTGTATAGGCATAGAAAATTATACATAATCCCCAATTTTTTATTATTGTATTGTTGGCAAAATAGTTTGTTAAATATATTATTGAAAGTTTCTTATACAAATGACTTTTTTAGAGTGATAGTTAGATTTTTAAGAGAGAACATTTATTCGGAGGTGCTATATATTTTCTTTATATATTAAATTGATTATTATTGAAATTATTTTTTGTATTTTTGTTATATGAAATTATAAAATATAGATAATTGTTTATACTTATATTTAATATTATTAATATCTGTTTTATTCTTAATTTTTTGACTTTGTCTTGATATCATCTAGACAATCATAAAATCTAAATCATGCAAATATTATATTTGAATAATAAAAGTACATAGTATTTAAAAGTCATTTCATCAACATTCATATTGTGTAAGTTATTTCAATGCTTAAGATCATTTTGATTTGATTCGTTTGAATTTTAAAAAAGCTTGTATGATCTTTGAATAGAAACAAAATCCCTTTCTGACTCACAGCAACATCAATGTTGTCATAAGTTGTCGGATAAAAATCTTTTAAATAATGAGTCTCATTATTATTCAATTATAATTGGATCTATTTATTGACAGTTTGTGTTATAATAACTTAGAAGACTAATCAATATTGTCTTGTACATGGTGTATAAGATATAAAATTGGATTCTATTGATTATAGAATAATGTGATGGATCTGTTGATTTTTAGTGTTAGATAGTAAGAAATATAAAGTCTTTGTGGATGTAGGGTAATTAGAACATACTCCATTGTGCTTAACTTTTAACCTAACCTCTTACCATCACATTGGAGGGTTACAATACAAACACCAAAATTATTGTGTTTTTTTACAGTGATAGTATATAAATAAATATTTTCTATACATGTGTAATTAGTTACATTCAACTGTTGCTCTATTTTTAAAAAATATTATTAGGTAACAGTAAATTACATGCTTATCAAATTACTGTTATATAAACTATTACTGTTTATATGCATAGAGAATACACTTCCATGAAAACCCATTCACTATTTACTGAAAAATTGGAAAAAATGCTATATATGTAAAATTACACAGAGAATATATTGTAAAAGAAAATCATACATTATTATTATCATGCTCACAAATTTGGGTAAGCCACATGTACAGAAAATATTCTAATAAAAACTATAAACAACACTAATGAAGCAACATTGTTTCATGAATAGAAATATTCCCTTGTTGGATGAGTCAAATGCAAAGGAAAATATATATTAATTAATATTGAATTCTAAAATTGAAGGTAAAAATAATATGACTGACCTGAATAGTATACAGATTTGAGTACTATCTCCTACATAAAATGTCCTTTTGGACAAGCCATAAATTTATAGTGGGTAATATAAAACAATAGACTGCTCATCACACTAGACAAGTAATATAAATGGAACTGTCAATAAGTGCCCTCAGATTAGGTACCCACAAATGTAATAAAATATTATAACTGAGCAAGGCTAGTTGGTCTCCAAATGCCTCTTATATTTGAAAAACTACATATAATAAATATAATTATTCTCCAGTTTATACATTACATATTGGGACAACTTAAATATACTGAACAACTGTCATATTCAGGCAATTTAAAATATAACTAATAAATGAATGAGTTGATCACAAATGACTTTATAACAGTTTATATCTACATGTACAATTGACTCACAAATTTGTAAAAAGCAACAATCCATATGAAAACTCTTGCTTGACAAAGATAAAATTTATTAAATAATGTTTTACTTGAAAGTGGGATATAACATGGGATATACTATAGAATAAGATAAAATAGTTTTATAATGATTCATGCAGTAATAAATCAAAACAGATTAATAACAATACAAATTTATTAAAATAGACATTAATTTATCTATGGAGATTAAAATAAAGAATAATTTATAACAGCAATTAACATCATATAATGTACATTTATAGCTAATCTTTGCTATATTATAATTAGCTATAACATTACTATATAATTAAAATTATAAAATGCATATAGACAAGAAAGAGTTAACTATGGATTTTCATTCATGCAAATAAGAAAATAAATATATACACAGAAACATTATAATATTATCTTTAAAAAATATAAAAATCAAGTAACATTTTCTTTATAATTATTTATAGTTCATATCAAGTTATGCAAATACTGTTTATGTTTTAATTGCTCATTTACTTTACATGATTTTTATTATTTAAGTTAAGTAGTCTGAAGTCTCTATATTGCTCTTCTGTTAAATGTCCAAGTTTCAAATCCATAAGTACTAACTGGTAAAACATATATATTAAAAAACTTCCTTTACAATCATGTAGGTATATTTTCTTTTAATATTATTTGTATCAAAACACTCCATACAAATTTATTTTTACAATTAATTTATTCATTATATTTCCATCCATATTAATATCTAACACTAAGAAATGTTTATAGTTATTAACTTCTTCTAATATATCGTTATTAAGCTTTATTGAAAAAATCCACTGAAAGTAGCTTTATTCTTTTTAGCATTTATTTTTAGTTCTATTTTCTTGCTTTCATCTGATACCTCTTATAATCTTTCCTGAAACTCCGAAGCATTATTTGAAAAAAAAAATTACACCATCCATAAAATCTAGATGACTTAAATAATCTTCAGTTATTTTTACTGCTTTAGTTTCCCATTTTAATTCACAAAATATAACTTGTAAATATGCTATAAAATTTTTAGTAAATATGGGGGCCCTCTTCTCACTGTTAATCTTCTTGGTACAACTATGAAATCAAATCATTGGTGTTACATTTTGATAAACATTCTTTAGAATATAACAATATCCTGAGTCTATAATGTAACAATCCAATGCTTTAAGCACTGAAGAAATGCTGGTAGAATTAATCTACTAATAAAATGCATAATTGCAAGTTATATTCATAGGTCCTTCCTATAACTTTTCTCAGTACTTTGATGTGATTGATAGTACTAAAATCACTTTTAAATCCAACATGTTCTTTGCATTATTTAAAATCCAAAGTTTGCCATAAATAAGTTGTAATTATTTTGTTTAGAAATGATAAAAGATTGATGTCTTTATTTTTCTAATATCCTCTTTATCACATTTTAAAATATTAACAATAATATCATTCTTACAATCACCTGGTACATATTTGTCATTTACACATTTCTTATATAAATTTGCCAAAAAATTTCTATTTCTTCATCTACTTCTTTTTTAAGATATTGATTACAATTCCATCATTACTTGGAGATTTATCCTTCTTCAAATTCAGAATGGTACCTACATTTTGGATTATTCCAAGCCCATTTAGCATTTTTCTAAAAAAAAAAAAAAATCATAAGATAAAGTCTTTTTTTTCTTCTATGTTTTCTCTCATTTTTATCACTATAATGAAATTTACCCACAGCACTATCATCTTTTTAATCATTTACTAATTTAGAATTAAGTTCTACCATGCCAATTTTAAAATGCTTGGTTTGATCAATAGCCTTTTGTACATCCATACAAAAATCAATCTTTTTGGGGCATAATCCTGAATTATTTGCATTTGCTATTTTATGGAAGTAATATAATTTTTTTCTTTTTATGTATTGATTTCTATATTTACATATGATACCATTTCCAACTTTCTTATACACTTAACAATACTATTTTTTACACCAAAACTTTACTCCTACAGTTTTGACTGTCCTGCAGTCATCATCAGATCTACAATATCCAAATATATAATCATACAATTAATACATTATATTTATATACATAATCAATGTTATCAGAGCTACAATATCCAAATATACAATCATACAATTAATACAGTTGTATACATAATCAATAATATATTGTATGATTATATATGTGGATATTGTAGCTCTGATGATGACTGCAGGACAATCAAAACTATAAGAGTAAAGTTTTGGTGTAAATATAGTATTGTTAAGTATATAAAAAAGTTGAAAATGGTATCATATATTTGCTATCTTCCACTAAGTTGAATATCAAATCTTGCCACTCCAACTGGTAGATTATCAATCAACACATTGTTGTTCATCCACTTTTTATTTACAATGAGTTCTATTCCACTAGTGCTTTCAATATTTGTCCTCTGTTGTATAGTACATGCAACTTTTTAAATCAATTATCTCATTTTTTCTTCTAACTTCATAAATTCCAATGTCTTGGTTGTGTTTACTCAAGAATTAACATAAACACAGGTAGATAAAATATGATATATTTATTAATATAAACAAATACACAATTGTGTATTCACACTATATATTCAATCTTATATCTTTGCCTGCAACTGTTACCAAGATATAGCTTTTAGTTACCATGCAATTATAGAAGGGACTTCAGGTGCCCTTATAAGTTTAACTATCACTTCAAGCAATACTGTGAGAGCTCGCCTCAGGAATAAGTATGGTGACATTTCCAGATGTTCTATGACAGATTGCATTTTATCTGGTTTATATTAATTCATGAGTAAACACAACTGATTTGACTCGGTTGACAAAAAAAAAAAAAACATTTTTTCTCCACAGTTGGAAAAAAGTTTAAAATGACAAGATCTTGCCCCACAGGTCATTTGTCTTTATCATCGTTCTCAAAAAATTGATAGTTAATGTTAACATTGCTAATGGATCAATAATAAAAAAATTTAAAATCAAATCCAAGTGATTATTTGTTAACAGTAAAGGCAGGATCTCCCCTCTGTGAGTTATTTTAGATCTGTGAAATTAAAAAATTGACAGCTAATATTATTAGCCTATCAATAAAATCAACTGCACATTAATTAAGAAGTAGATTTTTTTTTTATGACAGAAAAAGAGAGCGATAATCTGCTTACTTGTAATTGTTACCCAATATTTATTTTTCTAATTCAGCTCTAATTTTTATAGGCTTAATTGTCTCATTACTCTATCAAAATATGGTTTAGTGTCCTGTAAAGATGCCATTAATACAAAAAATTCTAAATGCATGCGTGCATACTTTGTATATTTTATAATCAATAGCAGTTTCATTATTATATTTCAGTTATACATAATAATCTCAGCAGCATAATTTTCCATTATTTCTGTGCCACTTACTTTTTTACGATTTAGTAAGTAATATTAGATACCAAATGATAGTGCTCAATAAATCTCTATCCTGCATTGCCTATCCAATATCCCCACATTGCTTTCAAGCTTTCATCAGTAAGGAGATTTGGATCTTAGAATATTGCACATGGACTTTAGAATCTAATGTATCGTCCTTCTGGCTGCTATCATTACCTCTCTCTTACACTATGAAGGTATCAATCCAAACTGAAAAACATGTTTTCAATCTAAGCCAAGTATACAGTAATATAGATCTGAAATCAGTTCAAATTCTATATATATCGTGGTATTTTTATTTTTTTAATAACTATAGGCACATCTAGTCTTTAGCCAAGACTTGTATAAACCAATAAAATATATGACTCTAACACATGACTTCAGTTTACATATTGTTGTGTTAGTAGCACATTTTCATCACCATTTTAATGTCACTTACTGTATGCCTAATAGTATAAAAGAGAGCAAATAATAGCAGCTGAAAGCAAAGTGCATTAGATCCTAAAAGTCCAGGTATAGTGTTACAATAGCCAAAGCTTCTCACTGATGAAAGTCACAAGCTTAGAACTGGTATGAACATATTGGACAGGACAGCATAGGATATATTAAGCACTATTATCTGGCATCTACTATTATTTATTTAAACTTAAAGTAAAGTACATAGAGATAGTAAAAAAAAGTATGCTATTAAAACACCAATATGTAGGCTGAAATTATGTGACAAAGTTATATGATATTTAATAGCAATCTTAATTTATTTGACATGTTCTGCATTTGATTATAGATAGATCCTTAAAATATTGCTTTAAATTGTATCAGATATTTTCTCCAATATAAAATTCAATTAAATATGTATTGTTTCCTTTATCTGGTTTTTATGGACAGAAAAATTATAATAATTGTTATATAGAGAGCTCACAAAACAAACTCTTAACAAGCTTTGTTGAATACCCCCAACCTCAGACCAGTTTCTGCTACTGGTGTCCTCAGTGCTAGGATATTCAATCATTAGAAACTGGACTGAGTTGGGGGTATACAACAAAGCTTGTTAAGAGTTTGTTTTGGGAGCTCTATATATAACACTTGTAACACAAGCTTTATTAAATTAAGTCGTGTGACATCTGACTTGATTTCTTTTGTAATTTAATAATAATTGTTATACATAAAAATTCAAATTTGTCCACTAATTTTTGCAGTATGTAAAAATTGATTCTATTTCTATCATTTGTCTTTTAATTAACATATATCCTCTTATAAATTCAATCTATGAATTCAAAACAAAATCAATCATTTACTTTTTAATTAACATATATCCTCTTATAAATTCAATTTATGGATTCAAAACAAAATCAAATTCCTTTCCAGAAAGTCATAAATAAATAAAATCCACACAAATAAGTTTTTATGATTTAAATATAAAATTAAGTCAAATAATATGCTTTCTTAATATTCTTTATTAACATCTACAATGAAATTAATTAACTGGTTAGACTCTATTTCTAATCTCTAAATAATGAAAATCTATAACTACTGATTATTACAATACGTCCATTTCACAGAAATATACCTTGTTTATATTTTACACATTTGCCTTTCACCAAATCTCTGATCTGGTTACGCATTAACCAGTTTTTCCAAATCTTTATATCACCCAAGCATCTTCTCCTATATTCCTAATTATTAATGACAAACTTAGTTGTGCATTTCATTCATTCTGCACATTCTGAAAACAAGAATCATTTTAATTACTTTATGATTTGTGTATGGCGACTCCAGAGCTAAAATTCAATGAATTTCCAACTGAGGAAAAAAACAACTATTATAGTATATGTATTTTCCAACATCTAATAATAAGTATTAAATGTCTATAAAAAAATAACATTATTTAAATTTTCAAATTACATTCAATTGTTAGTAATAGGACACAGATTAGTGTGTGCAAAACATTTAGAGAAGTATTATTCTCTCTTTTTGGGTGTTGCTGGTTTGACCAATGCCAATACTAGTATGGGAATCAAACCTGGACTCTTAGATTCTTGAATATTAAATTTAAGATAACACTCTAACTAAATGAGCCATCTTGCCAAAGGCAACAGTCAGTAATAATTTTACATAATTACCTATAAAGGTCCTCTTGATTTTTCCTCTTTTTTCAAAGAGCAAAGTAGATTAATGGTTTTCATACATTATGTATAGTCATCCTAAGTTGACTTATGGGGTTATTTACTATTGTCATGTGAGCAGCTTCTTTGAATTTTGTTCTTTGTGCATTTTTCCCTCCAATATTTTTGTATTTTCTCAATTGACCATATATTCATTAGTACATACATATTGCTAATCAGGGGTGATAATGGTGAGCCCATAACTATTTCTTGTTTTGTTGAAAGAATTCTGTGTTGTATTGAAAGTAGATTGTTGCTATGCAGCATGTTAATAGTTCCTTTATACAATCAATAAGAATATTTGTTCTGGTTTGTAAGCTATTATCACCATTTAGTCTTTGTCTTATAATAAACTATTCTTCACATGGTACATTTGTAAATAAACTTTTCATATCAAAGCTTACTAGTATGTCAATTCGTTCAATTTCAATGTTCTTGATTAGTTGTACTGTGTCTAGAATCCTTGACAAAAGACTGAGTCTTATATGTCAAAAGACTAAGAACTTTGAGAAGAAATCTTGACAAATTTTGGCATAATGGTTTTTTAGAACTAACAATAGGTCTTAATGGAATGTGATCCTTATGGATTTTAGAAAGACATTCAATACTTACTATTAGATGGAAATATGCCAATATATAAATACAACTAAAATACCATCACTACGAACCTTCAGGAAACCACTATTATGATATATGTGTCACATAATGCATTGAACAACAATCCATATAATTACGTATTATTTTAACAAACTAAATCACTTAAGAATCATATCAGCTCCTGAGGAAAAAACGCATACAATTATGGAATAATTTAGTTTACAAATTCTATTTATTGTTTATAAAAAATTAAATCTTGTTTACAATTTGTTAAAAAAACCTTTTTTTTTTTTTTTACAAATTAAAAAAAAAAGTGCTTTAATAATGTTATATTTTATATCTTTATATTTGTTTCCATACATACTCTTAAAAATATTTTTTAATAATATGTATACAATGACATCTATGATGTAAATAGTACACATAGAGACTAATATAAAATAATATATGAGGGTGTGTGCTAGTACATATACATTTACTAACTTCAGTACATAAAAGAAAATGATTCATATAAATATGATTTATTTTACTTAAAGCTAAAACAAAACATACAATTATCTTCGCAAAATTATTTTATCTTAAATATAAAAATAAAAAAAAATTGCAAATAAAGCTTATATTAAAAAGACTGTTTTATTATTATTGGAAATGAATTATTAAAAAAATACAATTTATTACTTTGAAAAGATTTATTAAAGTCAAATTATAGAAAAGATAACACGAGTGTAGCTTTATTAGAAAAAAATAAAAAGAATTAGTAATTTAAATTTATAAAAAGATTTATTTAAACATTTTATCAAAATAATTGCAGATGGGGGATAGAAGAGCAAGCTGATTTTGCATTCTTCAAAATGACTACCAGAATAATAGAGGAATAGAGATGAACAGGCTTACTAAAAATCAATAAATAAAATATACATTTACCTTTCCATTTCTCAATTGCGAAAGGAATAATAATAATATATATAAATTGTTTACATATTACTAAGTAAAATACAAAAAAGTTCATTGCAAAAATTAATAAAACTAGTACATAATAAAAGATCAAATTTACTAAAAATAGTTCAAAATTATAAAATGTTTTTATTATATACATAAAATGTTAAAATACTGTTTTAATAGCAATAATACAGTCATCCAAAATCATGTGGTGGTTAAATAGAGCTATCATGCACCAAAATTTAAATTTAACTGTTTATATATATTTAGCAAACAATTTTAATCACATTTTTCAAATCTAATCTTTGTTTAAGATTTTTTTTTTTTTTTAACATCTTAGTATTTAATAATTAACTAGTCTTCATTTTTACTATTTTGTTATTAGTTTGTAGTACTGTGCTTGCTTATATATTTCTATGGCATGTATATAAATAGACATACAAAATTTGTCATAATAACTAAAGTGAATTTATACAATTAACTGATTATTTTTTACAAAAAAAAAAAAAACTACAAATAATAAATTAGAAAATGATGAAAATAAAATTTCCATAGAAAAAATGAGATTAAGCTTCAATGGAATTGGAAATTAAAACAATGATATCTATTTTTACAAATTGACATAGGAGATTGTCAATCAACGTGGCATTGCACATTCATAATTGTTAATTATAAAATAATGTAATAAAAATTTCATTGCTTCACAAATAAAAAATTAGCAGTCATAATGTAAAATCATTTCCCAGTACACATGCATGCACAAATGTGTAATTTAAATGAATGATGACCATGTTCAATATTATTAATATTAAATATTTACATCATTATTCTCATGCATTTTAAGAATAATATTAGTATCCTGTACAATTACAACAAATCCTAAATGAATCAAATTTAAATATCTTTAACAATTTAAAAATATAATATGGTATCTAAGGCTATTATTAGGATGTATAGTTTTTTTAAAAAAAAAAAAAAGATCAAATAAAAGCAAATACACCTAATTCTCTTTTCACATGCATTTTTTTGCATGATTTTGAAATAACACAAGTTTAATAAAAAAAAAAAAAAAAACCTCTTTCATCATGAGTCATTTTAAAATAACATGATCAGTAAAAATATATAAATATATCTCTTGTTTTCATCTAATTTTTTTAAAAGGGTTTCATCTCTTTATTTACCATTATTTTAAAAACAAAAATCCCATTTTTAGCAATATTCCTGGAAATGAGAAAATTTGCTTGTCTGCACTGTAACAGTTTTGATGTTTGGTTTTGAAAGGAAAGTATATTCTTCATTTTGATGCTTTATTTGCCTTTTGATGTTTTTGACATTGGGTTTTTTTAAAAAAAAGTATTCCTTGTTGATGTTAAAAAAAATTTAATTCTGTTTAAATTTAATTGATTAGTTTGTTTAAATTTAATTTATTAATTTTGCCAAAAATCAATGGATGGTAAATTATACATTGAATGTATATTTTTGAATTTATGTTTTGTTAATAATATCTGAAATATTTTTCTGTAGCCTCATACAATGTCAAATAATCCACCTACAAAAAAAAAAAAGAAAGCAATTTCTTTGGACCCTAAAATTTTAGACCATCTTGTAATTGGAGAAAAAGCAATACAGGAAGCTATCAAAAAAACTATTAGAGGTAATGAATCTTCTATTAGAAAGTCAGTATGTTCTGAAATAAAAGTGAGTGCTAAGCTATCATTTTACAAGATATTTTGTAAAGAAGAAAATGGAAAAAGTCATAGTAATGTGATTGAAAAAATGTCAGAAAAAAAAAACTACCAGTAGATGGAAATGCCATCAAGAAAACAGCACCTAAAAATTTATAAACACATCAAAGGAATCAAGCCAGGCACTTCATCTGAGTCAAACAAGGAATGTAAATTTTCTGCAAGTACAGGATGGACAACAAATTTCCTTAAAGGACATGCACTTCACAGCACTAAAATAAAAGTTATAACATCTGCAGATGAAATAAATACCAAAGAATTTTAAAAAAAAGTAGCAAAAATTATTAAGAGTGAATGATACACCTCTCATGAAGTTTGGAATGTTGGTGAAAGTGGTCTTTTGTGGAAAAGAAAGTCAAATAGAACCTATGTAGAAAATTGCAGAAAACTACTGGTGGTTTCAAAGTAGCGAAAGATCATGTCAGTTCGGTATTCTGTTCCAATTCTTTAGGAAATCACATATTGAAGCCTCTGCTTGTTAATCAAGACCAAAGACCACATTCAATGAAAGATGTAGATATGAATAAATTGTCAGTTCATTGGATGACAAATAAAAAGACTTGAATTATCATTGAATTTTTTTTAAAATGGTTCAACAAATATTTCATTCCAGAAGTTAGATGATAAATGAATTCCAGAGATCTAGAATTTAAAGTTCTATTGATTCTAGATAATGCCCACAACCATCTGGCCTTGGAATATTCAAATAGACAATTTTATTTTCTGCTGCCTAATACCATGTTCTTGATTCAACCATTAGACCAAGAACTTACAATATAAAATAAACATTTCAATACATTTTCAACAAATTGATTAATAAACAATAAGTATCATAGATGAGTGGAAAAAAATTTCGATTATGGATCGTGTGAATCAAGTTGGATTAACATTACCTAAATTAAGATCTTCAATTTTGAATGAATGTTGGAAAGCTATTTGGCCAGAAAGTATGGAAAGCAAAGATTCTATTGTTTCTAATATAAATGAATTTGCCAACATTATAATAATGGCCCACTTAATTTGTGGATGATTTGATAATATGCCATGAAGATATTGATGAATTATTAGTTGATAAAGCTTTAAGTGAGGAAAAAATTGTAGAGACTGTTCTTAAAACTTCCTGTCTTAAATAAGACAATGATAATGAAGATGATAATCCAGTGTTAAATGCTAATTTAATTAAAAAGGTATTGAGCTTGCTAATCATTTAGCTAATCATTTTTGTCAAGTATGATCTTAATGAGCTTCAAAGTTTCAAAAGATCTCAAATGGCTAATGTCATCTAACTACCATATGAACCCAACCATTAATTAGTGAATTCATTCATAAAACTGTTACATCAGCAATACATGGCATTACTAGGGTTGTTCCAGAGTTTATAGAGAAAACTTTGCCAATGAAAAAAGAACATGATGATCAAAGAATTGTTAGAGATAGCAGTGATATTGCAAGTTTTAGTGATAGCAATGGTATTCCAATCATGTGCAAACATATGCATTTATTGTCAAAAAGTGACAATGAATAAATTATAACTCAAATTACAATATTCTGCCTCATTGACCCTTTCATTTTTTTAATTTTCTAAATGAAATTTATGTTTCTATAATTCTTTTTTTTTATGTGCAATGTTTAAAAAGTAAAATTTAATATCACATAAAAAATATAAAATTCTAAGAAAATGTTTCATATGATTTATTTAATTATTTTCATTGATTTGTTATGTCTGGAAGCAATCTCCTTATTTTCCATATATACAATGTATTTTTTTTATAGGAACTTTTTTTAGATGTAATTTTCAAGAACCAATTTATCATGTAAAAAGAGAATTGGGTGTACTTTAGTAATAAAGATTCAAAGAAGGCAGTAATAAAATAAAAAAAAATTAAAAAATACAAATTTAATTAAACTAATTGCTGAAAAAATGATTATATTATAAAACAAATTTTAAATTTTGATGAAAAACAAATTTAAAATTTCCTATTCTAAAAAATTAAATGATCATGTTAACTTTACTTGTTTATTACTATGCTGCACTCTAAACACACATCTGTGAAGCTATTTTTCTTCAAAAAACTTTCAAGCTTAGTGCTTTCAGGATTTACATATTCCCATATTCATAGCTTATGCTAGTAATGATTTTGTGTTAGCATTAAGGTATGTAGATGTATGTAAATTATTTAACCAGCCCATTTCTTAGAAATCAAGAAGCAAGAGTCTCTTCTGTTGATGGTCTTAGGATCGCTCACAATGAAAGATGCTTCTTTGGCTTTGCGCTTGGCATCATTCAGCTCAGAGCAAATAATCTCAGCTATAGTGGGTTTGAATGTGTGATTAGACACTTTTTGATGCTCCAAGAATATTGAACTGCCTTCATTTTTGTTTTGCAATTTGTTGTATATGTATCAGTATTGGGATACCCTGGTAATTGTAGCATGAGTTTCACCATAGTATGTAGCTCTGCAGCCCATTTGGGGTATGTCATCTTGTACCCTACATGGGGAGTTTGTTCTGGTGCAATTTTATTTTTAAAGTGATTAATTAGTCTATTGGAAGCTGGTAGCATTTGAAAGCTCACTTTGAAGTCATTGATCAGTTTTTTAACTAATTTTTTTTGCAACATTGGGTATGTATGATAATACTATGTGTGGTTTGTTTTCTGTGTGCTCATTGGTTCTTAAGTTCTTGTAGAACTGCTTGACTCTCCTGGCAATTGTTCCATATCTGAATCCAACACTTATCAGGTCATTAACAAAGCGCATTAAGTTGGTTTTCCTGCCTGCCTCAAATTTGCATAAATGGTGGTTTCTGATCCAAAAAGTTGAAAGGCCAGCCAATTTATGTGTTTTAGGTGAATTCGAGCTTGGATGTGTATACATATAGTGAATTAAAAACATTTTTGAAATTATAAAAATGAAAGTCTTGAAAATATTGCTAAATCTTTATTATCAATTATTTGGAATTCTAATTCATAAGACATTCTTTGTTTATTTTTTTTTAAAGTAAGTAACTAGTGCTTTCTAAATCTGATTTTAAATTTAAAGGTAAAATGTTAGTGATAAAATTTCAGAAACCAAAAACCAAAAAGATGTTTAATTGTTTTCATTGCCCCCCCCCCTTCCCAATCAATATTTTTATTAAATATGAAGGAGAGAAAAAATATTTTTTATGTTTTTAATTCCTAACAGTTTATATTATTTTTACATGACTCATATTATTATACTACATTATCAGTTAAACACCATTAATATTCTTTTACAGATTTGGCTTCTGATAATCACAGAAAAATTTATTATGCTATTTTTATGGAAAAAATCAATCATAATAAATAAATACACCCTATTATTATATTAAATTATATACACACTATATGTATACCTACATTTTCAAAACAATTTTTTTTATATAAAAATACTATATTCATATAAATAACAACTCGTGATTAACCTATTCATTCAGTATATTGAATGTTTATTATAAGAACTAAAAGGATTCGAATTTAGAATTTTCAGTCTATAATCATCCTCCACTTCATCTCAAACAATTGATACACATGATCACACTCATGCAAAAAAGATAAATGATTTCCAATATATGTATTTCATGCAGAAGCAACACTCATTCATTGGGTCAGATCATAATCTCCCAACACATATATATTCAATGAGTGCTTTTGGGGGTTCCATCATTGTTTTTTTAATGAAATTATTGAAAGAGTGAGGAGATTGAAGCCTATCCATAAAAATTTAAAAAATTGTTAAGCGAAGCACTGCATATGTATATGTATGGAAGATTATGATCTGGCCCAAACAATGAATGAAGATTCTGCACAAAATATATATATTGAGAATCATTTACCTTTTACACATGTGTGAGGGCATGTGTATCAGTTGTTTGAGATGGAGTGAAGGATGAATATAGACTGATAACCCTAAGTTCAAATCCTCTATTTACTATGAATAACAACACAAGACACATTATGTTTACATTGTAAAAGTATACACATAATGTAAAATTTTCTTGTTGCGGTGGTGTCTGATTAGATTAAAATTTATCATAGTTTGATTACATGGCTGTTTATAGATTTGCATCAGCAAAATTGTTTTTTTCACATGAATTCATTTATACTGAGAAATATTGTTTAAATATATATGAATAATATTTTATTGGTTGAATGATTTATTTCATTTCTTTTGGGGTGATGCACTTGAATATATAATTTCAAATCTGTAAATATTGCAAAATTATGCTCTGCATATCATTTTTGAATAAAAAAGATCAATATATTAGAGACATATTTAATAAGTATTGTCTGTTTACAGTATGGTAGTATTTTGTGTATCAAATAATTTAAGTAGTTTTTGATAAAGATAAATTTAATGAGATTAAAGCTATTGATGGTATTAAAAGTTTTATGTTTACTTGAACTATTAAATTTTTATAAAGATGGATGCAAAAGACAAAGGGAATAAAATGGTTTAAAATTTATTCAATAAATTTGGTTTTGATATTAAAATATTTATTGACAGAATTGGAAAATCTTTTTCAAGAAAACTTAAAAATTTCACTAAATAATACCGCAGTTGGCAAGTTTTAGAGTTTTTTTTTTTGTTTAATAATAAAAAATTATATAGTTTCCAGTGTGATATATTAATAGATATTTGCCAAGGAATTTCTTGGAGTTGGTTATAACAATGAACAGATTAACACTACTTTATGTCAATTTAAAAAGAGTATATTATAATAGTTTAAAGGAGTTGAAGATTGATAGTAAAAAATGGATATCTATTCCATACATTTCAAATGCTCAAATGAAATTTTTTTAAGAAGGTTTTTAATGTTTCATTTTGTATTATAAATAATGTTAATAAATTAGTCAATAATTCTAAAAATGTTATACCTGTCAAACAGAAAAATAATGTTGTGGATCAAATTTTTTGTGGATATACTTTATCATATATAGATGAATCGAGGTGGCTTTGAAAAAAGATCAAAGGAGAATGAATTGTTATACAAGCATATGAAAAGTAAAAGTAATGATTTAATGACTACTTCAGTTTTTTTTTGGATCATGAAAGGACATGTAGCTTGATATTGAAAATGTTAAGATTCTTCATGAAGAGAGAAACCATAATAAATAAAAAAAATTAAGGAGGCAATTTTAATAAGTAGAAATAAAATGAATGTAATTAATCGGCAAGCTACTAACATTAAAATTCATGATTCTTGGAATTTGAGTTGATGAAGTTAGCCAAAAATGAATGAGTATCTTTACCTCTTCATCAAATGGCAATCTTTATCCACATGGAGACAAGTAGGTAATAATTTGACAATGCAAGATCAGAATTATGGAGTATATTGGTCCAAATTTCATTTACAGGTATCCAAATGCTTCTATTTATGCTCTTCTGTGAATCATTTCAGTACCTATGCTGCACAAACTTTTTGAAAATTAAGTCTGACATGCATTATCTAACAGAATCAGTTTATGTGTGTGCTCAATGTCTATAGATGGGCATCCAGCTCCTTTTCCATGGTTCTCACTTGTGCAAATTTCCTTGAACTTATCGATCAATACACACAACCTTTATGACAAAATTTTTCTCTATACTGTGCACAATGTTCTAAGATAAATATCAACACCAGATACATCTTCAGACCACACAAAACAAATTACTTCACACTGCTCTACATTCATGCAAATCACAAGTGGGATGATCATTGTATATCTCATATTGCAATTACACATGTTCTAGACTGCAGTATATATGCAATTGAGTGGAAGAAATAGAATAACACATCAAAAATGTCTGCCAAAATAATCATTATATGACTTAAACTGAATGTGTTTATTTTTAAAAAGAGAGTTCAATGTCTAAGTGTGTAGATAAGCACAAAAATAATAGCTGTCAAATGCAAGAATCAAAAGGTCTTGGTAAATATTACCATATTTTTCTAATCTATATAAATATATTTTTGTGTCCTTACAAAATTAAAAATACAATTTTAAATTTAATATGATGATATCCAATGAAAAGGTAAAGTTGTTTGTTTTGCATTGCTGAATAATAGTAATTTTAAAGATAAAATAATTTTAAAAACTGAAGTTTCTTAAGAGTTAAATAATGGGGAAGTATTCTATTTTAAATTGAGATCCTCATAAAAAATATAATCTAAGTTGACTAAAATTATGATAAAGCTACTTATTTACACTGATAGTTACCCTAGCAATTACTTGGCTCCTATGGTTTTCTTTAATATTAAGTCTCATAAAGATATATTTTTGATTTTACAGGGGACGGAGGGTATTGTGGATAAATTTTGAAATTTCTTGTTAGATTTTTAAAAAAATTATATTAGTTTAGGGCAATTTTATCTCTTCTTTTTTTGATGCATTATGTGTTTCTATTTTAGGGAAATGTGAATATTTTTCTGCAGATAAGATTAAAGTTATTCATGATTAACTATTAATATAAGAGGATTTACTGTATTTTATATTTAATAATGTGTTTTATAAGACTAGATAGTGATGAGTTATTGGTTACGTTACTTCTCTTTCAATGTGTTCTGTCTATATTAATTTTTTAAGAATAGTGTTATTAATATTTTTTCTGTTTCTTAAAAATTATTTGGTGGATATGTTGATGTTTTTTGTTTATTATCCAGAAAGATAAGGATTTTTTTTGATAGATTGAAAGCTTTTCATTCTAATATTAATTTTACTATTGAGGGAAGGGGACACTTTTGACTATGATTAAATTAAAATGTCTACATTTAAGTGTTGATAAGGTTGATATTTTATTTTGTAGTCATTTTATTAAATATAAAAATTTAAGAAATATGTTAAGACCTGATAGTTATCAAGCTTTTACTACTAAGAAAAATTCATTATTGACTTTTTGTTACAGGAATAGAATGCTTAATAATTTTGAAAATAATGCTTATATTCAAAGAAGTCAATTTGTTTCTGATTATATTGATTTGGATTATAATTATGAATTTATTAGAAATATATTTAATAACTGTATCTATAGGCCTGATACTAAAAAAAATTATTAGTGAGAATAAAAAGTTTATTTCATACCGTTTAAGTCACCAATTTATTGAGTGGTTTATAATAATAGTCATTTATTGGGAGTGTGGAAGTTGCTTGGAAGAAAGGCCTTGATTTAAATTCATTATTGAACAATTCAAAACAATTGATAGTAAATCTATGTCTGATGTACTTTTATAAGATTTTTTGCAGTTGTAATAAATTTATATAGGTCAAAATAAATTAAATCCCAATGAAAGAGTTTAAAATAGGTGTCATAACTCAGCTTTGTTTGACAAATGCAAAAATTATCTTTTATAATAAATAAAAAAAATTATAAAAAAGAATCAAAGAAACTGTGATGATAAACCTTCTTGAATCTGAGGCTATCAATTTCATGAAGACATACTTTGATATTAAATGTGGTTCATTTTTTAATTAAATTATTGGAAGGCTATTATGTTTTATATATATGTTGTTGGTATCTAGTTGAATTTCACTTGAGAATGTTTTTTTATTAATAGATGAAACCATAGTCATTTTGTTTTTTAAATATTATATGATTTTCTATTTTATTTTTTTGATCTTTTGTTTGCTAACCAAGTATATGACATATTTATAATCATCTGTGTTTGGATGCAGATTTATGTAGCCTTCTTTTATAAATCAAATAAATAATTTATCTTCAATGAAGTCAAAGAGAAAGTAATTACATAATAATTGTACAGACAAAGTTGATCCTATGTTTATATAGTGGAGCATATTCATATATATTTAAGAAAATCAAGTCATACATTATGTGATTGACTTATGTATATCTATATATTAACAGTGAATTAAAAAATCAATTATCATTAATATTTTTTAAAGTACCAATGAAATGAACTTTGTTAATCTGTTAAAATATTTCAATTTACATAATTTTTATAGGTTAATAATGATCTTTCATGTCCTGATTGCATGCATTTTCCAAAGTTTTTGTCTTAGGGAAGAGGCCAGCCTAGGGAAGATGCAGATTTACTTTCTCCATGAAATCAGACAAATTTCAGAATGTGGTGCTAGTATATAAATAAAATTTTGTTTCTAAAAAAACTGGATTAAATGAAATACTCTGATGATAATTTGGTGGATTAATATCTTTAAGAATGATGTCTTGAAATGTTTGTGAAATCATCTTCTATGAAAATCACTAACTGATACTAAATCTAATATTCTAATGTAAACATGATCATCATTACCAAAGGTGGAGCACATTTTATGAATTAACTAAATAATTATTTGGTTTAGCATGTAACTCAATGCTTATGTAAATAGCCAACCATGTTCCAGTCTATACAGTGGGGATTCCCAGTATGTAGCTAAAGATATCATTCTAATACCTCTCACCACCACATATGAATTATATAATAGATGCATTTTTGTGATGTTTTATAAAATTATGTACATTGACATTAGTATAAGTTTGTGCACTCCAGAAAAAGTAGAAATATATTTTAGATCACTTACAGATAAGTGTTAGTTTTAATTAATGATTAAATTTACATTAATTGTGAAAAGAACATTGCAATGATAAATTCCAAAAAATATTTGCTGACTACAAATATTTCATGATAAAAGACTAATTAATTAATGGAATAGATTTTATAAATTACCTTGTATGGAAATGAATTCCTAAGACACCAATATTTAGTTATAGATTTAAAACATAATCATATATGGAAATAAATTCCTAAGAAAGTAATTAATTGTGTGTGCAATTAAAAGCTAAGATGAATTCCATAGTATGATAACAAACTATAAATAGAGTAAACAACAAAATGTATGATTCATTCTCCCAGTGTAATTTCCAGAGAGAAGACTATGATGGTAGATTCAGTGAGTGTGCAGCACTCTACAGTGAAAATGGGTTTACGAGCAGCAGCTGAACAGGTCCAAAGAGTTCGGGAAACCGAGGTTGGAGGAAAATGTCTAGACAGCAGTCAGATGTGAAGAACTGACTTTTCAGTGGATTTCCAGTGAGTTTACCAAGCCAACAGTTACAGAGAGATGGAAGTGACTGCAGCTAAAAGAAGCTCTTAGTAATAGTCGCAGTGCTCTATGATGAAGCCAGATGTGTTCACATGTAGCTGAACTCGACTGGGGCCAAAGTGTTTGGAAAACCTAGGCCAGTGATAAGTGTCTTAAAGGCAGCTAGTCTTAAAAGGTGTCAGGGAAGTAAACTAAAGAGAAATATAAATATATAGATTGTGTTATGTGTGTAGCAATACATCATGGTAAGGGGGGGGGGGGCTAACCAAAAAGAATTATATATATATATATATAATTATATATATATATATATTGTGTTGCATGGGTAGCAGACTGTTTATATTCTTATTATTTATTATTTTGTTTGTTGGCATTCGGAATGCTTGCATTTCGAATACACAGCACATTTAATGGCTATATTATACAAAATCTATTATGAAGCACATATTTATATTATTCAAGATTTTTGAACCAACTTTCATGGATATAACAATTCAACGGTAATTCATTTTGAAGAAGCTAAAACAGACTATATTTTAAAAAACAATTGAGATACAAAACGTGAATAACTGATTTACTTGCAAATGATTATGTAAATAAAATATTTATTAATTCATAATTTCAAAAAATAAATACATTGCTAACTTTATTGGCAACAATGGGATAAAAAACTAAAATATTTAATAATTTCACCATAAAATATCTGAAATATTTGTTTTCTTAATTCAATGATTATTAAAAAAAATAATCAACTGACAGATCACTGAGGAAGCCATATGATTGATCAAGCATAGGAAATGACAGAATAAGCCCCAATCCAGTAACTTTTAACAATCCAGGATATCACTCAGCTACAATAGTGTTCCACTGAAGGTTGACAAGCTCAGAATAAAAGATTCCAATTCTCAGCTTAGTGACAGAAATATTAAAAAAAAATCGCATCTGTCTCAATTTAATGGAATAATTGTGTTCTGTATGTCACTAAAGAGCTCCAACATTACGTAATTTTCCAAAGTTTATTTCCTTTGCAACAGCTTAGTACAGTGATGGCATGGGTTTTTGGATTAAATGTCAAACTGTCACATTAGTGCTCCGATGTTATATGCTCTCTTAAATATTAACCTTTTGGTTACACTTTTATTGCCTATTTTTCATAAATAAATACTTTCTAAATAAACTTCGTTTCATTTTCAATTAATTGAGACTAATAGGTTCAAAATTGCAATTTATTAAATGTAATCAATTTTAAAATGACATATATAGAATTAAATCATTTCTGTTTCAGCTTTATAATTTTCTAAATAATATATAGTAATACTAGTTTAATCTCCCACTTACATATTTGAATTTTTGATATCTCCAAACTTCACTGCACTATCTACAATTTCTATGGGCAATGACTTTAATTGCTCATATGTACTTTTAAATCAGATATATTAAAAATCATCTTTTTCAAGGAAATAATAAGTTATTTTAACTGAAAATAATCGATTCAAGATAAAATGATTAATATCCATCATACTTCCTTTCATGTTAACGATTTAACAAAAACAATACTAAATATTAATTGTTTTTAATGTATTATTAACAGTTTTATTTTTATTTTTTTAAGACCATTGAATATTAATTATATCGAACGATTATTATGAAGTTGCATAAATAATATTTGTTTCATCTTATAGCTCTTATAGCATTTTCAGCAGCTCTGAAATTTAATATAGCTTTATCTTGGTTAGCAAGGATAATTGGTCCCCCAAATGCCTCAAGCAAAGTAAAATCCTGCATAAAAAATAAGCAAGTATCATGATTTAATATGAGGGGAAAAATTCATTAATTTAATTCAAAAAATAAATATATAAACGAGCTTCAGTTTTAAAAAAAATTATTGAAGAATAAACATTTTACTCAATATATTATTAAAAAAAAAAAACTTTGTGGATAAATATACTACATAAAAACATCGGATAACTATAATTTTAAAAGAAAAAATATATAATTTTTCCATTACTGATCTGCCATTTTATTTCCTGAATTCGTGAATTAAAATAAAACAGGACTAAAAAAAACCTAGTCACAATACACATTTAAAATATATATATATATATATTTAACACAATGTACACTTTAAAAAATTATTTTGTATTTACTTTATGTTTAGTTTTTTTTTTAAATTTCTAACCGATAAGATTTTGAATTTTTTTTTTTACATTGCTGTTGACTATTTTTTAAATCACTTTTTTCCCCATTTTATATAAGGGAAATTAAATAAAATGTAGATAAATAAATGTTATGTATGACTGATTGATTGCTGAAGTTTTAATAATACATGTAAATGTTAAAATCTTATTTTATTCTTTTGTTCATCTTAAAGCCACAAACAAATAATGAGATTATTCACTTAAAATTAAAAAAGTAAATATTTTAAACTTATGTTTAGTAATTGTATTAGCTGCTTAGTTAATGAATGAAATTATTTTCTCAAAATAATTTACATTTACAATGACTATTACAATGTTTGTATTTTTGCCACAGGATTGTCCTCAATAAGTTGAGGCAGGTTAATAAGTAACTGTTTTTTTTTATTTGTTGTCATTGCATTTTTTATGTATTATGTTATAAAAATTTTAATCCATAAAATTGATTGAATTAATGTAGATTACCCAATATACACATTTTACAACTAAATATTAATATATTTTGTTGTTGTACATGATCAAAGTATATTACTGTGTAAAATGAAACTATTTTTTATATTGTAGTTAAAGATGAAAATCTTCTTTATTTTGGATATGCCATGTCACTGGAAGAAAATTAAATAAAAAGTATTAATTTTCTGGTATTCTTTTCACAATTCTCTGTTTTCTTTGTTCTCATGTTCAACATAGAATTTAAGATTAAAACATTATTACTCATCAAAAAATAATAAATTTGACATCATTTGATAGATATTTTTCTTTACTACTGAAATAAATTTTAAATGTTCATATTTTCTTTCTATAAATATTTAAAAAATGAGATCATAATCAAAACAAAAAGATTATAATTATCATTTCTAAAAACATTATTTTAATTTTATAAAATCAATAAAAAATTCATTATTTGTCTTTTTTTAAAAAAAATTGAACAAATATTTATTTATTTCTCTTATATCTAATGAAATATGCTTTAAAAATTTAAAACTTTTCAGTATTTATTGCAAAATTATGATAATTTCAAAAAAAACATTTAAAAGTGTTAGTAGGATATAATTGATTGCGAATCAAAACAATGGATACAAATTAATGATAATCCCTAAAGTGAATTCTTACATAAAGGTCCATCACTAACTGGGATAAAGATGTATTTAGAAAAATACTTCTATAACTTACAAAATTCTCTTGTCATTCTATTTTAATCCATAAAATACATCTTGTAAGCCATTATAAAAAAATTGAAGATATGAAATTTGTGATCCAATATTGCTTTACCAATGTCAATTTTTATAGCCTTAAAAAATCTAATAAGTGGTCTTGCATTTTAATAGAGTTGTGTAAAAGTTGACAACATTCTCATCATGATGGTCCTAAGTTTTAATCATAGCAGAATTGCTTGAAGAGTGAAGAGCTTTTTCATAATTGACAAACACCATGGAAAACGGCAAATCATAATAACTGATATCTTTTATTTTCTCTTAATCTAGTATGCTATGATTACTTAGATATTCAGTTTGTTTCTTTGGCTTGATTTAGGTGTAAATTTCTAGAAAATGTTTTCTAATGAATTTAGTAAAAATTTTATTCATTGATGCAAATTACTAATACCTTTTTTTCAAATGGAACCACAATATTTATTGCACTTTGTTGATAATCTTTGATTAGAATAGAATACTAATTGCTTAATGAAATTCAAATCTTTAGCACCTTTAAACACTCACATATATATATAACAGAGATGATTCATCATAGGTAATATGTGTATATTAATTAAGAGTATAGTGTAAAGGAACAAAATTTAAAAATATATATATATAGTTATTAATAATAACTTGAGGGAACATATTTGCATATATTTTACTGTGTGTTCACTCATTTGTACAATAAAAAAATTTATACCATATTTTTTTTCATTGCAATTAAATATACTCTGGGTGACTTCTTTTTTCAATAACTTTTTTTCTTATAAAAGCATAGTAGGAGTCACAAAACTATGATCTCACTAATTGTTTTGATGTTTTAAAGTCAGTATCAATTTAAAGTAGGCTCTAAAATTTTGTAAAACTTTTAGTATTATGCTTAGAAAACGTTTTATTGTGCAAAAATAATGTTCATGATATTAGAAAGAATAATAAATAAAGAAGAAAATGTGTAAGATTTCAACATAAACTGATGAAATATAAACTTGATCATGTGGAGCACTTCAAAATGGAAAAACAGCTGCTGGCATATTGTAAAATTTATTTACAAATTGCAATTTTTTTAAACATAATTGTATATGGATACACAGAAGGAAAATGGATGCTCAAATATCATAAAATGTATTAAATGTCTAAATTTTTTGTTTGATTTTAATTTATATTTTCATTTGCTTGTTTATATTTTTGTGGGATATCATGTATGTGAAATAATACATGGACTTGAGTAAAAAAACTCCACTTGTCAAATTTTTAATAAAATCTAGTGAATCTTTTATTAAATACTTCTCCATGATAATATTTTATTTTTACAATTAAATCTTTTTTCTATATTATATAAGTAAATTTAATATTATAAATTAGAAATGTAAACTTTCAAGTGATATCAATTTTAAATAAATCATTATTATTTTTTAAATAAGAAAATAAAAATCTAAACAAAGTACTTACCTATAACAATAGAGCACACAACCATTGTATGTAATTATGAAATATCAGATATTTGAATTTTATGTTTTTAATAAAGAATATATTTAGGATTAGTTATCATAGAAAAAAATTTTTTTTTATAAAAGTTAATAAAGTAAATATTTACTGTTATTAAAATTTTAATAAGTATCTATTTGCCAAAAGCTATTTCTTTTTATGAAATAGACACTGCTTCTAGTTGGCATAACAAACTTCCTAAGAGATGACTTTTTAAAAATAAAGTGTTTTCAAAGACAATCTCCTATTAATAGCATAGTTTTTGGTTACATTCATTTGTAAACTAATTATGCTTTTTCTTTATAAATATATAATATTCATGTAATTTGGCCTCTGGCTAAAATATTATAAAACAGCCAATTAGAAATTAGCGATGTCCTTTGTAGCTTTATCACATCAATAGGGTACTGTCAATCATGTAAAAATCCCCCTTATAATGCTAGCATCTTCAGGTTTTTAAAAAATTAATACATTAAAATTATAGCACCAATGAAATAGAAGCTGCAAGCCATAATATAAGATTAAAAATAGGCTTAAACAATGTAGAAAAGATAGCGATCACAGCACCATCGTAATGCCTAAAACTTAAAAAAATCTGAATAGTTACAGCTAAGCTTATGAAATTGGTTATATATTGATACAGCATAATTCATGACTATATTGTAGTATATCTTGTCATACATATATTTTCAGACTATAAATGATAAAATTTCAATGTTAAAATTTATCCATAATGTTGCCTATTTCAATTTTGTGTTAAATTGATTTTTTTTTACTTTTTATACATATATTTTACATAGAATTTTGTTTAAATTTATTCATTTATGTTTTAGAGCTTGTAAATTCTTCATAGTCTGCTTATCTCATCTCTTTATTTAAAATACATGGAATTTCAAATGGCACTGTTACTATATCAACTATTTAATCAGTTGCACTCTTTTAGTAACCATGACAATTTTTCTTGGTGCTAAATTAGCTTTCTTTCTAATACCACAAAGTTATTTTATATCTTTAAAGTGCATTATTGTCTATAGCTTCTATATATTTTGTCACCACTAAAAATATTTTACAGCATCCCATGAACTCAACTTTTCTAATTTTTATGATTTTAAACCATTTTCATTTCTTTTTTTACTTCATGTAATTGCTTTATTTGAAAATTCACTGCTGAATTGCATATTTGTGCTATCTGCAGATGTATTTATTTTATTCATTTTATCCATGTCTGAGCAAGCTATTTTTTTTAGTCTCCTCATTCTTTCGCACGCACAATGTGGGCAAGCATTTTCAAAATGTAAACATCCATTTTCAACATAATATTAATGAAAACCTATGCAGTCTACACATGCACTTTTTATATCAACATTTCCATCTTTCTTTCTACTTTCCATAAAGATAGGTTTTATTTTTCTATGATAAAAAATAAAAATTATGATAATTTTTGTGATCAAGTAAATTGAATTTTTTTCTTTTTCTCTCATTTTTTTGGATAGTTACTGGAAAAAATTTCATACATTGGTAAAAAGTTTTACTTTTTCCAATGTATTTTGAAGACAATGTTATGGGGCCTAATGGTATTTACTTTTATATATTTTTTAATTATTATTTTATTTTTATATGTTTACATTTGATAAAAAATATATGAAAAAATTATTATTGAAACTAACATAAAAAAAATAGAACATGATTGTCTATATTTATATCATGAATTATCTGCATTTTTTGCTATGATGTGCTTGGGTCTAGTATTTGAATTAGGTGATATGAGACAAAGAAAAACATATTTTGCAAATATTATGATCCAATTTAGATTTTTCTATAATGACTAGACTGCATTTTAATAATAAAAAAAAGGCAAATGCTAAAAATAAAGATTTTGACAGTATATAAACTTAGGTCGATTATACACTGCTACAATGTAAATTTCAAAGACCATATTTTTTAATTATTATTTTATTTTTATATTTGATAAAAAATATATGAAAAAATTATTATTGAAACTAACATACATTTTTAAAAAAAGCTCATGATTGTGCACATTTATATCATGAATTATCTAAATTTTTTGCTATGATGTGGCTTCAGTCCAAATATTTGAATTAGGTGATATGAGACAAAGATAAACATATTTTGCAAATATTATGACCCAATTTAGATTTTTTTATAATGTCTTGTCTGCATTTTAATAATAATAAAAATACACAAATGCTAAAAGTAAAGATTTTGACAGTATATAAACTTAGGTCAATTTTACACTACTGCAATATAAATTTCAAAGCTGCATATCAAATGGAAAGATAGGTGGCAGTTGATGAAGCTATTACTAAATTTATGGTCATAGTAGCAGGAAGCAATATAAACCCTCAAAACCTATAAAGTATGATAAACAAAGCATAAGAAATGGTGATCATGTGATGTTTAGTGGTTTGACTATTTTAGTAGTAATTTTTTAATAAAATACAAACTGTATTGAAGTTCTTTATTATAATATTCAAATTATATTAATTATTGATCAATATTAACTACTTGTTATAAGGGATGTTATTAGGGATGATATATTCATTGCAAACCCCTGTATGGAAAAAACATTTTGAAAATCTACTAGGAAAAATGAAAGAAACTAATGTCTTTATTCTACGAAGTTTTCAAGTGATGAATTACCTTAGGTAAGTGTTAATATATACTAATTTTTTAAAAATTTTATGATGAATCCAACTAACCTACTAACAAAAATATAATTTTAAGTTGTATGCATGATAATTTAAAATTTATAAAATAATATGAAAATAATTATTAGAAATATTAACTTTTATTCTTTTTTTTATTACTTTGAAAATCAATGATTATATATTTTTTCAGCTTAATTACCTTCTTTGGTGTTTGATTTTTCAAACAATATATATTAGGTCATTTTTTATTAATAAAACTTAAAAGTTATGATAAAATTTGTGGCTTAGCATAATTTTTTAAATATTCAATATAGGCTGCTTGCAAGCGAAGAGGTTAGGGGGGGAGTGAATATTGATGAAGCTTTATTAAAAGATAATATATATATAAATGCCTGAAAATGATGCAATATACATATATATTTATATTAATTATATCTACGTAATTTATTATTTTGATGAATTATCAGAGAAAATGGGTGCAAAGAGAATTGATTTTGGATATAAAGGAATGTGTAGATAGAACAATGGGGTGGTAATATGCTATCTAGGAAACACTACAAGAGGATGGTGTTCCCATAAAGAAAGAGGTAGATGCCTATGATAGCACTGAGTGTGGATGATATCCTTTGATACAGTGCAAGGAAGTTGGGTGGCTTGGCAATGAAGCTGGAAGGGATTTGTTTACTGGAAGATAGTTGCCAGGCTGCTGATTTGTCACTGCTAAATTCCAGCCTGTATGTTTCGGTGTACCAAGTGAAGATCTGTTGAAGCCTGGGGATGAGATCAGCTGAGGAAAAAAAGACAACCACATCATCTAACATAAGCAAGGCATTTGATGCTTTTGCCTAGTGCAGGAATGAGGATGCCAGGGAGGTTATGTTCCAACCTGAGCAAGAGGGGATTCAGAAATATGGTGAACAACAAAGTGCTCAGCAGAGAGCCCTGAGGGATGGATCTTTTAGGTATGAAACAAGGAGCAACTTTCCCATCCAGGGTAACTAGGATTTCTCTGTTGGACAGTAGATTGTGGAGAATGGACAGGAGGGCCTCTGGAATGTTCAGGTCCTCTCAATGATGCAAGAACATGAGGCCAGCTTGTTGATCATGTTGAGAGTGATGGAGATGGTGAACTGACTTAGATGGAGAAGGAACTTGGGGATGGCATGAGGACTGGAGAGGACATGGTCAACAAAGCTTTTCAGTTTAAGTAACATGGCCTGGGTGATGCCAGGATCAGAGTTGACTTTCAAGGTTGATGGTATAGTGAAAGGAGGGATGTTAGCTTTGAGAAGCATGTGCTTGTAAAGGTTTCTCAAATGAAGGAGCAATACCTGACCTAGGTAGGTAGGATTTGTTGCCAACTGTGATGGATGAGGGGGTGATCTGCTTCCTGTGGGAACCAAGAGTGCACCCCAGGTAATTTCTGGTTCAACAATGTTAATTCCCCATATATTTCTGGGTGCGTTTGACTAAGATGTACTCAGCCAATGCCTTTTGAGCATCATGGTACTGAAGTTTATGCTGGATGATGGTGCTAATGTCTAATGGCCCACTCTCTCCTGATCATTCAGTTGCTCTGAAATTTTGTCCATGGAAGACAGCAACTTGAGTGGCCCTCAGGAATTCCAGGTGTATTTGTGGATGGCAGCTTGCAGGATTTCCACAAATGCCAACCATGCAGAGATGGGCTCCATTTGAAGGATATTGATTTTATGAAGGTATATATAAATTTCTGAAAGCAATGATATTGTTGTATTTTGTTTGTTGAGGAATTGTATTGTTCTTCTGAGACCAAGGTTTACTGGGGGGTCAGAGTTAATGTCAAGAGAAAGGTGTAATGCCCTGTGTCTGAAAAGGTATGGTGTGGAATTGGGCCGATTCAATCATGATATGGAGATCAGGAGAGTAGAATATTAAACCAATGAGGGTCTGATGCTTGCAGGTGTAAAAAGAGTAGGCATGGTCTGGGAAAAAGCCCTGGCCACACATTAAGCCTCTGGAGAAGTGATGTAGATATTTGTTTGTGAAGGACTGGTAGCCCATATTGAAGTCACTCAGAAGAAGAATGGGAAGGAAAGTGGTAGCTGTAATGTTGTTGATTCAGTGAATAATAGATTTAATGAGGGTGTTACTGTCATTGGAGAGCAGATATAAATAAATCACAAAACTTGTGAAGCACCCAAATTTCACCTCCAAGATAATTGAGTCTCGATATGTATGATGAAAAAGGTGGAGGGAGGGGCATGTTTATTAATGAGGATGGCAACTCCTCCAGCAGAAGTCAAAGTGGTAGAATACTTGAATAGACCAAAGGTTGACAAAGTGGAGTAAACCCTGTAGTTAAAGTGAGTGAAGAGTTTTACTATAGTTTTAAAAAAGTTATTTGTACATCCATACTCTTTAAAAAGCAAAGGATAATATTTGTTTTCTCTATCCATCTCATTTCTTATAATCTTGATACTGGACTTACATAATATAAAATGTGTATTTATTCATATTAAACTTTATGGGTTTAATTTTTTTTTAATCACTATCAAAATATACCATGCCATGCTGTAGGTATAATAGTTTTTTTCCTTAAAACAAAACAAAACAAAAAATAAATCCAAGATATAGTGAAAGCAGATAATTTTCATATTCATTAAAAAAATTATTACACAATAAAAATTAAAAGTGCTAGAGCATTTACCTCTATGTACATGCCACAGAATTCAAGGTAAGATCATGTCAATCTTTCAAATCAAAAATAGGTTTCAGATTTTTGTTCAAATCGATATACTATTAATGACATCTATTTATGTAACAGTGGTCAAAAATAAAGGGTGAACTGTCTTACATTAATCTGGATTGAGATGAGTGTCAATATGTTCATTATAAAAACCAAAAATACAGTTCCAATATGAGAAGGTACACCTTCAGGAATTGAATCTAGGTTCTGCATTAACCAATCTAAATGTATTCATTATTTATTAAATGAAAGCTGAATTAAAAGATTTGTCCTGACAACTATTAACATGTCTGCCTGCTTTCATTGCTGGTAACCTAGAATTTCAAAATTAGATGAAACTTGAAAACTTTTTCAAGCAGCAGAAGATTTTGAAGCCATCAAGGATTTGACTTTGAAGTGGTTAGTCCAGACCAGATAACCATTCAATTCTTAGTGAAGAGAATGTATGATCTTGACTTTCCTGCAAAAGACACATCCAATAATTAAATAATAAATGAAGTGGACAATTTATACTGGTAGTTAGACATGGCTTAACATCTATTTGCTATAATTTATATGATAATCCAAAAAAATAACCAAGGGGAAAAAATCAGTGATAAAATAATTATTTAATAGTATTTGCTTTTCCAATTCTTAAGATAAAAATTATTTCCTTATCTAATATCAAAACAAGATTGTATTACTAGATTAATACATTTCAATGTATAACAATTTCATCAATATTATTTTATTTCAATTACTAAATACATACAATATTATGCTAAGTATATATATTTAATTTTAAAAAATAATAATAATGAAATATACCAACGCTAATGATATAAAAATGCTATTATTAAATGGTATTTTAATAAATTTTATGCTTGAATAATGAAATTAATAAATAATAACTAAACCAATTTTGTTGAATTGTATTTAAAAATCCTTTTAATACAAGCATGATAATCTTAGAACAAAGTGACATCTCTTGGTTAAAATAAAAATTAATAATGAAACGATTTTTTTTTTCCTAATGCTGTATTCTATAAAAGATTGGAATTTAAAAGGATGTGGAAAAGATGAAATCTCTACAGCAATAATCTAATTAAAAATCACTAATTGCACTGAAATAATCACTGACAAAGATGAACATAATTATAAAAAGTATGATTAAAGTTTTCATTAGTTGCTTACTTTTTGAGAAAAAAGAATAGATTGAAAACTTAAACCTACTTTCCAAATCGCACTGATTACTTAGTAAAACCAGATATGAAAAACACGTTCTGAAATGCAATGTAGTACTTTAGAATGTAAAAGCTAGATATTATAGGCAAATACTAAACAGAAAAAAATAAACGCTCACACTATTCTCAATTGTTATATAAAAAAACAAAAAAATTATAATAGAATTTTCTGATGTTTATCTTGCAATTGTTGGGGGGGGGGCGTAAATAAATGATCGATGCACAAATTTGATTAAGCACTAATCAGACTATACTATCACTTAGTAGGTTTAGCTGTATTGTTATAAGGTTGGCAATGCTGGAAACAATCTATCAAAAGAGAACTGACTAATTATCCACAATAATGAACTGACAGTTTAAGAAAGAATTCATCTTTCAAAAAAAAAAAAGTTTGATCATAGACTCATAAATGAAATTTACATATAAAATACAAATCGTATCAAAATTCTTGAGGTTGATGTCATTCGGCTGATTAATGATATGTCATAAGGCTTCCTATAAAACCTAGTGATTTCTTTTATCCAAAGCTTAAATTGCATCATTTTTCATTATAACTGCAGAAGTCACTGATTAGCACAATTACATAATAGACTCATTACTTTCCTTCAGATAGTTTCAATATAACCGACTAACTTACTAAATTATAAAATAATAATAAAAAATAATTCTATAATAGTCACACATTATGAAAAATTACTGAGTTGAAAAGCCGAAATGCAATTACTATATACAGCATATATCATACAATTTGATTTTTTTAAAAAAAAAAAAAAAGATAGATATATAAAACGTGTTAAAAAATATTTTTTAAATTACTTGTGAAAAAAATAAGGATTGTGGTAAATGCCTCTAATAATAATAATAAATTACTTTGTTTATTTCAACAGATGTAATTAGCAAATCCCTTTCTTATATGTATATATTATTGGCTTATTGTTGAGTAGTTTGCCTTCACAATTTTTAAAAACTATATATATATGCATATATTATTATACCTTAATGCTATAATCGAATATCTCAATATAGAAATCAAATCCTACATCAATCTTTATAACGATATTAGAATATTCCCACTTATCAACCATTACACTATGTATGGTTCCTTATTAATTAAAATTCATAACGAAGTTTTAATTTATTTTTCTCCAATAATGATGAGACTTAATACTAAGCTCTAGGGATAGCTGCATTTTAACATTAAGTACATACAAAAGCATATACCCAGCAATATTGAATACCATACCAATATTAACCCTTAACACAAATGATATTCCAATGACTAACAATTCCTACATTAAAATAAATCCATATTAAAATAATTAAATTCTTAACTAAATTATACTATTATTCATTCCAATTCTCAACTTATTCTCTTTTATAATATACTATAAATAAATTTCTCAGGGTAAGATTATTTCTCAATCTGATAAACTCTATTACAATCAAATATAATTTATATCCTGCAGTAGCAGCAGTAGCAGCAGCAGCAGTAGTAGGTAGTCAAGATGGCCACCATGTCTCACAAGCACATCGTTTTGGCTCCAAAATAATTTTAAAATTTTCATTGAATTTTTACTTTTTGAGTCTACTGGTTGTTGATACTGTTGACATTATAGATTATTACAGCGAAAAAAGCAATTAGGTAGGTATAATCTACTTCCTTTTTTAAAATCTGACAGATTTTAATTTATCTGTTCTATAATTATGGAGTCGAAAGACTCGTTGGTTCTAAATGAAATGGCAAACGTAAGTGAGACTACAAATAATTCGAATATTTCTCATAATAATTATGTTTCTAATAATGACTCATCATTTCAAACTGAAGATGTTCAAATTACAATGATCCTGAAGTTAAATCGATAACACAATTCAAACTAGTAATCAAATGAAACCGCAGGCTAACCTAATGAAGCAAAGACAACGTTCGGCTCTGTTAACGTTCAAACGAGCATGCAAGAGGCCATCGAAAACATGGATAGTTTCCCAGAATTGCCCAAAACAACTAATACTATTAATGCTAATAACCCTATCCATGAGTCAGATAATAATCACCACTTACTCAAACAAGATCTGAAGGAAAATCAAATAAAAGAAAATAATACGTATGCTAGAGCAGTTAAATCCCATGCCAAAAATATTCCCAGTAACGTGTAGAATTCAACTGAATACTTAACAGAATTATTAGGCCTAGAAAATGATAGTGAAGATGAACAAAGTAACGTAAATATAAATGCAAATCATACCCAATTAATTACTTCGGAATTATATGCTCATTACACAAATAATTTCAACCAAACCATACCTCAAAGTCTCTTTAGATCGTACCAAAAATTCCATAGCGAGAAAACATTAATAATGGCAGTTACAAACATGGAATGTGATTTATTTGAATTTCCTATGGATGAATTTTATCAACTTTTGACCAAAAAAAAAATTATGGATATTTATTTATAAAATATTACATCATCCTAATAACAGATATTTATGTATAGAATTCCATAATAAAACACAAAGGAATATTTTCAAAAATAATATTAAATTTTTAAATTCGAGAATCCTTTGTTACATCAATATGGAGCGCCGCCTATCTCTACAAGGAAAAATCAAAAACTGCTACGTTGATTTTAGTGAAATTGACTTGCAATTAATTCTTTCAAAATACGGAAAAATAACAAACTTTAAATATCCGGTTGATAAAAATGCAGTTATCCCAGTATTTTTAAATATTGCGACGTTTAACATAACATTAAACAAAAATGTTACACCTATTGATATACCAACTGTACACGAAACAGACATCTCACCGGTAATCATCACTTTCAGAGGTTTACCACCCCAGTGCTTTCATTGCAAACAACGATCACATTTGATACAAGAATGCGCCGGCAAAGTATGTCAAAAATGCGGATTAAAATGCTCGAAAATACATTGTTGCGGGGGTCAATTAAATGCAACAAAATATAATGAAAATATCAACATCAAAATAACACCAACTTTAAGTCAGACAAAAGATAATGAAAATACCCAAATGGAGATACCACAAACCCGGGATTCATCAACCTTGATTATCTCTGACAAACAATCAATGCCAATATACCTTGATAAACCAGTACAAAAATCAGCCCCTGTCATTCACACTACTAAAAACACCAATGATGTACCAATAACTAGTAACTCAGAACTTGATGATGAGAATATTAGCTCATCCTCATCAAGTGAACTTGGGGACATTTCTGCAGAAGATTCCATTCCATTTCATTTAGTAACAAAAAATAAAAAAATCCGAAAAAGAAAAAAAAAGAAATGGTGGAACTGAATTGACTCAAGATAATAATACTCAGTCTACCACTATAAAATCTAAATCACTAGAGAATCATGTTGCAACCAAACAATCCACTCCCCTTAAAAAGAAAATGAAATCTAATAACTCTGACCTCCAAACAGCAGGAACTTCAACGGACACACACCCGGCTAGACAATTGCGTTCAGATGCTTCCACACCTACACCACAACAGCAGGTGTATTTTTCTGGAGTTGATATTCACAGAAGAACAAGTAAGAAAATAAAAGTTACTACTGAACACTCATCAGATAATCCCAATGCAAATAATCCTAGTCACATTAAACCAAACAAAACTTAGTGACATATCATGAATGAAGAACTATATCCAACCATTTTTATTTTGTTTTTATTTTTTCCAATTTGTGTTAAATACTCTGTTGTAATGATTTTTTTGTTTATTTTTATGTTTGGTAGGAGTTCATTGCTGATTACACTTACCCAGCTAAAATACATATATTACACTAAAAATGTTATACACACACTACATGACAAACAAGCACACATAGTTACATCTTATAGCCATAAACAAAATAAACATAAACTCTATAATAAACAAACATGTATATTTATATATTATAAACTCACTAATACAATCTTCCTTTTATTATTAAACATACTATATCTATTCTCATTATACACTATACAAAACTGTTGCCTTTTTTTCACTTCCTATCCCACTGTTATATTAGATAAACTGTTCCAGTCTTCATATTTCCATACTCACTGCATAAAATCATTTTTTTTCCACTACCAAGGTCAATAACAACTAGAAACAATATACATATACAACAAATTACCATAATCATTATACGATCTAGAAATATTCATGTTAGTATCAATTACTCAAGTTAATGTCAGAGGGATGACCTCACACCATAGAATGTTTGCCATTAACAGCTGGATTCGGCAATTAACACCACATACTTTTTTTTTACAGAAACCAAATGCTCAGTAAGTTCCCCTTTTAAACCTAAGCAGCATCTTGCAAAGTTTGGCTATACTAGATTTTCCACATCAAACTATTCAGCTACAGGAATAGGAGTACTTTTCAATAGGAACTCTCCATTCCAATCTTTCAATATCTTATATATTGACCAACACATGGTTATCATCACTCTCCATAATGCAAGATTCACAATAAATATAATAGCATTATATTTATATAATCAACCAATACTCATTCACCAGCTTAATAACATAATTAATTTAACAGTAGCAACAAATCTATATGCCATAATTCTCTTGGGTGACTTTAATATGTCATACCAAGACTTTACAATGAAATATTTTCATAAAATCAACAAAAGGCTAATGAGCTCAGAAGCTTTTTGGTCACTAAATGCAGTATCATTTTACACTAAAAATCATTGATCATTAATAGATCTACTCTTTTACTCTCCTGAATTGCACTTTATAATTACACCCTCCCTAAACCCAGTAGCTTTTTCTGACCATCATGCTCTTAACATAATATTAAAATTAGATATGCAGCTACACTCAGCACTCTCACTGAACAATATCACCTGCTTTGAAAACAAATGCTCCCGAAGCCATAATATCTAATACATACATTTATTTTAAAAAAATTAACATACTTTCACTCCAACCAACAGAAGCTTGGTTTTCCTTCATTAATTTTCTAGCTTCTAACATTAAACATTATACTGCAAGAAATTCTTCTCCTACTGCACTTTGCAAAAAAATAGATGTACTGCATATGAAGCTAAAAAGCACACCTACCAACTCAAATTCAATAAATCCCTGCACTTTGCAAAAAAATAGATGTACTGCATATGAAGCTAAAAAGCACACCTACCAACTCAAATTCAATAAATCCCATAATGATGCTAAAGCAGGAGTTCAAACAGACACAACTCCCACTACCTAATTATCTCTCTATTAAAAAAGCCAAAATCTTTTTAAAAAACACCCATGACTGGTCAAGGGCATATATCAAATGGGCATTAGGCTATAACTCTAATATAATCACACCCTCATCCATATTAATAGATGATAAAATGGTTACCGGAATAAATATGCTTCCACCAATCAAACAATATTTTAAAACTAAATTCCAAAAGCTACCTATGCCAATTCTCTCTCCACTTTATTTTGGTATATCGCAAACTAACCTTAATATAACTAAAGAAGACATTACAAATAAATTAAAAACAACTCCAAACAACTCACATCCAGGGACACATGCCATCCTGAAATTCTTGCTTGAACACCTTAGCCACTTTACTATTCCTATAATCTACAATATGCTACATTACTTGTCAAATCAAATCCATACTATGAACTTCTCTATCCTGTTTCACTACTGCCTTTTCTAAAAAAAAAAAACCTTTACTACCCCCACCTCTCAATAATCTTAGACCTATATCTATGTCCCCACTCATTATTAAAATAATAGAATCTATTATTAAAGATAAGATCCAACCTCTTATATTACCTAGTCTATCTAAATTCCAATTTTCCAAAAAAGGCTCATCCATCCCTGAGGCTCATGTCTTATTTAGAGCATTAACTGATGACATTCGCCACCACAGAAGAGCTGCACCTATTGCAGTACAATTAGATATTTAAGCTGCCTTTGATTCTGTGCTTATTGAGAAACTCTTAGAAGTGCTTGATAGTCATGGAATCCCAACTCCAATTCTGTATATTTTAGCTAACCTCTTTATAAATAGAAACATACACATCACCTTAAATGGAAAAACGTCATCAAATTTCACTCCACATAATTCAATTCATCAAGGTTCACCCCTTAGTGCTCTCCTATTCATCACCTACATTAATCCCCTCTTACTTCAAATTGAAGCTGAACTAACGGGAATACACACAACTTTTTAAAACTATACAATTAAACATATTTCATTCATGGATGACATAACTGTCTTTCTCCCTTGCCAAAAATGGTTGCCTAAGCTACATAATATATTGGAAAAATACACAAAAGATTATACTCTAAAATTCAATCCTGAAAAAATGGCCACATGGTCCATACTTACTGGCACTCCAATTAAAACAAAAGTTGATACCCGCCCTAATAACTTCCTGGGAATACCCTTCCATCAATCAGCAAATATAATGAGAATAAATATACAAAATCAATTAATCATTTCTATACAAAAAATTATAAATTCTCTAACTAAAGCTTATCTTTCAATACACATTTTAAAAGTTTCTGATGACTCATATTTTCTTAACAAGTTATAGCAGAAGATTAAAATTATGTAGTTAACATTAAGTGAAGCTTCCAATATATCTGCTTCCAAATAAAAAATTTAAACAGTTTGTAATGGATAACATTAATTTTGGATGGGAGTTAGTGCCTGATAAAAATTTATGTATGCATTTTAATTTTAATACTAAAAAAAATTAAAATTTTATACTTTATTTTATTTTGGTTTCAAATTTAACTTTGACTGCAAATTTTATGAACAGTAGGAAATAACTTTTCCTTTCAATCTTCTTCTTTCCTCATGCAGCCACTGCTCTTTTTAATACACTTCTCCTTAATACATCTCTCTTCAAATATGTGTGTATGGATCCCTTGACAAGAAACATCATTTCCTATTGATTTCTCCATGCGTAAATCAACAGGTGATTGGTTTTTGTAGCCCAAATACCAAAGTTAGCAACATGCTAGCCAAATAATCATATAGTAGTCTGGAATTTACAAATATCAAGTTATGTTGATACATAAAATAAAAAATAGATAAATATTATTTAATTTTATCAATTATTTAAACTATTTTAAATTATATGAATGAATAATTTTAGAGATTCACTAACACTATTTTAAATTTTTAATCGAATGAAATACTCCCAAATAATATTAAATATTACACATTAGAGAAATATTTCCATTAATAAATAAAATTATCATGCAAGCATGCATACCCACATATTTAAAAATCATTCCCTTTTTTTTAATGATTTAATTTAAAGTTTTCTTTAAATAGCAATAACTCATTAACTATTTAATTTTAAATTCCTTAAATTTTAATATTTAATTAATTTAATAGTATTAACTAATTTAGGCACTCATAGTTATTCTAATTCATAGTAATAATCTAAACTTCAATATGATTAGCTACATTTAGATTTAACTTATTAACATATGCTTTAAGTATAAGTTTAAAATATTTTAGCAAAAGTATCAATTAAAACATAATATTATATATTCATGGCAGAAATACTTTAATCATCGACTATTTAGGCTTGACCATGATTAGGTAAGTTATACAGTTGACTTAATAAATTTTTCTTAATAAAAAATCTGAAATTTTCAGACATCTATATGTCTTCAAATCCAGCTATCCAACTTAAATAGCTATATGAGACTGAACAAAAATTAAGATACACCATTTAATAATAAACTTAGCAATATAACATCACCAAAGCCTCAAAGGGCAAACTATAATAGTAAGGAAGTCAAGTCATACATCACAACTTAATTTAATAAGTTTGTATTTATATTTGTAAAAACAAGCTTATTAAATTAAGTCATGTGATGAATGACTATTTCCTTAATATATATACTGTGATAGTAATGATTGAATCCCATCACAAGTTTTGGTCAGCTAGCACTGTATTCAAATGTCAGTTGATTCATAAATTTAAAAGTGCAAATACAATTTAAAAAACAAAAGGACATTTGCGGGTAATATATTGTAAAGAGATTTATAAACTTCCTTTATGACCTATTCTAAGTCTATTTACTTATTATTTATTATTTTATTTTATTATATATACTAATCTTTAATACCTTATTTCTAGAACCTGTTATTCAAGCAGAGGAGTAAAATATGATTAATACTTACATATTAATCATACCCCAGTCAGACTGACATTTAATAAAAATATTAAAACGGTCACTTTTCCAGATCGAGGCACTCCTCCCTACTGCAAGAAGCATGACACATCTCATGGGAATATTTATAATGGGTTTAAACCCTATGGGCATCATCCACCGTTTGACTGGAACCCATGAGATGACATTAACATGTTTCAAGCGCTTAACCCATGGTTAGCTATTATAACATGAGATTAGTAAGAGAGAGAAACGCAAATCACACTAATAATTTATACATATTTATTAAAGGATAAAAAAAAAGAGAAATATTAACTTTTAAAACAGAAATATGAACATTTATTGAACTATAATATTTTCAAACAATCAAGTGTTTATTTACATATATTTTAAAATTAATAAATAGAAATGATATTTCAACAGTTCTAGCTAGAAATAAATTTTAAAAGTTCACTCTTGAAATAAAATTTAAGTTTTATCAAAACATCTAAACATATTTACCAAGGATTTTTACATCTTGTCAGAATCATAACAGGCTTCTCTTTGTAGTTGGATGCTTCTTCGTGGTTTAGTGTAATATGGCTAGGTTTGATTCCATAGATTCAGTTCATGGCAGGTATAAAGATCTGCAAAAGGCAAGTTGGAGATATATATCACGCATTGGCTAATAATGTTCAGGAGACGGGTGGTGGAAAAGAACGAACTCTTAGCTTTTCAGTCTAGTCATGCATTTTTCTATCAACATGACTGGATAAATACTGTTTCATCTTGCTGGATTCAGTTGTTTTAGCTGGCTTATAGGCTCCTTAGTCAAGCAACTAGTTTTTTCTTTTGTTTGCTTTCTTGGTTTTCTACTGCTGCTCTCTCTTTTTTTTCTCTTCTAACATTTTTGTTTATGTTTCTATGTCTGGATATTAACATAGAACAATAGACAATTTCAATATATATACCCTTCAACACCATCCACAGCTTGATACTTTACCAAATGTTATCAATTCATTTGATTCTGATTTTTCTATCTTTAATTAGTTATATTTTTTCATTACCTTATTTTTTTAATTACATAGAAAATTTAGTAAATATTGTTTCTTTAATCAGTCTGGAATCTTATCTCCAGAACTGATCACATACTGTACAAAATTTGTTTCCAATTAATTATAAACATTTAATTAAAAGTCCTTCCAATTAAAAATACTTTTGAAAGGATTATATTAAAATACATAAAAGAAAAAAAAAGATGTTATAATTAATATTTTAACTTATTTCCCATTATTTGTATTTCTTTTTATTTTAACCTTTTTTTTTGTTCAAACTATTAAGTATTGAAATATAATTTTATTTTTCTATTTTATTTAAAAAAATCATGTCACTCATATATATGCACACATAAGTATATATACACAATGTTATACAATATATACACACATATTTATAATGTAGTCAAATAGTTAATGGAATATTTGCATATTGCAACTTTTTTTTTTTTTGTATTTGTGTAAACATTTTTTCAGACATTAATTTTTGTTGACAAATTTAAAAGAAGGAAAACTAATTAAAATGTATGTAGTTCATTTTAATTAAATTAAAAGATCAAAAAAGAAATACTAAGATTTCATTCATTTTCTTGGGTATAATTTTTTTTATAGAAAAAATTAAAGTGCTTAATGTATAAGAGTCTAATTAGATACGTTGTTGTATCAAAATTCTTGTGGTTCTTTTTGTGGACAATTAAAGGATTTATCTCTTTAGTATATATATTTTTTAAATTATTATTTTTTCAATGTATCAAAAGATATTATTAAAATTTAATTTATAATGTGTTTGATAAAATTCTTTGAAATTCCTTTTTTGTAAACATTTAAGGGATTCATCTGTGAGCTAATTAGAAGAATTAATTGAAATCAAAAATAAAAGATTACAATGCTTTGTTTTGTGTGCATAGTCTATAAAGAGAGGATTTTACTTTATCAGTCAGTGAGTGGCTGGAGATTAAAGATTGGGACAACTATATAGCAGAGACAAAAAAAATATTGGAAAACTGTTAGAAGCAGTTTCTGAAGAATGGATGTGAATTTGAATCTGTCAATTAAAAAAATATTATAGTGCCTAAATTACAATTTAGTTGTGCGGACTTTCATTTTTGAACTGATAAAAGAAAAAAAACAGAATGCTGCTACAACTGATAATTAAACTAAACAAAATGAAATAAAAATGAACTAGATTTAATCTTCAAGTAATCACCATCTGATCTGTACTATTATGCAAAAACCTGCTTAGCAAGAAAAAGTAGTGGAATCAAAATGGTCTCTTTCATTTGTTTGTTGACACACACTTAGGTAAATTAAAGCATAACACAGAAGTTTTGTTTTGACAAAGAAAAATGGTCATCACAGAAGCCAGCATTATAAACTGATTGGTAAGAATAATTATTGCTGATGGTTCTTTTTAAGTATTTAGAGAAAGCAAAAAGGAAACATGTACAACACCATCCCCATATTAGTATAAGTAAAAAAAGAACAACTAAATTACTTTTTTTTGGTCTTGTTTTCTTTCTTATTAATTTTAGAAACATATCAATTTAAGAAATTAGTATCTTATCTAAATAACACATTATGTATCGGAATGTATGTACACATATAGAATTAGTTGCTAATGTGTTAAAATTATGAGTTAAAATATATTCTACCTTGCTGATATTTTATTTTGTGTAATATTACCGATCATCATGGATATTATATATATGTTTTGTTTTTTTAGTTTATATATGTGTGAATTACATGCCTATAATCTGCTATCTTAGGTTATATAATGTAACATTTTTCACATACTGTTATGCCTTCTATTACACACTAGAATGCGTGAGTTAATGAAGCTATGAAGAAAAATATTCTATTCACATTTCTAAAAAAAACATAGCTATACTTCCTGTTTAACTCGACCTAATATTACTTATAATAATGTACACTGCTGGTGGAATCAGTTTTTTATTTATTTAGTACAGGGCACCAGAATTCTACACAAGAATTCACTAATATGTCATGTCACATCGTCATTTATGACGCAAATTATTAAAATATCAGAAATTAACGTTTCTTGTCATTTTAAAAGCTTTTATATGAATCTTACCTGGGGCTTAACTATAAAATAAGCATATTGGCAAAGACAATTTACACATTTCTCATGCAATTAGCTAACATTAATAAATTTAATAATTAACATTAATAACGCACAATGAAAAGTTGATATTAGAAATATTGTATTCTAACAAATTAAAATATTAAAAAAATAAATTCTTAAATAGAATTGGAAAAGATGTACACGCTAATCCAGATATTAATGTTAAATGATTAATAAATTCCAAATAGTTCACATTTGAATAACTAAAACAGTTTGTCAGGGAGTAGAACAGTAAATGTCTCCATTGGTATTATAAGCTTATAGTTAACATTAATTGGCCAACATTTTTAATAACAAATCAGGTATGAATAATCTTGCAGGTAAGTCTTGTTGTAGTACACGTTCATTTCTTGGGTGGAAGAGCTCGTGAAAGTTAACTTGTTTCACTCTATTTACATTCTCTTACATTCCTGGTGCAAAGTATGGCTTGGCATGAAGGTTTTGGAGTAACATCTTTATGGCAAAAGGTGTCCAAATGCTCCGATTTCTATTCACATCATTGGTTCAACTTATGAATATTTATGGATGGGCATTTATTGCATTGAGAGAACAGAAACTGCATCTAGCCCTATCCTGTTACCCAGCCTTACACAACAAAGCCAGCAAAAGACCTCACTCAAAGCTATTTGGTTCTTTTTATACTCTCGGCCAGTTTTTTAGTTTTCTGCGCATATATTTTATCTCTTGTTTTATTATCAGAATACAAGATAATAATCTTGTATATTATTTCTTATTTTCAGCTACAAAGTCTCTTTTTCTTACAAAATATTTCTGCCATCTTTAGTTTGGGATTTTTTTTTTGATTGTATGGATTAGTAATCTTACAAAATACTTTTATTATTTCCAATTCTAACTTTTATTTTTAATTAAACAGATAATATTAAACACGAAAATAACTTCCATCATTGTACGTTTTAAAAAAATAAATTACACTAATTAAAAAAGAAAATTCAATTGCATTTTTTAAAGATTTTTAAATTTTATTTCTTCTTTTTTTAAGCTTTTTTTTAAAATATTACCAAACGCCAATGTACCTATGAACCATATGTATTCTAATATGGTTCAAAAGTAAAAAATGAATAGAAAAGAGGGGGTGCTCTCTTGTAATGCTAATTCATGTATTATGGATTAGATTTTTTCCTTTTGTTATTTTTATAATAATTATTTTTTTATTTATTTATAATTAAGATCAATAAACTAAATTTGCTATTGTTGTTGTTGTATTTAATCAATAACTGGCATTCAATGTTATTATTCACCTCACTCCATAGTTAATATAAATATATGTCTATTTATTGTAAGATAGGCTACTGACCTTGAGAATTAGAGAAATAGATCTGGCATATGGGATAATCTGTAAGAAAATATAGGAGTGTATCAATAAAGTCTTGTAAAGCATCTTTCAATGAAAGTGGTGCTTAAACCTCCTGGAGCTTTGTAGAGTGCTTTATCTTGGCTTAATTTGGCTTGGCAGAGATAGTGATCCAAGTAGGGTGATTAGAAGATATAACTTATGACTGTCAGTTTATCCCCTTTTTAGCAATATAATTAGTGAAAAATATTTTGCTCTGTCTGATTTTCTAATTGATTTATAGGGTTTGAAGTCAGTAGTAATAGATATATATAAAATTAAGAGCATACTAATGAGCTTTAAACAAGCTTTTTTTTTTATTTATTTATGATAAATGCTACTACAAAAGAAGGCATTCAAATCATTTTTATCTTGGATGTCTGTATTCCAATTATAATAAAATATATATAATTATTCAAAACAATACAATAATTAATACAGTAAAAAATATTACATAGATAGTTGAAAGTACTTCTATTAAATTATGATATATATTTGTTTTTAAAATATTTTTTACTGTATTAATTATTGTATTGTTTTGAATAATTATATATATATAAAACAAAACAAGTTATAAATCACGTAATAGCTTGCATTTATGATCAATAGATGGAGCTTTACCAAAATCTCCATACAAGCGTATGTTTACATAAACATCAAAAAAGTCAGAATTCACTATCTCTTTCGTTGGCTCCACCTTCAGATCAGCTGATTTCAAGCTAATTTGCTATCAGCAGTGAAGGGTATGGACCAGAAACTAGATCTAAACACTACTCCCAGCGTTTATGAAACAAGTTCCTATCAGTTTGCAAGCATGAATTTTTTCAGACATGTAATGTCTTCAAACCCAGCTTAACAAGCCAGATAGCTACATGGGGCTGATATCAGTTCAGTTTCACCACATAGTAAAGGCCTCAGCAATATATGTCATTGCAAAAACCTTCAAAGGTACATTTATGAAAAACAAAACAAGTTATAAATCATGTAACTTATTATTGCTTTGAAGGTTTTTGCAATGATATATATTGCAGAGGCTTTACTATGTGGTGAAACTGAACTGATATCAGACCCATGTAGCTATCTGGCTTGTTCGGCTGGGTTTGAAGACATTTAATGTCTGAAAAATTCATGCTTGCAAACTGATAGGAACTTGTTTCATAAACGCTGGGAGTTAGTGTTTAGATCTAGTTTCTGGTCCCTATCCTTCACTGATGATAGCAAATTAGCTTGAAATCAGCTGATCTGAAGGTGGAGCCAATGAAAGAGATAGTGAATTCTGACTCTCTTGACATTTATGTAAACATACGCTTGTACGGAGATTTTGGTAAAGCTCAATCTATTGATCATAAATGCAAGCTATAGCAAGTTACGTGATTTATAATGTTTTGTTTTTCATAAATATACCTTTGAAGGCTTTTGCAATGATATATATTGCAAAGGCTTTTACTATGTGGTGAAACTGAACTGATATCAGACCTATGTAGCTATCTGGCTTGTTAGGCTGGGTTTGAAGACATTACATGTCTGAAAAATTCATGCTTGCAAGCTGACAGAAACTTGTTTCATAAACGCTGGGAGTTAGTGTTTAGATCTAGTTTCTGGTCCCTACCCTTCACTGATGATAGCAAATTAGCTTGAAATCAGCTGATCTGAAGGTGGAGCCAACAAAAGAGATAGTGAATTCTGACTCTTTTGATGTTTATGTAAACATACGCTTGTACTGAGATTTTGGTAAAGCTCCATCTATTGATCATATATATATATCGTGAGTATAGCCTGAATGAGGCAGACTAGAGAGTTAAATATCTGACAACTATGCTAGGGCAATGGTCCCAGCTTCATACATAAGTATTTTCAATACATTATTGGAATCAAAACAAAAACTTATTAACACACTAATCACACACTGCAATAATTTCATTCCCAACTTACATGATCTAATTAGAACAAATACATAGTAGGTATATTTTAATATAATCTCTTGCAAATATAAATTTTAAGATAGCAGTTATCAATTATAAAGTTTATATTTGCAATAGAATGAGCTAAAATCCCTTTATTGATATATATTTAACTGAGTTCCAACATTTCCACTCCTAGGTTCAGATGAAAAAGGTTAGAGAAAAAGAGTAGCACTTTAGTTTAAAATCTGGATTCAGATACTCTAGCTGAAAATACCCTAAATGAACCATTATTTAATCAACAGATTTAATGGCAGATGAAAAAAAAATTCCAATAGTCAAAAAGGCAAAGGAACTAAGCTTACTTACATATAAAAGTGATGTTTGTCAAAATCAACAAAAAATCATTACCAGAATAGTTTTAATACTTTGCTTGAATATTTACTTGATTGATTTACATTTGAATTTACTGGTAGTAAAACTGTGATATAAAAGACAATGGGAAACATTACATTATTCCTTTTGATAATTCTTTTGATGGTTAGTCAATTGTATAATTTACCAGTGATTGACTATCCCAAGTCCCAATACAATTTGGAAAATGATGCTGGGCCCAAAGGAATAAAAAACTGTGGCTTCTCAGATTATCAAAAAAAAAAACCCACTTTAAAATAGCAATGTAAAATGTAAAAATGATATTGACAGTGAAAAAAATTAAAATTTTTTATAATGAAAATTGAATAGAATGGGAATTAATACATAGAGCATATCTAAGACTAGATGAAACAAAAGTAGATAAATTCTGAAAAGGTAGCTATTGAATCATGCATTCAATAATTAAAAGGCATGGCTTTTTGTTCTTAAACTATTCTAAAAGAGCAAATATGAAGCAATAGATTGCTTTTGAACTTGGTAATGAACAGTTCTAGCAAAAAAACATCTACAATAACAATATTAAGTGATAGATTGATTTGGATTGAATTTGTGAACAATGAACTTGATGGCGAAATAAATTTATATATCAGCAATAAAAGGCAATGATAATAGATGTGAGGGAATTTATATACAGGTGTCAATAATGCTAAATAAATGCGCATGAAAGAAAAATAATGAAAGCAAGAAATGTTGTAAAAAATTACGATTTGAAAAATAAAAATATTTATGGTTAAAGGTTTATGTTTAGTAAACAAAGAAAAACTAATCATTACTAATAATACTCCCACCCCTCTAAAATATAAATATACTTGGAACAGCACTGATAACTTGGCTCATTATAAAATTGGTTTATATCCTAGTTAAAAAAAAAAATCCAAAGCAGGTGTTGAAATCTCTATTACGTCTGATCATAACATGGTTATGATGAATTCAGACAGAATTTTTAAAAAAAATGTTAGAAAGTCTACAAATAATTTGAAAACAGATGGATATTCACTCTAAATAAAAAAGTTTGCAAACAATATTATTAAACTCATTGAGCAATGACAAGTATTAAAAAAAAACATGGATTAAATATATATATTGATGAAAAAAGAATAAATGTAGAGTGGTGAAAAAATCAAACATTTAAATGGGTAAGTGGTAAATATTTCAAGAAATGAGATTGACAAGGACTGTAATATAGGTAAGTTAAAATACTGAGCATATAAAAAATTACATCAAAATAACAATGTATTTGGCTTGTGAGATGATTAATGAATTAACAATGGTTGTTTTTAAAAAAAGAGGATATTGAATCAATCCATGATCAACATGTATTAAAATAAAAAACATACATAAAAAACTATTCAAAGAGACCCACCTTTATAATCAGAAATATAATAATTTGAGTGATAATAGTGCTTAACCTTGCCTAGTAGTGGGCCCCTTGTAATGTTGAAATGCCTTTGGAATTATGAAAACTGAATAGGAATTTGACCCAACATTGGCTATAAAATCTCATTGCATTAATATGTATAAGTATAAAGAATTTTCTATTAAGAATGTTGTTATAATGGCTATTAAACCTAAGATGACAGATTGTAAAAGTATAAGATTTTATTCTAAAATTAAAAAATAAATAAATCATTAAGTAGAATAATTTCTGGATAAGAATGTATTAGGACATTATAAGGTGAGGATGAAAAAATAAAATTAAACAGTTTGGCATATGTTTGTTTTGTGGGCTACGAAAAGGTCTTTAGTTATATAACTTGGCATGATGTATTCACAATTTTGGAACAGAATAAGATTAGCATGTTATCTGAATTAATATTGTTTGTATATAAGGCAGTGCTAAAACAAATAAAAAGAAGACATCACAAGCACTTATCAAAAGAGAAATAAAACAGAACTGTTTATTGTCTCCTTGCTTATGTGCAGACAGCTAGATGATAATTGCTAGCCGATCAAAAATAATGAAAATAAAATTGCTATTTAATTCAGTATGCAAATGAATGTCAAAATGACTAAAATGATGATGGTATTAAAAAATTGTGGCATTATTTCTGATAAATTAGAAAATAAGATATGAATTTTTTGAATAAATTCATCAGTTGATGTTTGAGAATATGCATTGTGCATACAAATTACTTAGAAAGGCTAGATTGGTGAAACATGCCTTTTGTAAAAAATGTCATACTTATTGACACTCAGATCTGGAGTTACAAAAAAAAAAGACAAAGAAAGACATAAAGTTAGTCAGTGTTTTTGTAGTACTGAACCTGGGACTCTTTTATCTGCTGATGTCAGAATATTGGTTGGAGACAAATGGGAGTGGTTAACTATATAAATGGAAAAAAAGTCAAATGCTGAGATCCTAAGAAGTTTTGGAGAATCAAGATTATTGGAACAATAAGACTGTGGTGGATATGATATATTCTGAGACATAATAGTGTAAAAACTACATGGCAAAAGAAAAAATGATAAACAATTGAGAGATAGACCATGCATCATTTTTACGGATCAACTGTATATGGGTGCAGATATTTATGATGAATCTGAGTCAATAGTGGCTGAAGATTGAACCATACATTAAAAAAGTATATCAGTCACAGATTGAATGACTTGTTTGATTTACATTTAAGAGATATAACAATGTAGATAAATCAATAATGGATCTAAGAGCATCAAGTTAAATACGATTTTAAAAAACAGTAAGGCAATGAAATAAATAAAAAGTTTTGTTACCTCAAGGACAGTGATTTGAATATGAAAGAGAAAGAAGGTAGCATCTATAAGTTACAGATTAAACACAATTTAAAATCTATAGATCCAGGATTTTTCAGGATTTGTGATTTTTCCACATTTCTTGTAAATCCAAACTCTGCTAAGACAAAAAAAAAAAAAAAAACAACAGGCCACTCATTCCAATTAGGTTTATTAAATGATACGTATTTAATGATTCTTTTTTTTTTATCTTGCTTTAATTATAAATTTATTTAAACGCACATTGATTACACATTGATTATGTAAGTAGTATTTACTAAGGCTGTAACCTCAAGAATATGCATGTAAAAATGCGATATTAGGGACCTCTACAGGTCTTAACCACAAGCTTACGCTTTGAAAGCAAAGAGAGTAATTTGTTTATTGCAAAAGGTTGAAGATTATCTTTAAAATTATATTTGCATAACAGAAGTTCTTGAAAAATAGATATTCAGATTAATTGTATTCTAATTGGAATTAGATTCTAATTAATTGTACAAACTTTATATTCTAGCTAAATATACAATTTTTTAAACTTTCTTCTATAAATGTATAATGAGTAACATTTTTACATGAGTTTTAATTAGAAATCTTTAAATTAATAAAATATATTAATAATAAAATATTTTTAGGTATCCATAATTTGAAATAATTTGTACAGATCAGAAATATTTTAAATCTGGAAATTTTTAAATATGTACAACTTTTTAATGTTCCTAAAAAAAAAACAAAAAACCCATAAATAACAAATAATTAAAGAATGAAAACATGATCACAGAAGCGCAAATTCCATTGTCACAATTATAGCAGAGATAAATGATGGTATAGTAACAAGCGGGACCCCTGATTGAAAGAAAGTAAAACAAAATATCGAATTAAAAAAAAAAAAGAATTTATTTATAAATGTGAGTATTATATATAATCAGATATGTAACTAATTATATGATTTGTAGTTAAAAGTATTTACCGGCACCATTAAAAAGTTTTTTTTAAAATTTCATTCTTTAAAAAAAAAAACCTACAATAAAATTAATATACGTATAAAAATAAGAACAAAAGATCCATTAATATAAATCCTGATATTCCATATTCAAAATATCTTTGAGAGACAGTTATTCCATCTGTTCACTCCACTTACAATAAAATCATATTTCTATAGCGTCTTTTTTAAAAAAAAAAATGTCTCAATTATGTTTTCCTGAGATTATATAAAATTTATTTAAAAATTATATATATAATCTAAGTGAATAAATTTCTCCCAAAGTCTAAAACATTCAAATGACATTTTCATTCACTGAAACTAAAGTTTCATCAGTAGTATGCTTAGGAGAAAAAAATTATTATAAAAACAGATTTTTTTAAAAAAAAAGAGCGATATGAGACAAATTATTTTAAAAAGAGCGCTGTCTAAAAAATGATTAATCAAATATGATGAAGCAGTCAGAAACTAAACTTTATTAATTCCAAACATGCAAGCCCAACTTTAATAATTAAAAAAAAAAAAAGAAAAAATTCAGGGGGCAAAAAAAAAATAAGTGAGGAGACTAAAAAAAAAGACATTAATTCAGAAATATAGAAAAATGTATAAACGTACATTTAAAAAAAAAAAAAAAAAGCACTATTTAAAAAAAATAAATAATAAAATTTTTTATTTCTACAAATTCTTTGAAATACATTTTAAATTCACACATCTATTCCCATGAATCTTGTTTTGTATATACATTTAATTGCGATCTGGATTCTCTTAAGCAGGCTATAACATGTAATTGGCAAGACGTAATACCACAAGACTAAGTTCAAAAAGTAAAAAAAAATGTGTATGTGTGTGCATAACATATTTTTTTTATTTTGAGATTCATTATTATGACATATAAATAAAAAACAAACTGTGATATCAGTTGTTTTTTTTTAAAAAAAAAGAGAAATTTTAAATTGTTTTAAATTAATTTGAAAATGTATTATAAAAAGACTGTTAAAAATTTGTTTCTAAAACAAAAATTATATAATATTTTTTCATTAAATTAAGATTTATAAAATAAATAATACAATTGTTTCAATGAATGAGAAAGGCTAATATAACAAATCCATGTGCAAGATATTTCAGGGCCTTCCTAGTTTAAATAGGGTAATAGATTACTTGGACAAATTTATAAAGCTTAATTACAATTTAATTTACATACTTGTTTATTTGTACACTTAGCACTAAAAATATTATGTATGTTTGCTTCAATCATAAAATCAAAATTAAAAAATTAATAACAAAGCACCAATAAAAAAATAATTTCAAAAATAAAAAAATTGAAATTCTGAATATTGAATGCATAATTAAAGATCTATACTTTTATGATTTTTATTAAAGTAAAATTAATTTATGTTTTTTATATTACAATTTAAAAGTTAGAACTTAATTTTCGTTAACAGCAAAAAAGTTAGGATATTAATAATATAATTTCAAACAAAAAATAATTTGAGAAAGCAGAATTTTTGAATATGGAAAGAGTAAATGAATGATTGAATGATCTTTTCCTTTTTATAACTTTTGGTATTGTAAATTTGTTTGTTTTTAGAAGTTTGATTTTAGTGTTCAATAAAATCAACATTTAAATTTACAAGTAGGGTATATGTTTAATATCAATTAATTATATATATATATATTTACATTTATATTTTTGATTTTGTATTATATTTTTCCTGTTTAAATGAGCTATATAGGAGAATGACTTTATTCTAAACTAACAATATGGACATCAGTGTACTTAATGTATACTATATATTATCTTTGCATTTATGTTGTATAATAGGTAACAATAAGATTAACAATGTAATGTAAAAAAAAACATTTATTTTTCTTCTGATTATGTATTTTTTAAGTCCTCTGATAAGGTCACAAGTCAATTGCAACTATATATATATATATATTAATTTCATCACAACTACCATCAACCCACATGAAGGACCTAGACAATATATACAAAAAATTAATCAATTATCAAATCTTCCTGATGACATTGAAAGGGTACTCAGACTGAAGGCCCAATACAAATCCAAGCAGAAGATCCTGGTGGAATATATTGCTGTTAAGAGGGCCAAGGTATTCCTAACCAGACAACACTGCTGGACCAGAAGCTACCTAGCATGGGCACTCACAGCGAAAAAGAAACAGCCAACCCCATCACACTTAAACCTCAATGGAACCAATATTACAGGTCAACATATACTTGATGTGATCAGACAGCATTTCAGAGCCACACTTGAATCATGCCCTCCACTTTGGGATGGCCTTAGGGATGACTGCAGTCCATCACAAGAGCATGGCATAACTGAACAAGACCTCAAAGCAAAACTTAATTCAATACCAGACAACAACCACCCTAGGATGCATGCAATCCTAAAATCCCTCATATCATATCTTAGTCAATTCTCCATCCCAATAATGATGGGAATGATCAACCTCCTATTGAAAGATAGGAAAATTATAAAGAATTTTTACCCAATAGCACTTGTTCCATTCATGAAAAAGAACAAGGACCCCAACCAAATATCCAACATCAGACCCATCTCTATGTCCCCTCTACTTATCAAAATAATAGAGGGAGTCATTAAGGACAAGATCCAACCCATTATCCTTAACCAACTTGCTCCATCACAATACGCAAAAAAGGATCATCTGTTCTGACAGCCATGGATGAGACTAAGATACTACTTGACCAAATTAGATCTCATAGGCAGTCAAGACCCTTGGCAGTTCAACTAGAAATATAAAAAGCATTTGATACAGTAAACATAAGAGTACTGCTACAATCTCTCTCAGATATAGACATTCCATCTGAGATAGTACAAATCATAGAAAATTTACTAATCAACAGAGAGATACATATCTCACTAAATGGCATAATCACTGAGGGATTCACCCCCATATTGTCTATTTCACAAGACTCGCCTCTCAGTGCCCTGCTGTTTACGCTATATATAAATCCACTTCTCAGAAACATAGTTTCTCTACTACCCGGAGTCTTCCTTCCAGAATTAAAAAAATATATAAAAGCATTCCAGAATTAAAAAAATATATAAAAGCGATAGCGTATATGGACGATATACTTGTCATCCTTCCATCCAAAAAATACCTACCATGACTATATCACATCATCAACTCCTCTAACATCTCCGGCCTCAAAATCAACACCAGAAAATCATCTACCTGGTGTATCCTAACAGGGAAAAAAATAGCATCAAACTATCATGCTGACCCTCAAAAATTTCTGGGATTTCCAATATATAAATCCCAAACAGCCATGTCGAAAAAACTCCAAGATAACATAATTCAACCAAACAAAAAAATAACAAATACCATGTCAGGAACGTATCTCTCTTTACAGGGAAAAGTGGCTTTATTGAACATAAAAGTAAAGAGTAGAATCGCCTACTATTTGCCTGTAATGTCCACACCTAATTCCTTCATAAAAAAAATTAACAGACTATGTGCAAGGCTCTTCTGGAGAAATAAAACAGTGGCCATCAGCATAGGAAAAATGAAGTATCATCGCAAATATAATGGTATGTCATTACATGCAATCCCAGCCATACCTATACAAAAGACATACACCCTTCTACACAACCTAGGAATCAAATATGGCTAAACACAAATACTAGTAGCAATACAGCCAATAGATACACCACCTCCAAAAAGAAATAACTGGCTTTATACAAAAGCTCATAATATACAGCACTATGTTGAAATCACAATAGAACAGGTTAAAAAAACAAAACATCTGGGAAGTGCATCAGTTAATAAACCCAGATCCACACATCCAAAACCCAAAACTGGGCTTAACCAATCATAGGATAACCTCATTATTTAAATACTGGGCTCTGGAGCCCAAGTACTTTGATTTCGTAATCAAATTAAATCTTGAAGCTATGCCAACTCTATCCTTTCTTTGTCATAGATGGCATATCAAAAAAGTAGATCCGATGTGCCCCAGATGTCATAGAGAGGAGGAGTCCTACAACCACATCATTACAACATGTAATGTGCTGGGAACAGTGAGACAAATAATATATAACATCAAGACAGACTACTACACTATAATCTCACTGCAAAAAAGCATCAAAACTAAACAATTCCCAATCATCAGATTATCAATTTTTATAACACATTCAATTTGGTTAGCAAGGTGTAAAATGACATATACACAGCCTCACCCAGATCAAAATGTCTGCTTTATGAAAACAATGGAAAAGATTAAGAAGAGAGATCAACTAATGTCATCAAAATTTATTTTTGAAGAGACTTGGAAGCTATACAAACTTTCCAACCACTCAAATATGCATGGATAATCACATCAACTGTCAACATTGGTGAATATTATATAATTTGAGTCTTTCAAATTTCAATTGTTTAACAATTGTTCAATCATTTCAATAGTGTGTTTTTTTTCATTCCTTTAATTATGTTGCTTTATATAAAATGTAACCTTTATTAGACCTAATAAAATTTGTTTTTAAAGTAAACTATATTATTTCATGTGATGTGATGTACTATAGCTTCTCCTTCAACGAAGTCAAGAATCTCTCAGCAATTATGCCCAGAGAAAGCTTTTAGCCACTTTATTTTCCATTCCCCAGTCTAAGCTTTCCCATATTCTGCTCCATCCCATTTCCACAACATAATCTTTGTCAACTCTATGGCCTTTGTATCTAAATCCCCCTTATCTTTTTCCAAACCCAGCATAAAAACCAATAATCCACTTTCTGTATAATCACTTTTTTCATATTTATTCTTTCATAACTTCATTATATGTACCCTTTCTGTTTTCAAGCATTTACATTTAATTAACAGATGCCTAATATTTTCTATTCCTTCCTTATATAATTTACAGACTAAATCACCCTTATTTTTCCATTTACATGTATATTCTCTTGTTGCTATTTCACTGCAGAGCCATCTATTGTAAGTTTGAATAATCAATGGACTCTAGATAACAATGCTATATTCACAACCTTAGACAATATTTCTGGGTAATGGTCTTTGCTAGTGATGAGTTTTATAAATATATATTGAAACAAATATTTATTGTAATATCTGTTTCACTTAGTTACATTCTACCACCCCTCTGTGTCAGATTTACATTCTAAAAAGTACCTTAAAAGATGTCTATACAGTTACATGTGTGTGATCATATATATATATTGAAACAGTAAGGTCTGATGTGCAGATCTTCATTTCACCTTTTCTCACCTATTTCCTACCCTCATACCTTAGTTTGAACCCCAATCTATCATAGTGTGTCTGCAATACGCTTATATACCGAAAATCCCACCTAATTTTAAACCACGAGTACAATGCTCATATTATATATATAAGTCATCCCCAAATAAATAAAAGATTATAGATTATGTATATGTTCACATAATTTTGATTTATTAAAAAGTAAGTTATATAAGTTGTAATTGCGCACACACTATGATATCCATTTTAAAACATATCAAAATTATAAATTGTTAAAGTTATTTTGTTTGAATCTATTTACAAATATATTACCATCGTAATGTATTTTGATTTAAAATAAAACTCATTTAGTAAATATTCGTTTAGTAAATAGATTCAAATATTGCAATTTAAAAGTAAAATAACTTTCGTTTAATTTAATAAAAGTTATCCCAAATATTTCTTTAAAATAAATGAGGGACAATTAATATTATATAAGTTTATCTAAAAACATCAGATGTCCACTTAAGGTTTTCTTTAATTAATAAAAGTAATTTTAATTAAATCTAGTTTGTAATCCGAATGTCGACAGGGAAATTAACAAAAGAAATTAATTAATGTTGAATTCCTTTAGACATTCGGATAGATTTAATTACAGCTGATAAGTCCGATATATTTTTGTAATGCTCCAGGGCAGTTCTATTGTTAATGTCTACTATAAAAAGAAGGGTTTTCTTTTGTTCTCCAGTGAGTTTTTCTTCTAATGTTTCTAAGAGAAATCATTCTGAGTTCTATTCTAGCGAATTTGTAAAGCTTGACATGACAGAGTAGAGCGCGAGAAGGCTATTTCTCTCCGGAATGGTCATCTGCTGCGTAGACCATCAGAAGTTATCACACAAACCCCGGAACTGCTGCTGCTGCTGCCAAAAATATGAACATTTCCAGATTTTGCTGTTAAATTATATAAAAACCTGCCGATCATCAATCTACCTAAATGCTTCTCCAGAGGTAACCCTAAATTAACCCAAGAGCTCTTGTGATTCCTAACTAACATGCTATAGCTATTTAACATTGTTTTCTTATATTTCACATAACTTCATTATGTATTTCTTTAACGTGTTTAAATATACTCAACATCTTGCTCTCTATCCTTGGGTTAATATTTTCTATTTATAAAGCTTTCTTTTATTTTATTATGATAATGTGTCAGAATCATCTTTGACTGAGTGAACTATTCCCTTTATTGAAAGTAAGACGCCGCTATTAAGGCATATTTTAAATTTATAATTTTCCAATTTTATTATCTTGCAAATCACTCGTTCGAGGGCGATTCTTTTCTTTAATATAATATAATCACATAGTTTAAAATCTACATGTTATTGATTTTAATCTACCATGAGAGTATGTGCGAGGTCAGTGATTTAAATGTGTCCCCAAATGCATGATTGCATATATAAATCTATACTTACTTTTCAAACCCGCAAGCATGCATTTTCCTATTTTAATTACCGTGTTCTACTTTAATTATAAAGTTCATCATTGACGTCGAGAATGTGCGGGAACTTTTAAATGAATTTTGAGGAATTTGATTGGGCATTTCTCTTAATCCGAGTAAAACCCATTTAGTATGTTTTTATATACACTAGTCTCGTATTGCTGGTAAATGAATTGGTTGTTGAGACCGCTTTGTTTTATTTTTCCAAGGATTCTTTACACGGCAAAGTTCGTTCTTTTCGCTTATTGCAAGTTTCCAGGCAGAGGGTGTCCCAAATGACACCCCTGGGAATTAAACACAATTGTCACACAGTCGCTAAGTTTTGGCTGTTCATAAAATACTTTCCTACGGGTTAGCGGCGAGATGCCCTCCGTAATTATTCCGGATCTTCAATATTGTTTTATTTTATATTTATTTTACAAAGCATTCGTGACTTAAACGTGTCACACCCTCCAACTTTAATAAATTCATTATCAGCAATACTGACCTCCCAATGTAACTCTATTATTATTATTCTCAAATAAATGCCTTGATCACATTCCCACTTTGTTGCTTAGTAAGCTTTTGTCCGTGCTATTCTCAAAATCAATAAATATTTTATAACACTTAATTTCAAATATTTTCTTAAACTTGCATAATTGCTCAAAGCACCTCTCACATGTTCCTATCTCGTCAAGCACATTATCGTAATGCTATTAGCCCGAGGAATAGAATACATCATTTTGTTTTAAAGTCTTTTTGTCATTTGTGGGAATATAATGCCAACAATTATTTAATACGCATCCCTGTCTCATATAAGCAGACAGTGGCATTATATATATAATTTATATGAATAAATTTTGTGAAATTATTTAAAACTAAATTTGATCTTTTATTTTATTTGATTCCTATCACTGTCTCGGTCTATATATATATTTTCTGCATTTCTTTTGTAAATCCGTAGATGTTAATTAACCACTCAAACTTCTTTTAGTATAGAGTCTTTTGTTTCTCCCTGACCACCAGGCACCGGTCAAAGGTCATACTAGTAGTGGCTTCAGATGCGTTGTCACGTAGATGGCGCTGTGAAATTTGAGCTTTAGATTCGAACTTAGTATATCTAGAAGGCAACCCCTCCTGAAATGTTCAGTTTCGTGTCTAGGGTTTGAATTCTGCAGTGTGTTAGTGAGATAGACGATTCTGACTGTTACAATATATATATATATATGCATACATTTACATCAGTAATTTAACTGTCATATATAGATGTGACAGAATTATCAAATTTATGTATAATTTATAATTCAATTTGTAACTCAATTTATTAAAATCATGCTCATATAGGTAAATTGTACAGACGTATTTTGTTTTTAGCATTTTTTATATTTTAAAATTAGTAATTTCTAAAATAAATTTTGTTTTTAGCATTTTTTATATTTTAAAATTAGTAATTTCTAAAATAAATTGGTAAAAATACCATTCGATTCAAATCTGTTTTAGGATGGCATGATGAGTAATATTAAAAGTTACGGAGACAATAGATATTTGTCCTAAATATACTTTATCTGGTAAATAAAACATAACCAACCATATCAATTGCTGAAATCTCATGGGAAAGTAAATGATCAAATCTTAGAAAACATCCTGTTCAAGGAATAATACAAAAACAGGGGTTATTTCGGTCCTTAAATAAAACTTAACCAACCATATCAATTGCTGAAATCTTATGGGAAAGTAAATGATCAAATCTTAGAAAACATCCTGTTCAAGGAATAATACAAAAACAGGGGTTATTTCGGTCCTTAAATAAAACTTAACCAACCATATCAATTGCTGAAATCTTATGGGAAAGTAAACGATCAAATATTAGAAAACATCCTGTTCAAGGAATAATACAAAAAACAGGGGTTATTTCGGTCCTTAAATTTACAAAATTTAAAGGTGGTAATTTCTTGTTTTATTGGAAGAGAAACTTGTTATTAAAAATATAATTTAATGGAAGGCTATGTAGAAAACACATTGTTAAATCTTGAAAGCATTGGCTAATCAAATCCATGCCGGTTTAAATTTTAATATGGCTGAGTAGGACAGGCAGGAGTTGCTATTCTCCAAGCCCAGACAGTGGTTAATCTCCATTGCTATTCTAAAAACTAAAGACATTCAGTCACTACACTGATGGAGGACATTCCTGTAACAGACCTGCCATGTTGATGTTTCACTTGGAGAAATGCCACCTATCTTAAAGACAATTATTGCTATTGTACCCACCACGAAAAATGATGCTACCCACAGACATGCTTCCAACAACAAGTTGTAGATAAAATTCCTAAGACCACTACAAAGAGCTCTAAAATGAACTTTAATTTCTAAAATTAATGCTATAATTATTATATTAAGTTAAATGAATGTTTAAAATCAATTTTCATCTCTAAAATTTATTGTCTAATTTAATTGTAGAATCACCAATTAATACTTGCCTAATTCTCTGTAGGTTTAATATATGTAAAACCTTTAATATTATGTAAACTAAAATGTAACCTTAATGATCACATTATTGGTCATAATCTATCTTTTGCTTTCATGCTTGTGGTGAGGCCTATGCTGTTTTATACATTTTAGTTATTAATATTTTATTCCTGATAAATGTGATAATATACCAAATGTACCTCAAAACAGTGAATGTATTAATTATAATAAGTTTGTGCCAAAGATATTATTTGTATATTCGAGCTAATAAAGATAGTATAATGCTTAGTTATTCTAACCTGTCTTGCTGTTTCAAAATTATGTTAATAATAATATTTCATCACATTGTGATCATTGTAATAATTCAAATAAACTTTAAAGTTGATCATTAATAAATACTTATTCTTCTTTGCCAATATTATAATTGTAAAATATGATTTTAAAAGTAACTTTACCTGATAAGGGAATTCTGGCCATAGATATACATTATTGAGGTATATTTTGTAGTTCATAATTAATTCCAACCCCTTAAAATATACCTCCCACTAGTAGAATCTAATTGATGATGAAGATCAATTGTTTATTAAACAGGATTATTAGTTTAATAATTAAGCCCCTTTTTATTATTGCATTAAATTTAACTGCTTACTTTATGAATTAGCTTGTGTTGGTAGCACAAGCGTTCACTAATTATTTAAAGGTACAAGTAATTATTTTAACATATTTGTTATTTTGCCTCTGTCCATTGCGCATGTGAATTTACAATATATATGTAGATATATCTCCCCTGCTAATCATCATGGACCAATGGCAGAGACCCTCCCATTTATCAGCTGTCCACATAAAGATGGACAGAGATAACACCCAGGGGCCAAATTAATCAGGTAAGAGCATCAAACACATTACTGATGTAAAAACCCAGGTCTGTTGAGTAGCCAATCTAATTTCCCAATTTCTTGTTATTTTCATTAATTATGAAGCAGTCAATCTTAGCTTATGATTGAGCTTCATAGTTCCATCTACTAACCTGTATTCAAACCCTATATCCATCCCGCTCCTTTTGTTGTGTATACATATTTTATGTATATATTTGAGATGCACGCCTAAGTTATAAAATTTAACGTTTCAATAACATTTTTTTATAATTATTAATTCTTTTTATTAATTATTAGTTTTTTTTTATTATAAGTACATAGGTGCAGCTCAAATATATATATATATATATATATATATAGGAGCAAAATACTAACAAAATATTGATTTTTTAAAAATATTTTATTATATGTCATTTATACAACTTTCTCTTTTTAAAGTATTTTTTTTCCTATTAAAACATATTTTATAAAATCCAAGATGGAAGATGCAACTGTTAATTGTCCAAAAATAATTAAAGGGTTGGAAACACTATTGTTTTAATCTGGGGAAGGTATTTTTAATTAAAGTTTTTACTTAAAATGGGATTAATATTAAAGATTTTCTTTTGTTATAAACATTTTTATCAAATCTATTTCTAATCTGGAAATAGATTTGAATTTATTTTTGGACGTTATCTAACGTTGCATCTTTCAAAAACAATGAACAAAAAAATGTAAAATTTCTGTTAGATCAGAGATTAGATTTTAAGGCTAAAACTAAGTAATTAAAAGCATTCCAGAAATACCTGGACAGAGTATAAAATTGCTGAATTTTAAATCACCAACAGATAGATTAGCTACTATTGAGAGAACTGTATTGCAAACATATATTACACATCGCTTGAAACTTAAAATGATGTAGTAGTAAATCCACTACCCTTCTCGGCCCTTTGGGTCATCATCTTCCACTACTGTATCATTCTGCTTGCCAAGCAAGAGTGAAGTAAAAGTCCGACCTAAGAACTTTAAAATGCTAATAGAAGCTTTCTGCCACCAAAGAACTTGCATTTCAACTGCCATGCACATGCCACACTAAAGTGGACTCTTAAAATTGCAAGGTAACTTTTCAAGCCATCACCTCAAACTAAATTTAGCCTCACTCATCTATCAAGATTTCTTCTGTGTTATTAAACTTTGTTTTTGTTTTAATATGTAATTTGCTTTTAAGTGATTTCTATAAATTTCATTCTCTCTCATATGCTCTTAACTTTCCTTAACTTTGGTGCAGTCATTTATTTATATGTATTTATTATTTTATTTATGTATCTGTTTGCTTATTATTAATATGCCAATTTCCAGCAACCTGGCAAACTTAATTTCTAAAATTTGTCTTTCAATTAAATTTTCATTAATTAAGGTTTTTAACATCCCCTCAAAATATATTATATATGTCCGCTAGTTTATTTTTAAGAATCAACATTTTATGTTGGTTTCTTATAAAATTATTTCTTCAACTCTGAATAGAATAAAGTAATTCTACCTGGGGTAAATACACCATTCAAGCTAATTAACGCTTTGAAATCTTTTAAAATGTTTTTTTTTTTAAATACTGAAAGAGTGACCCATTAATTATTTTCTATAACTGCCAGTCTTCTTTTATTTTCCATATTCTTAAAATTTCAAATATTGTATTTAAATATTCCAGTTATTATAAAATCAAAGAATGTGGGATTGATTTATTTTAAATAGAAGAAGGAGGGGGTCAAAACTTAATGTATATTTTATTAGATGAAATCTTCTATATGTATATATTATAACAGCATAGTGTATTATTTGTCTAAATTATGGCATTCAAATAAGGGTCATTTATTTTAAACAGTAAAACTTATTCAATGTCATTAGTGACATTTATCATTACTGCATTACTGACATTTGGCCTATCTTCGTATATATATATATATATATATATATATATATATATATACATTTGGCCTATCTTCGTGTATTATGTGCTTCTAATCTTTTAATCTGGGGGTTACACCCATAGATTTCTTCTCAAGCCTTGTGCTGAGGATAGTTAATCTTCCCAGGACCATTTATTTCGTATAAAAAGACCTCTGGCAGTGATTCCCGTAAGTCTGGCACACACTATGCCTATCCACTTTCTTCATATCATATCAAAGGCCTGCATGTCGGCGATCTCCATGACATGCATTATTCACTTTTCTCTAAGCACTGCCCAAGAAGGGGAGCTTAGACTTCATTCTCGTCCAGAAGCAGGACTGTTTCCTCTTAGTTATTTTTTGGCTATTATGTCAGTACAGCCCAAACTTCGTATTATTATTATTTCATTTGCTTATGACCTAATTTTAGTGCTGTTATAATACTGAAATTGCATTCTGCTTAAATATATATATAAATGCCAACTACTTCTAGTTTTATTAATTAAATTTATTTCAGTCTTATACAATTCCACCATCGTAACCTATTTCTGTATTTAAGAGTATCTATTTGCCTTGGGGAAAATAAAGCATTCTTCTTAGCAGTGCTAATTAAAAGAATTTTCATTAAGTATTTTATCATATAATTTGTATGATCTTTGAACAATTACAAATTATATTCCACATAAAAGAAAGGCAGTTGTTGATATAAATGGTAACATCACATCATATTAATAAATGTATATTTATGAAATATTGCTAAGATTAGTCAGAGAGTCATTTTGTGAAAAAACAGAAAAATTAAAATTTAGGCCACAACTTGAAATCAATTTCATTCATTATTTATAAATTTAATACCGTTAATTATGCATATACAAAATTAGAACTCTTATGTTTGCATATAATATTTTCGTGGGTGAAGCAAAAAAATATATAAATTTTCTATAAATTTTGCTTTAAATTAGAACTCTCCTCCTACCCCCCTCCCCAAAATTCTATTAAGTAAAATAAATTAGCATTATAAAGTTTATCAGTGAAAAAAATCATTTATAACAATATAACTAATGTTACTTTTGAATTATGTTCTCATCCAAATTTTTCAAATATGAAATATATTTCAAACATTTTAAAAATAATAAAACCTTGAAACTTGAATCAATCAGTCTAATCCTGTGTTTACTATAATATAATTCATTGAAAAAAAAAACAATTATTCACAATTATATGTTGAACCAAAAAGAGTCAAAATCCCAAAAGCTAGTCAACTAGCCTTGGAATAATTAGTAGAAAAAGAATTTCAGCATTTAACAATGATGTCCTATGATATTTATTCCATAATTCTGACTTTCTTCTACCTGTACTGATCATCTGGATGTACAAATACAAACATAAATTACATAACATGTAACTAAGCATTATTTCTCTTTAGAGCTAACTCAAGATCATATGACTTTATGGACTACAACTGTGAACAATAGAAAGATAAATATAACAACTTATTCCATTTTAAATAATTTTACTGGGAAAAGTTAAAAAACCCTAAAACACTGCTATTATGAAATCAAGACCCATACCCTACCCATTCATAGAACAGATAGCTGGATGAATAAAGACTATAAAACTATTAATTGAACAATTATTTTAAAAAACTAACTGAATAATAATTAAAAAAAATTAAAATAATTTAATACAATTCAAATTTAAATACATTTTATCAAAAACATAATTTCTTATATCTAATATGATTAATCATGTGATATTATTCATTAAATGAATTAACTATTCCTCTCATTGAGTTACTTCCTATTTAATGGCTAAAGTTAAAAAAGAATTTTAACAATTGGATATATAAGAAAATTTGAGATTAGTTAAAAACCCTTTTATGATTTTGGAGGAAAAATAAATTTGATAAAAAAAGTTTCAAAAGAAAATGTTATATTAATAAAAATTATTCATCATGACTAAGTATTATAAAAAAAAAATTACCTAACAAATATAAAAATTTAAAATTGGCTAAAACACTTCTTATAATTTTGGAGAAAAAATATTAGAAAAACATTTTAAATTAAAACAAATACTACTAAAATTATTAATTATTATAAATTGTTACTTAATTAAAAACTCATTTTAAATATAAGTGCACATTAAAGTATATTTTAGCATTAATTTATTTTTCCTTGGGGTCCTTCTTGAGCAGTTGTAAATTTTATTTTTTTCCAAGATTGATTTTCGTCTTTTAAACTTCTCAATTAAAAACTACTTGCAGGCTAGCATCTCAATTTTTTGCAATAGAATATGTTCATGCTTTTACACAGAAATGTTATATACAAAGCTTGCAAAATAAGCTCTTAACAAGCTTTGAGAATAACCCCAACCCCAGACCAGTTTCTGCTATTGGTGTCGTCAGTGAGATGCTAGGGTATTCAAACATTAGATTAAAAATACCAGGACAAACCCAGCACTTTATCTAATGTATAAGTATTAAGTAGAAAATCTGAAATTTTCAGAGATCCATATGTCTTCCAATCCAGCTAACTTAAATAGCCATATGGGACTGAACTAAGTTCAGATGCACCATAGTCCCATATGAATATTTAAGTTAGATAGCTGGATTGAAAGACATGAATGTCTGACCTGGTATTTTTAATCTAATGCTTGAATATCCTAGCACCTCACTGATGATGCCAGTAGCAGAAACAGGTCTGGGTTGGGAATATTCTCAAAGCTTGTTAAGAGCTTATTTTGTGAGCTCTATATATAATATTTGTAAATACAAGATTATTAAATTAGGTCATGTGATATCTGACTTGATGTTTTTGTAATTCTACACAAAAAGAATTTATTCATTTTTTTCTCATAATTTTACAAATCAGGCTACCACATAGAGAGATTCATTCTCTTGGATGTACCCAATACTTATTGCAGATTATTTCAGGGATATTCTTTTACATTTTTTCCAGTGAAGTATAAATGATACGGTTGAAACCACTTAGCTGCTAGTTAAAAATTAACACATGTTCTTAAAATTTCATTTCAAAAAACAAATTTTCAAAACAAGTATTGTGCTCTCTATTGCTGAACTTTTGCTTCTATCTTCTTTAACAGCTGGAACATGAATGACTACTATTTCCTTCAACAGTTGTGTCAAGAAAGACAATCTACTGTCCCCTTCATCAAGAATGCTTAGTTCTTACAAGACCCTAAGGTCTACTAACTTACATATTCCCCTATTTTTAAGAACTGTATCCAACCAATCGTAATCTTGTCTCCTATATGACCAAATTAAACACTAGATAATTGGGTTTAATTTTACAAAAAGTTATTTCCCTCCTTCAGGATTAAAATTGCAAAATGAGCCAAAGATGAAATTCCAATCAGAATAAAATAATTCCTCTGAGATCATTTTTTTTCTCTGCCAAAAATAAAATAATCATTTAATTACCCTGATTTGATAAATACTGATGTTTCTTTTGGAGAGAAATAAAGAGAAACTCCAACCAATTAAAATAATAATTTAGTAAATATTATAAAATCTCATTTTTTTTTTTTTTTTTTTTTTGTAGGAGTTGGTTTTATATTTTTATATATATATATATATATATATATATATATATATATATATATATATATATATATATATATATATATTATTTTTATTTTTTCTATTTTTAAAAAAAATTAAATTAAATTAAAAAAATATAATATTAATTTAAAAATAATTTTAAAAATATTAAAATATTAAATAAATAAAAAATATAAAATATGGTGAAAAAATAAAAAAAAGAAAAGAATATAATAACCCCCTCCCTTTTTTTTAATTTTAAATAAATAAGAGTTTTTTATTGTTGTGAAGAGAGTGGGGCACTAACATACCTCTCCCTTAAAATAATGAGACTATGTAATGGTGATGTACATCATAATTTCTTATTATTTTTTACTTTATATCTTAATTTGTACCTTTATATCTGATTCTGGCCAAAGCTACCATTATAGGGATGTAGTTTATGAATTACTGGAGTAGATTACTATGCTATAATTAATTCATTTGAGTTGTATTGTGATAGGGTAGTAGAGATCTGTTCAGATTGTCTACTTTCTGTACTATTAACCTTTCTTCCTATCCAGGCCTCTTCCCATGGATAATGTTTATAACTTCTTTCAACAGTGTTAATCTTTATATTATTCTTATTTCTCATTTTTGAAAATCCTTTATTTTGCAATTGGAAGGGTCAAAATCTTTTCATCACAATTTCCCTTGAGTTTGCTGTTTTAGCATTTCTATTATTTGCACAATACTTCTTTTAACAATATACATAACCTTTATTTTCATTATTTGACTGTTTATCATAGAACCAGTAGTCAATACTTGCAAATGAGATTCATAAACTTGAAACAAATGAATACAGGTCTGTCTGATATCTACTTTGTATATCTCTTGTTATTTTCCTATTCTTTCTTTTTATATTTTGGGCTGTACCATTAATATCTTTTGTCCATTTGTCATTCTTTTGATTTATTATTTCCATACACTTTTGTTCAGTTTCAATATTTTTCTTCCAATTGTTTCAGTCAACTTACCCTTTGGTCTTCATTTATATAATTTTCATCCATTGTATTAACATTTATTTTAGTGAATATTCCATTGAATTGTTTTCCCTCTTTACATTTTATATCACTTTCCATTTTGTGTTTGCAATCAAATGATCATTCATAGCAAAAAAAAGACATCACCATCACTATTATCACTGTGAATGGTTTCAGCATCTATGCTATACATATCATCAATGTTTATTTTATTTTGCTCAATTATTTTGGTTATATTCTCATTATCTTCCTGTGTGTTGATTGTTTTTCACAACTATGTTTTGCAATGCATCTTTTTTTTAGTCTCTAATTGATTTCATCTATTTTTCTTAGCAACATTTGTGTTTCTTCTGCTCTTTTTATATTTTCTGCAATTTTTATTTTCCTCTTTTTATTCTTCAGCTCTCATTTCATTTTTAATTTCCTCTTCTCTTTGTTGCTTCATTTGTTTAAACATTTCTTCTGATCTTCTTAACAACCTTTCATGTGTGGTCTGATTTTCTCGTCTTACTGTTAATAGCTTTCTTTCGATTCATTAAATGTTTGCAATAACTGGGCTGACATTGTCACAGTTTCTTCAGTTGATTGTTTGAATTCATTCTTTCTCTATTATCTTCAATTTTCATCTTGTTAGCATATAACTTTATTTTATATTAAATGTTTTAAATTCCTTTTATATACAAAAAATGCAAATATAAACTTTTTATAATATAAAATAGGCTTCATTTCACTGCAACCTCTTACCATTTCCTAATACTACTATTATTGCCCATAATCTGCCTTTCCTTGAAACTGACTGTCCCAATATCTAATTTTACTTGAAAAATTTATTTACTTCCCCTGGTTTATTCTTCAAGTTTATCTGCTCATGCATGTGTGACTGATTTCTGTATTCACTGTTATTTTTATTAAAAGTAGCAAACTGGCCATACAGTAGTGCTGAGGGCAAGCCTTTCTAATCATGGATGCAAGGAGATTTGTGCATAAAATCCCTATGTAGATCCTATGATCTAAATGAAGTGCTTTCATATCAAATTAAAAAACTAATCAGGGTATATGGGATGAGTAGGTACTAGATAGAGATTTTATGCACAAACCCTTCTTGCATTCATTAATTAGGAAGGATTCCACTTGGTGGCATTATTATATGGAAAGTTTACTACTGTTATTAACAGTGTGTTTAAGCATATGAAATGGTGATCATGTGATGTCTTGATAGTATTATACTTATCCTGCCTATAGGATAATGATGACTGGTTTTTTGAAAAACCAAAGACACTAAAATGTATAGATGTTAAACTGAATTCTGATCTGTATGTGTATACAAGCAAATGAGCTTGAATTGGAAATATTATTGTTTTTTCACATTGGCTTCTAGCTTTAGAGTTAAGCAAATAGCTAAAAATGGTTGCTGGAGGGTTGCATTTAATCCTGAGCTCTAGTTGCAGTGCTCTCAAATCCAAGACTCATTACTGATGAAATCCACAAGCTGGAAAATAGTTTGGGGGTGTTAGATGAGTAGGCACTAGAAAGTGGTTTTATACATAGACCTTCTTGCATCCACTGATTATGAAGGCTTGCACTTGGTAGCACTACTGTATGGAGAGTTTGCTACTATTATTAACAACCTATATAAGCATATGAAATACTAATCATGTGATATTTTTATTCATCAGAACTTTTGGTATTTTTATTTTTTAAATACATGTGCATATATAGAAACAAGTTCATATAACTAACCATTTGTTCAATACTTTTGCCAGAGACCTGCCCAACAGCTGACAGCAAAAGAATGCATAGTGACCTGAAATCCTGGGGTAAATACTGTAATGGCCAAGATTGTATAATCACTCAACAAGACTGAAAGAACAAGCAGGAACTCTCAACCAGCAGACACAGGGTTACCCCTGTGCTCCTAGTTTAAACCCCTATCCAGGTTTCCTAGTCTCAACCATCTAATTTAACATCCTTGATGTCACACAGCTTCCCTTCTTCATAGAGTGTAAGGTAGGTCAGGGTTTGAACATGAACTCTGTCTCTCAGGGTTCTTCATAATTTCTGACAATACACTATGCTAGCACTCATTAAACCCTACATAAACTTATTTATCTTACAATTGTGATCTGATTTGGAGTTTAATCATTTCTATAATGCTACAAAGCTACTATTATATCAATAAGATACAAAATCATGAATGTGTTTGCTTTGGCAATTAAATAACTTAACTAAATGATGTATAATAATTGCTTAATCTGACAATAATAACACAAGTTTAATTAACAATAATGACATAGATTTATTACAAAATTAAAAATATTAGAGAAAGTAGCTTACAAATTATTGGTTTAGGATGATCTACTAGCAGAAGGTGGTACAGCTTACAACAATAATGTGTGCCCTATTTAATTTGATTGCCAGTATGATAATCTATCAGCCCATTATAGGTTTGAATATAACAATTTATTACATATGTGGTTTAATGAGACAATTGTGGACAGGTTCAATTTAAGGTCACCCAAGGTTGCTGAAGAGTACAGGTGAAGGCTACACAAATAAATACGATGTAGAGATTGTGGTACTGCCTTGTGTGAGTGCTGTATATGGTAAATAAAGGTAAGGAGGATCAGCCTAGCAATCTTATAGCATGGTTCACAACTTAAGGATGGATGTCCCTGGGTACTGGGGTGCTCCTGCTTCTAACCAAGGGTGCATACGAATAATGAAGATGTGCTGAATCTAGGATTTAGGATGGCGACAAGCCTTTTGCTTCATCACACAACCAAGATCGGGGGCTAATATTTGATTAGGGAATCCAGGCATGTGAGAAAGACTATAGCCAGCACTTGTTGCAGTGACTATATGATGATGAATGAATCATGTAATGAATAACAATTTTAATAATAATACAACCATTGCAACACATGTAAAGAGGCAGGAACACAATATATATATATATATAAAGGAACACAATATATATATATAATAAAGATAGACAATAAATTATTAAACCTTCCGTCTATACTAAGAATAAACATTATGAAACTTATATAATAAATGAGCATCCCTATTTAACCATGTATAATTATTTTATAACTAGAACCTATTCACAATAACTATTTTTAATCATTTTAAATTTGAAAATCTAATAATATAACATTTTAAGTATTAGGAAACTAATTATCCCTAAAATAGATGGATAGCACGCTCCATTATTTCTTACATTGCCTGTACATGTATTGAGATTTAATTTACATAATATTTCTGCATTGATGAGCAGGGCAATACGTACATCTCAATCATTTTTATTGATATTATTTTCACATAATGGAATCTTAAATTACAAATATAACCACTTTAATCTTAGTTTTCATTACATATGATCTTTTAACAAAGTAGAATTATAAATTATAAATTAGTTTTTTTACTGCATAGGTTAGGTTATAGTTATAGAACACAATAGACAAACAAAAATGATTTATAAATTAATTTAATAAAAATACACTCTCCACCCTTCATTAATTCTCTACATAATTCTAAGAATTGAAACATAACCTTCCTTGACAAGATGCGTGGAATAAGAAAGAAAGTAAAAAAAAAACAATTTATCTATGTGTTATTTATTGCTTTTAAAATTTGACAGCTTTAAATTTGGCATCTTCTCAGCTCAATTCTTCCCTTGGGATTATGAGAGCAGAGAAGCGTAAACACCTTTAATGTTTTAAATTTCTCCTTCCATCATTCAAGGTAACATAAATATAAATGCAAAAATACTACAGATAGATTTCTAATTTGTTAATTAATGAAACCAGTAGATGTAATATTAATAATAAATATTATATATAATTTACAAGGTTAAGACCAACTAATGAAATATATGTTGAAGAAAATTGAGTTATGATTATAAGTTTGAATAAAAGTAAGGCATTTTTACCACAATGAGATGTTTACTTCAGGACTTCTTCTGGCAAGATAGATATGTGGATCCATGATCTTTGGACTGTTATGGAGCTGGTAGGACATGGATGAATCTTCATTTTGATGGGACTTCTATGGATGCCAATTTCTCTGATGACTGCCAAGAAGTCAATGCCTGACTACTCACTCATAATAGCGGATACTTTTAACATTTTTATTTCTTCTTGATGGATGATGAAAGATTAGCTAGCAAAATTTCAAGCAGGATAATTAGTTTGAAACTTGAGGTGAACATCAGGTCTAAAGCGACATGTAGTCGAATATAAAATATGATCTGGAGCAAATATACAACTTTCTTTTGTCTTCTATATTATTATTATTATATTTTTTGATAATTCTCTTTCTTGATAATCTTTTTTGATAATTCCTTACACAATGCCCCTTCCATGCTTATATATATTATTTTATGCCTGGGTCCACTTTCTAATTCTTAATGAATTTAGTTCTGACTTTGCTTCTAATTGATGTTCCATTAATTCTTTACTTCCTCATGAACTATGTGCAGCCAAATTGGTTTCCTTTCTATTGACTTTTACTTTTATTTAACATCTTAAAACATGTCCAAACTCTAAAGATGTTGAACAGTAACTATTATGCCAAATGTATGTAGAGATAGGGAAATACGGCATTTACCCTCCCTTCTTTTAATGGCTTCCTATCTTTCTTCCATTGTATAAAATATTTTAACATTTTTTTACATAATTGATTCTGCTTTTAACAAGATATATTTTTTCTTAAAGTAAAATAGCGTGACTTAAAACAATCAGCTTTTAACATTAAAAAATGTAAAATGAAATGTGCACACAATGCGCATATTACTAATGTATGTGGCTATTAAGAAATAAATTATATATGTATGATGGGAGATAGGTTAAATCAAGCAAACATGAAGCAAGCATATATGCATGTAGATATGCACTGCTTCAATACAGAATCCAGCTATTGGACTATAAGTACACTTTACAGGATGCCTAGATAGCAATAAAAATGGTCATCAGAAATCATATTTTGACTCTGAAGAAAGAGTTCAAAACATAAAGCTGGTTTATGCTTATCATCAATATGCAGGAAAGAATTCTTTTTAATATAGACCAATCAGCTGTCCTGTTCACAGAATTGAGAAGTTGATGGAGCTTGTCTGCATTCTGTGCAATAAAGACCAGGTCACTAGCATATGCTAAACAGTCAGTATTCCTGTCAAGACCCTTATAATCCAGTTGTTAGCAAAAGACAGTGTGTAAAATGAACTGTAGTGAGAACTTGAAAATGATCAGGCTTAGGGCAATCCTGCTTCACAGCAGAATATGCCAATTTTTGATATGACAGTCACTCACAACAAGAGTACTGTTGTTCAAATAGAACTGCTCAATCAGTGATAGCAGATGAACTAAAGACCATCCATGGAAATTTTAAAATGGTCCCATGAAAAATAAACAATGCAACAAATGTGATAATTTCATCTAAAGTCTGTCATGCAAGATTGGAGAACAATTATGTTCAGTGTAGACATCAAATAGAATTTTTCTGGGGGTCCCTCAGTCACCCATGGGATTAGTGGCTTGCAACAAGAGATAAACATAGCATTCCATTTGTATTACTATCAATTAATAATATCCTTCGGATTACTTTTTTGAGACCAGGACAGTGACAAATATATGCTAAGCAAGATATTCATATCTGAGACCTTTAATATAATTAGAAATGGTGCACTAAACATAACAGCCAACATCAACTGTCTTCAAAGCCATATACCTGATTTTATCAGGATCAGGAGCAATATTTCCAGTATACAAGAGATAATGCATAATCTAGGAAGCAGAAAATAATTATTGAAAAGACATTATCCACTGTAGAAGGGAAATTAGTTACATCCATCGGAAAATCAGGGCCCATTCTGTGAGCTGCACTAAAATCACTTAAGTGCTCCATAATATGTTCCATAGAGATTAAACAATTGATATGATTACCTACAGTGATTTCCCTATAGGCTCCATGATGATTTGATCTATACATTCTTTGTAACTTTGAAGCAGCTATTGGATCAAATAAGATTCCACATCTAGGAACACCATTATTCAGTAGCGAATAGGATTTATTCTGGTAATCTTGTTCAAAGATCAGCAACTCAGTGATAATTCTAACAACATTAGTGAAAGAGGATAAAACCTGTTATAAAATCTACCTCAATTATAAGTTACCTACAACCCAAACCAGAAAAAATAAAGCAAAACTATTTGCAAAACATTTCTCCTTTGAGTCTTAGAGCTTGATAAACAAACCCCGCAAAATCCTGCATTGATACTTTTCTTAGATACTTAGAGGCTATGGGTTCATGGCTGATCTATGTTAACTGATCATGATAAGCGACTGAAAGTATCACAAATTGAAAGAGGGTTGGTATACTGTCAAGGTAGTATATCCCATGGATTTCAGAAAAACATTGCATCCACAGCGCTCCAAAAATCATACTTTGAATTTCTATTCTACTTTAGATATAAACTATTTCAAATAAATATTCACATTACTAATTTTTATACTTTATAATCAAATTATAATTTAATAATCATCTATCCTCTTGGCATATAATCACAGTGATATATTTTTAAAAATTATTTCTGCATAAAAAATAGCTTTCTTTCTTAGATGTAATTACATTTGAGCTTCAAGTCATGTGGCCATTTTGTATAATGACCACTAGAACTTGATAATCACTGGGCCTACAATTGGATTATCACTTGTAATGGTACAAAATAGACACCTTGTATACTGACCCTAGAATTCAATTGTCACAGGACCTAAGCTGAGTGTCATTTGTAATGGTATGAAATCTAAGATAAATAGAGTTCTTGGGATATAACATCATACCAATTGAATACATAAATTTAAATATAAAATAAGCATGAGAATGAGAATAAGCATAGAACCAATATATTAGTAGTTGTATTAATAAGTTATAAACTACAAGTCAATCAGCATTATACAAAGAAAAAAAGAATCATCATTAAACCCTTGTGACTGGTTCTTAAAAAAGAGGTACTGTGTAAACACGCCAATTATCTAACTATCACCGGATTTAGAGCAAGATATACAAACAATTGTTTGGATGCAAAAATCTAAGTGCTAAAGTATCTTTCAAAAAACAATAAAATAATGCTGGGATAATGATACCTGCTAATCAACATCAATGTTCAGAACATATGATACTATTAGTATAACAGCAGATTTTAAACTAAGTTTCTAATAAAACAAACAAAATGCAATGAATGGACTTTAAAGGTAATATCTTTGTGCCATCCAGATTTTTATCTGGATGCCCAAACACATTGCCCTCTAGAACTAATTCAAAATCATGTCTCTAGGGACTTAATTAACAGGGATTTGTAGCTAGACTTTCAAATTCATCCTAGTCATCCATTCCATCTTATAAAATTGAAACACATGACCACGTAAAAAAGATAAATGATCTCCCATAAATATATTTTGTGCTGATACAGCACTCATCAATTGAACTGAATCATCTTCCACACATACATGTTTGGTTACACATGCTTCAAACATCTCCATTCTACAACTCTTCAGCCATACATATCATTAAAAATCAGATAATGGCATGTTCAAAGTCCTTGTTCTCCAATTTTGTTGTCAAACCCATGTTGACTGTTAAGTCACTCTGATAATTACACTTTACTATTATGAAATCAATTAAAAACAATAAAAAATTATATAATACAGGAATTCAAATTTAATTACATTTATCAAAAAGTACAATTTCCTATAGCTAACATGATTAACTGGTTGCTTTATTTATTAAATTAATTACCTTTTTCTATCATTGAGTTGTTTCCTGTTTAGTAGCTAAAGTTGGAAAATAACTACAACTTTAAATTACTGTAATAGATTTCTAACTATAAAATCTTTCCAATGACTCATTGTAAATCGAAAGATTTCACGAGTATTAATGTGGAATAAGAAATGTGGACGGAATCAATGAAGTATTGAATAGCTTCACACTCGCAGATCTAACCGCTTCAGCTTCACCTATTTAAATATAAAATAGGTTGAAGTAAAGAAGGGTTCCTCTCTTTTCTTCCATAGTGTAAGCTTGTGGTTAAACACCTGTAGAGGTCCCTACTATCACATTTTACACGCATATTCTCGAGGTTACAGCCTTGGTAAATATTACAATTAGAGATAAGTAAATTTAAAACTAGTTTAAAAATTCATTTCTGATGTTGGAGAAAAAAAAAAAAAAACAGGTTTCAAATTAAAATGTTATATTAATAAAAATTATTCATTATGACTAAATATTATTTATAAAAATTTAAAAAAAAACCTAACAACAGATAAAATTTTAAATTGGATAAAACCCTTCTTATAATTTTGAAAGAAAAATAATATAAAAAAACATGTTTCAGTTTTAAAAAATATTAATAAAATTATTATTTACAATGGTTACTAATTTAAACTTATTTATAAATTTAAATATAATGTGAACATTCAAGTATCTTTTAACATGGACTGCTGTAAATTTCACTTTTTCCATGTTGGTTTTCTTCTTATAGGCTTCTCCATTAATTCTCTCAAAATGGTGTGTTTTTTCTTGTATTTGAATGATTTTTTCCCTAGTGAGAATTTTCACAAGGTTTATATTTCTTTATGTACATCATAATATAAAATTTTCGTTCAAAAAAATTCCATAGATGGCAAAAAAATCATGAAGTCAGCAAGATAACAGGAATTTAGCCCCATCTTCCTACCACTTTGATAAGTCATACTTTTGTAGTCTGACATTTCAGATGTCGTAATTTTTTATGACATTGTTTAGAGAAAATAATTTGAATAAGGAAAATATGTTTATTTATGAATTTATTGCAATTCAATATTTTTTGTACAATAATTTAAACAATATTTATTACAAAATAATTTATTTTGAACAGAAATACTTTATTTTTTAAAATAAAACATATTTTTGGACAATACAAATATACCCTAAAGCTATTTAAAAGCTTAACTTTCATATAATCAATGTAATTATGTATAAAAATATCATAAATGTTGCAATAAAACTTTTAAAGCATAATTTGTTATACTTCATAAATAAATAAATATTCATTGAGATTTTAAAAATTAAATGACAAATAATGAAGATTTCATTGATTTTGGAAAGTTATTTCCCTCCTTCAGAATTAAAATTGCAAAAGCCAAAATAAAAAAAGTTAAATTTCAATCACAACAACAACAACAAAAAATTCCTTTGTAGTTATTTTTTTTTTCTATTCCAAAAATAAGATAGCTTTAATTTCTCTGCTTTGAGAAATACTGGCTTTTATTTTGGAGAGAGATAAAGCGAAAAGAAAAAAAAAACTCTTCACAAGTGAAAATTAAAACTTTCAGTTAAATATTTTGAAAATTAAAAATGGTAAATAATTACTGATGAGAGACATTGCATTATTTTATAATTTTCTCTCCCTTTTACAATTACTTCATCATCATCATCATCATCATCAACCATTATCAATCCACTGCACGATGAAGGTCTCTCCAAGTTTAATCCATCTTCTCCGATCTTTAGCTTCTCTTCTCCACAACACCCCTGCACATTTTCTTATTTCATCCATCCATCTCACATGTGGTCTCTTTCTGGGTCTTTTACAATCTCTTGGAATCCAGTTTAAAATTTCAATTGTCCATCTATTATCATCTCTTCTAGCAATATGTCCAGCCCAACTCCATTTCAATCTTTTAATTTTTTCAATAAGGTCAGTAACACCTGTTTGTTGTCTTACCCATACATTGCGTTTTCGATCTCTTCTTGTTACTTCCAACATACATCTCTCCATACTCCTTTGAGTCGTCTGAAGTCTCTGTATTGCTCTTCTATTAAGTGTCCAAGTCTCAGATCCATAAGTAAAAACTGGTAAAACACATTTGTTAAAAACCATCCTTTTCAAACACATAGGCATATTTCCTTTTAGTATCAAGTTATTTCTACCAAAAGCACTCCAACCAAGTTTAATTCTATGATTAATTTCCTCCATTATGTTTCCATCTGTATTAATAATCTGACCAAGGTATTTGTAACTGTTAACTTCTTCTAATTCTTCATAATCAATCTTTATTTTCATATTTTGAGCAAATCAATTAAACATTACTTTAGTCTTTTTAACATTTATCTTTAGTCCTACTTTTCTACTTTCATCTGCTAACTCCTGCAACATTTACTGCAGCTCTGAAGCATTATTTGCAAAAACAACTACATCATTTGCGAAATCTAAATGACTTAAATACTCTCCATTTACTTTCACTCCTTTAGTTTCCCATTTTAATCCACAAAATACTTCTTGCAACACTGCTGTAAAGAGTTTTGGAGATATGGAGTCACCTTGTCTTACACCTTTCTCAATGTTGATTTTTCCAGTATCATTATGTAATCTAATTGTTGCTGTTGCATTTTTATAAATATTCTTTAAAATATGACAATATCCTGGCTCTATACCTTGATGATCCAATGCTTTAATCACTGAAGAAATGTGTATAGAATCGAATGCCTTTTCATAATCTACAAATCCAAAACATAATGACAACTCATATTTGTTTGTCCTTTCTATGACTTCTCTCAATATCTGGATATGATCTGTTGTACTAAAACCACTTTTAAATCCAGTTTGTTCTGTTGGTTGGTGGAAATCCAAAGTTCTCTGTAGACGAGTTGTAATTATCTTGGTAAAAATTTTATATAAAACTGATAAAAGGCTGATAGGTCTGTAATTTCTAATATCTTCTTTATCACCTTTTTTAAATATTAATATTATTACTGCATTCTTCCAATCTTCCGGTACATCTTTATCATTTAGACATTTGGTATTGTGCCCTTATCTATAGGTCATAATAAGGTAGAATGGTAAATTACTAAAAAATTTTAAATTTTAAGATATGTTTGTATGATATATGAATAATAGTAGGATAATTAGATTTTATAGTACAATTTAAGGCTGAATTGAATACCTGGTATATAAAAGTGTAATGGATTATTTTAAAAGAAAACAGTTAAATAAAGCTTAATTATATCCTTGCTTATGGTTGTAAAAGCTGGCCATATAAAATAATACAGCTATAAATAGTTAAAAGTATATTAACAATCCAATTGTAATATTTTAAAACTAATAAATTAAATAAACGCTATTTGTAAGTACAAGCTATATATATTTAAGTTTACATATTTGTAAGTGCAAGCTATATATAAGTCATGTGACACCTGACTTGTTATTATTACTATTATATGTAATATTATAATTATAATTAATATTCAAATTTAATCTAATATATTTTAAAATAAACTTTGGGATGGTGAAAATTATATTTAGTTCTACATTTTTAAATTATTTTCCAAATTTTTATAAAATATATCAGTTTTGGTAATTTTGACCGAGACGTAAATTAAAAAATCATCTGATAAAGTTAGTAATCATGTGACTGTATATTATATACCTTCACACACACGCTTGTTAGAATATAATAATAAAGTTTGTGAATTATAAAACTAAATGTAATTGCTATCTATCGTTAAAGTAAAGGTTAAAATATTAAATGTTATTTTAATAATTGTTTTAAAGTTTAAATGATTTTGATAAAATTATAATTGACTTAAAAATACTATTTTAAGTAATATTTTAAATCATTATGTCATAAATTCTTTATTTTAAAAAAAGTCTAGTCTGTTATAAAACTAAAAAAGTGTAAATTTGGTCACGCCAAAAAGTAATTAACCAATCAACGGAGGTATTTAAGAGACGAAATATAAGAATTAGACGGAGCAGGAGAAAAGTAATGTGTAAGTAAAGGAAGGAGTAACATATTTTTTTGAGCTGTATAAGATCGTAAGCTAGAAAAGTGTTATAATTTTTAAAAATTTTGTATTTATTTTAAAAGTTTTGTTTTAACATATAATATTTTGAACTGCCTTTAAATGAAGGGCTAATTTAAAAGATTTCTTACCAGGAATTTTATTCAAGTTTAGCCAAAGCCTTGCAGTAAAAATGGGAATACTACAGAAAACAGTATATAGAAGTTATGATAAAGGAAAAATATTTGTAAAGTGCCTTGAAACAGCTTTATTTATGCTCAACCAGAAACTTATTATTGTAACTCAGAGGAATATAATTTGGACGTTATACGGAAAACTTAAAAGAGAAGTTACTTGCCGTCAGAAAAATTTATGACGCACAAATTTATAAGGCTACTCTGAATTTTTTTATTCTTCTCTATGGAAAAATTAAGATGCGTATATCATAAGGAAAAAATTATGTAAAAGTTATAATGGAGAAAGAATGTTTGTCTTTTTAAAGGAAACATTACAAAGTATATAGTACCAGAATTTTAAAAGAAGGAAAAAAGGTACAGAATAATAATATGAAGGAGTCACTGTGTTTTTATGGAAAAGGAACAGAAAAACTTTCTCTAAGAAGAATTAAAATATTAGAAAGTGTTCATTAGAGAAATGCTTAATAAAGATAAAGATTTGGAAAATATAAATCTAATTTACTTAATGAAATGAATCCATGGAAACAGAAAAGTTTTGTTGAATATTTAAATCAAAGTACTGAGAAGATGCATCGTAAAAGTCGCGCGGGAGAAAATATTAGCAAGAAATATTAGAAGAGAATATTTAGAAGTTTTCTTTACGGGATTAACTAATATCATAATTAATAATTGTATTAAATATTAAAAAACCAAGGATTATCATTCATGAATATTTATTGAACGAAGTAATATTTGTTTTATCTTAAAATTGAACAAGCAGGGAGAAGAACATTAAGTGACTGAAGAAGAAATAATAAACATTTTTTTTTAGCTTTAGTATGAACGGTTTTCAAGAAAGTTTGATAAAGAAGTACAGTAAATATAGTTTGGAATATTTTTTACTAATTTATTTTAAAATATAAAATGTTATGTGAGATTAGGGAAAACATATAAACATAAATTTAGTAATATTAAAATTTAAATATAATAACTTGATAAAATTATAGAAATATTGTTTAAAAATAAAGTGTATGGATGTGAATCTTATATCTACAAGGATCAAATGGATGGTGAAGCCTACGGAACGCGATCGAGGAGATAAAGGTCGTTTTGGTAATTTTAATAGTTATTTATAATGCATAATGTATTTTTTTTTTTAGATCATCTATTGACCTAAGAATGAAGTGTGAAAGTTTAAATTATATGTACACATTTTATACAACATTTTTAACATATAATGAGATAGGAGTAATTCGGAATATGCATGCAACAATTTATCTAAAGTATATTAATAATATAATTTAACAGAACAATTGTGTGATTCTTTTGAACTTTCATGTGATAAAGTATTCAGATATTTAAATAGTTTGTATATGATTAAATACGGAGGAAAGTAGTAAAAAGATTTTCTTATAGAACAGCGGAATAGTTTTAAAATATCAATGAATTTTATTATTGTTAGTAATGCAGATATGTATTTGTCGATGTACAGTATAGAAAAAATCTTGAGAAATAAGATTGGATAGGGACTTGAAAGTACTAGTGGAGAGGAAACCAAGATGATGTTTTTTTTTTTTAAATAGGAAAATATAAGGGATTTGGATCATATTTAGTTTTGTGTGATTTCAGTATAGTTAACTAGGCCCTATAACTGAACACATATAGTTTGGACAGTGTTTTTTGCATATCTTTAAACTTTTGATGTTAGAATAAAGCTGAAGAAATAGCTTTAGCATCGTTCCTATAATAGAGGTTGGTAGACAGGTAAAGGTCACTCCTCTATAGTGTCTTCTAATTCACTGTGCCATGATTGTCAAGGTATATGACGAGTAACAGTCTAGTTGTATTTTGATCCTATGCATCTATCTTCGCTATCCTTATTTCGTGAATCTGCATCGGTCAGAAAGATATTTTCAAAGAAATAATGAATAAAATAGAACTGAAGATATGTTATCGTTTATGTAAGAATAGTTTATTTGCTTGAATGTATAGAATTGTGTAATTTTAAAATTGAAAGTCCAAAATATCATAAAGAGAGAAAGAATCATATAATACATTGTAAAATTAATTTAGAAATGAATATAAGATTTTGAAAAGAAATCTAAACCAAGTATTTTAAAAGTGATAATAAAATTTGAATGAATTTTTTTTTTTAATAATATTTAGAAAATAAGTATTGCATATTTATTAAGAAAATAGTTCAATAAGGTATAATAAACATATACTTGTGCATGGTATATTAATAGTTGTAATTATATCATCCGAAGTAAGGCTTGAATGAGAATATTAGGATTAATAAACATCGGATAATGAACAATAAAAACCTAATACCGAATGTAGAACAATGTTTTGACTTTGTAAGATTCCATACAACCAATATAAAACTAAAATTTGTTATTTTGTAGAATTTTACTACGAATGTAAATTTTGTAAAAAATATAATTTTAATAATATTAGGGATGCAAAGTGTTAGTGATAATCATATAAGAAATGCATTTTGTAATAAGCTAACCATAATAATAAATCAAGTAATAATACTGTATTTTCTTAAGTTTTAAAAAATAAGATTTAACTAGGAAAAGTAAATAATATTTTGATTTCATTTTATAAACTAATAAACTAAATTGAGATATGAGAGTAAGGGATATCCAATGTAAATAGTGTAAAAATATTGTTAATTTATTTATGTTGTTAATAAACTTTGTTTTAAATTTGTTTTAAAGTTTTTGTGTCCAAGTTGTTATTTCTCCATGCATGAAATCACGATACATTTATAATTGAAACAGACATATAAATTTTGCACAAAAGGTAAACATAAAGGTGTTATAAGAATTTTGAGAATTTATTGGTATGTTAAAATTAAAAGATCATAATTTTATATTATTTATTGGTCATAAGTCAGTTGCCACAATATTACATTAAATTATATGCTAATGTTGCCACACGTATTCTGTTGTCAGATTATTAAAATACTACCACGTACGTATTAATTATTTCATTTAGGAAGAAATAAGATTATATTATATTATTATTGTTATTATTATTTTATTATTATTAGTTGCTGTGTAGTAGATTATGACATAAAATTCCCTTTTCATATTTTACTACCGTAATTTTAAATCAGTTAGAATACAATTTATGAACCTGAGATTTTATTTTATTTTACTTCATTTTATTTAATTGAGCTAGATTCTTGTTATAAAGAAGATTAAGATATGATTATTATTTTAATTGTAGTGAATAGAGCTCAGAAAGTCGTAAGAATACTATGAGTTAGTTATTTGGTATAGTAAAAAGGGGAATAGTGTTCTTATGCCATTGAGGTAGTATCGTGTGGATAATGGCTCAATGTAGTCTATCTCGTTCCATGTATTGTCACTCCATGTCTCATGAAAATAGTAAATATTTGTTAATTCATTTTAAAATTGAACCGTATTTGTATTTTAAAATTAGAGCTAGTAATCATTTTAATTAATGCTGAATATTTCATTTATTTATTTGTTAACTGAGCTAGAACCCGTAATATTCGTAATAAACAGTATATTTTGGGGTGAGAATGCGCGGGGGGAGGTTAGAGTATACAACTTTGCTAAAATTGTTTCTATTTCTTCACCTGCTTCTTTTAATATATCAATTATATATAATTCCATCATTTCCTGGAGCCTTTCCTTTCTTCATACACTTAATTGCATGTCTCACTTCTTCATTTAAAATTCTGGGCAATTCAGAAGATGTAATAGATATAGGAGGTACTTGTTCTTTATTACTATATAATTCTTGATAAAAATCTTCTACCAATTTCATGATGTCATCTCTCTTTTTAGTAATAATTCCATCTTTTTTTCTTATTGCAGATATAAATTTCCTACCAATACCAAAATGTTGTTTAACATTTTTGAGACTTTTATTTTCTTCTACAACTTTCCTTGCTGTTTCACAGTTATACTTTCTTATATCATTTTCAACTTTTTTCCGTACCATTTTACAAAATTTGAGATATTCAATTCTTTTTAATACATCATTTTTGTATATCTTCATATACCTTCTTTTCTTCATAAATTCTCTAGTCTCAGTAGAAATTTTATTAGTCAATTGCTGCTTTTTTCTACCAGCTATGTTTGTTGCAGTTTTTAAAAGTGTATCAGTTATTTTCATATTAATTTCATTCAAATCTGTATCATGTTCAAAATCTCCTAACACTTGAAACCTATTTATAAGTTCTAATTTAAATTCATTAGAATGTTTCTGAATACAATTACTTATAACTCATTAAATAATCACATTATCATTTAACAAAATAATGTGTGAGAACTATCATAGCATCATTTTTAAAATATATATATATATATATCAACTTTTAAGTAAATTAATGTCTGATATTATAAAAAACTCATGGGAAAATTAAATCTATCATTTCCCTCTTAATATATTTTAAATTTAAGAAACTTGTAATACTGTAATACATATATCACCCTCTTGTGCACATTACTGAAAACTTACTGTAAGATATTAAGATCTTTGAAATTTGATTTGCCAAACTTCTACTCTAAACAAATCCTAATAATTTTTTTTCCGGGTTTATATAAGAAATTAATGATTTAGTGAATTGCAGAATGGTACAGATGTGATTGGATATCGATTACTAATGGTTTGAACTGTAATAATTGTAATTCTTTATGGCAACATTACAAAGAAGTGAATTTAAATCAAAGAAATATTATAAATAGAGTAATTAACCTTAGAGATTTGGAGGGATGACAAACGAAGCTAATTTTAAATAATAATATTATAGGAGTTTATTAAAGAATTGGTTATTGTTATACAAAATAATTTGGGTTTTGTTTATACAACTTGGTTATTTTCTTGAATTCATTTTGATGTGGGTAAATGCAATGCATTTGATAACAAAGTAACAGTTTGTTAACTGGTCTGCCAAGAACCAATCAGCAATACAATATTATTAGCCCTCTTTAAAAGATGACAAATAAATCTATTTTATATATAAATATAGATAGATAGATAACAAGATGTGAAAGATGTGCATTTATAACACTATTACATTTAAATCAATTGAATCTACTGAGTGTGGAAAGCAAGATAGTTCATTTTAAAAATATTAGATAATCATATTTAACTAATTAATGGGGTTGGTTGGTGAAAGACATGCCATCATGGCAAAGAGCATTTCAGGTTTGTAAATAAATAATATATATATATATATATATAATGGTGAAGGCAGTACATATCTGATCTGTAAATAAATAATATATATATATATATATATAATGGTGAAGGCAGTATGCTATTATAGATTACAACAAAGGAATAAATGAGATCTGTTACGAATCTCTAGGTGACTTTGTTAAAAGAAATCCCTGGTATATACAGGTAGATAAGAGAAATGTTGGCCCTCCAGCCAAAATATGTCTCCGAATAATAATAATAAATTTGATGTGCTGGCTTTTCCATACACATCTTAATGGCAATGCCCAAAAATGATCCCTTGGTATGAACTACATGGACTGGTCATATTTAAACTTCCAAAGGTCCTGAGGACTATGTAGCAAAGCAAGAATAACAATAATAAAGAAATGGTTGTAACTATAAATACATAATGCCTCAGACATATATAGAAAGATAGTGTATTACTAATGAAAATAATAACTTAAATCCTGATTAAAGTAATCGGCTCCCTGACGAAAGTCCCCAGAACCCTTAGGCCATTAATGAATGAATCATAAAATATAATATAAAAAGGGAAGGCAAGAATTAAAATAAAAATATAAATTGTTTTCCACACTTTCCAACTATTTCATTTATTAGTAAGTTATTAAATAGTTCCTCAATGAAGATTACAAAATAAAACTGTCTTTTAACTAACATAGACAGAGCATTGGATATCAAACTCACTTATGGTGAAGTTTGACAATATACAGCATAACAAATTATACATCGTATTTTTACTATTTTTTTGACAAATAAAATATATATGTATGAAACATGTACTGATAAAATGCTTTCAACGATTTTCTTTCAAGACATTTGTTTTACAGAAATCGTAATAGATTTACTTAACTGATTTACTAAAAAATTTTATTCTTTCAGAAAAAATTATGATGGCAATTTTAAATTGGATGTAATAATAACACATCTATTTTTTTTTAAAAATTCTATCATTTAAAACAAATTTATAATATAAAAGGTACAAAACTAAATGAGCTTTTCTATTAATTAATTTAAGGAAAATAAGTCTCCGGTAATGATTTTTAAATGGAGAAAATAAGAGGGAGGGTTTAAAGCTAGTTTCTTATTGAGTTTCATACTTGGCAATTTCAGTAAGTCAATATTCTAAATAAACTAACAAAAATTAATTTAATTTGCCGCATCAAAATAATGTGAGATTTTTAGAATTGATATTTTAAATTTAAGAGAAAAAAATTAAGATGCATTTTAAAATTCAGTTGTATAAACATTACACAGATATATAAAATATAAATTAATATTGATTTGGAAAACAAGTAAAATAGAATCAGTGGCTTGTGGCAAATTGGACGTTACCTCAGAATCTATCGGTAGACATTCCGACTTGAAACAGGCAGTTATAAAGTCAGATCATTTAGCAGGCTTTCTTGACACAATACAGTCTCCGGCTAGATGTTGAGAGCACTGGAAAGGCATTGATGAGCTGGTGGGACAGAGCTCCAGAAAGCAATGGTCGATCTTTTTAGCCAGTCATTCTTTAGGCACGATGTACTATATATATTAATCACTTCTCTTCAGTGAACTCTTTTTCAATAATAATTATCGCTTCTTATCAAAATTTCCACTATTTATTTGATCTGGCTTTATCTATAGGATTCTATCTACAGTGACAACTTCCAATTGCTACTGCTCTAAGCATTTCTCTGAGGTTGGTGCCTTTTTGGAGGGAAATCTATCATCCTGCATTAAACATGCCCCAAGGGTTCATTTGCTAATTAAAAGAAAACAGCAACAAGCATATTCAGTTTATCAGTCTTTGTACCAAGAAAGCCTATTTAATTAAGATTTAGATTAAAAAATATTTTATTCAGAAAAATTTTAGGAATTTGGTACAATGTCTTTCAAATTTAATATTTGATAAAAATTTAAATAGAAATTTACAAAATATTTTTTACAAATATTACATTGTTTACATAATTGATTCTTTAATGTACATTTATCAAATGATAAATATAAAATGTTACCAACTGATTAATTGAAGAAAAATGAACTTTAATAAAAGAATTTAAAATATTTGTAACATTTTATAGATATATAGGATTCAATTACATATAAATGCCAATTTAATAAAATAAACATAATATACAGTTTTACAAATATTATAAAATAAATAAACTATTATAAAAGGTTAGTTAATCATAAAATACAAATTAATTAGATACAAGATTATAATATTGCTTATAATTATACTACCACGAATTATGAGGTGGGTGTCAGTTATTATAAAAGGTTGGGTTCAAACCCACACTAGTGCTGATGACATTGGTATTAGGTGAAGCAGAAATATGTACTATATTTTCAGCTTCCTATTGTGCCCGTTACAATACATATATATATATACTAGCTTTAATAGTGGTTTTACTCACATTAATATAATAAAAAAATATAACACTATATAGCTGCGCTCATGAATTATATATTTACATGAAATAATAATACAAATTATCAACACAAAAAATGTAACTTTTTACGATTAGTTATGTTATATAGAATTTGATCAGCTCTTTACAATTTTAATTTAAATATATTTCTTATGTGATAAACTATTTTTTTAAAAATGGCCATAAAATTTTAACATTATGGTATTTTATTCACACTCCACTTGCAAGTAAGAAATAAAATAAATAGTGTAAATGAAATTTAATTAATTTAAAATATATTTATGAAATCAGAATTTTATCTTGGTTACCAAAAACATTAATTCTCTACATTTCTATAGTATGCATTTCAATACACAGGTCATGACACACTTTATACCCATATAAAAAAATTTCCTAATCTTTGAATTAGTGCTGCCATCTATTTGCTTTTGATGAAACCATTTGAAAATTATTATGCTTTCGACACATTTTTATATTGCAAATTACCAGACTTTTTAAAGCAATAATCCATAGTCTATGTAATTCCCCTCCCCCAAGAGAAAAAAATCATGTAAGATTCATCAATATTGGCACAATTTTGTTGATTTATTAAATAACAAACAAAATTCCCCAATTTACATAGTAATAAAGATAAGAACTGAATTTATTGAGGGTAACCATTGCTTTAAAATTGCAATGTGATATTAGTATGTCTTTGATCATTAATAGAAAAAAATATATGTGATAACAATATGTATATAGTAAATTAATGAAAATGTTAAGTGCATGAAAATTTAGAGTATTAATGAAGGTAAGGGATGTGATATTAGTATGTCTTTGACCATTAATAGAAGAGAATGTATGTGAAAATAATATTTATATAGTAAATTAATGAATATGTTAAGTGCATGAAAATTTGGGTGAGTCACAGACTAAGCTCGGTTTGGAAAAATTAAATTGAATGCAATATCTATGTATGAAAACTGAAAGAGTTATAGAAAATAAATAAATTGAAATTAAAACATAATGGTAATCCATGGGTTTAGCACACATAGGAATGTCATCTCTCCAGAATTAGTGGTCATACATACTGTAATCACATTTCTTTTGTTTTATCCTCCTCTGCCTCTAGTTAAGGATAATTAGAAACCCACTTTCAGACCAATAATTGGATATCTAGCATTATTGACTAAGAACTGATTATTTGAAAAATAATCTTAAGCCTATTTCACAAAAATTCCACAGTTCATTTGGTCTGTAATCAAACACTAAATTGTGGTCATGTAAACAGGTACATTAACCATTATTCATTTTTCTTTTCCAGATTGTGATTGTATTGTAAAAATTAAATTAGCATCTAGATAAAAGTAAAATGCAGGCTTTATAATTAAAAATCAATGATCAGCAAATATATACTTTGAAAATGTATACTTTAGAAACCAATTGATATATATACATTTTTACCCCACTTATCAAAAGTAATTGGTCCTGCAAAACTTATCATTAAGCAAGAGTATCATATACAGAATAAGCATTTATAATGGTTGTCTATGAAGAAAAAATTGGCCAGTTACTCCAGCTAAAAAATTTCACTATAGGTTGAGAATATTATGTTTAAAAAATAACTTATCAAGTGTATATATAAAGTTTTAAAAATCCTTAACGTACATTGTATGCTTGTGTAAACTGTGCTGCGTATATTATGCAGGTATTCACTTAATATATGTATTTATGCATATATGATAATGCAACTTGAATCTATGTAAAAAGACTTCCTTGTGATCCACTAACCAATAATCATTATCCAATTTGGTTTCCAAGCTCAAAAATTTTTCTTGATTCTTTCATGGTAATATTAGTTGCTATGATGACTTTAAACAGAATCTCTAAAAAAAAAAAATGTTTAATATCACTAGGAAAAAATGCATGTTTTTTTTTTTTCCACTGTCCAAAAAGTATAGCAAAATAAACTGAGAAATTGAATCTAAATAAGCGTTTGGCATATTTTTTTTGCGTTCTTCTGCATAACTGTTTTTAATTATACTGAAAAAAGTCCACTGAAGTTTCATTTTTGTTACAATTTGTACTACAGTATTATACATACTCTATTACTTATGTGAAATTATTACAATTAAAAAAAACCATGTTTAATAACAAATCATTGATTGACCACAAAGTTGTTATTTATTATTAGTGTAACAAGAACCAAAAAAACATGTGATATATTATAAAAACATAATCACAGACAACTTTAAAAAATTTCAGCATATTATAAAAGGAAAAAATAGATAATGTATTCTGAATTTGCATATTGTAATCAATATTAAAGACTTTTGTTACAATGTGTATTGGGCTGATCTAAATAAAGATATGCAATAGCTGTAGCGGGGTTTTGGGGCATGACATGTTACTATTTTATCAAGTACAGTAGCCATGTTTTTGTAATGACTTAGCAATTCTCAAATGGCACAATATATTTTGATGTCAGAATTACAGGCTATTTAAGTAAAAATTAAAAGCATTAATCTTATTCACTTTATTTGCATTACATTTTCCTCATACACAATTTATTAATAATTGCATAAAATCATACTCACATGTTTTTCCAAAAATGCAATTCAAATATGATAGATAACAGTTTCGATTTGATTGACATTAGTATTCGTAAAGATTTTCATCCAAAATTGATTGTCTGAAATTTTAGCTAATATTTATACTGTACGTGATTTAAAATTTAATATTGATAGTACATATGAGCAAAAATTATTTTTAGTTTTATGCTGAATGAAATTTATATTTTTTTTCTTGGTACTGCATTTTTTTTTACATGTGCAATGTCTCCATTGTTTTGGATATCTGAAAAGAATTAGGAAATGATTTAAAATCGAGGAAGCATAGTAAGTGTTATTTTTAGTTTACATGTAGTAATTTTTGATATTAATTGTATAAATCTGAAGCTGTTTTACTTTCTTTGTGCCTCCTTTTTTTTTACAGAATATATTTTAGATTGGTGATAGTAGCAGTTTCAATTTCACAGAAAAATTTAAATTCAAAATTAATTAACTGAATATTTTAGCTAATATATGTATTGTACATTTTTAATTTTATGTTGAATGAATCTTTTTAATTTTTTTGCTTTTGCAATCATTAACAATGAAAATCTTTACTTTGTATAGGTTATTAAGGAAGTACTAATTGTCTCGTAAAAAGACTGGATGAAAATTAAATAAAATACTATTCATTCATTAATCATATTTTAAGTTTATCATCAAAATATTGAATACAGTACTATAATATTGTGTTTTATGAATAAAATATATGCCATACAATTTCAGGATAAAAGTCACTATTTTACTTTTGGATAATAGAATTCTAATAACTATTCTATGATATCATCAATGTTACAGTAACTAATCGATTGTAAATCAAAATACAAATTGATGATGATCACTAATCTGAATCTTCACATACAGCCCACATGCTAAGAAGGATAAAAGTATATTAAGAATTAAAATATTGCAAGATTAACATTTAAAATATAAATCATATTTGATACATTATCAGTTTAATATATTTATTGTAATATTGATTGAAAAAAAAATCAAAATTGATAAAGATTACAAATTGCAAATCTGTTAATAAAAATGTTCATCTTTGTGTGAAACTTATGTTTCTTAAGAAAGTTATGACGAAATGCTTGAATATAAGTAGGTTAGCATTTACATTATAAGTGAAATAAATATTAATTGTTTCTCATACACAATATCATCTTTATTTTAATTTCATATATTTTAATTTAAGGAATCAGTGATATAGCAATTAGTGCATCAGCTTGCCATGTTTCCAATGTTTAGAAATTCAGGATGGACTTTGAATTTTTTCGAACACAAATAGGTTTGAAATTCTTTTTGCACATAGAAAGCCTATAGCCAACCCAACCATCTAATAATAATTAGCAAATGAATACATCTCAGCTAAAAGGCTAAGTCCTGTGTTAATATACAGTGGTCAGATAAGTATGTATAGAATATTGACTGTAAAAAAAAAAAAAATGTAACTTATTATAATAACCCCCCCCCCTCGGTGGAGAAAGTTTAATAATCCTCTGAATGATAAACCTATGATTACCTTTGCTATTTAAATTAAAAATCAGATATATTAGGCATAAGGATATTTTATTTCAATATAAACAAATTAGGAATATATATATAACTTATTAAAATAAACATTTGCAAAACTCAAAAATCTAAATGTAAGAATATTGGATATTATATTATACAAACACCCACGTGCAATATATATATAATCGACAATATACAATAGTAGCATTGAACTTCTTGATTAATGAATTGTTCAATTCCACTTTTTAGAGAAATTATTTCATATATATATATATTTAAACATCTATAAAACGGAGAAAAAACTCATATACTAAGCAAGATATTCCTACCTTTGCCTTAGCGCAGGAGTGTTCTTTTGCATGAGAGGGCTTTGAGGGCTTGTAGCAATAATGGCCAACTCCGTAAGCCAATTGACAGGACTGCTGGAAGCGACCGGAGTTGTCTGAGGTTCATTCTGAGCTGATTCAGAAGCAAGACTGGGCGATATTTCAGTTGTAAGATTTAATGGCGGAGGAATTTTTTTTTTTTTTTTTAAAGACGATTTGTGGGATGATTCCACATCAGAATCTGAAATAAAAAAAAACAATATATTTTTTTAGTGCTTTAAATATTTATGGTATAAAGGAAAAAATGAGAAGAAATTTCTACTTCTCGTTTTATTAATAGATATTTAGTTTTTATTAAAAAAGTAAAAATTATATTCTCAGAATGTAAGGCAAAATTATTATTTAATTAATTCATTTATTAATCTGGGTTTAAATCCCCAGCACTGCTCATTTTATATGAGACAGAGTGCATAATCTGAAGGGAGTTTGGAAATCTATATTCAAATCCCCTTTAATTAATTCTATTTCATATATTTTTTGATATATTATTTTAAATATTAAGAAGGAAATGGAATTGGGCTGGAAATGTCATTAGTAGAAACGATAATCAAATGGAAACTGTAGAATTAAATAGGAACCCATCATATAGTAAACGACCCAGAAAGAAATCATCTGTTAGATGGATGGATGGATAGAATAAAGAAGAAAACTATGGATCAGAAAAATTGATAATGGTTGAAAATGATAATGAATTTAAAAAAGTGAATAATATTTTCTTTTGTCAGTTCCATGGGCGATCATGTAAATTCTTCACCATTTAGCACCATAGTAGGATACTGTATAATTAAAAAAAAAAAAACAATTTTAATTTTTATGAAAATACATCTTGTAAATAAAAATTATGTGCCATATATTTTAAATTAAGGAGAGGCTATTTTAAGTTCCATGCCCATTAAGGAGCTGCCAGTCACAAATTGCTGAGACTGTCTTTGATTAAGTGCAATAATATAATAAAAATCATCGTCTTCTACACATTACTTATTCTATAATAATTAGAGATCTGAATCACATAATGATATATATTTAGCATAAAAAGAATTACTTTATGCTCAAAAAAAAAAAGGGAGGGGGGACCACTAGATAACAAGTTTACTTAACCAAGTGATGATACATAATCATTATTAAAGATAGTTAGATACTGTTTGCCACTTTAACATTATTATTTTAAACACGTTATATTTAAAGCTTTACCATAATCCTTTAATCAACTTAAAGGAAATATTATTTTAATATTTCGTAAGAGCTAAACTTTTATGAATATATATATATGTGTGTGTGTATGTGTGTGCATGCATGCATTCACGAAATATAGTAATGAATGGACCTGTTTTAGAACATTATCAGAAACACAAATTCATTGTCAGCAATTAAACATTTTCTTAATGCAATTTTCTTTTATTTTCAAACAACACTAAATTGGATATCGAGATTTTTGTTTGTTCAAAGCAAGTACTTGCATGCAGCTCTTTTGTTTCTGAGGATATCGATGATAATTTCTCTGTCAAAACATTAGTATATTAGCTGCCTAATCCTATAGTTCAATCTAATTATATTTAAAGTATATAAGTTTACAATTTTTTACAATTATAATTATGAACATTTTATTATCAATCTCTTTGACATGTACCCCAACACATTATGCTTTTAAAATTTTAATGTCATTTTCAAGTACTCATGTATAGTACATTTGGTTAAGTTCCCTTTCAATTATTTCTGCAAACTCAGTTTATCATTTATGAAACTATTTCAAATTAAAGGCATATGACATGTGCTGAACTTTCACATATAGCTTCTTTATATATATAATAATGATCAAATGTAATCTTATTATTAATTTAAAATTACATTCAATCTATAATAAGCTATACTCTTATAGATGCTGATTCCATGGTTGAACTGTTGTTTTATACTCATACAAATTTATAAAACTTCCTATTTTACCAGAATGCAATTATATATACTTAATTGACTGAAGACACAATTATAATGTTAATTATACTTTTCACACTTTCCATCCAAAGCAAATAAAATCCGTTTTATGGAAAATAATATTTCATTTATTTTTTTGTTTCTGCTTAGCATGTCTAAAAGCTTAACACAATTGATGAAAATATTTTTTCTGAAATCAGTATTATAGCCATGTCATAGCAGTTATTATATATTATATGATTTCACAATATGATTCCTTAAAATTGTTCTATCTCATTAAAAAAAATAACAATAACATTAAAAAAATATTAAAAAGAGGGATTAACATAAAAAAGTTTATGGAATATCTTGGTTAAATAACAATTTGAATAGATGAAAACTGAAAGGTAAGATCAACTCTGAAAATAAAGACTTTATATTCATTAAATACAATGGCTTGTCTAGTTCCTATTAAACATTTAAATAATATGTTGCCTTCTTAAATTTTTTTGTTTACTCTACAAGAATAACAGCAAAAGTTTAATTATTGGTAATTTTAGGCACATATATGCTCTAGATTGGATTGCTATTACATATCTCAAAAGAAAAAAACAAAAACAAAACAGTTATATAATAAACCAATTAATTCAATCTGTCTTTTTATAATTTAATACATTTCCAAAAGTGAAATTATAATCAAACCCTCCTTTGTAAAGATAAAAAACTAAATCACATGAAGTTTGTTTATACATTAAAAATAATAATGTGTAAAAAAAATTAGACAGATTTCACTATAAAAAATATTTATTCAATATTTAAACACAAAAGTAATTGATTTTCAAGAGATAATTTGTCAAAAAATATATACATATTTTTTTCTGATTTTTCTAACAATTATACGATTAATTCAAAGTAGAAGTATGGACAAATTCTGACACTATCCTATATCATTTCAGAATTTTCTTTCCAATAATATTCTGTATGTTAAACTGATTCAGAAGTCTTAAGCCTTTCTTTGTGGCATTTTCTTGTATGTTTTAAAATACCCATTTGCATGTAAGGAAGTCTAACAAAAGTTTTACAAAAAAAAAAAAAAAAATGGTTCTAAATTATCTACAATTTAATGAACTTATTATTATATATCAGTACAGAATAAAAAATAAATATTGCTAAAAAAATATATAAATACCTGGAAAATCAAATATTATTAATAGAAAAATCATCCTGTGAAGAATCTCAAAATTGTTAAATAATTCTGTCATTAGATAAAATGATTTCAGTCATTAGAATAATTGTGATTGTAATTTGAACTTTTTTAGTTTTGATTATTTGCTGCTTTGTTGTATTTTAAGTTGGTAAGTAATATTATAGTTGTAACTTTTTTTTCAATATTTTTAGTACTTTTTTTATACCTAGTTCAAGATGCCAATGGCTAAAAAGCATAAGTCAAATGAAAAAAATACAGTAAAACTGTATCAATAAGAATATTTTTTTAAAATTTGGAATAATTGAAAACGATAAAAAAAAAAAGTTTGCATTAAGTGTAATAAAAACGCCATCACTTGTAGTTATAATGCAAAATGACATTTTGAAAGTATACACAAAAATCTTATTTCATTGATGAATAAAAAAAAAGAAATACTGCATTACAAATCATGACAAATCAGTTTTGAAGGAAAAAATTTAAAATAGGCTTTTTTGGAATACAGAGATTTACTGTTGTCAATTTTTAAAAAAAAGGTGTCTTATTATATATATATAAAAGAACTGCCAATTAGTTGCAATACAGTGAAAGATTGAATTTTGATTATGAACAAAAATATTTCTATCAAATTAATTTGCAACTTAAAAAATATCAAAATGTATTTGATTTACTTGGATGAAAGTTCTAATATTACTGGTAATGTTGAAATTTTATAGGAAGAATTATTAAAATTAATAAATTTAACAGAAAAAACTACTGGTATAGATATTATCAAGGGATTTACGAATTAATTTACAAAAATGATTATTCATTTAAAAAAAAAAAGGTTCTGTAATGACTGATGGTGCTCCAACACAGTTTATTATTATATATTGGCCATCAAATAGTTGAATTTCATTGTATTATTCATCAGAAAGTTCTATATGCAAAAAAAAAGGATTAAAATCTTTTTCAAAGATGATGTTAGTTGTGACAGATATTGTAAATTTTATATCTGCACGAGTGCTAAATAAGGGTGAATTTACCAAATTATTATGCAAAATTGATTCACAGTATTTAGGAGTTTTAATGTATAACAGCATTAGATGGTTTAACTATGATTTATTTTTAAATCATTTTGTAAATCTCCTTGATGAAATAATACTTTTTTTTAAAATGAAAAACATGTCAAATATTCCAAACTGCCAAATCTACAATGATTTAATGAATGTTTTTATGTGATATAACAAAATATTTTAATGAACTTAAGGAATTTCAAGAATGTGATCAATTTGCATTAACTATGTATGAAAACATTAAATTGTCCATAACAAAGTTGGACATACACCTGGGTCTCATTTTAGGTGGTAGATAGGTTCCTCAGAAAATGCGCACAAAAGAAATTGCACAAAATAGACCTAACTTACCTTGAAAAATGGGGGATATGTACTGTAATTTTCAAAAATTGCATAAAAGCAAAGCGACAATGTAAAATTACTTTAAAATTCACATAAAAAAAATAAAGAAATAAAAATATGACTAATAAAAAATTTCAAATTTGAAAAAAATTGATACAAGACAAACTTTTTTTACCTTTTTTATTAACTACAGTATTTAATTTTATTCAAAACAATATATTTTAAAACAGGCAAAACTCACTATATATATTGCCACACACAGCAAGCTAGAGTAATCAATGGATGCCATTGATTACTCTAGCTTGATGTGTGTGGCAATACATATAGTGAGTTTTTCCTGCTTTAATAACAGTTATACAGAAGCATAAGGAGGTGGTCATGTGATGTTTATTGGCTTAAAACTATAATTTTATGCATAATTTACAGTGTTTTACATTTTTTCATACATGTACAGTATTTTAATCATTATCGCTATTTGAAGATATGCAGGTTCGTTTGTGAACTGGTAAGACATCAGATTTGTCACAAGAGGAAATACAACTAGTGCCAACTTCATTTTTTTAATTGCTCTTATATACCAAACTAAAATGTTTTCCAATCACTGTTGATCCTTCACATTTCACTAAGCAATCTAAAATTGAAATTTTTATTTACAAAGAAATTAATTTTCTTGAGTGATTTTTTTCTCTCCATTAGGGTAAACTAAAAGTTTAAAATAAAAATAAAAACTTAGACTTATGATAATAAAAAAAACACCTACTCACCATTGTTGGGCAAAATTTAATTAAAACTAACAATTAAAAATTAAATTCTTATTTTTGCGTTTAATTTTTTAATTTTCAATTCCATTTAAAAATCAAATTTCATTGTTTCTCATCACATTAATTTCAGATCACATTACGTAATTTTTAAATTGTTAATTACAATTGAATATCAGATTTAAATTTTTAATTGTCAAATTTAATTGTGCCCACCGCTGTTACTCACCTTTTAAAAATAAACTTGCCGACATTAATTGATTACGTACTCTTTTTTTAAAAAGCAAAAATAGAATGTGATTTAAAATGCAAAAACAACAACATGTATAGTATAGGAAACCATAATATTTGAACAGATTTACATTATAATCTTGTAAAATTTAATATGTGTATATAAAATGGGGAAATCCTGATTTTAAGTGAATTGTGAACTTCTTTATTGCATAAAATCTATTACAGTACTATTATAAAGAACTGAAAATATTGAAAAATTATTAGATGAAAGTCAAACTCTGATAATGTGCTATTACTTTAAATATGACGTGTGTGTGTGTAAAATTTATAATATTTAAAGTAATAGTGCATTATCGGAGCTTGACTTCTGATCTAATAATTTTTATCGCATAAAAGAAAAATGCATACAAAGATATTAAGAAGAAACATGAATCACATAACTTCAAAATTGCATTTTAAAAAATCCACATAAAATGAGACCCAGTTGTATTTATGATTTAAACAAGAAAATTATGAAACATATTCCAGAGTTTTAATGATAATATTGGTATTAACAAGGATCCAATCAAATACTATTTGTCAATTATTGAAGAAATAAAAGAAGCTTTTTCAGAAAGATTTAATCAATTCAAACACAATTTATAATTTACTATATCTTATCATAAAATTGAATTTGAAAATTTGGAGATAAGTGCTTGCATATTCATAATTAAAAAATAGAATTACAGCTTTTTATGGAGCCAAAATTTTGAAAAATTAGTTACTAAAACAAAAGCAAATGCTTAACAAGTCAATTTTCTTAAATCTAAACATACACACACACAGAAAATTGAAAATATTATACCCCAAGAGTGGAATTCTTTACCCAACTCATTTATTTGCATGAAAAATATAGTAAATGTCTTTCTTAACAATATTTGGATCTATTTATTTCTGTGAAAAACTTTTTCCCTCAATGAATTATATAAAATCAATGGAAAAAAACCTACTCTGAAAGGAAATGACAGCAGCATATGTCAGGTTGAGAACAACAAATTATAATTCTAATATAAAAAAACTTATAATCGCAAAAGCAGTAGCAAACTTCGCATTCCCGTGAAATAAAGCTAGCTTAAAATATTTAATTTTGAATTTATACTGCTGTTGTTTTTTTATATATATAGATTGTACGATTAAATAAAAAAATTTATTTTGCTTTGAATTTTATTCTGACAAATCACAAAAAAGATTAGCCATCACTATAATTTGCCATTAAAATAAAAAGCATCAATCTTGCACAATAAATACTATATAATATTTTATGATGGGCATTTTAATAAATGCACGTAACTTCAATTAAAGTTGTATAATTATCAATTTTGATCATAAAATATACTAGTGTTTCAATTACTAATGAAAAAAAATGAGCAAAGAAAAATGATGAAATGTAGTCGTTTAAAACTTGCTATTTCTTATTTGAAAATATTTAGATTTTATCTTTTACTTTTATCACACACACGCATATATATATATATATATATAGCAATGATTTCATGGTGGATTTGTTTATATTAGTATTACAGCAGTGTGTCGATGAAAGGAATATATTTGCGAAACTTCAATGACCAGTTTAAATTTCTTGAAAACACTCTGACTGTTATTACATCAAATCAAAAAACAAAGTCAAGATGTGCATAAATATTATTTTTAAGTGTTTTAAAAAATATTTCATATTACAATTTGCTGTGCCCAGCGGCATTCTATTGCCTGCTGAATTGCAAATATATAAATAACACAAATAATTACTAATTAATGAGGCAGCTCGGCCAATAAATTTAAATAACAAGAATTTATTTACAGAGTTATATGGAGATAATCAATCTAGTTTAATATATATGATATATAAATATAAACACACTATATAAATAATAATAAGGGCCTGAAGGCATATTAAATGATAATAAGATCAATATGACCTGTTATACAGTTCCTAGGTTTACTTTTGAACGTCCGGAGGTAAACCTCTCCTCAAGGCTAAGTGAAGGAAGAAACTGACTGGAGAATCTGAGGAAATGGCACATCTGCTTTTCAAGAGCTTCACTTAGCAAGTGTCTTGTCACAGTTCTATTCTAGATCTGTTTCACCCTCTCATTGTTTTTAGTATAGACTCCCTTGATTGGCCATCAGCTGTCCACATGGTGGTCATCTCTTGAGTTATCAAATTTGAATCCTGATCAGGTAACGCAATTACCATAGAATTGTCTATTTAAAGCAATGTTTCTATTATCATTAAATCTGATCAGGAACTAAACAGTCAGGGTTGCAATGGCTTTGTTTGCATTATCTTAATCCTTTACTTGGATTCATCTAACTTTTTTGATAAGTTAGTTTATAGTTTTTTCTTAATTAAACTATTTAATTAGCCTAATTGCTTTTATAAAATATTGTGAATGCCATTGACATCCACACACATACATTTAGTTTACCGTTATAATATCATTTAATATACTTATTTTGTGAATATATAAATATACACACACATTTAGCAATCCATTTAGTTTTACAATTATAATTATTATTTTAACTAATAATACATATTTTGTGTACACATAAATATATACATACATTTAACATACTTCCCCCAAGTTCAGAGATTCATGTTTTACTTTTTTCCTATTCTCTGAACTTAAAACATAATAAGTATGGTGGGGAGGGACATTTATCTTTCCAGGTTTGTAGTAATTTCGTTTGGGACTGCATTGCTGTTAAGGCTTTTCCCATATGTCCACTTGCTGTTGTCTTTTTCTTGAAACAGCTGCAGCATTTGTTAACTACATTAATCTTTCTGCAACTGGCTGGTGTGTTTGCATAACATTCTTCCATCTGCCATTTGGACCGACACCACTTGCTTGATTAAGTGGCATATGATTTCAGATATTCCAAAATCTGTCAATTTTGTTTCTAACCCAAATGCGTTCTCTAGATACAAATTGGTAGTTTGGGACAGGTACTTTGTACTCTTCAGGTAACCTACTTTCCGCAAGCTTGGCCCACAATCTATGCCCTAGATTTTTCTGTGGTGTTGATTTCTCGGCTTCTTTCAAGGACTCGACCATGGTTGGAGGCGTTTTCGCACGCAATTGACAGTTTTTACGTTTTCCCATAAACATCATGATGTCATTATTTTTGCTCATCGATAATTTAATTCCCAAAGTGATTGAACCAATCATGGCCAATGAGAGGATTTATTAGGACATGAATTATATATAATGGCAATTTTAATTTTTTGATATTGTAGGAAGTAATTGGAGCCTGAATTACTCCTTTAATCTTTATGGCCTTGCCATTAATGGTTTGAGCTTTAAATAGTTTGTGTCATATCTGCCACAATGGTTTCCCAATCTTTACAGTAAAGACATCCCACTTCTGCTGTCAATTTCCATCGATAAAAATTTTTCTGAAAATTTTGACAGTTATTTCAAATTTCTGTGATTGGTCCAAAGACACATTATTAATCACTGAAAATTCCTCTTGCTTATATTTTCTATTAAAACATTCTTGGTTGTTATTACTTGTGTTATTGTTGAATGTCTTATTTTGGCACATTTTTATCAAATGGCCAACTTTATTACAGTGTTTACAGCATTGGTCCTTATAAGAACACTCCTGCGCCATGTGATCTAATTTTCCACAGCAAAAGCACTTAATTCAATTTTTCTTAATATTAGTTATTCTACTTTGATCAGGCATCCTTCTTTCGGGTTTGTCAATTTTGTGAATTTCATAAGGATCATTGTCCATTAGTTTCATGGCCACAAATTCTTTAGCTTGCTGTAACCCAAGTTTGTGAGCTATACCACATTTGATAGCTTTTTTGCAATTGATATCCCTACCTGCCAATAACTGCTGTCTCAGATTCTCACTGCTCGTACCACATAAACATTGTTCGAGGAGAGCTTCCTCCAAGTATGACACAGTTTTTTGCGAGTTCACACAGGGCAGTATCATGGTCTTGGGTTCATTTATTCTTGCCTTGTCAGTGATTTCTGAATTGGAGTCTGGCAATGTGTCTAGATCACATAGATTAAAATAGTTGCCAAATGATCTTTGATTTGTTCGAATGTTAATTCTTCAGGGGTTTGGGGTTTGCAAAGCCTATTTGCAATTTGGATCACCCCTTTTCCAGCGAAACACAATAAGGTCACTGTTTTACATTTATCATCCTTTACTCTGTTAATAATTAAAAGTTTATCTATGTGTTGGACATATAGGGGCCACTCACTTGCCTCTCTGATGTCACATTCAGATATTGCTGGCTGCATTATGATGACTTAGTCAATTTGGCAAAAAAAATCTCTTTTTTAGTAATTTATCCACTCATAAAATCAATTAATTAGACGCCAACATATTCGGCCGTCAATGCATAAATTGTTATTACTGACAATTTCTGTGCCAATTTGCTGTGTCCAGTGGCACTCTATTATCTGCTGGATTGCAAATGTATAAATAACACAGATAATTAGTAATTAATGAGGCAGCTTGGCAAGTAAATTTAAATAACAAGAATTTATTTATAGAGTTATATAGAAATAATCAATCTTGAAAAAACTGAAATTTGCAAAAATTCAAGTAGAAACCATTAACTTATAAAATATTTGTTTGTTTGTTTTTTAACAATTTTTTTTTAGCTAAATACAGTGTTTAATTTTTTTTCAATTGATACATATTTTTTTACAAAAACTGTATATACTTAATTGAATCATAAATGGATTTATATAAAATCCATTCTATCCCTAAACCTAGATAATGATTTTTGGTGCAAGTAGAATGTATAATGTTTAATTGACATATTGATATATTGGTAAAAATGATACTAATTAAACAAAATTCCCAAAGCAATTTATCAAATAAAAAAAACTTGTTCTAGCAAGTCAAAACAAAATGTCTCAAATATATTCATATATATAATTGAATAAAGATCACCTGCTCTTAAAAAGTGTTATCACTTAATGCTTACCTAGCCCCATTATTTCATTGTGAATACTGTCAGTTTTCTATTGAAAAGGCACCTTAAACAATTAACATGTGGCAATGTGAATTGTAGATGACTAGTTATAAAAACTGACAGCGTTTTAAAACTAGATAGTAGAGAAAAGTGTGATATTTTTTATCTTAACAAATAAAACTAATGGAACATAAACCAGATACCATTAATACACTACATCTTTCTGATTTGGCAATATTTGATGTTAAAATCAACAAAAAGTTAAATCTACTTCAACCAAATATTCATTCACCATTTGGCTTATGAAAATGTAAAATATCATTAGAACTGATAAGTGTCTAATTCTATAATAGCCCAAGCAACTGCCATGGACCATAATAAATATTCTGATGTGTTTAAGCAAATCTATGCATGATTGCATTGATCCTTCACCAAATGTTTGTACTTTCTTGCAACTATATGCCAAATATAGATGTTTTGCAATTTAAGGCACATGGATTGTGATCTATAGTTGCCAAATGTATCTCACTATTCTTACATTGAAATGAGCAAAGATTATAATTCAAAGCATGAACTAATAAGAAGCAAATAAATATATAATCGAGTTTTCGACAATTTGCTAACAGAGTTACAAAACAATCTAGGCATCTTTAGTTCTTGGATATGCTATAATAACTTAGCAAGTAATATAATTTGCTAAAATTATAATTTGTCTTTACAATTGTGACATTGTGAATGTGAATGGCTACCAAATTATATTACATTAAATGATTTGCATGATAGTGTCATTTCCTTTTGAGAGAAATTATTTATAAGTGTGAATACCAAGAATAATATCAGACTTTCTCATTTCCAATCATATGCTTTCAAGTTCAAGGGTAGGTCTCTTTATTATACTCAAAAGGAGAGGTAAGCAATCTTTTCAACTGGCAGGTCAATTTCAATTTCCTCTTTTTAAATGGACATATTTTTTATGTGAATGAAAAATAAAGCCATTATTATTAATGACTGTTCCACACCGAATGACAATTTTTCAATTCATCTTCTAAATGTTCCTCAATATATTTATATTCTCAAATTCTACAGCAACTAGGATGCAATCTTTTATAAAGTTCCCTTCAGAAAATGGTTTTAAATTTTCTAAAATCATCTACTGTAAGCTTGAATAATCAATGAACATCAAATGACAAAAGCCAAGAAACCAGTTCAGGATAATCCATATTATAGCAAAACAAAATAAACTATATTTCCAAATGTCTATTTATTACTCAAACTTACAGTATGTATTTCTGGAACAGGGATGAATAGAAATGCTCTTGGATATGCATGGTTGTTGTTTATATGTAAACCAAAACAGAAATAATTATGTAACTTAATATAATATAAAGGTAAGCCTTTAAATATTCCTCTGCAAACTAAATAACTCCTCAATAGCACATTAAAAAAAGAAAACAGAAAAAGAGAAGACATTACCATACTTATCCATATAAGGTAGTGAAGATTTTAACAAACTCTGGCTAAAAAAAATTGCTAGATACTGTATTCATTTACTGACTAATTTTGAAAGATCAACTGCTTTAATGACAGGTCTACTAACAGAAAAAAAAAACATCTTGCACCTATTTCAAATCTACATTTTTTCTACCTAATTAGGATTTGAACCCAATCACATGGATATGGGAGAGGGATGTAATGACTCTATACAAAGAGGTGCTTTATAATATATAAGCCAAATAAAATGTAAATTTTCTTAAACAATACCAAATTAATTTAAAAGAACTAGCATGATATATGAATTAAAATGTAAATAAGAGTTTATTAATTAAACTCATGACCAAAATTTAGATTTATGTTATAATTAATTAAAAGGTATTTGAACAGGACTTTCAAGCTCCCTTTAGCCATCCATTGCATGTTATATAATCGATACACATGACTACATACATGAAAAAAAAAAAGAACTTCAATATACACATTTTGTACTGAACCAGCACTCATCAGTTGATCCAGATCATTATCTCCTACACAAATATATAATCAGTTTTCAGTTTTTAATATGATAGTAAATCTTCAAACTTTAATGGATGGTTTCAATCTTCTCCACTCTCCAATTCTTCAGCTGTCCATATCATTGAAAACCTGATGATGACATGTTCAAAGTCCCTATTTGTCAATTTTGATGTCATACCCATGTTGACCATAAGTCATTCTGATCTCCACATGCAGGACCTTAAGTCCATTTAAATATATAGAAGAGGGATGGGCAGAATATAGGCTATATAATGTACAAAAATTGGTTGTGCCAGATATAATGGCATGGACTATATATATATATATATATGATTCATGCCCAAACTCATGTTTTTGAAACTGCAATCATTTAACTATGGTCACCCACTTGGTCTTCATGTAAGGGGATTACACATGCTATGGCAAGTTAGTTATTTGATGATTTATCTAAGTTTTAGAAAGTGGTCCCATGATTATTAATGATTGAGTGGGATGGGGTTCACACTTGCACAACTTCTCTTACTTCACCTCAAACTCAGGGAGAATGTACATTACCCTATTTCAAGATTTGATTATTCTGTATCTGATATGTGCATTGGATATGTGTACATGTGATTGATTGGAAAATTAAAAAATCAAACAAACAACTAATTTGATTTAATATTTAACAAATTAATTTTGATGATGATTGCTATTTGTAATTCTTTATAACAAAGTGGTGTATGTATTTAACATTTAATGTTTGTATGAGCATGGCCATCCTTTGTTTGTATTCATTAACCATTTATTAATCCATAATCCCTATGAAGGATAGTCATTCCTCATTCCAATTTAACAAACTCAAATTTACATTGAAGACAATTTGAAACTATATTTTAACAATTAACTCTTTGATGACTAAAATTCCATAAAATCATTTGGTCATTAATTTTTACCCTGTCTGTCTATATTTTAAAATCTGTTGAGAATTGCTTATAGATCCTGATCCCCCTTCTATTCTGGTGTTATATACACCTATGATAGGATAGACCAATCATTTAAGGGTTAGTCATACATTCCAAATAACAAATCTAATAATTAAGTTAATTAACACAAATACTGAACAGAAAAAAAAAAATTGTGACTGTTAAAGTGTGAGTGCTTAATATTGAATAAGATTAAAGTCTCATCTTTCAAATCAGTAGACTGATAAACCAATTCACAAGCAAGTCAGGAGACTGCCTCTAAATTTTATTATTACATGAAAAAAATAATAGACTTGATGGCTCCCCTCCTTCTAGAATAATTGATGGTTGAATGGATTAACTCTGTTTCAAAAGAAAAAAAACAATTTAACAAAGTAAGAATTAAAAAATATATAATTTGGGATATTAATCCAGCGTAGTCTAGTCATAGTTCAAAATCTTGTAATCCATGTTGTGAGACCTGTGAATATCCTTGCTTTTAGGAAAGTTTCTTTGCAAGACCTGAATGGTAATCCACCAGATAGTCTTCAGTCGCCATCTGAATCTTCATGTTGATTACTCAGACTCCTTTATAAACTATCTTTCCTATGCTGAGATCATATCTTTGATTGATTGTAGCATGTTGTAGATCTTTTACTATCATGGTTGTCATGATGTTAATTTGAAATGATAATCATATCAGAAACTCTTGGCTGTATGACAGGTAGATCCATCCCCCACGATGTTTTATTACTTCATAGCCCCACATTATTTGTTCTTTCATAGCTTATAGCTAGTGTTAAAAATATAAGCTTTATAGAAATAAGGTGGGTCCTTTAATCAACTTCCTCAAATTGCAATCGTAGTGGTTTACAAACTTCAATAGTAAGGATAGTTAATATGACAAATAAATTGATTTTAAGAATTTACAAAATATCTTTTCTTGACAATGTAATTTATTTGCCAGTCTTTCTTTTTCTTAAAAAGAACAAAAGTATTTTATCTTGTCTTACGTTCTTATTTTTAGATCGCGAGTTTCAAGTTTGCGCTTTGCTTTCATTGTTAACATTTTAAACTTTTTATAATTTTATGCTAGATTAATAATAACAACAACAGCAATAACAACAACAACAACAATAATAATAACAACAACAACAATTTAACATTAATGATTTCTTTTTTTTGTTTTTTTGAGATTTTTACTTGCTTGCGATTAAGGATTTCGTATTTATAAATTAATATTGCCAATAATATAATTTTGACTGACAATTTTACACAAACATAATAACTTATAATCAATAATATGCCTTTAAATGTGTTGGTAGATTCAGTCTTTATGACATATGTGTGAGTAGTGATTTTTGTGTGGTCGATTTAATGTATCCTCACAATACTTTAAGCTAGATGTAATCAGAGGGGATTTGAACCCAGACTTTCAAAGCTCCCTTTAGTCATCCACTCCATCTTATACAATCTATACACATGACCACATATATGTGAAAAAGATAAGTTATAACTAAAAATTCTATAAAAATCTCATACTGAACATTTGATCATATGGTGTAAATATTTCTCTTTTTTTATATGTTGCAATTTTATTATAAAAGAAAAAGATAAAATTAATTAAAAAATAAAAATCTCTCTTAAATTCTGTTTATTTTATTATTAAATTTATAAAGAGCAAAATACAAATAGAATAAACAGATATTACTTACCACAGGAAATTGCGGGAAGAGTGGGGCTTAATAATTTAATGAGAGATTCATCCAAAAAATACCAATAAAATTAAGCTTCAACGAAGCTTGCTAGAGAGTTAAAATGTTGAAGAAAAAAAGCAGTGAAATTAATTAAAGTGTAAAATTGAATTTTTTTAATGAAATATATCATCATCATAATAATACTTGATGCAAAGAAGGAAGAAAGGATATATGAAAATCAACACACCTATATACATACTAAAAAAAATTAAAAAAAAAAAAAAAGATTCTAGGAAAATGTGTTTAGTTGAAAAATGTACTTTTTTTATAAAAATTCAAAAACTTATAAAAATACAAATGCACTTTCCTTCATTTTCAAACCTCAAACTTCTCAAATCTGAGTGCTTATATAAATCAATCATATCATGTCATAGCAAAAATACATACAAAAACAATTTCTGTAACCAACTCATTTATGAAAACGTCTCATTTGCAAAAAAAAAAAAAAAAAAGATATGTTGTAACATGTTTACCTATATGCTATGCTATGAGATTTCATTTAATGTGTAATGAATAATTGTCAGATATATATGCAATACATAAAATGAAAAAAATTGTAAATTTATGTCAAAATTTATCTTCAAAACAAATAATAAAAAATTAAGATGATTCAAAATCTGTGCATTTATTTAGAGCAATCTTTGTATCAAGACTAATGTATTTAAGACTATATGAATTAATTGCTGGATAATTTAATCAGAAATAAATTCATGACAAAGAAAGTGTGGTAGGTTTTTATTTAATGCAAGAAAAATTGCATTGTGAGAAAGCAAATGGAAAAAGTGAAAAAAAAAATTATTTTCTCATATTATTTATCTACTTTTATTGTATCAGAATTAGCACCATATAAATTAAGATAAAATTTCTAGATTGCATCAAAAAAATTAACAAATCATGATCTTAATATAACACATTCTAGCAAGGATACTTTTATTTAGTAATTAACTACTCTTATAGAGAAGGTGAACAGAAAAAAAAGTTTAAATAACCCATTATAAAAGAACAGTGGAGGAAAAAACATTTTTATCAGATTACCAATTTTAGAGATGTGGTTGATTTTCAAATCTTAGTTTTACTCTCTAGAAAAGAACAGCCACATATCAGAGAGGAAATAAGCCAGATACCTATTAGAAAACTTTTAAGCCTGATTAGAACCTGAACAGTTTTAAAACTGGTTTAGATTGAGGGTTGGTTTGTAGGAAAGGCAGACAGAATATTTATCATTGTTCTGGGAAGTCTTGCATGGAAATTAAAATTTTTTAAATAGTCTAGGTTTCAGATGAATGTCAGTGAACTAATCTTCACTGGGGAAGGAAGGTAATACAATTGATAGTGAAATTTTTTTCTTTTTTTTTAAGTAAAAAAAAATAATTAAATGATTGCATGTAGCATTCTATTAATATTTTACACAGTAAAATTTAAATAGATAACTTTAGATTCTCATTTATCTCCACAGAGAGAAGAAAAAATCAATTTGGTAAAACAGTATATTGTAGAAAAAAAAAGAAGAAATCCCCAATATTCCTCCAAAGATGAATAGTAAAAAAGAAAGCATTTAAGAGTTTTTCTTCTTTGTCATATTCTCTAATAATATTTAGATACCCAATTATCTAAAACAATAAATGGATGAATAGATAGATTAGTTATGTAATGTATTTGTTTGTAATATGGAAAAATAAGTTTCACTCCGTCTAAATTTGCATCCTACGTTATTCTGTGGGATTCTTAATATTTGTATACGTCAAAGATTTGATCTTTCAACAGGAGGAGAGTAAATCTTGTTTAATTATGTGGTTGCCCACGTATTATAACAGCGATATTTTTAATTGAGTATAAAATTTATAAAAACACTTTGTTTTTACTTATTACAAAGGGTGGTTGAATGAGAAAAGTTAAGTGCTGGTTAAAAGATTAGATTAGTTTTCCTTTTTGTTAACTTTAAAACTCAAGTTAGAGACAACAACCGCAATTAATATCGTGTGCTGAAACAGTTTAAAAATAAAAACTACTAATAAATAATTAAGGTTTCTTGATGATTTTTCTATTATTTATGATAATCCTTAAATAACTTTCTAGCTTTCAGAAAAGGTTTACTTGTTTCGACTAATTGCAAATTTTATAAATTATAAACTAAAGAAAGTGAAATAACATTTTTTTAAAAAAATATATAATGTCCATTGGTTTGAATCATTATAAAAGAAAGTTAATTTCAATTAGATTGCAATACACATGAACTATTTTCATTTTTCTTTAATCCTCTCTCAGAATGGAGATTTTAAAATCGTTGAAAAAATTAGAAAAAATAAAATAACAGAATTCTTCAAATATAGCAAATACAGTGATGGTCAATAAATCAACATTAAAATAAAATTAAAAATTCATTTTTTTATGCAAACTATAAATGAAATAAAAAGTTGTAATATAACAAACTTTAAACATAAGAGTGCAAGAAAAAATCATATTAAAACAAGATAATAAATAATAACCCTTTGGCAGAAAAGTTATACATACACAAATATAAACAAATCATACGACATAGTACAAAATAAAATATCTTTATAAAACAGTAATAATTGTATATATATAAGAATAATAATACAGAAAAGCTCCTTTTGGCAAATACTGATTTTTGCCTTTTTTAATGTGTTAGAACTATTTTACAACTTAAATCTACATTGAAAAAAATCAAATAAATACACCTTTCTTTTAATTTCTTCAATGTTTATTTTATTAAATTAAAATTAATCCATCTGACAGTTTCGATTCCATCTGACAGTTTCGATTGCCTGGCAATCTTCCTCAGAGCTACAAAACATATATACATTGTAATGCTAGCTGGGTTTGAATATGGTTACTAAAGAAAGTAAATGGCACTAATGATTACAAAAGAGTATTTATTGTGGTTATTATTATGGATTGAATTAATAGAGGTGGGAAAATTTATAGATATACATTCGAACACTGTTACAAAAGAGTGAGTGAAATACAATAACCATTTAAAGGTGTGAATGTATACATATATATTTATTACACATATTGTTGTGATGTTACATAGAATTAATTGCTAACAGATAGATTTGTATGTGAAAATGAAGAGGAGTGGTTATGCACGGAGTTGTATTTTATATTTTTGTTTTATATATTTTGTTGTTTATGGCTGTAAGTTACAGTTATTGAAATAATATCATTAGTAGTGCATGTTTCTTAACAAAAGCAAATTAAAACATAAGGCTGGAGAAAGTAATAAAAGGGTGTTGCAAGTTGTGCCACGGGTGATTTCTGTTAATGATACTGTCATCAGAATTCCAAGAACTGGCCATTAAGTATTTTGGGACAATGGAAACCTGATCATGCTAAGAGCATTCCTGAGATAATAGTCATTGCCATATGGATAGACAAAAAAATGTGGTGAAAGAGAGATAAAAGAAAAGAACTATATATATTTTTTTGATTTTGGAATGATTCGGAAAAAAGGATCTTATAGAGAAAGAAGCGTGGAAAGTAAATAAAAAAATTAATAACAATGGATTCCATTGAAATGCTGGGGTAAAAGAAACATGTGGATTCGGTAAACTGGCCCAGTGTACAGCTATTTTAAGACCTGCCTGCCACAATGACCTTTATCTATGGAGATTTTAGCCATCTATTTCAAGCAAGTAAAATGATCATGGAACTCCAAACAGCACAAACTTTTGTGCCCTCAATTTTAGAATCATCTACCTAAACTCTAGGATGGATCATCATAAGTGAAAATATATGGAATCTTTCATCATCTTCCAGATCAACAATTCTTGCTAGGACAATCATCAATGTAATACTGTAAGCTTAAAGATCATCCTCCTTAAATACATGACCATTCACCCTCAAAAAGGGTAACTATGACTTTTCTCTCTATATATATATTAAATGAACATATAATAATAAATTAAGAAATATGCACTTTGTCCCAACTTAAAGAAAGAAATTATAGGAATAGATTAAATCATTTGATAAATACAACTCTGATGTATAGTTGCACTCTTAATGTGACTGTGCATACTGATATTATATAAATATATCGGAATTAATGAGTCGTATGTTTGAGATATTAGAATATATGTGTTTTAATAAATGTAAAAATTTTAAGCTATAACTTGTGTATTTATTTGAATTACGAGATTCTTATAACGTCTGGGTTATTATTTATAAAAGCTTACTGATATCCATGGCCATACATCTCTAAAAGAAAAGAAAAGATTCTTAGGGCAGATAGGAAAATTATAAAAGTGTTGAAATGACGTTTCTTTCTAAGATGACCTAGGCTCCATTCTCCAGATAGACATTGTCTCCCAGACCTCGAGACTGACCTAGTCTGGATAAGGCACCCAATAAGGTCCACTGGAACTTTTTTTTTGTTTTGGAGGGGTATAATTTTAATTAATTGGTAAGATTGGCGCTTGAGTCGGACATATCCGATGCTCATAAATATACCTACTCGAAGCATGGGTTAATAACCTATTCTCACTTAAATTATTAGAATAGGATTGTGGGTAGTCTGTTAAAACATAAATATACACATACTTAATCATATAAAGATACATTATATCTACGTGTAAATGACTTATTTTTTAACATATATCTTACTATCTATCTCTATGTATACATATATTTGAAAACATACCAAATATATATATTTCATTACAATTACACATATTATCCCTATTATATACAATACATAAAACCTTCAATATATCTATATCAAACATATGTTGAAGGCAGTTTTATTTATGCATTGTATATAATAGAAATAATATAAGTGAAGTATAAATGAAATACATATAATAATAATAATAACAACAACACCAACAATAATAAATATAACATTAATTAACTACTACAGTCTTTCAATCAGAGAAGTCCTTTGGATTAATTCCTTAACTCAAAGGACTTCTGCAGATTGAAAGACTGTATATAGTAGTTAATTAGTTATATTAATTATTTTTATTGTTATTATAATAGTTTTTAATTAACGGACATTTTATTTGGATTATATATGGTATATACGCACATATAGATATAGATAATAAGATATATGTAAAAAAAAGTCATTTACAAGCAAATATAATATTGTTTGTTTATATGATTAAATATTTTTATATTTACATATGTTTTGTAACTCTGAGAGAAATTAATTGCTGGGCAATTGAAACGTTCAGATTAATTAATTTTAATTTAATAAAATAAGCATTGAAAAAGTAGAAAGATAGATATGTTTGATTTTTTTAAAATAAATTTATCAATGTATAAAGAAAGATAAATTGATAATAATGTGATGTGATGAACTGTTGGCTTCTTCTTTTTCAGGGTCAAATCCCAGCCATTAAGGCCTGAGAAACCTGATAGCCACCTTACTTCTCTTTCCATTCCCCACCCTAAGCTTTTCCCATATTCTTCTCTAGCCTGCTCTATCTCCTTTCCACAACATAATCTTTGTCAACTCTATGGTCTTTATATCTAAATCCCTCTTATCTTTCCCAAACCCAGCATAAAAACCAAGAACCCACTTTCTGTATAAATACTTTGTTTATATTCATTCTACCACAACTTCATTATTTGTATCTTTCAGCTTGTATGCATTTACATTCAATTAACAGATGCCTAATATTTTCTATTCCTCCCTTAGATAACTTGCCAACTAAATCACCCATATTTTTCCATTTATGTGTATATTCCCTTGTTGCTACAGAATCTGTATGAGCCCTAAACAGTAAATTACTTTCCTTGGCTACTATCATAAATTAACTCGTACCCAATTTTCTATTTACTTCTATACATATTTTAACTCTTTTTATTCTCCATGCTAGATCTCCATCTCTCCAACTCTCTGTTTTTTATCAATGCATCTATTCTTCTATCCCATTCTTGGCCACTATAACACTCCCAATTCTTCTAACACAATCACAGCACCTTTTGTATAAGTATACTACGTAAATTCTTTATCCAAATCTTTTGTATGCCATACTACCTTTCTCATCCATCTTGTTTCCTGTCCTTTACTCATAACCCAATTAAATACTATTTTGACTATTCTCTTATCATCCATAAATTGCAACCTACCAAACATTTACATTTTACTTTTTGCATCTCTCAAATAAAAACTTGATCATCTTATTTCTCCTTGAATTGCCTCCTTTGCTGTCAACACATCTGCATCTAATGCATACACAGTAACACCTATCTCTTTTGTAGAGAATTAACAATACAATATAAATAAGTGCCTAAAAAAATCCTCACTAACTCTTTCACATGATTATGTTATTGATTTGATTAAAATAAAAAATAGTATTCTCTGCATGGCAAAACAATAAAATGAATATGTAGATTCATATACAATATAGAGATTTAAAGGGGAAAGCCCAATCATTGACAAGAATGCTTGAGAATGATTGGTGAATTAGAAGTAGAAAGGAGATACAATAATTTTGTGACTAGATCCATTTCAGATCTTTTTTTAATGTATTAAAATGGCATATTGATTAGCAAATTGATATTATTATTCCAATTAATGTAGATGAAACATTGTGGTCACTTTTTTAATAATAATCAAACAATTTAAAAGATTGTTAATGCTGACTAAAACATTTGTCTTTTGATGGTGATATCCAGCTTAGTGAGGTTGAAATAGCCGTTTATAATCTTAAAAATTAAATCATTGCAGGTTTTGATGATATACCAAAAAAAAAAAAAAAAGCTTTACAACACAGTGGCGATATCTTGACTTTAAAACATTTTGTTTTTTAAAAAGAAATACATGGATTCATAAAGATGTGCTATTTGATCTTAAGAATATTTCTACTATTCCAATTTACAAAAATTAAAGAAGATAGAAAAGATGACAATAAATTAGCAAACCAATGTTATCCACTGCAGCTAAAAAATTTTCAAAAATTTGCAGCATAATTTGCTTCCTCAGTAAAATAAGTGGTTGCTAAAAACTCAATGTAACATTTTCCAAGTTATCTCCAAATATTTGTGACATCATGCCACTTAACTCATTTCATTCACAATGTATCCTTACTTTGTGATGTTTGCATTGACATTATTTAGCAGTATCCAATATAAGCTTGCTTTAGAGCCTTCAGCACATAAGTATAGATTCAGATATTATTTTGTAAAATTTTATATAGGTTTTAATTCATGAGCTATTTCATTCTGCTTGAACTCTCACTGTCATTCCTTTTACATTTGGAAAAGAACGTGTGCAAATATAGTTATTATCCATTATTTATCTACATTTTTAAAAGTCATCACGACAAGTAAATTATATAATAAATATTTATGACTTTTTTTTTTTAAAAAAAAAAAATTCAATAAAAAGGTATCTCTTTATATTATAGATTTTGAAAACAAAAAACAAAACACACTTATTCTATTTTAGATTTTGAAAGCCAAGTCTTAACTTATCAGAAAATGTTAAAATTCAAATGTTTTGTTCAAACATCTATTATATTAAGTGCATAATATTTTTAAAATTGTAATGTATATACATATGATTCAAAACTTTTGATTTATATAAATATTTATAATAATGTATTTCAATAAATAATTATTTTTTATAATAGATTTTATTACATTCAAATATCAGCCTTTCAAGCTAATTGATCACACGCCTTTTGAGAGTGTTAAATAAATGAATACTCTCCTCTTCAATCCAAGATATGGTATTTATGCAGGAATAAAAAGGATCCTCTTATTCCTACAACTCAAATTGTTTTATATGAGCAAATCTGAACAACTGTTGAAGAGAGCGCGAGTAGAATTCTCACTTTAAATTACTATTTACGATGTTTTTGACTGAATGACGTTGGTGAAATTGCTTAGAATTTACTAAACGTCATTCTTACTGAAACTTAATTATGAGTAAATAAGCAATTATTTTATCTAGCACCATGTTTACAATTATATTACATTCAAATATCAACCTTTCAAGCTAATTGAGCATGTGCCTTTTGAGTGTTAAATAAATGAATACTCTCCTCTTCAATCCAAGATATAGTATTTATGCAAGAATAAAAAGGATCCTCTTATTCCTACAACTGAAATTCTTTTATATGACCAAATCTGAAGAACTGTTGAGGAGAGCGTGAGTAGAATTCTCACTTTAAATTACTATTTACGATGTTTTTTGACTGAATGGCATCATTCTTACTGAAACTTAATTATGAGTAAATAAGCATTTATTTTATCTAGCGCAGTGGCTGATATTTGAATGTAATATAATTGTAAACATTTAAGTCAGTTGAAATACAAACTTTGTAATAGGTAACAATTAAAAAATCACTTAACATCTTGAGTAGAAAACTTTGTCAATTTTGGGGGAAAAAACTTAACAAATCTTTCCTTATATACTCTTCCATGTATAACCATTTTATTTTTACAATTAAACATTTTTTTCTATATACTAACTATTGCCTAATAAGTTAAACCACTAAACATCACATGATCACCATTCCCTAAGTTTGCACAAGCTGTTTGTTATAACAAAGGCAAAACTCTTCATACAGTAGTGTCACTCACTGCAAGTGAGAGCAATCAATGATTTCCAGATTTTGTCTATAAAATCCCTATCTAGTGCCTATTTGTCCAACATCCCCAAACTAGTTTCTAACTTGTGACCTTCATCAGTGAGAGCCTTAGATGTCAGAGCAGTACACATAGACCTTAGAATGTTATACAATGCTCCAGCAGTTACCACTAAAAAGGTAAAGGGTGGCAGCTGGAGAGGTTGCATTAGATTCTAAATTCTGGGTGCAGTCCTCTCACAACCAAAACTCCTCACTGATTAAGACCACAAGCTAGAAACCAGTCTGGGGATGTTGGATGAGTAGGAACTAGATAGGGATTTTATGTATAAAACATTGCTTCTATTGATTACTCTGATTTGCACTGGGTGGCACTACTATATAGAGTTTTGCCTCTGTTATCTAATAAGTTCCAAGTGAAAGCTTTTAAATGATACCAATTTTAAACATTCTTTTCTTAAAAACATATGAAAATAACTAACTATATGAAGTTCTTATCTATAACAATGGAGAACACCACAATTGGAAATAATTTACCTATTCAAAAAGTTAGAATAAAATATTCGATATTAGAATTTGATATTAAAAAAAGATATACCTAGGATTAGTTATTGTCTAAAAAAAAAATTTCTATAAGTTAATAAATTTACTGTTATTAAAATTTTAAACAATATTTTATTTACTGTTTTGACAAAAGTGATTTTTTTACCCAGTAGAAATTGCTTTGGATTATCAGAACAAACTTTCTATGACTTAACTTTTTAAAAATTGAGATGTTTTCAAACACAATCTCTTATTAGTGATGTAGTTTTTGGTTTAGAAGTGTTTTACACAAAATGTGCATTATAATCATTAATTTGCAAACCATTTACATTTCTTTTTATATATCTACAATATTCAGTAAATCAGAAGTGATCCAATCTCATTCATAGTTTTATCATAACAATAGGGTATTGTCAATAAAGAAAAAGGTCTACATAATGCTCACATTGTAACGGTCAAATATGTACATTCGCAGAACAAAATCTGGACCTTTAGTAAATCATCCCAAGGCCGACCAGTTTACGGTGTTGGATGCCACAACTCTGGCCTAACCTAGTTCCTTTACCATTGCGCAGAGATTTACCACCTTGCAGATGAAGACAGTTGAGGCCACAGCAGTATTTCCCTTCTTCATATGCTGGTAGTAGCACATCAGTCGAGCAAAAGATTGGGAGACAGTTGGCACTCTGTCAAGTGTAGTTATATAGGTATCACGTGGCAAGTATATGATTATTAAACAATGAAATGATTTTCAACAACCAATAATAAAATAATTACTAAATGATAAATAATTATGAGTCGGAGAGCAAGACTAAGACATGAAGCAAGGTTAAATTTAAAATTAATTTAATGAAGTTAAAATATTAAAACAATTAAAAACAATATTACAATAGCTAGGTGTCTGATCTCACACGCAGGTGATTAAGGGATGTTTACATTAATTTGGGTTCACACGCAAGTGATGGGTTTAGATACATGACATGGTTTACATGTATAAGAGATAGATAAAATCACTCGCAGGTGATTATAAATTTCTAGTTACAAATATTTGAGTTTTTAAGGTTTATGCACTTCCGGTTTATATATAGCATTTTAATCACTCGCAGGTGATTGTAGTTTTTAGGTTACAACTAATTAATTTATTTAGCTATATATATATATATATTTGAAACTATCACTCGCAGGTGATGAAATTACAATACATTTAGATTTTATAATTTTATGAGCATTAATATTAATTTTTACAATGAAGTGTGCTCATGATTATCTATGCCTAGTTTATGCTACTTAATTGGATATAGATCCGCCTTAATAGTTAGTGGAGATGATTATCATTGATTATAAATAATATAGTATTTAACTTAAGCGCGAATAATAAATGTACTCTCTATATAGATAATTTGCCTATCAAATTGGATTCAAATTCAGGTCAAAGCTGAAATAACAATTATAACGGCGGGATGAACTGATTATGGGCAGCCAGAATTCAGATACTAAGGTGTATATAAAACATATAACTCTGGGTCCCTGTGTCTCTTATATATGCCTTTTTCATGGGATTCGTACCAAGTACTGGTTCCCTTTGACCGAACTCATTGCTGTGAATGGGAGACCTTTAGTCCGGCTGATCGAGCAATTTATTTAAGCAGAAGTCTTATGCTCTGTGGAAGTCTCATGCTCCATAACTAAGGATGCAGAATGGGAGGCGCATACCAATCCCATCTGAAGAAGATAATTGCCCGAACTAAGTGTACTGGTGTAGCTCTAACGCATATGCCCAGTAAAGAAATGCAGCAACAAGTGAGTTATGCCATAGCGTTTCTAAAAGACACATAGAATAAAAATTAAGACGCTAAGTAATAGTTTCATTTATGAAACTACCCCCATCAGTTCATATGATAGTATTCAAAACTATACTATTAAGGAAAATTTATGAATCCCTATAAGGCTATCTATATAGGCTTTTATTTATTTAAGGGGAATTACAGCATGGTAAGGAAAATAATAATATAGAATTATAGATCCATGCTGCATTTTATCATCTCAACTAGATATCATTTAAATATCATATTTAAAAGCAAATATATCTGGTAAGTTAATAATTATATCTCGATCAAGAGATTTTATCCATTTCAAAACAGGGTTTTTTGTTTGTGCGTTAACATACGCAACATTATACATATATATATAGGTGAGAATCTATATTTACTTCTCACTAATGATTTAATTACGAAAAACAAAACCCGGTTTCGAATACATATAGCACAAACAATAAAATAAGTAAAATTTAATAAGATTTAGCATAGATTTAGGAAATGCAAGATACCAATGATATAAGATTTTACGTAAGTGAAATCTGAAATTTAGTTTGGTTTAGCCTATTTTAAAAGAAGTTTCTGTGACGTTAGTTGAAATTTGATTGATTTAGTTTAAAAGTTAGAAGTTGTTTATATTTAACAAAAGTAAATATTATCGTTAACTTAAAATATAGAATAACTGAGAATTTTAATTATTGTTCTAAAACAGATCATTTAAATCATATGTAACAAAATTATTAAACATTGAAAATAAATGCTTTTAAATGAATTAAATAATATACACAAAACCAAATCAATCATACCTAAATTTGACAAGTAAACCAACAAATAAAGAAATCACCTCAATAAATGAAAGGTGTTAATTTTGTAAATAATAATCAAAATAAAATCATAAAGCAGTTAAATCAGTATTTATCAGTTAACAAATTATAACAGTAAATCAGATTATCAAACATTAAACTAGTTTTCAAAGGAGTTTGTAAATCAATTTAAATCAGTTTAATTATGAGATTATGAAATCAGTAAATATCATTTTAAATCAGTTTAAATAGGAATAGGCAAGATTTTAAGATTGAAACAAAATAAAAATTACATTTAGAAGTAAGTTTAGTTTACATTATCATTATGGCCATTAGATTAAGCTAGCATTTTTAGAGTTGAGTTTAGATGAAAGCTTTAGAATTGAAGGAGTATTTACCATTTTCTTCTCTTTTCTCTACTGGCAAGTTATTTCTTTATCGGATTCTTTAGGTTGTGACGATGATTACTTCATCTTTCTCCACATCAGGTAGCTTCTCATCAGAGGTGGAAGGCAAGATTTTAGGCTTTTACCCCGACATGATCATCATCAATGCTATTCAAGTACTTTATTAAAGTTGTAATCATCGAGAGAGTCCGAGTGTCTTAAATATGGATGCTGCAGCTTTTATATACCAGTATACCCCCCTCTCCTTCGTTAGATTATTTTTAGATTCGTTTTCTTAACTTACTCGCTTATTGCCAGTAATCGTGGAAGCCTGCTGTGTCTAACTTTTAATTAGGTCAATTTAACCTCCGTGACACGCTGTAATTTATGCAATCTTCTTAATTTAAATCCAATTTTAACTTTAAATATAAACTGGGTCAAATTTATATCAGGAAGGATTAACTTTTCTGGCGTCACTTTGACTAGAAAACAAATCTAAACTTTGGAAAAACATTTTGTTATATATGTAACTCGACTGTTTAATTTAACGATATATGCAGAAATATATAATTTCAAATATTACTAATTTAATAAATATTTTAAAATAAAGAAATCTTTAATGTTTTAAATTCTATTAACATCATTCTTCTAGCATATATGTAGTCTTAAGTTACATATACAACCTGTTTTTCATTTAATTATTATTAGAAATATATATATATATGCGTATTTATAGAGGTTTATGTATATAAATCCAATTTTCTCTCTATATGTAGATATATACGCACACATACACAGTTAACACATTTAGGTTTAAATTTAGCCAGATTTTTATGATAATATTAGCATAATATACGAGAGTTTGGTGGTAGTTATATATAAAAGAATACTACTATAGAATATAGTAGGTGAAACAGTTGGGTTGAAAAGCTGACTGTTTCAACATCTTTAGGTTTTTTTTTAAATAATACATTAAATTGTAGTATCAGGTACAAAGAGGAACTGCAAACAACTGTAAACTATAATATAGTCTTATAGAGAAGCTAAAACAATGTAGAAAAGATAATGATCACATCATCATAATACCTAAAACATTAATAATCTGAGAAGTATCACCACTAAGCTTACAAAATAAGATAAACAGCAAGTTACCTTTCAAACACTGGTAAAATATTATTGATCTTATTTATAATTTCTAATGAATAAGAAACTAGTTTTGAAGTAAATATAAAAAATAAATTATTAACTATTCAATAGTTACCTTAATAATGAAGGGCTAGACTAAGTTTTTTAAACACTAGATGTAACATTTCTTACCACAAAATGTGAACCTGCCATGAAAAACTCTTAGACATTTATGCATGTAAAGCCTGTCTAAAATGGAGAGGATTTTCAAATAACTTGCTAAAGGAAAAGAATGAATGAAAGTCAACTGTTAAAATGCATACTATAATATCCAATACCACGATGATAAATAGATCTAAAGGTAAATGTTTATATATATATATATATAATATATATATCCATATATAAATATATATATATATATATATATATATCTTTTTTTATTGGAAGTTAAATTAGGAAGAGTATAAAAGGTAAGATATTAAAAGAAATGTGAAGGCCACCCATACTAACATCTTCAAGAAGATACAAAAAAATAACAGAAGCCTTTTGTGACACCTATACAAGAAAAACATTACCAAAGCCCAGAATATGCCTATTGATTGTTAATTTGCAACTTAACCATATGTGCACCCATACAACACACATATATGAAAGTAGGTATTTATATATTATACTATTTTCATCATCTAATATTAAGTATCGAATGTCTTTAGAAAACTTTAATTTCATTTAAATATTCCAATATAGCTATCTGACCAGTGACCGTATTAGTAAAAAAATCGAACCTGAGCCCTTAGATTCTTGAATATTGATTTTTAAGGGAACACTCTAACCAACTGAGCCCCTGCCAATGGCTCTGTTTGTTAGAATATTACCTTAAAATTCAATGATTAAGAATCTAAGAGTCATCTGATTCCCATGCTAGTACTGCCATTGGTCAGGCCAACAATAACCGAGGAAGAGAGAAGAATAACTCTCAAAATGTGCATATTCCAACCTGTGTGCTAATACAATTGGAATATGTAAATAAAGTTAAATTTTTTACCCACATTCAATACTTAATTTTAGATGATAGAAATAGGCCAACATACAACTAAAATACCATCATCACAACAAATCTTCAGGAAAACAATAACATTACGTACATTTTTATTTATTTTTGTTAGTTTGATAATTGAACTCAAGAATATATAAAAAGATTTTAAATTTTTTTTATTCAAAATAATTAATTTTTAATGTATATTCTTTATTTTCATGCATAAGCATGATGTGAATGAGGATTTTTTTTTGTTTGTGTGTATAACACATTTTCTTTTTATGTGTGTTATTTTATATGTCAGAAAATGAATAAATAACCAGAGGTAAGATTATTAAGGATGAAATATTTAGTAAATAATTTATTCATTGTCTAGTAAAGAAAATAATTATTTGCTATTCATTTGAACCTTAAACTACACTTCATATTATTTTTTTCTTTACCATTTTATTATTATTATTATTATTCATTTTTATTGAAATTTAATATCAATGAATGTCTTTTTCTTTTTCAAGGGGGTATTCCAAAATATATCTAAATTTATTTTATAGTATAAGACCTAAATTTTGTGTATGTGATTTCTGAAATTAGTTGGATCATCAAGGTATAGATCCAGGATATTGTCATATTTTAAAGAATATTTATAAAAATGCAACAGCAACAATTAGATTACATAATGATACTGAGAAAGTCAACATTGAGAAGGGTGTAAGACAGGGTGATTCCATATCTCCAAAACTTTTTACAGCAGTGCTGCAAAAATATTTTGTGCATTAAAATGGGAAGCTAAAGGAGTGAAGGTAAATGGAGATTATTTAAGTCATTTAGATTTTGCAGATGATATATTTGTTTTTGCAAATAATGCTTTAGAGATTCAGGAAATGTTGTAGGAGTTATCAGATGAAAGTAGGACTAAAGATAAATGTTAAAAAGATTAAAGTAATGTTTAATCGATTTTCTCAAAATATAAAAATAAAGATTGATTATGATGAGTTAGAAGAAGTTAACAGTTACAAATACCTTGGTCAGATTATTAATACAGATGGAAACATAATGGATGAAATTAATCATAGAATTAAACTTGGTTGGAGTGCTTTTGGTAGAAATAACTTGATACTAAAAGGAAATATGCCTATGTGTTTGTAAAGGAAGGTTTTTAACAAATGTGATTTACCAGTTCTTACTTATGGATCTGAGACTTGGACACTTAATAGAAGAGAAATACAGAGACTTCAGACCACTCAAAGAAGTATGGAGAGATGCATGCTGGAAATAACAAGAAGAGATCAAAAACACAATGTAATGGTAAGAAAACAAACAGGTGTTACTGACCTCATTGAAAAAATTAAAAGATTGAAGTGGAGTTGGGCTGGACATATTGCTAGAAGAGATGATAATAGATGGACAATTGAAATCTTAAACTGGTTTCCAAGAAATTGTAAAAGACTCAGAAAGAAACCACATATTAGATGGATGGATGAAATAAGAAAGTGTGCAGGAGTGATGTGAAGAGAAGCTAAAGATCAGAGAAGATAAATTGAACTTGGAGAGACCATCCTGCAGTGGATTGATAATGGTTGATGATGATATAAATTAAAGACATAAAAGCTCACATAGCAGGTATTAATGGAAATTGAAGGAGCTGATTAGTCACATCATGTGTGGGTTGCTAAATTGTCTTATGGCTGGTGTTCATTAATATATAAATGCTTCATTATTACATTACCCATAGACCAAATGAGAGAGAAATATGGTTGGCCAGTTAATTAAAAGTATATTTACTGATTATGTGTAGCAAGTTATCCAGGTACCAATAACCAATTCCATTACATTTACAATTATAAGCACATTTCTTTGGGATTTATATATATATTATTTTTAAAAAAAATTTGTTTCTTTGATATATATATTGTAGCCTTTTGGTTTATTCCATCTATAAACCAAATGTAATAAAATGAAGTAATTGTGGAAATTTTTTTTTTTTGTAAGAAAAGTTAAAAGTTTTTATTTGAGAAAGTAATGGCTATATAGCTCAAAAGCAACATATATAGTGACAGTTTGTGTTTGTATAGAATGTCTATTACTAAAGAGTTGATGAGAATTAAGATTGAATTGATTGGCGGTAGCTTTAGTTAAGTTTCTTTCTGGAGAATAAGTTTAAAGTTATAGGGGATTATGGTGAATATTTATGTTTATGATTATCAGAAATTATAATTGATTTTATGCTTGTAATTATAAGAAATTATGATGGAGATTTTATGTTCATATAATCTGAATAATCAGTTTTCTGTTTCATGTTCTGCACATATATGTGTGTGTGATACAGATATATGAGTTTGATTTTTTTTTCTTTCCTTTATAGAAATTGACATGATTTTCTATATTATTAAAAATGTAAATCTAAATAAGAAATTATTTAGATCAAATGAATATAACCTTTGTTTGACCAAAAAGTGTTAGTAAGCTTATGTTTTTAATTAGATCTTCCGTTGGCTAATTTTTCATAAATTAATCATCAACATGTTAATTGAAGAGATCTGGTTTCAGATCAGACAAAATTGTTAGAAAAGTAACACTTAAGAAAGAATCTATTGTTCATTCTGAGTGGAGATTTTTTTGATTAAACTTGAAGAGGAACCACTGTGGGTGGGGGGGGTTTAACAGGTGTTTCCTTTTCTCTCTTTCACTCTATAAAAGTGACTGGAGAAAGTGAATGAAGAACTTTTGCTAATTGAGAACAACGGGCTAACTAAGCATTAATCTCCAAGTTTTTTTAAAAATTTTCTTTCTCAGAATTTAATAATGTATTTAAGTTTTATAGTAGACCAAAATATGAATTTCTAATTCATCCATAAATGGTACATATTTCTCTTCCTCACATGAATTATGAAGAAATAAACTTTTAATAAGACATTTTATATTAAATGCTCCAACTTGTCCATTCTGCTTATTGCAAATTCATTGAAGGAGAGAACTGTCAAATTTCTGTATGAAATTCAGATTATAATAATTATTTGGCTGTTTAAAATTCATTTAAAGAAATTGCAGCAAACTTCTAAAAATGTGTAAAAAGTTAATTCATGTTAGTAATCAGAGACTGCTTATTGTCTATGATTTGAGCCTTTAAATGGAAAAGAAGAAAAGAAAACAAAGTGAATTCAAATCCAGGAAGAAAGTCATCAAATGGAAGGTAACCAATAGAACTCTTTTAAAAATTTATTAATTCTTCTGTAGCTACACTTTTGATTTAAAATAACTATCTATGTTTTTTTTTCTATCTTGATTCCAATGACTGTGCGTCTTATACACATTTAATTAAAATAACTGTCTGATGTGCAATTATATAGCTGTCTCAAGTAAAATGAACTGAATATATTAATTGATTGATGGACAGCGGAAGGAAAAGAAATTTAAAAGAGACTATCTGAAATGTTGATATTTATTCATTATTTTATTTCGTTTATATAATATGTCATTTGTTTTTTGTTTTTTTTTTACATTTCATTTGTTTATATACTATGTCACACTCTAATCGCTAGATTATTTAATTTAATATTCTGTTTATGTTTAAAATGTTTGAAGGAGAGAGAAAAAAATGATTTTGATACCATTTAAGTATAGATGCTCACGTACATTTAAGTTTAAAAGTAAAGAGAGAAATGATATAAATATTTTTTTATTATTCTTAACAAAATTTTAATTTGTGCTTAATAGTAAATAAAAATGAGGGGATGGTTGTAAAACCCATAATTATGCTAAAGTATTGTTGATCTGTTATTAATATAAATGTTGGGTATGTTGTTGGCTTGACTGCTTAAAATTGAAATAATTCATATGTTTTGATTCAGGATTTGGTTAGTCTTTGTCATTTATCTAGGTTGTAATTGAGGTATATACAGGCATATATAAAGCTCTAAATGCTTGTCATTACTAACATAAAGTTATTCTACCACCCAATAGATGGGAAGGGGCTGTCTCATGATTTATATACCATGGCAGTCGGAGATGACTAAGTTTCACTCCATTTATTTGTTAAGATAGGGAATTATTAATAAAGTTACTGTTTAAGTGTAGGAAATGTTTTGCATGCCAATATAGAGAATAGGTGTCTAAGAGGAGCTCTTTACCTGATTCTAGGTCTTAAGAAAAGATCTTTCTCTGGCTCAAGCAAATAGTTTAAGTTTGAAGTTGATGTTGTTTTTTTATTTCCCTTATCAAGACGTGGCTGTGTGCACGTTATAGATACTGCATGGTGATGTGTGATATAAAGAGAGTTTTCTTATGTGGGGCAGAATAAAGTTGCCCTGAAAGGATAAGGATTCAGTCAGAGGTATATCTACAATGAAGAATGACAAAGATTTTAATTAATAAACTAACCGATCTGTGTTGATTTTTTTTTTGAATGATGGTAAATTGAGGTCATCAAGCTGAGTGGACATACTGACATATTAAGATATATACAGTCAAAAACGTAAAGATCTGACAAGCATGAATGTAAAAGTGTGGGTTTTGAATTTAAACCTGTTTGCACAACCAGTAGGGGATTTTTGTGACATATCATCCTTCTTTATTAGAAATGTGAAAATTATTGCTTGATAAAATGTTTTAGAAATTTATGATTATTTAACATTTCTAGTTAGAATAAATGAAACGAATATATTATTTTGGAATAGTCCAATGGACAATGTTTACAATAAAAGGGGGGAAATAGAAATTTATATGTTTTCTTCTCTTTCAAGATAAGTTTTCTTAAAGCTAAAAATATACGGAATTCTGATTATGAGTGTTTGTATTTATTTTTATTATTAATTATTTGTTTAATAAATGAATGGGTCAAAACAAGAAGTGAGTCATCCAGGAAATTGGTTAATTCAAACATGTATTCGAATACTAGTCCTGAATACATCAGAATCATATTTGTGTGTAACAAACAATATTATAATTTAGTGTGTTTTTATTTTATCATTATTGTTAATGTAATAAAAGTTTACTATTGTTATAAGATTATATTGTGTTTTGATGTTTCAAATATCTCCAGAATCTATATATCCAGCACCTATAGTTCAAGTAATATTAGTTCATATTTAAATTTAATTATTTATTTTATAATGATAATTTATTTCCAAGATCGATTTGCAGTAGTCATTATTATATTGTTTCCATATTCGATTCACATAGTTAATTTAGATTGATAATTTATTTCCATGATTGATTTACAGTATTAATTTTATCTTGAATATTTCTATATTCGATTAATATAATTCATATTATATTAAGTCACTTTTTATAAACTTCATTTTCACATAATTTATTGTCATAATTAATTTGCATAATCTGATTTTATGATTCATTTCCGTACTTTACTTTCATAAGTAAATTTTGATTGATTTATCTGATTAATGTCCATGGTTTACTTCCATAGTTTACTTTAGCAAAATAAAATTATTAAGGTTATTAATTAAAATAGATTAGAAATAATAGAATAAAATGACAGGGAATAGTTGAGTTAAGTTTAACAAATTTAATCTTTTGATTCATTGTAATGTTGTGAATATTGGGAGCAGACATAAAATCTCTTTCCTGCTCTCAGTGTTTAGAGTGATTCCCACTATTGAACTTGTATTAAAATTTATTTAGCATATATGGGATCATATCCATTACAGTGTAATCGTTTATATGGGCATCTCTTGACAGATCTAGACCTTGAGAAAGAGCAGTTCAATTATTAATCTAAGAGCTAGTTTGGAAGTCAAGTAGCATATTATAATAAAATTATTCTACTATTATAAAAGTAGGGATCATGAATTGCTAGTTGATCGAAAGATATATGTGTGTTAGAGAAATACGATTAGGAATTCTCAGATTAGAGAACATAACACAGACATTCCGTGTTATATAATTGTAGCTATTGAAAGTGATAGATGCTGAGAACGAAAAATAAAGTAATCGAATTAAATGGGGAGGATTTATTTATGACAGTTTTATCTAGTATTAAATTAAGTAATAATTTTATATTATGAACATAGATTAAGAGTTCTCTGCATTGATTACTGATTTATTTACAGTCAGATATAAATGAGAACTGTATACAATATTTTCGGTAGTTACCACTCCGAGATCAGATATTATAATAAAGGTGTGGAAGAAAGTTGTCTCATTATTATGAATTTTATAATAAATTTATCATGAAATATTTGCATGACTAATGCTAGGTTTGATATTAAGGCCGTATAAATTGAATGGTTTTATCAATATTATTGTTATTATTATTATTTTTTTGAGAGACAATTTAATTACTTTCTCCAATATCTCCTATAGTCCTAAATATGGCTAATGATGATGATCTCTGGTGGGCATTACAGTTTATAGCTGCAATTTGGCGCCCCCCTCCCCCGGTATATTTGATCCTAAAGTTAGTATAAAACTCAATTGACAAGCTACTTGAAATAAATGAGAGTTTGTTGAGGTTGAATAAGTGAAAGAGTGCGCGGAAAAAGTTGAGGTGACAATATATATATATATATAACACCTAATACAAACCTATATATATAAACCATCAATTAATTTGATTAGCTAATGAAAAGTGATTGATAAATTAAATGATATATATTTATACAAGTTTTTTTCTTCCTTGTAACATAGTGTATTATTGTTATAATTGGTTCTAGTTAATTTTGTATATTTAAAAGATAGTTATCGCTATGTAAGCAATGTAAATTGAAGCTTTAAAACAGTTCTATCACACTGAAAAAGGCAAAAATAAATATTTCCTGAAAGAATCTTTTCTGCATTATTATTTTTATTATATATATATCAGTGACGAAGCGTGACTTTTTTTAGGAACGGAAGCACACTACATTTTTTTTTTTTAAATAATGTTTTTATTTTACTTGCCACAACAATTTTCACATATTTAAAAGATCATGTATGATTAATTAAAAATGCGATTTTGTTTAAATTATAAATCAATTTTATAATTTATTTTGCTTAGATCGCATATATATATAGGTATATTCCACGTACCACCATCATAAATATAGCCTCTTGTTATTTAGTCGTTTCTATTTTTTTAAATTATTTTAAAATAATAACTGAAACACAGGCTTAATATATACCATGTGTCTATATATGTAATATAGGGTATATGAGCACAGACTTTCACATGACCCAAAAAGTATATCACGCCACACCTGCATTTAGTATGGCGAGATGATGAAATCAAAATTTTATTAAAGACAATAAATGTTTGTTGAAATATATTTTAAGTTGTCAATAAGATTAGCCAATAGTGTCAATTGATAAAATCTTGCGGGGGGGAGGTAAATGGCCAAATATAAGAAAACATTCTGTTCCTGGATTAAAACAAAAGCTATAAGTTATTTTGGTCTCTAAAAATATCAAAATTTAAAGGTGCTAATTGCTAACTTCACTGGGAAAATTTTGTTTATTAAAAATGAAATTTCATCATGAACAAGTGTAAATAGGCTGTTTTTTGCTACAAATATACTCAATCAAATTTTAGAAAGATCTGCAAGTTGAGTCCATGCCCGTTTGAATTTTAGTATTGCCAAGTAGTTAAGCGTATTGTGCTGTTCCTCACGACTGAGGAACAGTGATCTTCGTTTCCATCCTATGCGCCAAAATGGTACAAGTCAACATAGTGATGGATAATCTTCCCGATAGAAACCTACTGCAATAGTACTTCAAGGAGAGAGCTGCTGCCTATCCAGAGAACAAAGCGAAGAGACAAACTGCTGCCTAGGAGTTCACGATTACCGCAAAAGCTCTTAGATGAACTTTAATTATTAATTTTCAAAATTATAGCTATAGTAAATTTAAATAAACACCCAGTTTAAAGTCTAATAGTTTAAATCTTTCTTTTACTTCAACCTGTAAAACCAATAATAAATACTCGCTTGATTTACTGTAAAATAGTTCTGTAAAATCTATTATTTTGAACCTGTTAAAGAGATAAACTTAATAATTATTTTGTTAATTAAATTCTGCTTTACTCTTGTATTAGCATTAAAATCTATGCCCTTTTATATAGTTAAGTTCTTAATATTTCATTTAGATATGTGATGGCATGCCAAATATATTTTGAACCAGCGAGCAGATATATTTTAACAATTTTATCTCGAAGATAATATTTTTATCTTCAATTTACTAATAATGATATAACGCTTAGTTATATAACATCCGAATCACTGATTCAAAATTAAAATTCATTAATTAATAACTGATCACCCTGCGATCATTGCAGTAATTTAAATCAACTCTGAATTCAATTTCATATATAATTGTTATACTGATAAATTATGATTTTAAGTATAGTTTTACTTAATTAGTAATAGAATTCCGGTCAGGGAGATATTAATAAGAAATACTGTATTTAGTTATTTTCATTAATTTGGATCCTCTTAAATATGCTTTCCCTCCCTTTTTATTAAATCTGATTAGAGATGCAAATTGTTTGTTAAACAAGTATATTAATATATTTAAGTAGCCCTCTCTCTCTTTATAGCATATTTTAAGTGTCTATATTGAATGTATGTAGGACTAGTTTGACCAGTTTTCTCTATAATATATGTTATTAGGGATTTATTCGAAACTAAGATAACTTTTAGTTTGATGGATGACGATTCACATCATTATCGAGCTACATTATTAGGCTCGAAAATTAGAGAAACTTAGTAAACCGTCACAATATTATCGCTGTGGTAATTAAATTATATTTCTGGCTAGCATTGTTATTTATCACTTGGCAAACCATGATATTAAATGAATATTATGTTGGCATATTAAATTCTTATATGCATAGATTATTAGCTGAGCACGAAAGTCAGCTAATACATTTAAATGAGTCCGAATACTGTATTATCATGGACTGATTGCATTCCATTGTTTAATGCCTGTGAGTGTCTTTTTGATTTCAACGTAATCCCTGAATTGTATAATTTAATTTATTTTGTTTTTCATTACTAATAATTTTAATAAATGTATTAACTCCACTTACTTATTAATTATATTACCAGATATTATTATACAAAATGTCAATATTATATTAGCTTAGCCATTAATAGATGTTTAATCCAATTTTATGCAAGGTGTGTGGTTAGCCATAGAGTCTCGTGTTTCTTCCTGTTCAGAGCTGGCTCACAATTAAAATTAAGTCCTGGGTATAACCTCAGTAATATCACTCATGAGGTGTTAAAGGACAGGGTGCTGGTGAATGAGTTGAAACTTAGTTCAAACTCTAGATCTTACCATCCCATTTTTATCAGCTTTAATGTATTGAATTCTGGATTTTGTTACATGAATGTACAAATCTGACCATTACAATATAGATGAATACATTATCAATATATTTTTATATATCAAATGCTTTTAACATTCTTAAGTTTTAATTGTAAATTAGATTTTAGCATTGTGTGAACTTCTTATAATCAATAATGTGTTGGCCAAACTCACTCCTTGCCATATATAAAAACAACTGTTGGTAAAAAAAAATTGAAAATCCACAGAAATTCCATTCATAAAATAATGACTTTGAATTATTCATTCTTTTTTTATGTTAATCAGACCATGATTAGTTTAAATATAGATAATACATCATCAATATATTTTTATCTTGCAAATGCTTTTAACATTCTTAAGTTTTAATTGTAAATTAGATTTAATTTAAGCATTGTGTGAATTTCTTATAATCAACCAAAAATGCGTTGGTCAAATTCAATCCTGGCCATATATAAAAACAATTCATCTGGTGGTAAAAAAGTTGAAATTCAATGGAAATTCTACACAATAAAAAAATAAAAGTTTGAATAGTTCATTTTTTATGTTAGCAAAATATATGAGCTTTTTTTTTTTTCCCCAAAATACTTTATATACATGTACTTATTGTTCTTACTACACTGTTGTATGTGCATCTTGTTGGATCAATTTTGTGAGGTTGAATATGTACATATTTTAGTGAATTTTTCCACGGGAGCAACCTTTCCGTTCAATACATGGACACTTTGTCGCTGATATATATAGATATATATACACACACACACAATTATTTGTATTATATAAAAATATTTTATATTATATTGTGTGACTAATTTAAATATGTGAAAATAGTAGAATAATGGGATAAATTTCTTTCCATTTTTGATGATATATATATAAAAAAAAAAAAACGCAAAATTTTGGTCAACTATTTGAAAAAATATTAAATAAAGAAAAATTCACCATAGACATAATTTTTAATATCAAATGACACAAACAAATGTTATGCACAAAAGTGTGTAGCTCCATTTCTTACAATAAATATTTCAAAAATATTTTGTAACAGTCTTAAAAGATTTTTTTACCAATATATTTTTCTTTTAAAAATATTCCAGTACTACAGTTTCAAATTTATATGCACTTTTTATTAGAAAACCCAACAAAGAAGCAATTTATATATTGCTTTTATTGATTTGACCAAAGTATTTGATTCAGTTAATATGACAGATCTCTATGGCATTAATAATTTTTATTCATCATTCATTAGACTAGAGATTATCCAATAATGAATAATATTTCTGTAATGTAATTTTCACTACAACACTCTTACACAAAATGGTGACTGGTTTCCATCTGCTTCATTAGGTCTATGACATTGTTTGAAATTTTCTGGTTAACACAAAAATTTATTCACACTATGCAAATTCTATATAATGAAATGAGAGGAAATGTTATTACTAAAAATAGAAAATCTGAGGCATTGAAAATAAAATCCGGTGTTAAACAGAAAGGTGTATTTGCTCTAACATTGTTTTCACTTTTTAAAAGAGTGGTCTTTAGAATTGTTTATAGGTGGCTTAAACAAACAAGGATCACAATACTGTACAGGTTTGCTGGTGGAATGTTTAACTTGAATCAATTAAAGCAAAAATAGGAACTTTTTTTTTTTTTGGTTCTTGGATTTACAGTATACTGATAATTGTACTACTTTTGTCAGTTCAAAAATGATTTACAGATTGTTTTTAATGTTTAGAATGCATCAACCAGTAACAAAAAAACAATCTTAGCAACTTTTAGGTTGGATGCTTATAAATTTTGAGAATGTAAACCAATTTAAATATTTTGGTATCTTTATAAATATTTTGGACTTTGATGTTGAGATACAACATGGACTCCAAAAGTGTTCATGGGGAACATAGAACCGATTCCATTATGAGGTTTATCTCAAAGACAATCAAAGAAGTACGATATTGCAGAGAATAGAATACATTGGAGAGCTACCATTTGACAGGTGTTGAAGATTTTCAGAAAGAAGTTTTCTCCTAAAGAAATTAAAGACTACATCATAAAATATAAAATAAATAGAAAAATGGGCCAGCATGTCTTATATATGGACGTATTGTGTTTCACAAATTGGTTTGTATAGTCATTGCAAAACTCATTTCTAGAGTAATTTTTTTCTATACCAACTTTTTTTAAAAATTAGAATGGTTATATTCATTATAAAATTGTATTATGAAAGATTTAGAAAAAAAAACAATTATTTTTTTCCTTTTTAGTTACTCTGATGAACGCTACAAATCACTTCAATCTATAAAAAATATTTTTAAATAATATGCACTTATATTATTTGTAAAAAGTATTTTAAAGACATTAAAATATTTTTGGGTTTTATTAAAAAGAATTGTGGCAATATTTAAAGTTAATTGTCTGCCATCTAATGTTGATAACTATTGTATAATAATAGGAGAAGGTGTGCTATTAGCCATGATAGCTCTTAGTTTTCCATTTTTATGAAGATGACTTCGTGAAAAAAGATATGACAATAAATTATCAATTAAGTGGTGGAAAAGCACAAATAAAAATGTCATCTTTTTGGTATCAAGATTTATAATATGTTGACGGCTGTGCAATTCTTGCGAATTCAATGCATAATTTATAGAATGGTTTTTTTTGGAAATGCAATCTATAAAAACTTTGACTGGGGAATTAATATTCAACAACCCAACTACATGTTATCAACCAATAGAAAAAAAAATTTTTTTTTACCTGGATGATTATCAATTAAAACATATAAATAACTTTGAACATTATAAACAGCTTTTTAGATACAAAGATGGACTTGGATATTGAGATGTAATGTGTTCCAATTGAATTTAACAAATTAAAATATAAAGTAAAAAATCATAGTATTATAGCTACTTCATCTAAAAACAATTATTCCAGCATATTCATTGCACAAACTACTCTATCATTTAGATATAAAAGCCCTACAAAAATATCATTATGAATCTATAATTTTCTAAAAATACAATGACAAGACTAATAAGATCAACTGGTATGTTGTTCAGCATGGCAGCTGTGATTATATTAAATCAATTTTCAGGACATATCTTCAATAGAATGGGTATCTGTGGTGCATAAATAACAATATACTTTGCAAAAAAAGTATTTTATGGTGAACTGACATGTTTTATGTGTGTGCATGTGGTAGAGGCAACCCCTTTTTAAAATAGAAAAATTATTCATAAGACATTTAAGATTTAAAACATTAATTCTTTCATTAAGAGAATATGACTGAGGATAAAATATAATGGAAAGTTATTATTAAGCATGGTGTTGATGCCTCTCAAAAAAGTTTGCTATATAACTTAAAAAAACAGTATGTTGTAACAACTTGGCTACATAGCTGCATTAAAATAATTAGATACGTTGCAAGCATGTTTTTCAAATTTAGTTTAGGATTATTTAATTAATAGAGAAAATAATATTTAATTTTTCCATGCATATTATTTTTAAAATAATAAGAGGTCTGAAATTAGTTAAATATTTTATTTTCCTTCCCACATAATAGTAGGAACACTCTAAAGCAATTTTTTAAATAACTGTTAAAACTTTTTTTCAATTATAATATGCATATTTTAATATGTATTGTAAATGTTGGTAGAAGAGAGAAAAAAGTATAAAATCATATAAATAATTTCTTTTGAGCTCTCTCTCTCTCTCTTCAATAATTTTGTTTAATTACCAATAGATTTATTTTCTTTTTTAAAAAAATGTACTAAGAAGAGAAAAAAATTCTCTTTTTAGTAAATTATTTAATATTTAATTTTAACCTTTTAAGACAGATAGTTTTATGTTTAAAAGTATTTTTAAAAAAGAAAAAAAACAAAATAAATTTTTAATTCTTTTGATAAATTTTATTTTTAATTAGAGCTGATGTTTTTCTTTTCTTTTTATCTCTCATCATAATAAAAAATCAAATCAATGTAATTAACTGATTATTTTGTTTTTCTTTTGCAATAATTTGTTTTTAATTAGAAAGAAATGCCAAGAATTTTATGATGTTGATTTAAATATGTGCCTTGTTTTTCAATGTAGGAAAAAAATAATGAAGGGATGAACAAGTCAGAAGATCTATCTGAATTGTTACAATATAGATTTTCTTTTCACAAATTGGTTTGCCTAGGCATTGCAAAAATTATGTTTAAAGAAAAGAAAGTGTCTTAGAATGGCTACAAATGTTCCCAGAGAGTTGACACATGTGATAATGATAAAGTTTGATTTTATTCTAAAATATCAATTCCCATATTAGTTAAACTAATCATTCATATTAAATATCTCCATAGCAATATATAACTCACAATCTTATAATGGTAATGAAAATCCCGCAATTGGGTATTCATTTGTAACAGTATGAAAATAGAGCTCACAAGTGGGGTGAGATTTGTAACACTACCACCATGTTTGAAGTTAAACCTAGTGTGATGGCATTCATCAACCCCAATTCAAAATAAATATAAAATTAACTATCAATATTTAATATAAAATATATTGAGATCATTCTAAGAGATCAGCAGCTAACTATCCTAAGTATAAGCATAATTAACTATAAGTTCACTGGCAATAAAAATAATGATAAGTATAACTCATTCATCATCATGAATGATCAACAATAAAATAAATCAACAGTCAATCAAACTAGACAAACTATTTAACTCTTGCTAGCTTGGGGGCAATTAATTAAACATATATTGGATTCATAAACTAAGGGATCATTCACCAGAATACATAATGAAAATCCAATAATGCTGGGACATTAAAACATGCTGATCATCATCAATATATGACTCATTTTTCACATTAATGTACTGATCAACTAGAAACTTAATTTTTACTAAATCTCAACTTAAATAATGTGTAGTGTATCATCTTTAGAGAATATTCTCTTTGCACCAATCCAGAATGATAATCAACTGCAGGCCCATAAACATTAATATACAAACCCTTTCTATATAGCTGTTATGCATGAATCAAGCTCAGGAAGCAAGAACTTTATAACTTATTACTGTGAACAAGAGAGAAATAAATAGAGTAGCTTATTATAAATAACTTTAAGTAAATCATAATCTTTCCCTACAGATACATAGTTTTATTGGGATCATCAAAAAAATCCTAGAATATAAGCTGTCATGATATAAGATGACACACAATACAATTCATGAATCAGAAATTAGATAGAATAAAAAACTAAGACTAAAAACATATATTTAGTTTAAAAACAATTATTTAATTTCTAACTAATTAACAACAAAAAACCTGACATGATAGTAGGTAATTTCAAGCACCTACTTCATCAAAAAAATATAGTTTGATAAAATTATATTGACTAATCAGTTGATTTTATTTATTAAGCTACTTATTTAAAATAGTTAAGATTTTTCTTTCTATTTTTACAATATTTCCAAAATCAAAGCTTACAATCTTTGGTTCAATTTCTTCAAAATATTTAATAATTGATTAGCAACATATTTAGAATTAAAGATAATCATTAATTCAGGTAAGCAAGAAAAAAAAAATTTTTAATTTTACAACAGATTTTTTTCCTCTCTTTTTAAAAACTATTTCACCATTTGTAATAGAAATTTGACTCGATTTTAGAAAAAAAAAATGTTTAGCAATTTGAAATATTTTTACTTAGTGAAGTATTTACTATTAAAAATTCTTACACAACCCAAAAACCAAATTATTATTATTTTTATAAAACAATAATTTTAACAAAAAAAATACTGTGCACACATAAAACAAAAAAAAAAATACCTCCAGCCATGGGTTTCTTATTTATGGTGACCTCCCTGAAGAGATCTAAACATAAGCCTGGTTGAATTTGTCCTTCCCTAGTTCTGTATCAATTCCAAGTAAATGAAAAATAGCAAATTTTATCTATTTAGTTCTCCTCTTGAATTTCCAGGTGAGACAAATGTAGAGATGCATGCTCTTGATGGAAGGCAGATTGCAAACTACTTTATGGAGGAGATACCTTTTCTACATTTTCTTCCAGTGAAGGTAGGTCACATGGATGAAGGTGATGACTAGCTTTTAGCTGAATTTAGAACATGGTTTTCATTGTGCAAACCATTTTAGGGCTAAACTCATAGTATTCTAAAAGCTTGATTAAAACATCTGCTATTCCATTCAATAACTTAGTAAAGAGTTATGATTTTTTTCTTTATCAGCTGACTTAAGCTTGGACTGCTCTTTCTTCCACAACTAAGTTAGGAATCTTCCACTTTGTACCAAACAATAGGGTCTTCCCATTTATTGACTCACCCCTTATATTTTTTTCTAGAAGAATTTTGCCCACAAGTCAATCACAATCTGTCTCTCACATAATTTCCACTACAACCAATTAAATAAATTGGCATAGATATAAGTGTTCAGTTATTTCCCTCTTTAATCAAAGAAATTGAAAAACAACTGTAATTAAAAATAAAATTTAGAAAGGTATTAAAATCTTGTTTGTTTGTTTGTTTTTTAAAAAAACAAAACTCTTCAACATAAAACTTGCTCTTTTTTTAAAAAAATAATTAAAATTAACATTAATCTTACCAGTGCACCACATGAAAATGTTCATTCGTGGCTTCAAGTTGTTCTAAAACCAGAAATTTGTATGTTATCATAGCGAATTTACAGTCATTTTAAAACTAAAAATGTATCTTAAGATGCTGCCATCTCTAGAATTATTTTACAAGTAAAAAATCAATAATATTTAAATTTAGAAGCTATAACAATGGGGGAAGACAGGCATAGAGATGTTGATTGGTTGTTTATCATTTTCAACTAAAAGAAACCACCTGTTAACAATTTTGAGAAGTCTAAGCATTTTGTTTTGATTTTCAAAATGAAAATGTATATTTTAGAGTATTTTTTTCATATTTTTTTATATACACCTTTACCTCGCTTAGCGATGGCAATTGGTCCTCCAAAACTCATCGTTAAGCAAGAATATTGTATACAAAATACGTAAATATAATGGGGTGTATGGGAAAAAATTGGTCAGTTCCAGTCGACTTAAATATCCACATTGGTTTCCAAGCTCAAAGATTTTCTTGATTTTTTCATGACAATGATGACTAAATACGGTATCTAAAAAAGAAACGTTTTATGTCACTAGGAAAAAAAATGCATATTTTCACTTTAAAAAGTACAGAACAGGAAAAAGAAAGAGAAAGTGAAATTAAATTTGAATTTAAGTTTTTATATTCTTCCGCAAAAGTTTTTCATCGTAATGAAAAAAAAAATCCTTACTGAAGTGCTTTTTTTTTTAAATTTGTATTACAGTATATATTACTACTATACATTTATGTTTATTACTTATGTAAAATTATTCAAATTAAAAAACAATGTTTAATTATTAATTATTTAATTGAACATAAAGACTTATTTCTGTACTCCACAGTAACAAAATGCTTAATGCTTACCGTAAAGCAGTCAACTTTAGAAAAAAAAGAAATCAACTTCTTTTAAAAGTAAAAAATCTAACTTCTAATTTTCTAAAACATACTGCTAGTTTTTTTTTTCTTACTGTATATTTTTAGTAATGTAATAATGCCCCCCCCCCCCTGTTCGAGTAGAAAGATTATTAATGAAATTCAATCTGTTTTTCTTTTTTAAACTTTTCTAATTTGACATTTGCGTTTTAAAATGTTTTTTCTTTTGATTTGAAACATCTTGACTGTAAACAACATGTTTATTAATGAAGTTACAAAATCAATAACTATTTTTACATAATTATCCAGGTGTTCTAAAAATAATATATCGTACTTAAGAAACACACACACACAATTTAATATTCATATTTAGCGTTTTCCTGAAAGTTTGTGATGATGGTATTTTATTTGTCCTGTACTGTATTTATATATTGGAGTATTTGTATACAGTATTATCAACAAATTAAAAATCCTTCTCCTTTTTCTTTTCAAAGACTTTATTTCCTTATCTCAATACTGAACATATATATATATACTGTATATACAGCATTTATATAATACAAAACTCCAACGTTTCAACTGTTTATCTTCATACAGTCATTTTCAAGGATCTCTCTCTCCCACTGCTATATTTTATTACTCTTTCTTTTACATTATTTAATTGCAAATCAACATTGGAGTTTTGCATTATATAAATATATATACTGTATATGTTCAGTATTGAGATAAGAAAATAAAGTTTTTGAAAAGAAAAAGGAGGATTTTTAATTTGTTGATATTATTGTAGAACATATATACATATTTTAAAAGAAAAAGTGGATGAACATTTGCTGTGTTTATTTATTATATATGATGTATACAGTATTATAGATTCAGTAATTATAGATATTTTAAGTATTTTATGAATAAAATATTGTATGTGTATACAATTACAGCAAAGTCATTACCTGTATACATATTACAATAATATACTTTTACTTTTGGGTAAAATGAACTTAATATAGCTATCTCTGACATCATCAGTGCTGCAAAATTCAAGATGGCTGCCAAAAAAATTTTATTTTTATTTTTCCCGATCGTTATAGCGAATAATCGATTGTACATCGAAGTAGTGGGTACAAATTGATGATGATCGCTATTGTGAAATATTGCTATGTAGACAATCACTAAGCGGAGTAAAGGTGTATTATAAACTATTTTGATAAAATATGCTGAAAATATAATTATTTTAGAAGAATAGTTAAGATTATAGTAAAAATTCTTTACTTTTACATGAACATAAATTGATAAAGAAATCAATGACATAGGCTGCATTTTCTAATAGGTTATGAAACATTCATTTTATATTTTCCAATACAGATTATTTTTATAATTATAAATAGAAATTTATTTTTGAAAAACTTTTGTTCACTTTCATAATCTGACAAATTATTAATTTCCTTTTTTCAAATGAAACTAAAACAAATATAAAATTAAAAAATGAATATATTTTTACTACTGATTTTGCAATTGATCAATCAAAAGTTTAGAACTTTAATTCACTAGGCCAATAAGAAATTGGTACCAGTGAAAAGGTTAATTAAATAAGCTACAAAAACAAAGAAAAATAATCTGTTTTTTTCTTAGTACATTTTCATAGTTTAAATTAAAACTACTAATTAATTATAATTACTACAGAGGGAGAGAGTTAAAAAAAACTTATTTATATTCTTTAACAATTCTTTCTTTCCACTTTATAATCATTTATAACTTATTAAAATAATTCCCATATTAAAATCATATTACTATTAAATGTTTGAAGATTCTCACACTATCATATGGGGATTTAAAAATACTGAGTTAAATAATAACCTTTTAAAAAAATAAGTCTAAGATAATTAAATATTATTTCCCCCCATTTATTAAATAATCCTTCAATTTAACTTGAGGAATATAGTGCCAATTATCTAATTCTTATTATCTTTTTCTTTTAGTGCAGCCATGTAGCCAACTGGTTACAATATAGTTGTCTAGTCAATAGCAAGGCTTTTCAGTAAATAATTAAAACAATTCTTTAGTATAAATAAAAGATACTTCTTGTTTCACAAAATATGCTATTTTTAAATGTGGTGCCACATGGTCATTTAATCTGCTTCTAAAACAAATTATACACCAGAAACTGACATTTTAAGAAATATACTAAAACAAGCAATTGTCCCAGGTTAGTGGGTTCACTTCCCAGCCGATGCTATGACACATGAAAAAAATATATATATACATTTGTACCAAAATGGAATCAAACGTATTCTTGTCAATCTTAGAATCTTCCGTTCTCAAATGTATTATGCTATTCCTGCATTACATTGCAAAGGAAACTACAAATAAAGTATTTAATGGTAAAACAAACTATATGTGACCGCTTATTTAAAAAAAAATTATAAAATAACTACTTTTTGTAAAACTGGTATTTTGTAATCACTTTAATAATAGTAAAAAATAGAAGATTTTTATTTATAGTGAATCATTTTTTTCTAATAGTCAAGAGAAGAAAAATTAAATGTTTTTTTTAATTATCTTATTTAAATTGTATAATTCTGAAGTAAAAATTAATTAAAAACATCAAGTTAAAATAATGAATTGGTCATATCACCTATTGTATGATAAACCATAAAGTAAAAAGAAAATGGGTTTAATTTTTATCTTGTCAATCGCTTTTCTGTTAATAATTTGGAAAAAAAAATACAAAGAAAAATGAATCAAAAAAAGAAGTTCCTAGTAATGTCTAATATCTAATATGCTAAGAGTATTCATTATAATGTATAATACTGAAATGATAAAAAAAATTGTTTTAAGATGGTAGCTAACTACTAATAATGCTTATAAATCATTCATTAGACTAGAGATTATCCAATAATGAATATTTTTGTAGAGGAACGGTGTGGTGTAATGAAAATTACACTATAGAAATATTATTTATTATTGGGTAATCTCTAGTCTAATGAATGCCTAAAAAAAATTGCTAATATAGTTTCACTAAGTGATTTGTATCAAAGTTATAAGGCTAGCACATTTGACACTTATCAATTCAACTGTAATTTGCTATCTATATATATATATATATATACTGAACAAAGAAAAATATATGTGTAAGTGATTGTGGCCTGGACGTGAAATGTACATCTTGTGGATCATAGATCTTTTCACATCTTTAGTCATATGTTTATGATTACATTCCTTCGCAAAGTATTAAAATGGATAAAACCCAATCCTAACTTGCTTGATAATGGTGTAGTGAATATTATGCTACAGAAATATTTATCCTTAGTAGTTAACTACCCTTGAGGAAAAAAAACATATAATTTATAGTATTGTTACATAATTCTTGTAGTCACTGATGAAAAATAAAGGCAGATACATTACATTTTGACATATAACTTCCAATTAATAAATATTTTCTGATTTAAAATATCACCAAATAAACAATGCATTTTTATATTGATAAATTGAGAACTGTAAAAGTTACATATAAATATTACTTTCAATAGGATGTATAATGCACTTTTGTATGTAATTAGTGCATTGTGCATGTCTTTATGAAAAGAAAATAATAATATGCTAATATTTCCTTGCATAAATATAATGTAATTAATCAAGAAGTGATTTTTATATATAATTAATTGTGGTTAGATGTGAATATTAATAATTAACTGCAACTAAAAAAAGATGGAAATGAAGTATAACATAGTCATCTCTTCATCATAACATTTTGATGTCAATTTCCACAATAATGATCAATGTGAGTAATCGAAATAAAAATAATTATGCATTAAATATCACATTAATATTGATTGTGATAAGATCAATGATTGATACATATTATTCATATTCTAATAATGTATAGATATGCATATAATTAGTAAACCTTTCATCAATGGTAAATGAATAACCAGGTGTATCATAATTAATCAAGTTCTCATGCAATATATACATTCAGGGAGTTCAATAAATCTAGCAACACAGAAAATAAAAAATATGTCAAAATAAACACTTTCATTTACAGAAATCTAACTAACTCAACTATTACTGACTCAATAAAAATGCAATATGTTAAAGTTTGCAGTCTTTTTATTATTATTATTTTTTTATGATTCAATTGAAGGATTTTTTTTAAAAAAAAAAAAAACTTACACTATTACAATACTAAACAGAACATTTAAAAATAATGAATTAATGTATTTAAAATATTTTTTATCATAACTATAAAAACAAATATAATGAACTGACAGAGCTAAGAACAGTTAAAAAAATATCTGAAGCCTATTAGTCCTTCATTAGATTAGAGGTTATCACTTAATGAATAATATTTTTGTAGTGTAATTTTAACTACCACTCTCACGCAAGATTGTGACTGGTCTCTATCCACATTTAACACCTTGTTGAGAGGTGTAATCATAAATATATGATCACAAAACATATAAAAAAGATTATGATCCCCCAAGATGCACATTTCATGCTGAATCAGTATTCACCACTTATTTATCCTTAAGTCAAAATTTGCTTTCTAGCAGATATCTTAATGAATTACTTCTTTCATACAATTAAGCATTTTCTACTATGCTATAATTATATAATTATTTAATTACATAAGTCAGTAACAATATATTTTAGGGATCTCTATTTCATGTTGATTATAGGCACCTTTTACTCTTTGGCTAGATTATTTTATGACAAAAGATTAATAATAATTTTTGAACATACTTTTAAGTATTTAGTAACTATTTATTAGAGGATAAAAGAAGCGACAACTACAATATATTATAATATTGGCACAGTGATTTTGTGGTCATAGCAAAAATTTGGAAGGGAAGAAAGAAATTATGCAAAGCTTTTGAGACATACATTTGAAGTAAAATAAATACTGGAAAAGCAGAATTTAAAATGTTAGTGTGTTGAAAAGAGTAAATGAAATAATTTTAGAAAATAAAGTTGATTGAATATATGCTTAAAGGGAATTACAAACATTATGTTGAAATGATTTACAGAAAATAAAAGAAAAAAAGGTAAGAAAATAGAAAACTTGACTGATTATCTCAAAAAAATATATATGGGAGGGGGGGGGGTAGCTGAAAAATAAAATTCATGAAAAGCAAATGAAAAAAAAAAAACAAGAGCAGTTTAAAACACTAAACATCACATGATAAGCTTGCTCATAATTGTTATTAAAACAGGCAAAACTCTCCATTGATTACTCTGGCTTGCACTGAGTGGCACTACTGTATGGAAAGTTTTGCCTGTTTTAACATGAGCAGTTTCCTAATCTGATGAGCAGAAATTGCCATCTTGATTTTAAATAAAATAAAGCATTTATTTTTATTTAGAGGAATTTAAAATAAAAGACAATAATACTCTAATGAAATTGATTAATTAAATTTCAGCATCTCATAAAATAATTATAAATAATAAAATTTAAAGATATTTTTCAAAAATTTTGACATAATGTATTCCTTTTTCCAAATATAATTGTATTTTTTTAAAAAAAATATTAGAATACAGTAACACAATATTAGTGATAATATTAAGAATTTCTTCCTAAAATTAAAATCAGCAAACAATTTCATTCTAGAATCATTCCAAGAATATATGGTAATTCACTCTCTGAATCATTGACTTCAACTACACCTTTAATAAAAGTCAACATTAGTAAAGATAGATATTTTCAAATTTTCTCTATTTGATAGAAAGCAATGAGATGGGACACGTTTTTTTATTATTTATTTTTTCTAAACAAAATAAAATGTTAGAATATGAGGCTCCTTATAAAATCGATGATGGAATTTTCACTTGTTGAATAAAATGAAGAAACACTATTTTCTATTAAGAATTATGAAACAATGATCTTTCATAATTATTAATTGGCATTTCATTTCACTTTATTAAATAAATTGATATTTGAATATTTATAGATAAAGAAAATTTGTATAGAGATGAGATATCATTATCATCAAAATATCATGCCACTGAAGTATCTATAGTGTGGTAGATTTTCAAGCCTAAGTTTCAGTCAATTATGTACAAAAACAACATCTTATGATCTATTCAGAACATAATTATATCAACAATTTGCCCAATGTTACGTGTTGGACTCAAACTAAAACTCCAAAAATCACTTGAGCCAGATGACAAAAAGTGAATAATATATATATATATATATATATATATATATATATATATATATATATATATATATATATATATATATATATATATATATATATATAAAGCAAATTCAATTTAGACAAGTAAATGGAACTGTTCAACTTTTGAATGCTCAAGCATCGCAAGAATTCTGAAACAAACACCAATATGATTTTATTTAATAAAAATAGGGATTTTCCCAAAGAGAGCAAAACTCCATTAAATGTTGAATAATATTTCTGCTTAATTTCCACTACACCACTTCCCCACAAAGTAGGGATTGGTTTTTATCTGCTTTTAATACCTTGTGGAGGGATATAATAATAAATGTGACCAAAGACATATGAAAAACATCTATGATCCCCAAGATGCACATTTAGTGCTGAACCAACACTCATCAGTTAACACAGACCAACATTATATACATAGCAAATTACTACAGTTTAAATGATGTGTCAAACATGCTGCCCTCACAACTTTAACCCAAACCACTTAATGAAAGTATATTAATAATTTTTATTAGTCATTCATTAGACTAGAGATTATCTAGTAAGTGATTTGTGTCAAAGTTGTGAGGGTAGCATGTCTGCAACTTATCAATTAAATTGCAATTTATGGTCTGGGCCAACTGGTGAGTACTGGTTTTCAGCACGAAATGTGTATCTTGGGGATCATAAATCTTTTTCACATGTCTTTGGCCATATGTTTATGATTATACCCCTTCACAAGCTGTTAAAAGCAGATACAAACCAATCTCTACCTAGGGTGAAAGTAGTGTAGTGAAAATTATATTACAGAAATATTATTCATTATTGGATAATCTCTAGTTTAATAAATGACTAAAGCCGGGTACTAATTGTATATATGTGTGGAGATGGTAATCTGAACCAACTGATGAGTATTGGTTTAGCACGAAATACGTATATTGGTGATTATTTATCTTTTCAACATGTGTGTGATCAGGTGATTCAGCAATATAAGATGGCACGGTCATGTGAAAGTTTGAGTTCGAATCCCGCGTATATTACACATATAAATGCAGGTGTAAGCCTGTACAATGTATTAAAATAAATTACGCAGAATATACACGTGCAAACACACAATCAATTTGATTTAAACACGCATTTTAACTATTCTTCACATTAATGCTTTTCGTATTTTTTTTTTTTTTGTTAAATTGTTGTTTTTTTTTTTAAATGTAGATTTTAAAAAATGTTTTTGATTTAATAACCTAATTAATTTAATGATTAAACGATTATAATTCTTCATGTCGCAGCTCTAATACCACATTACCCAAAAGAATTAATATCCATTATTGTTTGCAATATTTAAACCAGTAATTGATTCATCATCATCACAATCATTTATTTGACTTTTTTTCTAAGAATACTCAAAGCAAAAAAAAAAAATATTCCTAGCTAGTCGTCCAATATTAGTCTGTAAATTGGTTACTAGATATTTTTAGACTGAGGGTAAAACAAAAAAGGAAAGCCGTCAACTCTTATTATGTAGCAGTTAGCCAATGAAATAAAAAATACATTCTCCTTACCTGTTTTTTTTTTAAAGGGGGTGGGAGTGTTAAAAAACCTTTGTTTAGCAATGACTATTAAAACCTGCTTTATATTTAGTGAATCAAGCAAACATCATTTAAAAGTATTAATTTATCTGCCTTATAGAAGATTAAATTAACTTTATTATTTATTATGAAATAATTTAAACATCTTTTCATATAATATACAATTATTTAAAAATATAACTACAGAAACACATGATTTATTTCTTAGAAAAGCAACATTATTGATATATTTAAAAATTAAACATGATTGAATTATTTATATGGCAATACAAACTTATGACGAAATAGAAAGTTAATGAAAAAGAATAATAATAATCGAATGTTTTCTTATTCGAGAGTTTATAAGAAACTCATGTATCTAAAGTGATGGGACTTGCAATCACTGGAATCTTAAATGGCAGAGTTTGCCTATAATCTACTGCTGCACCAGACCATAGGGCATAAAAAAAAAAGTTATGGAAATTATTTTGAAAAAGGTTATAAGGAATTAAAAACAAAAATATGTTAATATATTTTTTTAGTATAGTTTTTTTATAATTTAATTTTAATATGCATTTTTAAATAGCATTATAAATGTCTAAAAAAATTCTTGGATATATATATTTATATGTGCATGCATTTACAAAAAAAAGCTTAAAAAATAAAAGCTACAATATTATTTATTAAAAATAGAAATAACGCAAAAAAATTTGCTTCATAAGATGATTGTGTATCTTTTAATACCACCATTATATGCTAATACTTTTTCAAAAGATATATGAAAGTATCCGTGTTTTATCACGTCAATAAGAAGTGAACAATCGGCTAAATATATTTTTTTAATATCATTATCTTGTTTTATGTATAATAATGAAAAGAAAAAAAAAGATTCATATTTAAAGATAAACAACATTGCACGCTTAAATAAGATTTTTAAATTATTAAAAATAACAACTTGCTTGCTATCTCGCAAATAAATATTTACTCAAAGTGCAAATACTTATTTATCAGACAGGTCTTTCGAAAAAAAAAAAAAACGCAAGGCTTTTATTGGCATTCCCAATAGTGAAAGCAAGACTTATATTGACTTTTTTTTTTTTTATCTCAGTTTTAAAAAAGTGATGATTGCTGGTTTAGCATGAAATACGGATATTGGTGATTATTTATCTTTTCAACATATATGTGTTTAGGTGCATCAGTATTATTAGATGGAGTGGAGAGTGGTGGGTCATGTGAAAGTCTGTGCTCATACCCTAATATTACATATATATAGACACAGGTATAAATAAGCCTGTGTTTCAGTTATTAAAAAGTAGCTAGAAGTAATTTTGGAAATATTTTCTCAATTGAAATATTATTTGGAAATTGTATATTTGAATTAGTGCAGTTATTATTCCAAATTAGATTTCTTTTTATCTTTTTTATGAAGTGCATATAGAAGCCTATGAAATGCGATTACATAGATATAACAGTTGCTAATTTAAAGCACAAACTGATTAACAATTACAAATACTGTTCTAAGTCTCATTATGAAATCTTTTCAAATATTAGATTAATTGATAATAAATTATCACTGTTAAATTATCAATTTAAATTTGAGCGCCTTTATTTATTATTTTATATATATTCATTATCAGCTATGGGTAGACTCCACCTCTCAAAAACATTAAAATACTACCTTAGTTAGAGTTCAAATTAATCAAATTAATAATTAGGCCATGTTTAATTATAGCATACCCTGGCACCCATTCCATCCAAAACACTACAATCTTGTGAAATGATAGTATCATATTAATAATCAATAATAAGCTGGTAGAATTATAATGACAATCTGTTAAAGCCTTTATTTCAAGATTTATTATTATATACTTGTTAGAGAAGACAAGCAAAACAAATCAATAGTTAGTTCATTTGTATAAAGTATTCAATAGGAAACATGGCACCATCTATATAAAAGACAACTAAAATTGGAACATTTTCCCATTTCTTTAAACGATGAAGTAAAAAATGAGACAGATGATTATTAAAAAAAGCAAGTAAAATAAATATTGTTCATTTATTAAAATTATATAATGAAAAATTTGACAGATCAACATTTTTGCGGAAAGAATATGAATAATACTGACAGATAGATTTGGATTTATTTGTTTGTTTGATTGTTATTATAAAATATAAAAAATATACTTATTTAAATATTTTTTATATTTTTTTTTTCTAAAAACATATTTTGTGTTTATAAAACTTAGGGCTAAATGTATTTATAGCAAGAGTTCCCAAACTTTTTTCGGTCGCAGACCGCTTTACTAAAAACTTTTAAAACCGTCAACCACCTAGTCACTTACTTTACTTACTCAAATTAATAAATTTGTATAGTACCACCTAGTCACTTACTTTACTTACTCAAAATAATAAATTTGTATAGTATTCGATATTAAATATTTCACTAGATATCAAACTTTTCATTTTAATCATTTGTAATTAATGATTGAAAAAGATAAAAGGACTACAGAATATGGCATTATCTTTTCTTTCTTTTTTCATGGGTTAAAGCATCGAACGGGAAACGAACTCCCGATCCCGGGACAACTGCTTGCTTGTAAGGCAGCTGTGCTGACCAATCGGCCACCAATGCTTGACAATATGGAATTATCTTGTGCAACATTCAATATTGAAATCTGCACTAACGAAAAGTAGAGCAAAAAAATACGAGCTTAGTTTTTTTTTAATTTTTGACATTTATGAAATACATATGTAAATTTCAAAATAAATACAAATATTGTAATCACTTTATTAAACATAAAACTGAAAAAAATCAACATATTCAGACAGAATTCAATATCAACAAAATAACAACAACTTTTAATCAGAATTATAAAAATAAAAATACCAAATAAATTAGCTTGAAAAACTGAATTTAAGGAGATGGGTACATCTGGTAATCTGTCAACAATTTATCTATGTCCGGTTTTAAATTAGTGAGTTGCATTCTCAAATTTCCACGTTCAGTGATGTGCAATTAATGTCTGTTCTTAAGCAGATTTAAAACTACACTGAAACCTCTGCTCTATCAGATATGACAATGGAAATGCTGCAAATATTTTTGTACAACAGTCCATAGAACTGAGTACAGAAGTGGAATATCTTGTTGCAGCTAAAACTTTTGAAAACCCTGTTTGAATTGTAGCTCAAGATCTTCATTCATGCTGATGGTTATCAGCTCATCTTGCAAAATTATATTTGGTTATGCACTAGAAGTGTATGGGTTTATTATCCGATCTAGTATTTCCAATGATAGAATATCTTCAAACCTAGTTTTGAAATCTAAGTAAAGAGACTCCAAGTGGTTGATGTACAGCAAGATATTTTCTTCTTGGAAAAAAAAAAAGCTGATATGACCGATTTTGCTTTGATGAGACTCAAATTGTCTCCTTGCAGTTATAAATTAACATCATTAAATTTGCCAAATTAGTCATTTAAATAAACAATATCTGTTTTACTCATAAGTACATTTTCTTTCAAACTGGAATAGTCTTCCAAAAATTCTAAAACAGATTGAAAAAAGTGCAAAAAATCAGACCAAACATAAACCTTTTGAAAGCCAATGGACTTAGATATGGAAAACAAATCAATAGAAATCTTTGTTGCTTCCCTCACATAAACGAGTGAACAGACTGGTGTTCAAAGAGATATTTTGAATTTTGTTCATAGCTGTTAAAACAAACTAAAGTGATTGTTACAATTTATTGCTAAAGTTCTTGGCTATTAAATATTGCCCATGGATTATGCAATAAACTGCAACCACTTCAGGTATGTGTTATGTCAGATAACTTATGAAAGTGTGATAACGACCAACCATAGCTGGTACTCCATTTGTTGCAAAAGACATTATATTTGTCAATGGAATCACTTTGTCCCTGAAAAATAGCTCCATTAAGTTAAAAATTAATTCACTTCTGGTGTCACTTTCTAAAGTTCTAGCAAAAAGCTCTTCATGCACTGTGAACATGTGCCTGCAACAAAGCATGATTCATTATCAGATAATGTTGACTCATCCAATTGAAGGGGGAAAAAATCTTTTTTGCAAATGATTATACAAACAGTTTTCCACATCATGACTCATTTCGTCAATACATCTTTGAAAAGTGTTATTTCTCAAAGGAATAATGTTTGTAACATCTTGTGTGGGTTTGTGGAATATAGTGTTCAATACCTCCATGATGGATGGTAGAATCAGTTTCTCCCCTATGGTGTGCAGCTTATCAAACTTTGCAATGAGTAGGAATATGTTGTATGATGCACTTAATCCATCATCATTTTTGTTTGATGATGAAACAAGCATATTACTTATCATAGTTCTCTTCAGAATTTTATCTTTAAGTGATTTAAAGTATGACAAATCTTTTTCTTTTTTGTCAGGGTGAATTCTGTTCAATCATCTGCTAGTTTTGATGGTTTCATAGCATCGTTGCTAAAGATATTTTTGCACATGAGGTGCATTCGTAAATGTTTGTTTGATAATGATGGGACAAACCCTAGCTTCAAATACTCCAAGCTGTACTGAATGCATTTATTTTTTAGTTCAGTCATATATTATCGTACGAAATGAAAACTTTTATGAACAAACAATTTTGACAGCCCCTGTGATAAAAAAAAAAGTATGTACTTACTTAAAAATAGAAGTTTTGGTTCAAAATCAAATAAATAAACTGTGTCCTCTGATTTTCTCTTTCATACTACTACTCCTCAATAAATACTTATATTTAAAGTTTAGAACACAAAACAGTACATCATATCAAACAAAATAATTTATACTGTTTTATGAAAGCATGACCATACAAGATTCTAATGACTATTGTGGACATGTAACGGTTTATCATGTCCACACTTGCTTTGATATGTTCGATAAGATAATGTACAGACATGTTTGTACTACATGTATTTTCATGCATGTGACTCTTTAAATGACACACTTTATCTTTTTGTTTGCAAGTTAAATGTGTTTTTTATCAAAAAAGTGTTTTTTTGAATTATTTTACTTCTTAATTAGGTATCTAGTGGAATTGTAGATATTTTGAAGTGACAAATAGCAGTAGTAAAAGGATCATCCATTTTTGCTGTCATTGACCTCCCAATTTTTTTTATTAAAACTATTGACCCCTAGCAAGTTCAAATCGACTCCAGGGGGTTGATATTTTCCACTTTGGGAACTCTTGATTTATAGCGACTTCTACTCCAAATGCAATATCATTAAAATAATAGATATAAAGTTTCTATGAATCATAAAGGTCAATAAAATGACCTCTAATTAATTGCAATGATACTCTTTAATGCCCTCACACCCTATAGCATCCTTTTCAGAAGTTTAGATTTTAAACTGAACTTGTGCGGAATCGGGATGTCTTACACTTACAGGGCTCAGACCATTTAATCCGCCATTTTGTTACATTTAAAATGATCTAGAATTTTTTTTTCTATGATAAAAATCACATTTTTTATCATTTTTATTTTGAAATGCAATTTTTAATTTTTTTGTTTCTCTCTTTTTTTTTTTAGATTTAGCATTCATAAAATGTTTTTACCACTGAAATGGACTCTATAGCCGCTTGCTGAGATTATTTAATTGCCGATGTATGTATTTATGAGCCTTCTCTTTGTTCAAAATGTTTTTGTTTTTTTTCTATGATGAAATTTACATTTTTTATGATTTTTTTTTTTTTAAATGCAATTTTTAATTTATTTTTTCTCTCTTTTTTTAGATTTAGCATTCATATAAAGTAGAGATTTCTTTTGGCTTGCTCTGATTGCGATGTATGTATTTCTAAATCTTCTCTTTGTACAAGCTAATTTTAGTGATAATTCAGATCTAGAAACTGTATTGTCCAAAAAAAAAAAAAGTTGGTGAAGTCATTTTATTTGCAGGACAAAAATGAGAATTGCATTTAGGGCATCTTCATGACTGGAATTTGAACTTGAAATCATAATGTTTACGAGTCACGCCAGCCACGAATTAATTTTTCCATCAGTGAGTAGTGTTTTTATTACTTATATTTTTATATAATGAAATATGTGTGGAAAAGCAATAAATGTGCTGAAGAATTTTAGGCAATTCACATTTCAATCAATGACAATAAAAACATGCTCACCCATAATCAGAGAATTGTATACTTACATGGGTAGTGCAATAGGCAAGATATATCATAATTTTATTTATATGATCATTCAGTACAATTTTGTAATAATCTCTTGAACACAGACTTTCAAGCAACCTCAGCTATCCACTACCATATATCATCCCCTATATATATAATCAGTGCTCATAATAATTGTGTTTATTTTGATGTTTATTGATGTAGTTACAATTTTTATTCATTTTATCTTAGTGAAATTTTTGACTTTTTTTTTTTTGACTACACTTTTTACTTGAAAAGAACATATTTTAGGTCACACATCTTTTTTCAATAATACACCTGGGTCTCTTTTTATGCGGACTTATTTAACACGATTTTGAAGTTACGCGATTCATGTTTCAGCGGAAGTCGGCCTCCGAAAATGCGCTATTACTTTAAATAATAAATTTCGCGCACTTATGTTATATTGAAAGTAATAGCACATTATTGGAATTCGACTTTCATCTTAGTAATTTCAATATTTTCAGTGCTTTATAATAGTAAAATTTTATGCAATAATGAAATTGAAATCATGATTGCCACATTTTATGTATACACACATTAAATTTTACAAGATTATAATGTAAATTTGTTCAAACATTGTGCGTGTTAATTTTGCATTTTAAATCACATTCTGTTTTTGCTTTTTAAAAAAGAACGTAATCAATTATTATTTTCTTATTAATGACAATCATTAACGTGCTCTTAAATTCCAATGAGAGCTAAATGGTTGTATGTCTGGATATCGCGAGCTTTATAAACAATTAATAAAATCATTGTTTCAAAGATTAATTACTCATTACGTTGTCACCAGAAAATCATTAACACAACATGAGAGTGAAGTTGGTGCTAGTTGTATTTCCTCTTGAGAAGAATCTTACAGTTTGCAAACGAACCTGTTTATCGATAATAATTAAAATGTGTATAAAAAATGTAAATTACTGTACTGCAAATTATGCATAAAAATATATTATTTTGAATAAAATTAAATATTATAGTTAAAAAAATTGTCTTGTATCAATTTTTTTCAAATTTGAAATTTTTTATTAGTCATATTTTATTTCCTTATTTTTTTTTTTTTTGCGCGAATTTTAAAGTAATTTTACGTTGGTGCTTTGCTTTTACGCGAATTTTGAAAAATAACAGACTGCATCCCCCCTTTTTCAATGTAAGTTACGTCTATTTTTGCACGATTTCGTTTGCGCATGTTTTCTGAGGAACCTATCTATCGCGTAAAACGAGACCCAGGTGTATAATAATTAATATATAATAATATAATACATTATAATTTATTAAAGTTCTTTTGCATAATATATAAGTATTTTTTGTTTTTTTATATATAATAATATATTACAATTTACTAATGTTTTCTTTGCATAATATCTCGTAAACCAGGGGTGTCCAACAAGTTGATCGTGATCCACCGGTCGATCACAAAGCCATTTTTGGTCGATTGCGAAGCCGATCTGGCAAGAACTATCAGGTAACGAGTGAAACAAATTAATTCAAGATTTTCAAGTTTTTTTGTTATTTTTGTTTTTGTTCTAAATTTTTTTGCAATTCTAGATAGGTGAAGTCCACTAAGCCGTATCATTATAGAAAATAATACTTTTAATCTTGATTTAATGTAGCTAATTTGAACTAATAAATATTGTTAATAATTACTCATGTTGCTTTAATTCCCCAGAACATGATTTTTTTGGCCCATTAAATAATTGTTATTTTTTACTAGGTAGATATATGAAAATAGTATATATTTCACATCTCCCTCTACTTAGACTACACCTATGACAACATGTCATTCGCCCATGACAACAAGTTGATTGCAACACATTTTAAAAATAAAAAGTAGATTTATGAACACAAAAGTTGGCCACCCCTGTCATAAACTATTTCTACTGTTATTTTTTCTCCCACTAAAAAAAAAAAAAACATATTTCTAACAGATATCCTGCATGGAAGAACAAACAAACATTTCTAGAAGATACTCTGATATGGAAGAACAAGATCTGGGTCAGCAGAGTAAAAATGGAAATCACCAATCATATTGTTTTTGTAATTTTTACACTGAAAAATTACCTCAGGTAAGTCATATTATATATCTTTTTTTTTCAGCATTTTATGACAAATGTGATGAAGCCATCTATGAAATTGTCATTTTAACATATAACTTTCAAAATTTAGAATTTGTGAAAGAATGTAAAAATAAACATGTTTAAAACTGTCAAAAACCTTTTTTTTTTTTTACTTTTTTTAAAAATAATGACTATTTTATCAGCTTTATTATATTCATTCATTTTGCTCTTTCTAATAATATATATATATACTTACTATATTCAAACAGAAGATATGTTATAAATTATATTTGTTGTAATTTTTTTGTAAATTCAAGATGGTGGCTTAGGTATGTAAGAGTTAAATTCAGGCTTCAGAAAGGAGTTTGTTTTTAACTGAAATATCTTTTAATACTCTTTGAGACCTTAAAAAACTGAGCAGGCAAGTTCCTAATGTTCACTTTATACATTCTTGTCATTGCAGCCATTTACTACTATATGATTACTCATATAGTATACAAAAATAAATGGACTGCTCACCAATAAGCATCAGTCAGCATGGTAAGATTATTGGCTTTTTATCTCTAAGTTTAAGATTAAAAACCACTATGGCATTTCATCAAGAAACACCATGGTATTTCTTCTCAGTTGCCTGACAGCACTTAACTGAAATATCACTTGAGTTGTCTTGAATGTAGAATGAATGTGTGAATGATTTTTTTTAAAATGGATATTCATAATCATGACAGACAAAATAAAATCATGGTCCTTACTTTCAAATGGTGGGATGCTAAAGTAGAGAACCCAGTCTGCCATTTAATGACAATCTTTTATTTAGGTAATTATAACTGTGGACATTCTCAAGTGAAGAAAAAATGGGGGGGGCATCTAATAATAATGGGGCATTGTTGGACTTTGTGAAGCTAAAAGAAAAAGTGAAGGGACAATTGATTTAAAAAATGGCATGTGGAGATTGATGGTGTATCAAACATAATGGGAAGATTAGTTATTCAAGTTAATGGTAGATACCAAATGCAAATAATTCAGGTTTTATGCCCTAACAAATTCTCATTATGATGAAAAACCAGACTTTTATATGAGATATACAAAAGCAGACATTTTAAAGCTAGACTTAATAAACAATTGAAAGGTGAAAGTGCTCCAAATAAATTTGGTTATAGTGATAGAAGTGAGAAAGGGCATAGACATATGGAGGCTGAAGAAAAAGAAAAACTATGTTATAAATATCTTTTTGTAAAAAAAACTGCTAAACAGAAATGGACATGGAAGCATCCAAATGAAGATACAGCAGAATTAAATTATATTTTAACTTACAGAAAATAAATACACCTGGGTCTCTTTTTACGCGAACTTATTTAACACGATTTTGAAGTTACTCGATTCATGTTTCACCAGAAGTTGATTTCCGATAATGCGCTATTACTTTAAATAATAAATTCCGCGCACTTATGTTATATTGAAAGTAATAGCACATTATTGGAATTCGACTTTCATTTTAGTAATTTCAATATTTTCAGTGCTTTATAATAGTAAGATTTTATGCAATAATGAAATTAAAATCATGATTTCCACATTTTATGTATACACATATTAAATTTTACAAGATTATAATGTAAATTTGTTCAAACATTGTGCGTGTTAATTTTGCATTTTAAATCACATTCTGTTTTTGCTTTTTAAAAAAGAATGTAATCAATTATTATTTTCTTATTAATGACACTAATCATTAACATGCTCTTAAATTTCAACGAGAGCTAAATGGTTGTATGTCTGGATATCGCGAGCTTCATAAACAATTAATAAAATCATCATCTCAAAGATTAATTACGTTGTCACCAGAAAATCATAATAATTAAAACGTGTATAAAAAAATGTAAATTACTGTACAGTAAATTATGCATAAAATATATTATTTTGAATAAAATTAAATATTATAGTTAAAAAAAGTTTGTCTTGTATCAATTTTTTTCAAATTTGAAATTTTTTATCAGTCATATTTTATTTCCTTATTTTTTTTTTTTTTTTGCGCGAATTTTAAAGCAATTTTACGCGAATTTTGAAAAATCACAGACCGCATCCCCCCTTTTTCAATGTAAGTTACGTCTATTTTTGGGCGATTTCGTTTGCGCATGTTTTCTGAGGAACCTATCTATCGCGTAAAACGAGACCCAGGTATATTTCAAAATTGTAATGTTCTTAAAATATTTGACACAAGAAGTGATCATTGATTAGTGAGATGTAAGATATATCTTAATGCAAATCAAGAGAAATAAAAATAATTAAAGAAAACAATATTCACACCTGATATTCATAATCTTCAGAAACATTTCAATGAATTAAGAATATGCAAATTTCAAATATTGAACAAATTTAGGACAAGATTCCAATTTAACAAAATAAATAAGCAGATAACTGATATACTTTAAAAATTACAACAAAATTAAGTAATGCATCGTCCGATCATCCACACCGTCGATGGCACTGTTGCTATTGAAAAACAAATAAATATAACGTTACCAAGCTTTTTAAAAATATATTTCTTTAGGGTTTTTTTTTATTTTTTAATGTGTTTTGTATATATATATTTATGGATTTTTTCTTTTAATAATGGTGCTTTTAAAACCTTTGGTCTTATTTTATTTTTTTTAAACATACCGTCTTTTTTTTTTAAAAAAAAAAACATTCTGCCTTTTTTCTTTTTAAAACATTCAATTTTTTTTTAATATTTTTTCAAAAACATTTATTTTTGTTTTATTTCCTGGGGGTTCAAAAATATTAACTTTTATTCATAAACAAATACATAGGATATTTGGTACTTTTTTTGGATTTACACATTTCGACGGCATTGACGTGATTTACATTCCATCTCTAAAATTTTACATCATCGTAATTTCATAACACCACCACAAACACAGTTCTTTTATGTGGGAAAAATATTATTCTTCTGAAGGAAAGCCACCACATCTGCTTCTGTAGCAGGTAAATCAAAGAACTTGAACCCCGCCAAATGTTGTTCTGCCATTTCACTTTGTTTATCTTGCAAAGTTCTCGCAAATTGCATGACTTTTGTGTGAACTTTCCCGAATCGCAACTTACATTCCTCATTTATTAAATTGTGCCACCTAACAAGGAAATTAGGGACATTTTTGAAATACTTATAATTTGTAGTTACTCATTAAAATTCACTCCATTTAAAAGAAAAAAATATTAACTGCATACTGTTACACTTTTTCTGATTACCAATACACACACTCTCATATGATACGCTGTTAACTATTCATTACTAACATCTATATAAAATGTGACAACACATCGCTGATAATGTTCACATGCTAGCAATGTTTGGGAAAGTGTTAACTTCATCAACATATAAGTGTTTGAACAGTTTACACAGGCCGTAAGAACGGTCTTGTAAACAGCGTATTTCTGAGCTTTTGCATAGAAACAGCATCATCGAGCGGTGTGGATGATTGAACCCATAATTATCCTAGAACAAAAAAGCAACAACTGATCAGTAAAATTTCCACTGGCACAATAAAATTTATGAAAAAAAAAAAAGAAATATGAAAATATATAAAAATGATGCATTAAGAATGATTGAATATCAAGAATTTTGTAAAATGGTACCAAAAAAAAGTTAATAAAAAAATATAATTGTGAATTAGCAAGGAAAGCTATAAAAGAAAATAAAAGTCTCAAAAGTATAAAATAACATCTTGGTATTGGTAGGAAATTTGTTTCTGCAAAAAAGAAAAGAAAAAAAAGGAACTATTACTAAAAAGAGAGATGACATTGACATTATAAAATGGGTAAAAGAATTTAAAAAATATCTCCTGCAAGTACTATACCTTCTAAATTGTCAAGAATTTTAAATGAAGAAATGAGTCATGCAATTAAATCTATGAAGAAATGAAAAAGCTCAAAGTTATGATGGAATTGTATATTTTAAAAGAAAGAGGTGAAGGAATTTAAAAAAAATGATATCAAATGACTGGAAAAATGCAGAATATTTTAAAAAGATGATAAAGAAGATATTAGAAATTGCTGACCTATCAGTCTTTTATCAGTGCTATACAAATTTTTTATCAAGATAATTACAACTTGTATACAGCAAACTTTGGATTTTAACCATCCAAAAAAAAAAAAACAAGCTAGATTTAAAAGTGATTTTAATACAGTGAATCATATCCAAGTATTGCCCAAAGTTATAGAAAGGATCAATGAATATGACTTGTCATTATGCTTTGGAATTATAGACTATGAAAAGACATTTGATTGTATAAACATTTCTTCAGTGATTAAAGTATTGGATCATCAAAGTATAGACCCACAATATGTCATATTCTGAAAACTATTTATAAAAATGCAGCAGCAAGTATTAAATTATATAATGATACTAGGAAGATTAACAATGAGAAAGGGTTACAACAGGGTGACTTCATATCTCCAAAATGTTTTACAACAGTTTTGCAAGAAATATTTTATGGATTAAACTGGGAAGCTAATGGAGTAAAAGTTAATGGAGATTATTTAAGTCATTTAGACTTTGCAGATGATATAATTGTTTTTGCAAATAATATTCCAGAGCTTCAAAAAATATTGCAAGAGTTATAAGATGAAAGTAAAAAAATTGAACTTAAGTTAAATGTGAAAAAGACTAAAGCAATGTTCAGTGGATTTCTCAAAAAAGAAAATAAAGATTGATAATTATCAAGAAGGTAATAATTACAAATATCTTAAGTCAGATTATTACTATAGATAGAAGCACAATGGATGAAATTAATCATAAATTAAATTTGGTTGGAAACTTTTGGTAGAAATGGTTTATATGGAAATATGCTTGTATTTGAAAAAAAAAAATAAAGGTTTTAATAAATATGTTTTACCAGTTCATACTTATGAATCTGAGACTTAGCAATGCAGAAACTTCAGACTATTCAGTGATGTATGAAGAGATGCATATTAGGAATAATAAGAGACTGAAAGTGAAATACATGGGTGAGAGGACATACAAGTATTAATGACATCATTAAAAGAATTAAGAGACTAAAGTGGAGTTGGGAGGATATATTGCTAAAAGAGATGACAATAAATGGGCAGTTGAAATCTTAAACTGGATTCCAAGATATTTTAAAAGGCCTAGAAAAATACCACACATGAAATGGATGGGTGGAATAAGGAAATATGCTGAAAAAAGAGACTAGAGATTGGAGAAATTGGATTTCATTTGGAGAGATCTTCATCTTGCAGTGGTTCAATAAAGGTTGAAAATAATGATGATGACATTACAGTCAAAAATTTCTAAATGGACTCTCAGCTGAATAAGCTAAAAAAAAAAAAAACTCGGTTTGATCAATCAAATAAAAATATTGTGCTCAACAGGGTACTTGATTTCTCAGAAATATTTGTAAGAAACTAAATGTGCAATTATTTTCTTTGTAAAATCGTTATTTTTGTTATAGACAGTGTAAGCTCATAGTATATCACCCACAATATTATTGACTGATAAATATATTATTAATATTATAAATTTCTTATTTATTTTTCATTTCTTAGAAAATTCAAGAAAAAAAACCTTGGCGATTAGTCATTCATTTATTATTTAAAATATTATTTATTTCTATATAAAGGATTTTGCATATATATATAAAGATTGAATTCAGATGTATGTGCAATTAAAAATGTGGTGGGACAAACAGACAATACCATTATTTTTTTCTCTCATATGTCATAGCAGCGGCCATTATTATAGTTATTGCAGAGCAATTAATAAATGAAAATTTCATGGTGATTGCAACCTAAGTAAGTAAAAACAGAAAATAAAAAACGAATGGAAAAAGAAATATCACAGAAAGAAGTTAGAAAAGTTTGTAACGAACAATTTATCCAATGAGTAGCAAGAAATACTTTTAGTCAAACACCACTTATTGATTATTTACGGTTACTTAATCCTCATATATGAATCCAGCATTACTTGCCATTATGATCCCCCCCCCCCCATTATATATGAATCCAGCACACAGCATATATAGCATTACCCCATTTTATATACGGTATATATATATATCAGAGAAAGAAATAATAAAAAATCAAATGCCTTTTTTTTGAAAGCAAGAAATGTTTTAATTATACATATAATGCATACTGGCTTTTATTATTTGCAACTATCCCATCTCTTCTCTTTTACTTTCTGATAGCTTTTATAATCTATAACTGAATTATTACAAGTTTAACATAAAAGACATAAGCTGCTTTTCAAATTTTTTGCTTATTGAATAGCTAGATAAAAAGTCAGAGTCTAATTTCTTGGCTTCAGCGTTGAACTAATATCATTTTATAACAACTATCTGATTAATAGATTTACATATATGCACCACGTAACTTAAATAATGTGCTACTGATTAATAAGTTAAATGATCTTTGAACCTTAATAGCAAAAAGAATACAGATGTTTGGGACATATTTGTTCATTTTGATAAAAGAAAAAATGGAGTAAAAAAATATCCCAACAATAATAGATGATAATAAATCAAATCATTTATTTCTCTTTACTACATTTCTAAAAAAAAAAGATATTGTAATAAATAAAATAGAGACAAAATATATGCTTTAATATTTTAACTCGGTAAATAATGTTTTCTGCATTTAAATTTACTTTATGCTTAGGTAATAACTGAAACACACAGGCTTATTATATACCTGTGTTTATATATGTAGGGTGTATGAGCACAGACTTTCTCCTTAGGGTGGCTTTTGAGCATTTCATCATCAGATTTTCAATTGGATGGACGGTTGAAGAGTTGGAGTGTGGAGTAGATTGAAGCCTGTCCATTAAAGTATGAGGATTGACTATCTTAATATATATATGAGCACTTATAGCATTTATGTGTAGAGATGTAATCTGGACCAACTGATGATTGCTGGTTTACCATGCAATACGTATATTGATGATTATTTATCTTTTCAACATAATATGTGTTCGGGTGCATCAGTGTTATGAGATAGTATGGAGAGTGGTGGGGTGTGTGAAAGTCTGTGCTCATACACCCTTTAGGCTTAGGTAGTAAATGATACATACATGGGAAGATTGAACCATAATCACAGCTAAAATGTAAAATATTTATAGTGCATTATATCAATCATAAAACAATTGAATGTAATTGGTTTTTTTTAATTTGCATATTAAACATTCTGACATCTATATACTGAGCAAAATTTTGTGTTCTAGTTTATTAAAAAAAAAAAATAATGGATATAAAAATAATTCTCTAGCATTAGTCTATATAAATAAAGTGCATAAAATTATAAAGCTTATTAAGAATGTCATTACTGACATAGAACAATAATCTAAAACTGACATGTCAAACTGGCAGCCCACGGGCCACATGCAGCCCTTGATGGGATTTTTCATGGCCCGCAACTAAGATGCTATGCAATAAAATGAAAACGGAATATGTTGCAAACAAAAAAATTAATTTTAAAAAACAAGCTGTAATATTTAATTACATGAACTAAAATATATACAGTAATTGTTGTTTACATACATAGCTAATTTATAATTCTCGGTTACACACATAGCTAAATATTTTTGATGACACATCTTTATGATGAAGCAATTGGGATATGTGAATACCAAAGCTGGCAACATTAATAATGTGCTGCTATGCTTCTGAGAACATAAATACATTAGTCAGCTATTTGCGCTACCAACATAGCAATCCTATTTGCAGATGTTGGGTTTTTCTTAGAATTGTAACAAAAGGCAGTTGCGCTAGTTTATCCTGATTGGTGTGTTAAAAATTTGTGGGTTGTTTCCTTTTATAACTCATTCAAAAAATATAAGTAAACTGCCATATCCGAGAGTTTCTACCTTTCTGAAACTAGTCAGACACTATAAGAAATGCGAGCATGCATTTGACATTTTGTTATATAATATTTTAATTATAATCAAACATGAGAAACAATAATGTTTTATAAATAAGTTAGTAATGATTACAATTCATTTTGCAAAACACTAAAAGTTCTACAATTTTACCAGTCTATATTCGGCCTTGGGGAACTTTAGTGGCATCAACCATTTTTAATCTATGGCCTTATGCACAGATTTCTTCTTTGTCATATATTTATCTTAATTGTTCCGTGCCTGGAAGTCAGGACTGAGAGAGAGAAAACATAATCCGTATCTTTTATAGCTACCTGCATTTATCGAGCATAATTCCAGGAGAGAGAATCGACAGCAGCACTTCTCTTTACATTTAAATATTAGAGTAGCGTTAAATCCTTATGAAGCGTATTTAGCATAAACATAGTTGCAATTTTTTTTTAATTTTGAAATTTAAATCTAAAGCCCTATTTTTATTATAGAAAATGCCACTTCCAACGCTTAAGTAAAAAACCAAAGATTGATGACGAGCGAAGAAAATTTCAAAAAAGGTGGGAACTGAATTATTTTTGTGTGGAAGTGAACAATAAGATTATGTGCCTAATTTGCAAAGAAACGATTAGTGTTGCTAAAGAATACAATATTAAGCGACATTATAGCACTAATCACGAAAAACAATTTTCGTGCTTTGAAGCTAAAATAAGAGAAGAAAAATTAAAAACAATGAAGAATTCATTAAGTAGCCAGCAAGGAGTGCTTACAAAATTTATAAAAAGTAATGAATCAGTAACAAGAGCTAGTTATGAAATAAGCTATTTATTAGCAAAACATTTAAATCATTCACCGATGGTTCTTTAATCAAGGAATGTATGATAAAAGCTGCTGAATTTGTCTGTCCAGAAAAAGTACAGGCATTTCGAGACATCTCATTATCAAGAAATACGGTGGCAGATAGAATTACTGAAATGGCAGATAACATCACTTCACAACTACAGGAAATATATATCAAAATCCAGTTTTTTTCAATTGTGATTGATGAAAGCACGGATATAAGAGATGTTGCACAAGTTGCTGTTTTTTTTCGTGGTTGCGATAATACCATGAGGATCACCGAAAAATTGTTGGAATTCATCCCTCTTCATGGAACAACTGGTGAAAATATTTTTGATGCCATATGGAGCATTTTAGAAAAACTTAACTTGCCTCTTGACAAGCTTGTTTCTGTTACAACTGATGGCGCTAAATCGATGACAGGTGAAACTAAAGGTTTTGTGTCATGACTGGCAAAAAAATTACAAGATGAATATCCAGATAAACCGAAAATCAAAGCTTTTCATTGCCTCATTCACCAACAAGTTCTCTGTTTAAAATTATTAAAAATGGGCCAAGTACTTAAAACAGTTACAAAGATAGTCAACTTTATTCGATCAAGAGCACTTAACCTTCGCCAATTTACTTCGTTCCTTAAAGATTTAGAATCCAAATTCGAAGATCTTCCTTATTACACAGAAGTTCATTGGTTGTCCTGCCACAATGTCTTAAAGAGCTTCTATCTGCTTTTGGAGGAAATAATATGTTTTGAAATGAAAGATGAAAACAATGAAAATATATCAATTATGAAAGATCCATTGTGGGTACAAGACCTAGCATTTTTAATAGATATTACAGGCCATCTGAATAATCTTAATATTACATTGCAAGGCAAAGATCAATTGATAACGAATATGTACGATGCAGTTGCAAGCTTTGTAAAAAAACTGAATTTGTTTAAAAATCATTTGCAAAAGAACGTTTTGATGTATTTTCCTACGTGTCAGCAGTTAAAAGCACAAAATCAAAGTTGCTCATTTTCACAACACTCTGCAAAAATTGAAAAAATAAAAGACGAATTCGATAAACGTTTTGATGATTTCAAGGAGTTAGAATATTTTTTTTCTCTTTTCACAGGACCATTTGCCTTTGAAGTTGAAAAAGCTCCGACTTTGATACAACTGGAATTAATTGATGTCCAGAATGATTCGATTTTAAAAACAAATATCAAGAAGTAGGAACTCCCAAAATATATTTCTATTTAGGTGAAAGATACCCAGAAATTAAAAAATTTGCTGCACAAATTTTAAGCTTTTTTGGAAGTACATACTTATGTGAGCAATTATTTTCATGCATGAAATTAAATAAAACAGTTTACAGATCAAGATTAACTGATAAACATCTATCAGCCATAATGAAAATTGCTTGTTCTCAGTCTTTGAATCCAGATATTGAAAAACTAGTAGGAGGAAAACGCTGGCAAGTTTCCGGTAAAAACATATTGTAGTTTTATAAATAAGTAAATAGATAAAATAAATGTTTAAATAAAAGCAATACTATATCAATTGTATATTATTGAACTGAATTCACTAAACTACATAATATGCTTTAATTACCCCACCTATATTCCTGCATTCTCACTTCAAAATACAATTTTAAAAAAATTTGTGTGATGTAGCCCACGCAAGAATCTTACCAGTAGCATAAAATGGCCCATTGTTTGAATGAGTTTGACACTCCTGATCTAAAAGATAATTTAATCCTCTTATAGATTAGAATATGCAAACATTAAATAGCTCAGAAATGTCATATCATTAATTGGTAGCCATTTATAAACAATAACGACCATTGTAAGCACAAAAATGATTTTAAGAAAAGCGCTACATGTGATATATGCCTTGATAACCCAAACCAATCTATAAGACACAAATATGTCAAATATATAATGTTTGTCGTGAATGTAATATAATTAGCATGCTAATAGCTCTAAACAAACTTTTTGATAAATGCAGCAAGAGAAAGCATTTAAAATCTCTATCTAGAATCACCCGTACCCAAACTGGTTTCGAGCTAATGGCTCTCATCACTGAGATGCTAGGACATTCAGACACTATATCTAAAATACAAATTCAAATCCAGCATTTATTGAATACTTAACTATTAAGTAAAAAATCTGAAATTTTAGACATTTATGTCTTCAAATCCAGTTATCCAACTTAAATAGCCACATGGGACTGAACAAAATTCAGATACAGCATATATTAACAGCTTTAGCAATATAACATTGCCAAAGCCTTAAAAGTCAAGCTATAAATGTCTGAAAATTCCAGATATTCTACTTAATAATTAAGTATTCAGTAAATGCTGGGCTGGAGTTTATATTTTAGATCTAGTGTCTGAATGTCCTTGCACATCATTGACAAGAGCCATTAGCTCGAAACCAGTTTGGGGGTAGGGATAATTCTAGAGATTTTAAATGTTTTCTCTTGCAGCATTTATCAAAAAAAATTGTTTAGAGCTATTACTATGTCCATTATATTACAATTGTAAATACAAGCTAATTAAGTCACATGATGTATGACTTGGTTCCTTATTAAAAAAGAGCTACACAATTTGTTATCCAAAAAAAGTAAAAAGCCTTTCAAAAGCATAATTGAAGACAAAGTCTCTCTAACAACCTTTTTAAAAAAATAGTGAAAGATGTTGTATTATCTTAATAGGCTTATAAAAATAAAGTGAAAAGTTTTAGTCATTTCCATTCTTTCTTTGCCCTCTAAGTAATAATAAGATGAATAAAATAATTTAGTTAGGTGAGATTCCTGAAGAAAAAAAAGTATTTTCTCAGGCAAAAATTCAAATCTTTGTCATAAATATTTCAGATGAATGCCTTAACTACTACACCATGAGTCTAGTAAACAGTAAAACAAAAAGTAGATATGATAAAAAAAAATTCAAACATTAGTAATAATAATTTATTACATATTGACATACAACCAGTAAAAAAAAAGTCACTATTAATTAATATAACATGGCAAGAGTAGCTAATCACCACTGATAATGATCAAGTGTTGTCTGGTAATAGTGATGAGTTGGATAGTTATTCTGTCTATCTTTGATCAAAAAAATTAATATACATACATACATACTGATTTGAGTCTAATGATCAATGAAATAATATTTAGAAAACAATCATTCTCATACACAAATATTATTCAAGTAAAACAAAGTCAAGTAGCAGTTTTATATTCTTCAAATAAAACAAAGTCAAAAAATAGTTATGCAATTTATTATAATGCTTGTAAAATACCCTTCAAATGATCACTGCTCACCACATAAAATTCAAGTAAAGTTTACCAAAATAGTAATCAGGAATGAATGCAATTCACATTTTATGTTTTAGTAGATTTCTAAAATGAAATCCTAAATTCAGATTATGTCTTGATAATTTAGTATTCATTAAATAAAATATCAATCTTTAAATATTTTAAAATATCATTCATAACAGCAATAAAAAAAAAAACTCTTTACATTCTTATAAATGAATAGATCATCAACAATTTAGAAATAAATCTGATATCACAGCTATCCTACAATATATATCCTTTAGTTGATTAGATACTGTATGTTCATGCATATATATTTAAAGGATAGTTCCAATAAGTGATTAGAATATAACTACATTAAATTATAGACACTTAATTTGACTAATTAATCAAGACTTCCAATTTCCAGAAATGAATAGTATAATTCCAATCCTGTGACATATCCAGTTCTCAAAGGACCTCTATAAAAATCAATTTATTCGAACACCACTTACATTAATGCAACTGAGATTGTAATACAAACCAAATACATATGATTATGAACAAAAAATAATAATGACAAATATAGCTATGTGCACAGAAATTGACATATGTTCACATAAATAATAAATTTGAATTTTCTCAACTTTTCAAATTAGATCAGATAATTGTATATATAATATTTATTTATTTTTTAAAATATATATATATTTAAAAAAACTAGTTTTAAGCACACAGAGATTAATATATATATATATATTAATTAACCATACACACATACATATAATTAACTAGAATATTCAACTACAATGTATCTTGTAGTTCATTATTTAAAGCAATATCTGAAAAAGTTTGACAAATGCACAATAATAGTTTACCACAGACTATATACCAGGAATTCCATATGAGTAAAGTTTCAACAAAGTAATTAATATATAGCTGTCTGAAATGGGTTGATTGTGATTGCACCCATCTGTTAGAACAAAATGAAAAGGTTGTGGGACTTTCTTTTTGCAAAAATGTCAATTCCAGGAACTATTCAACTTGTCATGTTCCACCCTTAAATTTCTCAAATCCCAAATTATCTAAGAATGATATATTCTTGATGAAATAATCTTTCACCTGAATAAAGTAACATGTCACAAAATGAAATCATAAAAGTTTACTTCGTGGATTACAAAATTTTGGCATCCTATTGGATAATTTTATAAAAAAGGCTTACTAAAATAGAATTCAAACTGCATCAAATTTAAAAAATCATATTAGGAATATAAAAAACTATCTCAAATGCTAGCACAAGTGTTCAGGACACTGATTAACATTTTGATGTATTTAATTTCAGAGTATTTTTTTTTTTAATGTTTGTATTTTGTTTAATTGGAAACAATAATCATATCATTAACCGCTCTTTTTATATTTATTTACCATTATTTAAAAATAAATATTGACTTACGATACACCCAACATATAACTGAAATTAAAAGTGCATGCATTCCAAGCACATCAAATTAATCTCTTTAAATAAAAGGACTACGTCTGTGATTCAAAAGATATTAGTGATGTTGAAATAAAATATTCAGAAGTTTATAATTGTTCTAATTACGCATTTCTAATGCCGTTAAAGTTATATAAGCTAATGGAGAAATAGAAATATTGTACTCAGTTTTAACTGTTTGAAGAAAGGATTGAAATTTTGTGCTTTGTTCGAAAAATATCTTTAATTAACTAGTTAAGTGCTTTAACTAAAAATGTAAACGTAATACTGCTAAAAATTTAAGATTATAACTAGCTCAGAACGGTGTTGCATTTTAAAATATATATATCAATAAAATACAAAAATGTGTGTTGCCAATAGAATTATGATATCAGAACATTAAAATGGACTTGATACTACCATTAAAATGATTAAAGGTTGAATATTTTTGTCATTAATAAGTAAATTTTATGATTTATTTTTTTTTTACTTTGAATCTTCTTTCTATAGATAACTATTTTCATTGCTTTGGCTTTTGCTCAATAATATCTAGATAATTCAGGAGTATTGTAGAAATATTTTCAATATTTTTGCTTTAACTTAGCACAAATCATTTTGTTCTCAGAAAAAAACAGAAGAATCGTCTGTCAAAGAATGAAATGGTAATATTGGTCACTTAAATGTTAATTGATGAAATGTCTCACTCTTCCGAGTAAAAATGCTGGGTGGCAATTGTACATAAAAGTTTTCTAAATAAAGCAACTAAATATTTATCAAATTTTTCCACTTTGTACAATGAATCTTTCTTTTGGTCATCAATTTGGCATATGTTTCTAATAATAATCTGACCTGCCTGAAACACTATATAAAATATGTATCTCAAAAAACAAGCTTTGGTAGGGAACAAATATAGCTTTATCCATGAAACCTTCCATAGATCTTTCACACTTCTGGTTAATATCTGAAGCATTAAATCTGCCTAAATATTTATCTAAGATTATAATTTATTATAAGATTTTCCAATAACAATTTTAGCCAAAAGAGATAGTTTCATATCCCTTTTTTTTTGATAAGTCTAATCTAGCTCCAATTCCATGACAGTATTTACTAATGTCCAGTTAAAATATTTGCAAGATAAATCATAATGTCACATGAATAATGGGTTATGAATCCCTACAACAATTAACTTTTAATCATTATATTTAATCATCTTTAATTTAGCTGCTCTTCCATCATCAGATGAGCTATAAAAGTAATAAAAGTTACCAAACTAACACAGTTTTTTATCTTCAGTATACCTCAGTAATTAAGTTTTAGCACAAAACAGAAAAAATATTGATATTTCTGGTATTCTATCAAAACCAAACACATCTTTGCAAGTATTACTATCAAATCTACTTCCTGAATTCAACAATATTTCTATTTAAATTATGATCAAAATTATAGAGTTCTCCTGATGGAAGTTATTAAGGGCTTAAATCTTGTTTCTTAACTAAATTTTGCCACTTTAATCATTTTCATTATTTCCTCTAAGAGTTATAAATAACTAGGTTGTTAATAAGATCATTAAAGTGGCCAGATTATTATCTATTGCAGAATTGTTATGAGGCATCTTGAAAATAGATGATTAACATTATCATTGAAAATTATTTTAAAGTGAAATTGCATTTATCATTTAATATCAATATACCCTTCATGATTTTGCACAGTTGGTACAGCATGTGACTTGGGATCAGGAGATGCCACAATTGATTATGACACTCGCATATCTGGCACTCTAACTTCTTATGAACTCCTAAGCAATAGATCCATATACCCTTTTTTAATAGATCAGTAACATTCTTATTTTTGTAATTGAAATTAACAAAAGCTTTTCCTTTACTATTCAACTTATTCCTTTATGTTCCAGCAGTTATCTTACAACCATGTATATTAACAAAATCATAGTGTTAGAAAAAATTCAGATATAATAAAACACAATTCCAGAAACTATTCTGGATGAATAGGTTCTCCATAAAACAATACTATTTAGAAAATAATTTCATTATTAAAAATACCAACATTTATAATAATAAAAAATATGAATTAATATTTTAATACATCTTTATTTAAATAACAAGAGCGATTGGTTTCAATAAAACTTAATATAAATCAAGAATCTCTTATAATAATAAGCAATTATAATGATTTCCTATAATAATAAAAATTAATTCATTACTATAGATTCAAAATATGTCATAAACATTGAATATACGATTTTACAGAGTTTAAAATGAAATAGTATTAACAAAAATACAATATGAATCTAATAAAACACTATACTTAATGAATAAAAGTATTATAAAATATATTATTAATAAAAATACAACATAGAATCTCAGTGTAATATACTATACAAACCAATTCTTAATCATCATAGTTCAATTTCTTTGCTTTTTAAGTGATAATTTTAAACATTTTATCAGTCACAAAAGCAATAGTGAAATTGTGTTGAGATTTTTATCTTATTGAATCAGATTCATTAAATTACAATAAAGCATATACAAAAACAAATTAAACTTAACCTGCAATGGCTACAATGTAGTTTTGTAATGTAAATGATATAAACAATATATCTTATTGTTTTATATAATTACCATTCCAGCATTTGATTATTTTTATTATAAGTAATATTTACAACAACTATTAACATATTTGTAGAAAAAAAAGAATATAACCATAAAATTATAAAAATGGAGAAATAAAATTATTTTTGTTTAGAACAGTTTTTAACTAGAATCAGTTGATAGTTTTTTTACAATCAGTTATTATAATGAAATAAATTTGCTTTTTATTATTGTAAGCATTAATTACAATAAGCATTGTAATATAAAAAAGTGGAAAAAAGTGATAATTTTCAAAATGTGTAGAACATTTACTTCTATTTAGACATCAATTAGTATCAGATACTACTAAAACTAAAAAAGGGAGCATAAAATTTATATTATGTGAAGCAAATTCAAACTAATTTGATTTTTGAAAAATAGATATACCTAATAAGGTAGTATTTATTTTTGGAAAATAGATATACCTAATAAGGCAGTGAGATGACACTTACTCAATTTTAAACATTTTATGAAATTAAGCATTTAAAAATTAATACCAATAGCACATTTTGGTTGTAGCTGTTGCAGGTTAATGTACATTTTCCAATTTATTTTTGATTCACATTATGCATAATGTGATCAACATTTTACCCCCTAATTACTGAATGGAAAAACTTTTTTTTAAAATTGTGAATAAAAATATCATAATTTATTTACTGCAGGAGCCATATTGTTTGTAGAAACAATTATATTATGATTATTGAGATGCAAAACCAATTAAATAACAATTAGATTAATATATCTACTGTAATGAACTATCAATATTCTTTCAATTTAGTTCTGATGGAATTGATTATTCTAAGTGATCAATGATTTTTTCTTTAATTTCTTAAAAGATAATGTAAATATTGACAGCAATATTCACAGTATGATGTTAAGACTTCTTATTTTGCAATTTCATCTTTACAAAAATATTAAATAAAAATTAGGGATATAAATTATAAATTTTAACTAATGACACGAGCATGTTTTTCAATTTATTTCTGAAACAGATTATTATTGAAGTTTTTTTTTTTTTTAAATTATGTAATGAATAAAACTTGATTATTATTTTGGTGAGAGGATATTTATAAAGATATTTTGTCTTAATGAGCTAGTACTTCTCTTACAATGTTATTAAATAAAAAATAGTTAAATAAATATTTTAGCTAATATGATCAAGTTGTTTTTTTGGGGGGATAATGTAAAAAATAAAGCTTATTTTTCTTGTGATGTATTATGAATCTTATCATTTGATCTAATGAGGAAAATATTACTTTTATAACATCAACATCCTAGTACAGTAGTCAGCAACCGTTTAGATATTGCAGACCACTAACATAATTTTTAAAGGTACGAATTAATATGAGCATTGAGTATGATATGCATATATATATATTTATATATTAATAATTTTAATTTTAACAGAAAAATAATAATATATATTAAAAATTAGTGTGAAATTTGCTGCTCTTGGTTTAAAATTATTTGACTAATCCTTGGCTCCAATGATGTCACTGCAATACATAGAGGAGCTTCTACTTCAAACCAAGAGTAATATTTGTTTTTAATAGCTGTTACAGTTGTGAACGTTTTTTCATACAAGTAAATCATTGTGAATGGAGTCAGATTTATTAGATATAAATAAATACTTAAATGATTGTAATATTGAGCTTAAAATAAAAAATAAATTAGAATGTTATATAAAAATAATTTTTGTGTAATTTTTTTGTAATTATTTGTTTTCATTTTGAGTTATATGAAAGTAAAACTAAGTTTGTATTTATTTGTTTTATAATTTGTTAAAAAATTATGTTTCATTTTGTTTTTTGTTAATATAATGTTCAGTTTATTTCATAAAAATAAATAAATGTATAAATATGTATTTGTTATGTTTTATATGTGTAATTTTTTAATTCGTATATATGTTTTATATGTGTAATTTTTTAATTCGTATCTACAAAAATTATTAAAGATTAATAGTGAATAATATTCTATTCTTTAATAATTTTATAGATGTGTTTTCCTTCAAATTTTTTTTTAAAAAATTGAGTTTTAGTTCACCCAATTATTAAGGATGTGCCATAGTCAAATTTGATGCCTGGTCAATTGTACAAAATTCAGTATTATTTTGTTACTTTATCTATGCTGCTGAACAAGTAGGGATTAATTAAACGCCTTTGAGATAGATGTTTTGCAAGTCACAGTAGTATTTTGTAACAAATCAATTAGCAATATAATGTTCTTGTTCTATTTTACATATAATAATACAGCTTAAACAAAATTTATTTTTTATTTAAAAATTTTATTAAATGAGCTTAGCGAATTTAAATATCTTAATTTCTTTGTGGACCATTAAAAGTATGTCATGGACCACCGGTTACCAACTGCTGTCTTAGTACATCAGTATAACAAGCTCTTTTACACTTAAAAAAAAATCGTAGACATTAAAAAAAGAAAAATAAATAGTGGAAATTTTTTGATAGACAAATAATTGCTTCATATAAAGAATCTTCATAAAATAAGATAAGACTATATATATTTTCCTTGGAATATAAATCCTATGAAATATTTGATTTAATAAAGTATAGTGCCCATAAATTAATTCCACATAAAGCTTTAATTATTACTGAAGTTATCTTAAAACACTGTAATAATTAATAATATAATTAAAAAATCTTTTCTTTATTTTTCAGAGCATATAATAAAAGCAAAATGATAATAAAATAATATGTATTGTGGCTTCGACAAAATCATTAACTATTGTTGAAACAATAAATTGTGGCCAGGAGTAGCAGAATCAGCTTGAACTTCATATGCATCCTCAAGCAATAAACTATTCGATTACTATTTAATATATATATATATATATATATATATATATATATATATATATATATATATATATATATATATATATATATATATCATAAATATATATATATATATATATATATATATAACTATTCAAAACAATACAATAATTAATACAGTAACAATATTTTAAACAAATATATACCAATTTAATAGAAGTACTTTCAACTATCTATGTAGTCGTTGTCAACTAGACTCAAATTGTATTAGAAAAAACCGTTACAAATGTAAACAAAAGCAATACGTCATACATCAATTTTCCCACAATTCATTAATTTTTATATTGGCTGTCTGTCTATTTATCAACTGTTGCTTTTCACTTTTTATTAACATAGCTTCTTTAATTTTGCGTTTATTATTATTTCTTTCAATACACAGAATTTTAACTTTATTAAAATCAAAATCAAAACCATAATTACATGTTACATTATGATCAAAAAATACTGATGGTGATACATCATCATTTCTAACATTCTCTTGTCTTGATTTTTGCACTCGTTTATATAATAACAAATGCTCCCTTGATCTTTTCTCCAATGTACATCGAGATTCCCCAATATAAGCCTTTCCACAAAAACATAGCCATTTATATATTGCACAACTTTGATTTAAAATACCACACCTATTTTTTGAATTATTTATTAATCTATTTAAATTAGGAGTAGTATAAAATGCAACTCGACATATATTTTTATATATCTGTTTTATAAATTTAACCTGTTCATTACAAATAAATGGTATTGATATCCAAGTATATTTTATTTTATCAATATCTATAGCATCTAAAATATTTCTATTATTATTAAACTTAGTAACAATATTATAAATTAATTTATGATCATATCCAACATTTAACAAATCCATAATAAATACATTTATGTTACTTATTTTATCAGAACTATATTTACATAATTTATTATTCCTAAATAAAAATGATTTTAAACTGGATAATTTATGTGCAATTGGCACATTTGAATACCAAGGAATATATCCTCTTTTTTCAATATCTTTTATTACCATACAATAATCTAATTTATTTTTATTACGTGTAACTTTAATATCTAAATACTGAATTGACTTTTTTTCTTCAAAAGATTTACTCCATTTTAAACCTTCTAAACTATTTAATTCATTGAATAATACATTTATAATATCTAAACTTCCACAAACGAAAACATCATCAACATACCTGTAATAAATTTTAATACCTTGGCAATATATATTAGTATTAAGAATTATATCTTCATATCTTGATACCACAAAACTACATATTTGTGAAACTACAGGAAGTCCCATAGGCCATCCATAATCCATTTTATAATAATTTTCATTAAATATAGCATATATATTTTTATCAATAAAATATAATACATCATTTACAAATTTTACTTTTTTAACATCAACTTTTTTAACCTTAAAGCATCTAATATAATTTTTATAGATTTTAATCTATCTATTGAACCGTACATCTCACATATATCAAATGTACAAATACTATCATTATTATTAATATTAATATTTTGAATTTTCTTTACAAAATCAAACGATGAATTAATAGTATATTTTCCAAATAAAATATATTATTAATTCATCGTTTGATTTTGTAAAGAAAATTCAAAATATTAATATTAATAATAATGATAGTATTTGTACATTTGATATATGTGAGATGTACGGTTCAATAGATAGATTAAAATCTATAAAAATTATATTAGATGCTTTAAGGTTAAAAAAAGTTGATGTTAAAAAAGTAAAATTTGTAAATGATGTATTATATTTTATTGATAAAAATATATATGCTATATTTAATGAAAATTATTATAAAATGGATTATGGATGGCCTATGGGACTTCCTGTAGTTTCACAAATATGTAGTTTTGTGGTATCAAGATATGAAGATATAATTCTTAATACTAATATATATTGCCAAGGTATTAAAATTTATTACAGGTATGTCGATGATGTTTTCGTTTGTGGAAGTTTAGATATTATAAATGTATTATTCAATGAATTAAATAGTTTAGAAGGTTTAAAATGGAGTAAATCTTTTGAAGAAAAAAAGTCAATTCAGTATTTAGATATTAAAGTTACACGTAATAAAAATAAATTAGATTATTGTATGGTAATAAAAGATATTGAAAAAAGAGGATATATTCCTTGGTATTCAAATGTGCCAATTACACATAAATTATCCAGTTTAAAATCATTTTTATTTAGGAATAATAAATTATGTAAATATAGTTCTGATAAAATAAGTAACATAAATGTATTTATTATGGATTTGTTAAATGTTGGATATGATCATAAATTAATTTATAATATTGTTACTAAGTTTAATAATAATAGAAATATTTTAGATGCTATAGATATTGATAAAATAAAATATACTTGGATATCAATACCATTTATTTGTAATGAACAGGTTAAATTTATAAAACAGATATATAAAAATATATGTCGAGTTGCATTTTATACTACTCCTAATTTAAATAGATTAATAAATAATTCAAAAAATAGGTGTGGTATTTTAAATCAAAGTTGTGCAATATATAAATGGCTATGTTTTTGTGGAAAGGCATATAATGGGGAATCTCGATGTACATTGGAGAAAAGATCAAGGGAGCATTTGTTATTATATAAGCGAGTGCAAAAATCAAGACAAGAGAATGTTAGAAATGATGATGTATCACCATCAGTATTTTTTGATCATAATGTAACATGTAATTATGGTTTTGATTTTGATTTTAATAAAGTTAAAATTCTGTGTATTGAAAGAAATAATAATAAACGCAAAATTAAAGAAGCTATGTTAATAAAAAGTGAAAAGCAACAGTTGATAAATAGACAGACAGCTAATATAAAAATTAATGAATTGTGGGAAAATTGATGTATGACGTATTGCTTTTGTTTACATTTGTAACGGTTTTTCTAATACAATTTGAGTCTAGTTGACGACTACATAGATAGTTGAAAGTACTTCTATTAAATTGGTATATATTTGTTTAAAATATTGTTACTGTATTAATTATTGTATTGTTTTGAATAGTTATATATATTTTATTATAATTGGAATACAGACATTGATTAATAATTTATATATAAACTATTCGATTATTATATATATATATATATATATATATATATATATATATATCAGAAAGCTTAAGATATATTAAATTACCATACACCATTCTAAAACAGATTTATGAGAACAAAATTATTAAGGCTTATTACAAAGTAAAGAATTTATGAAAGCACTGAGAAATATATAATGTAAAACTATCCGAAAGTATAAATAAAACAATAGTAATGTTTTATTTTATTAATATACTTAGATTATTAATTAAAAATAATATGAGAATTAAAACTCACGAAAAATAAAATACAAATGAACATTTAAATGAAACTTATAAAATAGCAAAAAAGCAGCAACATATTGATTAGTGAGAATGGTTACAAAAAAGCCATGCAGACGCCAAGTTTTAACAAGACCATAAATTACCTGACAATCAGCAATCCTAAATGTAAGCCAAACAATAAAGAAGATTGGAAAAAGAAAGTATGTAATATAACTTTTTTGAAGGACATAAAAAAACATTAATTTCATCTTTAATTGTATATATATGTACAGTGTGTGTGTGTGTTCGCGCGCTCGCAAAGAATGCCTCTTTGATTAGTGCTAGTAAATATTAATTTGAAAAAAATTAACCATATTTTATTTAAATTATAATGTTATATATGGAATATAACTATAATTTTTAAACGAGAATGACAATCATAAATTTGAGGTGTATTTTTTTATCTTCTATTTGTAGATTGTATTATTATTTATTGGAGCTAAAAATAGAGGGGGGGGGCTGGTATTGATTCTATTTAAAAATTAGAATTTGAAAAACATAATGTAATACATTTCATGTTTATCTTCTCAAAAGAAAATGATATATCTAGACAATAAAGTACTATGGTCAAGCAGTAATCTTTTATCATTATCAATAGTAGTTCACCATTGCTTGTTATCTTTCAATAGTAGAGCTGCCACAATAATTTTAATGGATCCTTTAAAATCATTAATAAGATGCATTATTAAATTTTAATAAATAAATAAAATTTATTCATTTTTATTTCTGCTCACTAGCATTAACAAAGAATTTTGACATTGATTTTTATATACTGTAAAATAAATTTGCAAATTTAAACAATAAAAATACTGGTATAGAAAAAAATTGAGAAAAAAAAACAAAACAATGCAGTTTAATTAACTATTTTGATTACTAAAACCAATACTAGTCGGAAAAAAAAAAATCTTTAAAGAATTTCATATTCATGTCATTGTCAGAGAAATACTTAATGTTTCATAAAGAATTGAGTGAAATGTTACATATTTATTGTAAATCTTCTTGTGCTGATTCACAATGAACAGAATGAATTATCTATTTCTGAAATAAAAATAAATTAAATAGCTTATTATCCAAAAATTTATAAAAAAAAGTTTGAGCATTGGAAGTAAGAGAGCTAAAGTAGCAGTGTATGAAATTAATCTTCACTCTGCCACTCTGCCAATACACTAAACAATCCATATCTGAAATAATAACCTAATATGAAATCTCTTCAAAGATTTTTTTTCACACTAGCATGTCTCATTAAATCAATACGAAATCAAGTAATAATTTTTTTTTGTCAATATTTTTTGTTAATTTAATCAGATGTGTGTGTAGGTAAAATCACAAATGCATATACATCAAAAAACTCATAGATAAATAATATAAAAGCATAAAAAATGCAATAATAGCAATCATAAAAAATTTAAACTTAAAATTCTAATAAATAATTAAGATTACCTTTTGAAAAATTTTAAAATTTAATTTTATTGTTCTTAAAAATAAATAAGAAAATAAGCTACTTATAAAAATCTACAAACAAAATTAGTTAATCACAGCATCATTTGATTAAAATTAATATAATCCATCCATACATTTACTTAACAATATTTATGTTAAATTTATATCTGTGTATATGTATATATAAAAGTACGCACCTGTTCACCAATCTGATATTTGAAACCACATACACAAGAATATAATTTTAAAAAAAAGGACAAAAGAATTAAAAATATATGAAAGCTATAAACTCTGTACTATATAGTACAAATTGACTCTGATTACCAGTAATTAATCAAATGGATATCTAAATAATTTGATCCTAAATCCAGCCTACATGTAATACCAGCAATATAAATAATAGAAAGACTTTGTAAGTAATTTCTATATTTATGATATTAAAATCTATCTTTATTGATCTTTTAAACAAGTATTTACTGACAAGAGTTTTATTTTGTTAGTGATATGATGATGACAATGATTTTATTGTGGAGATATGTATTCATAATCATAATCAACAATTAACCAATAATTCAGTCTTTGATGGAAGGTATTTCTTAAAATATGGAATTATAAAATATATCTGTGTTTATAATTAAAAACATAAAGATTATCTTATTTTTAGACTTCTCTTTAATGTCAAACTGATTAAAACTGAAATATCTTTCAATGTTATATAGAATTTTATTTAAATTCTTTATGAAAATTGAAGAATTCAGTATAGCATTGAAACATATTTCAATTTTAATGAATATGCCTTTTAAAAAAAATATAAGCAAATGATATTATTGTGTTTTTAATTCCACATAAAAGTATTCTTGCATTTCTGTTTAAATGCAGATTCAATGGAATTGTTGCACAACTTATAATAAAGATAATATTAACAAAATAATAAAAAGTGATTTACAAATATATATATATTGTAACATTTTCCGTATTTCTAGGCCTCTATACACATTATAAATATGCGAGTTGATCAAGTTATGCAAAAGAAAAATAAATGTTCATTTATTTTATTTAAAAAAAAAAGAAGAACGTTTCATTATTATTCTAAAAACATAACTATCTTTCCTGATCAGCTCGGCCTAGAATTATTACCGAGTACAATTGTGAGCTGAATCAGCTTTTAATTTCTACATGAGGGCGCCAGAGTCGTTAGACCCACTGAGTCTGTGTCAAACATATTGTAACTCGTAAAGTAATAATTATACGATCTGGGTTAAAATTCCTGTTAAGTAGAAGATATTCCCCTTTAACTAAATTAAGAAAAATAAATCTATTTAGCAAAGGTAATTTGTATACTAATTTGAATTTTAATAACTAAATATAAAACTTAAATATAGTAACATTAATTTTATACATGCACAATGAAAGTTAAGCTAATAACAAGGATTTATTCTAGCCCGTCAAACATTTAACATTTATGATTAAGACAAAATTATAATATTGGAAAGTATTGTGCATATGAATTTAATAATTTGATTCAAATATTGAAGTAATAACTATTTGGTGTCTTATTTTTCCATAGTAACAGTTTCGTTCACTTCTCAGTTCACAAATTTCGATCCAAAAAAATTATGGGATAACATTTCATTCAAATCTCTATTCATAAAGCTTTATGTAAAAGTTATGGCCATTAACTTACTGGTAAGTTGATATTTAAGTAGGTCCTTGATCCTCCAATATCCAATTCAGTTAGTGGGTAGTCCGCAGTAGTTGTTTTTTTAGTTTTACTTCTTCCAAATCTCCGATCAAATTTAGGTAGAGCCAGACAATGATCTAGGTGACTTTTCTCGAGAGAAAGTGTCGGCAAACGATAGAGTTCTACTCACTCATGGCGAGCGATTTCAGTTCGTATCTAAGTGGACACATTTTATTAATATTTTTTTGTATAAAAAAAATACAAGGCACTTCAAATTGCTCAACACTTTCTGGAACAACAAGACAAAAGACACTTTTCAAATCTGTCGGCTCCTTTTATATCCCCAGATTCTTTTTCGAAGTTCTGCACATATTCCTTTCTACCTTTTGTTCTATTTTATAAAATTCTACATTATTTCTCATTTTTTTATTACAAAGTCTCTTTTCTCGTTATGAATTTCTGCCATTTTTAATTACTATCAGAAAGTTGTTTCTGATAGCAATCTTTTACTTTTGAAATTTCCTTTCACTATTTGAATCAATTATTCAGTATGCACTTTCCAACATTGAATTTATTTTAGTTAGCTTATATTAAAAAAAAAAAAAAAATTAAACTTTCACTGTACGTTTTTCTTAAAACAACATTATATTACAAAAAAAAAATTAAAGATCGGGTTCTCTCTTTTTTTATTTAAATGATACACAATATTAAATAGTAATTTGTACCATATACATAAATAAATGGTACAATATACATATATATATATGTTAATTCTAATGTTTTCACGGATAAAAGATGTCATATTATTATTACTATTTGCGGGATATTCCGTGTAGTGAAAAAGCTAAATGCTGACGTTTCAGTACAATATCAAGTACCTTCCTCAGAGCGTCCTCTCAAATTTGAGAAAGAGGACGCTCTGAGGAAGGTACTTGATATTGTACTGAAACGTCAGCATTTAGCTTTTTCACTACACGGAATATCCCGCAAATAGTAATAATAATATGACATATATATATATATATATATTCTCTTAAAATTCTAAGATTTACAGGGAAAATATATTGTAAATTTTCACTAATAGCTACAGCATTAATACAAGTGTCTTGCAAAATAAAAATTGGACAAATTACGAATAAATAAATAAATAAAAATTTTAAGTAGGTTATAAATAATCATTAAGTTCAAAGAAACAGATCAGTCTGTTATAAACTTTTAATTCCCTTAAAACTTACAGCAAATAATTATTAAGTATAATTATTTCCAGAAGAAAAAAAAGTTCCATGTTTATTAAATATTTTTTCAATGTCAAATTATCAAGACTTCCAGCATAATTGTTGCCTTTACTTCAAGTTTGATTTCTATTTCAATGAAACTTGAACATTTTTCAAATAACTGGAAATTTCCAAGTAAATTAAGAATTTTGTTTTCCTAATGACTGATCTATAGACAATGTAGTTAACCATTTAATCACAGGCAAATATATTCATATTATTCACCTAATTACAAGAAAATCAAATTAAAGCAGAATTTTAAAATGACTCATTTAACATTTAAAATTATTTCAACACAATTTAATTTATAGTTCAAAAAATTTTTTTTGAAATAAAAAACACAATTTTTTTTATTCTTGAGGAAAATAATAAAGTAGGAAGAACATTACATATATAGTATTAAATATTAGATTTCTTTTTATTCCAGTTTATTGCATAACAAGTAATAATATATAGTTTTCTCTTCACAGTTTCTATTTACAGCAGATCAATTTTATTTTGTTTTGATTAAATTTTTGTTTTAAAAATATAGACACATGAATTTATCTGAAGAATTTTAGAAAAAAATATATAATAAAATTAATTTTTCATTAAAATTTTAAATAGAAGTGGAAAATTTTAATTAATTGTTCATTGGTTTTTTAAAAAAATGAGAATAAATAATAGTTTTTATTTATTACAATAATTATACTGTTTGTAATTATTGCAGCAAGTAAATATAATACAATCTGGAAACAGATTAAATATTAATTTCTGTCATAGTTTATGAATGAAAATATTAGTGGAATTATAAGAGATTTATATATGTATATATGGAAATTGTGATCTGAGTGGCTGTTTTTTTTTTATTTTATGAATTTATGATTTTTATTTTTCATAATTTACAACTTATAAAAAAAAAACAGGAAATGTGAGATCTACTATTTGGACCATTTCCATCATCTATGGGTAAATATTGAATGTATTGAAAATTGTAAAATTTAATAAACTTTTCAAATACAAACAATATGCTAGTAATAACACGCAAAGAGACAACACAGGTTAGTAAAATTACACATTTCCAGTAGAATTATTATTCTCCATTCTTTTTCAGGTGTTACTGGCCTAAACAGTGACAGTATTAGCATAGGGGTTGAACTTATACTATTAGATTCTCAAATATCGAAATTTAAAGCAAGTGCTCTAATCAACTGAGTTATTAAGTCAAAGGTAACAGATAGTAGAAATTTACTAATAGATGGCGAGATCTACTATATTTTGTCAAAATCTCTCCTAATCGATATCATGTAGAACAAATAATAGCACATACTTTATTTATAAACTGTGTTTACAATACAATACTTATGATTTATTTTACTATCCTTTAGGTATATAACACTTTTCAACACACATATATCTATATGACAATGACTTTTATATATATATATATATAACCCACTTGAATTCTGATATTTTTTTTGTTCTACCTGATGAGAATTTTTAAAAATGCTCAACCTTTCACTTCAGTATAAAATTTTATACTAAAACTCAATAAGTTGGTCTTTTTAGAAATGAATAATTTTCTTTAAATTCATTCTGTCCTTTTTAAATATTTAAAAAACGATTTGTAAATAAAAACAATGTACTGTAAACATCATCAATGATGTTTAAATAAACATTCTTTCAAAAAATGAATGATTTTTTTTTTTCATTTTAAGTTTTTTTCTAAATGCAAACATTTATATTTGTGATAAGTTTATCAAATTATGCTTTGAAATGGTATTTGTTTTATAATTATTGCAATATTTGAAAATATTTTTAATATATAGTGTCAGTTCAGATAGTTAATGATGTTATAGATGCCATGATTTTTTTTGTTTATTATTACAGTGGAATTTATTAACTTTTATTTCTAAAAATAAAAATAAATTGAAAGTATATATGTGTATTTCCTTTAGTTTTAAATAAATATCAATCAATTAGTGGGAAAAATAATCAAAAAATCATATTTCTTTTTATTCCAAAAACTTTGCATGAACCTTCTGAGCAGTTTTTTCTGTCATAAACAATATAGTAAAAAGCCTTAGTTATAATATTATGGTCCATTAAATATTGATCTCTTCAATTTTTTTTTTTTTTAATTAAAAGATCAATAAAATCAGCTCTTTAAAAACTGCATTTTTCTAAAAAAAACAACAACATATTAATATCACTTACAATAATAGTAAATCAGCAATGTAAAATGGGAGAACTATCATGCTTTTTCAGAAGAAAACAAGTGAAATTTGCTAATAAATCTGAAAGTACTCAAGTTAATTATAATCTGAACAAGCAAGCACATTTACATCATATTTATTGTGTGTGCGTGTTTGCTCATTCACATTGATTTAAATATATATATATATAGTTGCTGATGATGATGTTGTTGTTGTTGTTGTTATAATAATAATAATAATAATAATAATAATAATAATAATAATAACAACAACAACAACAGTAACAGCAGCAGCAGTTAGTAACAACAACAACAATAATAGTAATAATAACTGTTGCTTGTTACTTGGCAGATTGTTGCTAATTTTTATTTTTGTTAAATTTATAATTATTACATAACTGATTTAGAAAATATTTACAATATGTATGTGTAGTATTTACACATCTTATTGCCTAGTAACAATAATTGTATCTCTTGTCAAAGCTGTAATGAAAACAGGAACTATTCATGTTCTCAATCTTATATATGTAGATGGATGTCATTAAGGAAAAAATGAGCCGAGGTGTACTTTTTCTACTTGTAATGCAGATTTAGATTCTATTGTTACATTGTATATTCAGGGAGTTTACACGAACCATTTAATAAATGTTGGCAGATTTGGATATTTTGTGACAAAACATTGATAGGAATAATCAGGAGATTACACATTTATATAGTGTTTGTGGTACTCTTTATTGAAGTATAAAGTGGATGCTTTGGAAAGATTTCAAATGGATTTTGAAACTGAATTACATGATATTCCTTATCAAAATAATGAGGACTTGTTACAAATTATTTTCAAAATATGAATAATGTAGAAGATTTATATTTTTCTAGCAATGATTTAGAGCAAATATTTTGTACAAAAACTAAATGAAATAAACTAGGACTTGGTGTTGTTTATAACATGGCTAGAATGTTTTAACATAAAAGAAAATTTGTTGTAACTAATATTTTACCCTTAAAAAATAGCCAGTGTATTTACATTAACTAACGAATTTCTTTTGTTATTCAACATCTTTTTTAGAAAGAAAACACCAAAGTGAAACATTTATTAAATATCATTTGATCTTTATCAAAAAATAGTACTAAATTCTTCCATTGTCATAATTAAAAATGAAGCAAAATTATTGCTTTTATGATCTTTGGCTACCAATATCCAATATAATCTGATTCTTGAATATGAAGATTTAAAAATTTTTCATATGAATGTCCATAATATATGGACTCACTTTGATAAATATATATCTAAATGATCTTCCATTGGGTTTTTACAATATTATTGTTATGACTGAATCATAGAATAATATGAAGAACAATGTTTATATAGACTGGGTAGTTATAAATGTTCTTGTGCCATATTTAAATCCATGTTTCAGTAGAATAATGATTTTCCTAATGGAGATGTTTCTATTGGCAATCTTGACCATTATTATCAAATTTACATTCATCCTCTGTGATAATAATTGGTGATATGGATATTTATTTATAAATCAAGGAACATAATTCTACTTGTAAATATTTGGATTCATTATAATTAAAGTTTTAGTCAGACAAATTTCTTACTTACATGTATAATGCCATTTTGGTAATCTCTGCTTAACTATATATTTGTTAAACTTATATGAATTAGCCATTATGAATGATATTGCAATTCTACTAAAATTGTCTGAGGCTAATAATAGTCCAGTTATATACAAGTATCAAATAATAAATTAAATGATTTATTATCCAATCAGAGATGGAATTGTTTTACTGATTTGAATAATGAATATATGGCCTTTTTATATTTTCAGAAAAATTGTATTCCTTTAACTAATAAAACAAGTGATCATATTAAATAGTATAATAAAAATAGAAAGTGTTCTAAATGTATCAGTTTATTGAAAAAATTATTTGAGAAACATTTAAAATGTTCTCATGATTTGATGGCTTTGAAGTAGTTTAATAAGGAAATCCAATTTGATATTAAGACAGCTAAATAACATTATTATAATCCATTATAACTTACCCTTTTGGATATAACAAATAATATTAAATACTGAGAGAAATATCATAGAACAGATAGCAGAATTCACGAATGCCATGAACACAATCTTTCAAAATCAGAGATAAACCATCTGAAAAATCAAGACAGCAACTTTATATCGATGCCATTGAAATATGTAAAAAAAAAAAAACACACACAGAATCAAAGAAAGCAGTAGTCAAGATTAAGTGAGCATCTTGAACAAACTCGAGGGATATGAACATCATAAAGTTACTCAAGTTTTAAAAGAGTCAGTTACTTCTGATAGGTGACCTGAGAGATCAATCATTCTACTTCTAGAACTGGGATAGGAAGAACAAAAGTAGATGAAAAAATAAATAAAAAAGTTCACTGCAGCATATATAAATAAAAAATGAGGTCTGAGGATGGTAAAAAATATCCTAAATCACTAAAAATAAAGACACTATCACCACTGAAAAATTATCTGGAAATATTTATTAACTGACCCTTAAAAAATCAAAGAAGGTCTGTTTCTATCAATAAACTGGGATCTGCTGAAAGTATAATCGATTTTATGAAAAATGAAAAATACATTAAATTTGGAAAATTACTAAATACATGACAAAACTGAAGATAACAAATAAATACGTTTAAAGACACTCAGTGAAAGAAGGAAACAGTACAAGTGAATATATTAGATCACAGAACACATGTGTGTGCACATATTTAAACATTATATGTCTTTAATAACAGACCACTAAACTTGGAAAAAAAAAGGTTCCAAAGAAGATCATGATGTCAATCAAGGACTGAGTATAATATTTTTTTAAAGAATGAGGTATAGAGAAAGAAGCTCAAATGAAGACCATGATTCATAAGTTAATTAAGGTATTAGTGTCTAGAGAAAAAACACCCCATTGTACATCAAAGATGATGAGGCATGGTGAATGGGCAGTCATGTTTACATAATTCATCATCATCATCAACCATTATCAATCCACTGCAGGATGAAGGTCTCTCCAAGTTCAATCCATCACCCCTGCACACTTTCTTATTTCATCCATCCATCTCACATGCGATCTCTTTCTGGGTCTTTTTAATCTCTTAGAATCCAGTTTAAGATTTCAATTGTCCATCTATTATCATCTCTTCTAGCAATATGTCCAGCACAACTCCACTTCAATCTTTTAATTTTTTCAATGAGGTCAGTAATGAAGCTATACATATATACACATGGAATATATATATATATGTTTGCTTCACCATTCACTGTCGTTTAACTAAAGACCCTGAGTCCAACCACAATGAATGTAGACTAAATTTAAAGTAAGTAAATATTTTAAAAACATTGTGTAAATTTTAGAAAATAAAATGAAAAGATTTTATTTTAGATAACAAAATAAAATTTCTAGAACTCATTAGAGAAGAAGATTAGTTAGATAAGAATAATTAATTACAAAACACTGCAATTAAAAATAAGACAGCAGAACAATGGGATTGCAATGTAAGATGGCTAACAAGCTAGATATAAATTGAGAGAAGAATAGTTAGATAAGAATAATTAATTAAAAAACACTGCAATTAAAAATAAGATAGCAGAACAATGGGATTGGAATGTAAAATGGCTAACAAGCTAGATATAAATTGAGAACTTGTCTATTATTGGCTCTTTTACCTGGCTCAGCTCTACAACTTGGACTGAAATCAGCCACACATATATTTTATTGGAAAAGAAATAAAATTAACTTTTTTGGAAAGAACTCTCTCTGTAACCAAGAAAATATCTTAGCCTCTTGCTGAATAAATTCTCAAGCCACCCACATTCTATTGACAAGAAGAAAAGAACTTAAAAATGGGTGCTATAAGAAAAATGGTTGAGTGACTTTTTCCTCTATCTCCCAATTGTTTTTTTTTTTTCTGTCTGCTGGAGCTTGGAAAACTCAAGAAATGTAGTGTGCCAGAATAATTTTACCTGACAATTCCCTGCTGCTATAAATGGATAACTGAGGACAGAAATCACCGTAAACTATCAGTACTGACTGCTGACCAGAATGTGTTCATGGCCATTTAATAAAGACATACGCAATCTTAATCATTACCGGTAACTTTAATTTTCCCTTTGTATTTTATGTTGGCTTAACTATAAACTTAACATTATCTCCAGATGGCACTAACTGAACATTTCAATTGCACATCAGCTAGTAATAAAAACATAAAAAAATTAATTTTAATCAAATTCTTACTTCAATCAGAGCTTCTGGGAAGTTAAGGTAAGCTCTTATTTTTTTGTTTTAACCTAATTAGTTAACAAAATGAGCAGAAGATTCAAGCTTCTGGACTCTCAAAACCTTAGAGCAAGCTCTTCTACTACATCTAATAGGAATGAGAACATGAAGCAAACCTTGGTTAAGCTTGTTAAAAGCCCTTATGAGGACGAGGAGAAAAACAGACATAGGTTTAATGAACTCTCAGATAATGATAAAGCAGATTTAAATAGTTATAAAACATCAAATAACAGCTCAAAAAAAAAGAGACTTTAATAACTCAAAACGAAAAAAATTTTGGGATTTCAAAATCAAGAAAAAGTAATGATCTTACCGATCTATCTGAAAAATTTTCTAAATCAGAAATAAACATGCCTTCTTTTAATAATGATGTAAATCTCAATTCCGCACAAGAAACTATGTCTAAAAATAGTCAAAATCTAAATAACTATGGTAAAAACAACCCACCACAATTAAAAAACCGATCCCAGAACATCGATTTTGACCAAGTATTGGAGCACAATACTGAAGAATTAAATAATATACTATACTATCTCAGTTATAATCCGAGGGAAACAAAACATCAAAACAATTTACTCATGAAAAATCAACATCAGAACTCAACTCAAATAGAAACGATATAAATCACAGCAAAAGGAATACCCCAAAACAAGCGCTACAACATCAATCCATTAACTTAAATTAAGAAGGCCCTAACTTCAATAATAAAGACAAAAACAGTCTCTACAATAATAATACAGTTTCTAATCAAATGTTTTCAATGCACACTCAATTGCAAACTAAGGTTACAGAATACTATCTCAGTTATAATTTGAGGGAAACAAAACATCAAAACAATTTACTAGTGAAAAATCAACATCAGAACTCAACTCAAATAGAAACGATATAAATTGCAGCAAAAGTAATACCCCAAAACAAGCGCTAAAACTTCAATCTGCTCTGAACACTTTTAAAACAGATTTTCCTCCCATTAACTTAAATGATGAAGGCCCTAACTTCAATAATAAAGACAAAAACAGTCTACAATAATAATACAGTTTCTAATCAAATGTTCTCAATGCACACTCAATTGCAAACTAAGGTTACAGAATCCAGTCAAACTAACGTTAAAAGCTATGCCTTAGTATTAAATAATAATACAACAAACTCTCAAAAAATAAACACAAAAGAGCATCCACAACATTATGATATCATTGACTTCAATGATGAAGAAAATAGCACACAATTAAATGAAAAAATCAATTCTCAATTCAAACAAGTGGCATCACAGGAACGACTCAAAAATTATGAAGCAATAAATCAGGAGTTCAATTCAAGAATCCCTCCACTTCTACTCAATTCTTTTCAGAGCTATCACAATGAAAACACATTAATACTTAGTACAACAAATGACAATTGCAATTTGTTTACTTTTCCTACTGATGAATTCTTCCAAGTATTAAAAAACCTACAGCTAGGTGAGGCTATCAAAAGAGTCTATCACCACCCCAACCATCATTATTTCATAGTAGAGTTCTATAATCTCATCCAGAAGGAAATATTCAAAAGATTCCAACTCTACCTAAATCAAAGATACCTGGTAAAAAATGAAATGAATCGTCCAAGAATAGCCTTCGGAGTTGCCCCAAACTGTTATGTTAATTTCACTGAGCTAGATCTGCAAAGGCTCCTTTCCAAATATGAAGTCATCACCAGTTTCAAATACTTGACTGAGAAAAGAGTAGATTTAGAACTTCCTTCAAATAATGCAGCATTTACAATCAAATTGCACAAAGGATTCACCCCCCTCGATATTCCATCCACATTAGATGAGAGGAAATGTCCAATATATATCTCCATTCATGGTGTGCAACCTCATTGTTTTTTCTGCAGAGAGAGAACACATTTAGTCAAAGTATGTCTTAAAAGAATATGTGATATATGCAGTATTAAAAAGACAAAAAACCACAAATGCATCTCAACTACCCAAAATCCAACTATTCTCTGTCACTCCAATTCCAACAGCTACACAAATCAAACAGCAAATTCAATAAATGAAACACAAATGGACATTGACCAACCAAAAAACAAAAAACATCTCAAGAAACCATTAACAATGCACATAACCGTGATGATGTGCTACAACCAGAAAAAAACCTACAAAATCATCACACACATGTACTTATTCATGCAAAGAATCACAAACAACAACACATCTTCAAAACACAGTGGATCAAGCATTTTTAACTACTCAACTCCTTGGCCCCCAAATAACTCACTCTGAGATTAATGTAACAAACAACAACAAAAAAAGACAATAGAATTTTCTAGTTCACACTTAGAAGAAACTAGTAATTCTGCATCAGAAACAGATCTAGAAATAAACCAATCACAAACTGTTTGAATAAAAGCACCTCATCCCAGAAGGAAAAAATAAATAAAAAAACACGAAGAATGGAAACACAACTCAATAAAGAAAGTCCTTCACTAGATCTGTCTACTGGACAAACCCCCAATCAGACTTGAATTTCAAACAAAATCTACTCACAGCAACAAAGAAATAAGCAACATTCCCAATAAATTTAGTACCTCCGGTTTCCGAAGGTTAGGGACGAGAACTTCATCACTTGGATGAACAAATCCTTATGAAGCATAATATCTCAGATTATTAAACACAAGTCACTTCCATGTTCTTATGTATCAATTTAATAATGTTGCTCAAAATAGAAGGTATCAATGTCAGGGTCTTTAACTCCCTTGATCGTGTTCGTGCAGTTCAGAGATGGATTCAAAAAACAAAATTACACATCGGTTGTTTTTCCGAAACAAAATTACATCTACAATCCAATTATCAAATAGTACAAATGATGCAACAATGTGTTTTTTCCACCATGCTCCATCAACCTCTGTGTCATCTGATGTAGCTTTCCTCATAAGTAAAAATCTTCCTTTCAATGGATTCAGAATTCTTTATCTTAGTAAAGAACTTGTAATTGTTAATCTCTTGATCGGTAACAACTCAATAAACATAATATATTTATACATCCAAAACAACCCCTCCTTAGTTCTCTCAGTGATACTCAAAATTAATTCCCTATTATCCTCAGATGCCTCACCTATAATCTGCTTTGGAGGTATGTCCTATGATCAGTTCAACACTAAATATCTTCACCTAATCAATAGAGTTCTTCTTTGTGGAAAAGGCTTCTTCCCACTGGAGTCCTTCTCCTTTTACACACTCCATAGAAGGTCTTAAATTGACCTTCTTTATTACTCTCCAGAGCTATATTTAAATATTAACACCAAATTACAGATCGTTCCCTTCTCTGATCACCTAGCCCTACTAATTAACCTTCAATTAGACCCTTCCAAAACAAATCACTCAAACTATAAGCGCACAATCTCTAACACCCAAGAGTGGATTTTTTTCAAGGCTTATATTCCACTAAATAAAATACCTGTGCTTACCTTACCTCCACTTCAGGCCTGGTCATCACTCATTGGAATTTTGAGCTCACTAATAGATTTCCACACCAGAACAACCAAAGGTCCCAATCAATTGCTAAAAGACCTTGAATCCATCAGCAATAGACTCAGCACACTCCCACATACAGACGTCAGTACACACAATATTATGGATCTAAAAATGCAATACTACGAGAAACAGAAGACTCTGGCGCACTACATGGCAACAAAAAGGTCTAGGATTTTCTTGTCTAATCAGCCAACTGGACATGTAGCTATATCAGGTGGGTTTTAGGCTCCACTAAGCGGCCAACTCCCACCATGATTGAAATTGATCACAATCTTTACTGCAGTCCAAAAATGCTTGGGAAAATACACGATCACTTCACCACTAAATTATAGAACAAACAGTACACAACTGGCAAAACATGGAAAGCTTCAAGCAACAATCTTGAGCATAACATAACAGAAGAACAAATCATCACAAAACTGCAATCATATCTGAAAAGTATACACCCTGGATTTCACAGAATCCTAAGATTCGTGCTTTTACATTTGGGTCAGTTTACCAGCCCCATCGTGCGCAGGACGATCGATATACTGGCAGGTGAATTTCAGGACATTCCAGACATTTAGCCAGTAGCCTTAGTACCATTTAAAAAAAAAACAAATAAATCCCTCCAGCTTATCAAACCTTCGGCCCACTTCCATGATTCCACTTCTTATAAAAATTATTGAATCAATAGTGAAACACAGAATCCAAGAACAATTCTATCTGCACACCTCCAAATACCAATTTGTGAGGAAAGGTGCCTCCACATTAGATGCAGTACAACAATTCATGCTCATAACAGAACATGTCAGGTTGTGCAGAAAGACAAAACAGCTAGTCATACAACTCGACTTCACATCTGCGTTCGACTCTGTTGTCCCATCAATACTAATTCAAACATTGAAAGAATACCAAGTGCCTGAGGTTACAAATATCATAGGAAACCTTCTTTTCAACAGCTCATGTTTCTTCTCTCTAGATCGATGAATATCCAAGGGAATCAGATCTCATCTGTCGATCCCACAAGGACCACGATTGGCCACTCTATGTTTCATCTACATTAATCCCCTCCTTACAGAAATTGAACGCAGCATGGCTGGCATATACATCCCCGCATTAAAGCATCAGACACATCATATCTTTTACATTGATGATATATCAATCTTTCTGCCAGAACAAAAGGGTTTTCAGCCTCTCATTCAAATTTATCAACAAGCATGTCAAAAAATTAAACCTGAAAATCAACTACAATAAATCCTCAATGTGGAAGATCACTACAGCATCAGTAATACCTTCTATCTTCACATCTCAACCTCAAAAATTTCTGGGGTTTCCCATATCAAAGACAAAGTTAGCCATGACTAAAGAAATAACAAACTCAATACTAGAAAAAAAACTCGCAAAATTGTAACCTGACTTTCCAAAGTCACCTTATCACCACCTGGAAAAACATCCCTATTAAACATGTTAATTTTTTCCAGGTTGAACTATTTTCTTTCAGTAATTAGGCCTACTAAGACTTTTGAAACTGCAATGAACTCATTATGCTCCAGGCTTCTATGGAAAGGCAGAGTAGTTGCCATAAGTATATTCAAAATGCATTTGCCAAAGGACATGAATGGTTTAGGCCTCCATTCTGTATCCACACTTTTCCTTCAAAAAGCGATGGGTGTGATAAGATCCACATATCACAGATACCTGTATCATGAACCATTTATTACACTAAATTTAACGAACACCCCATCACCGTTTTCTAGCAAGTGGCTGACAGAGCTATGGAAACACATCACTAACATGATAATATTAACAAAACCTATTTTAGATGCAAAGAAAACATATTGGCAGACAATTTAAGATACCCAAAACTCACTGCCTCTCAAAAATCGCTAGGGTTAAATAACAAGTCACTGATACGTAAATCAAAGAACTAGTACATTGAGTCCAAGTACATAGACTTTCTGATAAAATTAAACCTAGACTACCTAAACACAAATCACTTCTTGGTCACAAGAAAAGGATTCGCCATGCTCAACATGCTAGGTCAGCTGTGTTCAATTGCAGATGAAAATATTACTTTTCTTTTGGATTCCTGTCCTTATTTAAGCTCACTTGGATCCTACATCTGCCAACAGTTGTCCTTTGACCACAGATACTCCCTCTGTATCCAAAATGCTATCTAGGCAGGAGTTTATTCCACTAACAGAACCTCCATATTCCTTACATTTTCACTCTGGCTCACAAGGTGCAAGCACATCTTCGGGTGCTCAGATAATAATGTTAGAGACAATTACATCAAAATTTTGACAAATTTTCGTGACAAAGATTGACTACTGGCACCTGATAGATTACACACTGAAACCTGGGCCGGGGCAACCTGTCCTAAGAAAATGAAATATCCCTCAGCTTCACTTGTATAAAGAGATAATAATGTCTAGCATCAGTTTCTAAGTCAAAACTCAAGTTTATATAGACACTGTTATTTCATGTATCTTTTTCGCTAATAAATTTTATTTAAAAAAAACAAACTATAAACTTAAGTCATTTATGTTATAAATATAATCTGTTAATATATATTGAAGCAGTTGATGTCTAATCATCATCGAGCTTCATGCTTCACCATCTACACTAACCTCCTGTGGGGCCTGCAATTCAGACCTCACCGTAAATATATGCCATTCACCAAACACTGTATACACAATGATTAGAGAAATTAGTAAAATTAATTATATTTAGTAAAGTGAAACAGTAGTTTGCATGATGCTAAAAAATATATATATATATATATATATATATATATATATATATATATATATATATATATATATATATATATATATATATATATATATATATGAATGAAGCAATAATTTTATTAATATTTATTGCTGAAATTAGATGTTTTCTTTATATAATTGTAAATCTTTTTAAATATATATATTTTAATTAAAGCGTTGGAATGTAAAAACAAGATAAAATGGGGAAGGTTCGAAATACTGGAATTATCTTTATCTCTAGTCAGATCGTTTTCTTTAATTAAAATTAAAAGCAGGTTTTTTGTTAGTTGTTTTCAAAACTTTAAAAATAGCTCCAATGTTATTTTGAGCCTTATCTGTTTTAAAAATATTTTACTAATTAAATGATTTTTTAAAAGATTACAGGGATAAATGTGGGCAACTGAGATTGCATTCTTGGCAGAATTAATGTGTATAAAAGGGGCCCACAGAACAAAAGAAGTCAGTTTTTAGTTGAGTTCAGTGGAGTTTTAGTTGTGTGTAGTTACTTTTCAGTTTAGTTACTTTCGGTAAAATAAATTTTGAGAAGCCAACCCAAGTTCTGGGCTATGAAGTTTGAGTAGTAAACTCTTTCACCTTTCTCTTCTTCTCTCGTAGAACTGTTTGCCTGCCGACATCATGTTCCATTCAGGTGACCAGCCATACAAGATGATTGTTAACTGCTGACTCCCTGCCACTATGCTGCTATCCGTAGGTAAATTCATGTAATATAGAGCTGCCTTAATATGTAACTTCTTCTTGTAGTTTCTAATAAGATGTAGTTAAACCTTTGTGTTTTATTCGGGTATTAATTTATAAGTTTCTATTAATTATTCTCTTGAACTCTCTCTCTCTGTAATCCCTTACTAGTCTAATGTAGTTTTCACTATGCTCTTTCACACTTAATTTATGTTATATAGCTTTGTGCAGCTCAATTAAATATTTAACCTATTTTGTTTAAAGAGATATATAATTTATTTTAATTAATATGCCAATATGATTCAACTTTGTGAGTCTAATAAGGGTTTATTTTCTTTGTTTAATGGAGAAAGAAGCAGGGGCTTCAGTTAAATTTATTAGAAAGTTTTATTTATTTGTAACAGAAATCACTCTCTAAGTTAAGTTTATATTTAAATCTGTTATTCACGATTTTTTTATCTAAAATATTTTATTGTGGATGCATATTTTACTTTGTTATTTGAATTTATCTTTAAATTTTCATTTTAAAAAAGCGTGAACCTTAATATAATTATTCCACCTTTTCTTGCTGCTGCCTGTGGGCTAATTCTAGCAATTAATACGTATGGAATCGAACTTAAATATAAATTTTGCCAGTTTAATATTATAAATAAAAGAATTATTATTCATTACGATTTGTTAAATGACTCAGAATTGAAAACAGGTTATTGCGCAAGAGGTTAGACCATGTCCAAACTTTAAAATAATATTATATGAAAATTATATTATAAAAATTATATTGATGTCCAATAACATTGCTGGCATACATTTTCTTTTGTCCTGATATTTTATCTTTTCCATTTCTTTATGTCTTTGTCATTTGGGATGTCGGAAGTCTGAAGCTTCCGTCCTTCTTTTCAAAACTGTTCATAATCAGGGATGCTACTCCCTGTGGAATGTGAGGTTTATGAGGTTGATGTGCTGCAGATGACCATACAGCCGGCTCTGGGCCTTCAAACTCAGCCTCTCTATCGGTACCATTCACCAGAATGCGTGGATGCATCACACCTAAGTCAAATCGAGTATTCCTTTTTAAAATGATAAAATATCCACAATCGCCATGAGGCCATATTTTTTTATTGTATGCTAGTACCATTACTCTGCTCTTTAATTTGATCACTGCCCACCTAATCTTAGTAAGTCACAATGATGTGTTAAAGATAATGATTCATTTCGTAAGATATATTCAGTTCATTGAGTTAAACTGCTTTCGTTTAAAACCGTTATCGATTCCAATAGACATAAATCAATTTCTATTACTGATTGTATAATTTATTCTTGTAAATGTAGCGCATTGTTTGTTTCTTATGTATAAGTTCCAAAAACGTCTTTTCCAAACAATGCCAATAAAAGTATATACAATGATTTTCATAAGGTAGATAAATGATTAAGATTTTATAATTTTGCCTGTTTATAAAATCATTTACTACTAAATCGCAAATTAGTCTTTATATATCATTAATCATTTAAACCTGTCACAATCTTTTATATTTGTTTTATCCATCCACAGCATTTTATTTGTAAACATTTGTACATTGGCATATTAACTCCGCACAAGTTATAATACACTCCATAAAATTATATTCGTTAAATAATTAATGTAAAGGGGATTTTATAAAAACAAATCCCAACTTTTGTAAATAGACAATATCATTCCAAGCATGATCCTTTTGTAACATATATATGTGTTTTTTCAATAGTTCATTAAATATATAATTTCGTGTAAATCCTGGTTTGTTTGAATTATTTCTAATTAGTATTTAGAATTATTTTCTTTAGTTAATAACTTAGCATTAATAAATATAACTTTAATAAATGTAATTCCTGGGCTACTTTTATCTTGATCATCATCATCAGACTGATCTTATGCTCTACCGCTTTGCTTCTGGGCCCGGAATTAAAATAATTGTACTATATCATCAGGATTGTTGATCATTGGGTCAGAGATTCGAAGAATAGGAAAACAGGTTAAAATACAGGATTGCTCCAGACCTGTGTATCTCGCACATGATCAGATTTGAGGTACTTTTGCTTAGGATTTGAATTTTGTTAAGCGAGCATACTGCTTTGACCGGTACAATATATAGCCTGAGAATTTTTACCTATTAATATATATGTAAATCTTTTTTTTGGGGATTAATGGATTGCCATTATCCATTACTGGAATTGTATACTATTTTTATTTAAAAAAAGAAAGAAACATGATTTCTTTCTTATTGTTTGCCATAAACATATATATATATATGTATGTATACTGGAGGAACTGGAAGTGAGAAATAATCTAATTTCATTTATTTCTATTTACCCGCTAGTAAATACGGGAATATTTCAGATTTATTAAAACTCTTTGAATAAAATTCCTCCTTCCAATTCTCTTCCATATTGGTTTCACTAACTTTCTTAAAATATATATATTAGAAAGAGAGAGAAAGCGGAACACGCAATTGGTTAGTTTTTGGGGAAAAATAATTCAATGTTTCTTTTAATTTATACTTAGAAATATAAAAGAAAATGACATTCGAGTATATATATTAAAATGTTCAATTTTATGCATTTTATAAAAAAGGTCCAATCCTTTTACTTTCTTAAAGTCAAACTGGGTTTTACCAATATATATCTATTTGTCTAAAACAGATATAGCTTAAGCATTTATAATTTGATTAAATATAAAAGAGGGTACAGTACAGTTATATATGTGTAAATAAAAAATATTAAATCTTCATTAACTCTAAGGGAAAACTAGTTAAATAGTGCTTAATTAATATACCTAACTTTTCATATATTTTAATGTTAGAAAAGGTGCAAAGTAATTATTTCTAATAGTGGGTATTTTCTCAGTCTCAGAAAAATTTTGAAGTCATATTATTTCATATAGTATATTTTACCTAAGGTTTTAAAGTTTAATGATCAGTTGACCACATTTTCTCTTATATTGTGCTACTCGGTGATTTGTGTGGGGGTATCGACACATATCCGTAGCTCCTGTCATCTTTGATTCATAGGTTAACACCACTCCGAGATTGCCACTAATGATAAAGTGGATCTCGACCCTTCTTCAAAAAGTACTACTGGACACAAGCACCTATACCCCATCCTGAGCTTGGATCATGCTGCGACGAATGAGATCCATTTCTCTAACTTTTGTGTTAGACCCGAGGGTGCTATCCAGACCTCAAGTTAGCCATATGTATAAAAAACATTGTGCCTTCGAGACTTGCTTCTAATCTCATACAATAAAATCACCAAGGACTACAGTAATGTTTAATTTCATTATAGATAAAACATTAACTTTGTAATATGCTCAAAATATTGCTGAGTAAGTCTGAAAAGAGTCCACTGGGGTGTGGGTTCTTTACTTTGTTGTTTAAATGCAGGCTATATTTGAACATGGCCTTAATCTATTTGACTAGTTTTTTTTTAATCAATTGTTTTTTTTGTTTTTTTTGTAATTTTACCCTACAGTTATGTTTTCCTGTATCCCTCCTTTAAAGTAAAGCACCCAGTTATTGACTAAGTCCAATATTGTTCGGTAATTATCGTACTATATTGTTTAATTATATTAAGTGGATCTTTCTAATGCATATCGATACATATCCATGTCTGTAAATGCAAGAAAATAACTTGCAACATTTGTTTTGTTAATTATTTCTTCAAATTGTCATTTCTTTTAATTGAACAATAAACTTTCATTCACTAATCTCATCAATATCTTGTCTGTGCCTATATATAATCTAAACCTGATTTTTCTTTATTAAAATTTCCCCCTAGGATCTCATCTCTTCCTGACCGCCGGGCATACATGAAGAAGAAATTCTAGTGAGGTTTGGGAAGTAAGTCACTTAGTAGTAATCTGGAGGAGTAGGTGAGGTTCGAACCCCCTCTACCTGCATCTCATTACAGTAACACCTTGTTTGTTCTCTTAGTCATACATTGTGTTTTCGATCTCTTCTTGTTAGTCCCAACATGCATCTCTCCATACCTCTTTGAGTGGGCTGAAGTCTCTGTATTGCTCTTCTATTAAATGTCCAAGTCTCATATCCATAAGTAAGAACTAGTAAAATACATTTGTTAAAAACCTTCCTTTTCCAACATATAGGCATATTTCCTTTTAGTATCAAGTTATATCTATCAAAAACATTCCAACCAAGTTTAATTCTATGATTAATTTCCTCCATTATGTTTCCATCTATATTAATAATCTGACCAAGGTATTTGTAACTGTTAACTTTTTCTAATTCATCATAATCTATCTTTATTTTCATATTTTGAGCGAATCAATTAAACATTACTTTAGACTTTTTAACATTTGTCTTTAGTCCTACTTTCATCTGATAACTCCTGCAACATTTCCTGCAGCTCTGAAGGATTATTTGCAAAAAGAACTATATCATCTGCAAAATCTAAATGACTTAAATAATCTCCATTTACTATCACTCCTTTAGTTTCCCATTTTAATCCACAAAATACTTCTTGCAGCACTGCTATAATAAGTTTTGTAGATACAGAGTCACATTGTCTTACACCCTTCTCAATGTTGACTTTACCAGTGTCATTATGTAATCTAATTGTTGCTGTTGCATTTTTATAAATGTTCTTTAAAATATGACAATATCCTGTATCTATCTATACCTTGATGATCCAATGCTTTAATCACTGAAGAAATGTTTATAGAATCAAATGCCTTTTCATAATCTACAAATCCAAAATATAATGGTAACTCATATTCATTTGTCCTTTCTATAACTTCTCTCAATACCTGGATATGATCTACTATACTAAAACCACTTTTAAATCCAGCTTGTTCTCTCAATACCTGGATATGATCTACTGTACTAAAACCACTTTTAAATCCAGTTTGTTCTCCTGGTTGGTGGAAATCCAATGTTCTCTGTAGATGAGTTGTAATTATCTTGGTAAAAACTTTGTATAAAACTGGTAAAAGTCTGATAGGTCTGTAATTTCTAATATCTTCTTTATCACTTTTTTTAAATATTAATATTATTACTGCATTCTTCCAATCATCTGATACATCTTTATCATTTAGACATTACAACTTTGCTAAACAAATTTCTATTTCTTCACCTGCTTCTTTTAATATATCAATTATAATTCCATCATTACCTGGAACCTTTCCTTTCTTCAAACATTTAATTGCATGTATCACTTCTTCATTTAAAATTCTGGGCAATTCAGAAGATGTAATAGATATATGAGGTACTTGTTTGTTATTACTATATAATTCTTGGTAAAAGTATTCTACCTATTTCATGATGTCATCTCTCTTTTTAGTAATAATTCCATTTTTTTTTCTTATTGCTGATATAAATTTCCTACCAATACCAAAACAGTGTTTTACATTCTAGAGACTTTTATTTTCTTCTACAGCTTTCATTGCTAGTTCACAGTTATACTTTCTTATATCATTTTCAACTCTTTTCCACACCATTTTACAAAATTTGAGATATTCAATCTTTTTTAATGCATCATTTTTGTATATCTTCATATTCCTTCTTTTCTTCATAAATACTCTAGTCTCAGAAGAAATTTTATTGGCCAATTTCTGTCTTTTTGTACCAGCTATCTTTGTTGCAGTTTTTAAAAGTGTATCAGTTATTTTCATATTAATTTCATTCAAATCTGAATCATGTTCAAAATCTACTAATCCTTGAAACCGATTTGCAAGTTCTAATTTAAATTCATTAGAGTGTTTCTGAAGATTCGGAATATTAACTATAAAGCAGTTTTTAAAAGTGTATCAGTTATTTTCATATTAATTTCATTCAAATCTGAATCATGTTCAAAATCTACTAATCCTTGAAACCGATTTGCAAGTTCTAATTTAAATTCATTAGAATGTTTCTGAAGATTCGGAATATTAATTATAAATATTGTTTTTCTTAATAATTTTTGTCTCTCTAGTTTTGCATGAACATAAATCTTACGTCTTAGTAATCGATGATCACTTCCTGTGTTAAATTTATTAAGAACATTACAATCTTGAAATATGTATTTTGCATTAGTCAAAATATAATCCAATTCTGCTGTACTTCATTTGGATGCTTCCATGTCCATTTCCTTTTAACATTTTTCTCAAAAAAAGAAATTCATAATATAAAGTTTTTCTTTTTCTGCAAACTCCACAAATCTATGGCCTCCCTCATTTCTATTACCATAATGAAAATTACCTACAGCACTTTCATCTTTTATTTGTTTACCAATTCTAGTAGTATTAAAGTCTCCCATAACAATTTTAAAATGTTGTTTACTCCTTTTGTACATCCATATAAAAATATTCTACTACTTCATCACTATGAGAACTTGTTGGGACATAAACCTGAATTATCTGCGTTTTTTATCTGCTATTAAGTTGTATAACTACTCTTGCCACTCTGTCCAATGCACCATCAATCTCCACAATGTTATACTTCCACTTTTTATTTATAATGAATCCTACTCCACTTGTATTTCCAATATTTGTGCCTTTATAAGAGAGTAGATGTCCACTTTTTAAAGCAATTGTCTCTTCACCTTTTCTTCTAACTTCCCAAAGTCCAATAATGTAAGACAGTTCTTCTTCCTAATTCTTGCAATCTTCCTTCATTTGAAAGTGATCTGCAGTTGTAAGTACCTAAATAAAAAGTCGTCATCAAATGGCAGCCTGGTACACAACCAGAGAATTCTTAGCACCCTTCGCCTTCGGGTACGAACTGCTGCCTTGGTTGGTGACTTTACAGCCTCCTGGAAATAAGGGCCATGCTTTATTTTTGTCTGTCATAATTGTATATATGTATTGGAAAAATATTTATCATTTACACAAACATTCATTCTGTCTTATAAGGCAACTGAGAAGAAAGACCATGGTGCTTCTTAATCTTAAACTCAGAGGTAAAAAGCCAATAAACTGCCCACGCTGATTAATGCATGTTGGTGAGCAGCCCATCCATGTTTGTTTTACTATATGAATAATCACATAGTAATAAGAGCTGCAATGACAAGAATGTATGGAGTGGACATTAGGGATTTTCCCCAAGAGGAATCAAAGGGTCTCCTTTCAGTTAATAGCAAACTCCTTTCTGCAGCCATTTACATAATTACTGCAGCATTTATTCATGATATTTATAATTACTACACCATTTATTCATGGTATTAATATTATATTGAAATATGAAGGATCACCACTCTTGTTTGGACATGACCTCAGTTGAGATGTCCAGGCACTATTTATATATCATTTGAGTATTCTTAATGTTATTATATAAGTATTTTAACTGGAGCTACACCTGTAGATATAGACTCAATGTATAACATTAGTCCAATTTGATGTACTTCCAAATATCAAATTAAATGTATATATAAATATAATAAAACAGATTCTCATTTCTAGTGTATGACATGTTACATGTGGAAATGAAGGGTGGAACAATTATGCAAGAAATTGACCAATAATATGGGAATGAGACTGCAGTAGCAATAACAGCAACAGTCATATCAAACTCAAGATATACAAATATGTATATTTAATAGAGAAAATGGAGAGAAATTTGTGATATGGTTAAATTTGTGGCTATTAATGATCAAGTTAATAATCAAGTGAAAAAATATAATCAGAAAAAAAAATTAAAGTGGGAAATGGAATGGGGTACCCCATTTAAATGTCTCATCATTTCATAAGATAATTGTAACAATATGATCTTGGTTAGTTCTAATGTTATAACCTTAAAAGTTTTCTAAATCAATCAACCTTAAATTGAAGGATAAATCAAATATATTTGTTCATAAAAAGATAAATTTTGTAAAGCATCATGTATGCATAAGTTATTAAATATACATGAGCACCTTTCTTTATGCTTACACAAGTTGTTTACACAGAGGAAAACTCTCCTTACAGTAATGCCACCCACTGCAAACAAGAGAAATCAATGGATACAGGAAGGTTTGTGGGTAAAATCCCTATCTAGTGTCTACTTATCCAATATCAGCAGATTACTTTCTAGATTGTGGCTCTTATCAGTGAGAAGTCTTGGATCTGAGAGCACTGCACCTAGATCATAGGATCTAATGTAACTCTGCAGCAGCCACATTTACCTTATTAGCTAATTATAAAGCTTAAAGTCCAAAATAAAAACACAATAATGTTCCAAATCAAGCTCATTATCTTGTAAAGTCATATAGATTTAAATTCAGCTCAGCATCCTTACTTTTTGGTGTCTTTGGTTCTGTAATAAACCCAAGTGATGTTCAGGGGCTTAATACCAATCCTGCCCAATAGGATTATGGTAACTGAAGTTATTAAAAAAAACCAAATACACCAAAAAGTATGGATGCTGAACTGAATTCAGATCTATATCAATATACAAGCTAATAAGCTTGAATTGAAAACATTATTGTGTTTTCATTTTGCACTCAAAGCTCTATAGTTAGCCAATATAGTAAAAGATGACTGGGTTGTATTAGATCCTAAGATCTAGGTGCAGTGCTCTCTGATCCAAGGTTCATCACTGATGAAAGCCAGAAGCTAGAAACTAATCTGGGGACATTGGAAAAATATGCACTAGATAGGGATTTATGCACAAACCTTCCTGAATCCATTGATTACTTTGACTTGCACTGAGTGGTGCTATTGTACGGAGAGTTTTGCCTTTATGTTATTTATTATATATATATCGTAATGGTTTAATTTTTTTTTTAATGTTAAAATTTAAAAAGAGAGAGAAACAAGAATTAATTAAATGTTATTCAATTGAATTTAGCTTTAATCAAATTTTATACAGTAATTAATGAATTAAATTGGAAACAAAGAAAAAAAACAGCAGATTTGTGGCTTTGGGGGGGAAATGTCCTTGATAGGATATAGGCTATAAAAAGAGCAGGAAAAATAAGGGCCCAATAAAATCTGTGAAGAGCCCAAATGCATGCTATCAATATCTTGCAGTTAGGAAAACAAACATTATAAATGTAAGAAGATTGGTGTTATAGTACTTTTTGGTACTGATACAAAAATGGCTAAATATTAAAATTCTCTATAGTAATAAGAATAAACATTATTTGCTAAGCCCATCCAATCAGAATCTGAATAAGGTAGACTTACCAAGCTTGAAAAATGCCTAGAAATTTTGAGATAGAGATCTCATTCATGAACTAATTGCATTTGTAGAGTCAACTATTTAAGCAATAGACTATCCTAAAATCAAGAAATATCTAATCAGAATCAATCAACAGAGATTTTAATAATACACCTCTGATGCGAACTTATTCACTATATTGCTTAAAGAAACTGCAACAAGAATGTAAACATATATGCATATGGATAAGAAACCTCCATACAGTAGAAATTTCATGCTTATATTTCAATACATGTATTTTTGAATATAAACAACATTGTTCAAATTTTTTATATTAGTGATGATTAGTTTAGTGTAAACATATATATTTTCTATTCTCAACTTATCCATCACCAAATTGCATTTCTCAATATTGTATTCCTAAAATGTTACTCATATTTAAACTCTAAACTTTGCAAATAATTCCTAATTGTAACATTCATTTGTCTTTAATGGTTAATACACACCCTTTCCACATCTTTCCCTTTTCATATGTATCCTTCCCCTTTCACCATGTTGCTCCTGAATTTCATTTTCACTTCTTTGTAAACCTTTTATTTAATTGTATTTGTACCTTTTTTTTTTATTTATTTATAAAAAAACTTTCAGCACAGAGAAAAAAAAATGTTAAAATTCGCAAACTTTTTGATATTGGAATAGACTTTTTTTCCTAACAGCTTTTGCACTCATGTCAAAAATAAAAGAAACATTTGTAACAATTTTTACAATAGGAAAATAGTTGTCCATCTTGGTAAATCATACATGATTATACATCTATTAACATTTCTACAGTTTATTTTGAAAGCACATACATTTAATTCTTCTTTTATTATATTTTCTGAATTTGATATGCAACATTTTGCATAATAAAATATTTTCTGAATGTAATACTAAAAGTTTTACAAAATTACTAAAAGCTCATATTAAATTAAAACATCAAATTAATTGGAGAGATTCTAATTTTTTGATAACAAGATTATTAATGCTAATATATGGTGTATCTGAACTTAGTTCAGTCCCATATGGCTATTTAAGTTAGATAGCTGGAATGGAAGACTTATGGATGTCTGAAAATTTCAGATCTTTCTACTTAATACATTAGATAAAGTGCTGGGATTGTCCTGGTATTTTTAATCTAATGATTGAATATCCTAGTATCTCACCGACGATGCTAGTAGCAGAAACCGGACTGAGGTTGGGAGTATTCTACAAAGCTTGTTAAGAGCTTGTTCTGCGAGCTCTATATATAATATTAATGTTTCTATAAAAGTTATTTAAAAAAAAAACCAATATCTCCCAGAACATATTTAATAAAAAAAAATGCCCAGACATTTTGCTATTTATTTTAAAAATAAAAATACAGTACTTATTTTTCCTCTTATTCTTCTTACTTCAATGAATGCTTGAAATAACACAAACTCAGTAAAATATATATAAATGTGTCCCCTCAGTATATTATTTAATAATTATATTATTATTATTATTTAAAATTGTATTTATACTGTACTTTTATATATGCATATTATACATATAAAAATATGTTGGTGTTATATAAGTGTGTGTATTGAAAAGTATTATACATCTGCACTTCAATAAACAATATATATTCTATTCTAATCAAAGTTTATCAACAAAGTATGAGCAATTTGTACACTATGAGTTAGTATGCAAGGGAGTATTAAAAGAAATAGTGTAATTCACAGCACCACCATACTCATATATACTTTCTGTAATTAATTTTCATATATTTATAATATGTTGTTTGTATTAATCATTATAATATTATTCATAGTATGTTTTGTATAAGATTAATGTATATATATATATATTTAATAATTATTTTGATGTTTAATGACTCATTTACTGCTTGTTTGGAGTTATTCTATTGTATTATTATATATATATACTTTTTAATAAACAATAACAACAACAAAAAGGAGAAGAAAAGTAGAAAAATATATATAACTCTTAATGGGAAAACATCAAACCCCATTATTCCAAACTGTTCAAAACCAAAAGGCTCACACCTAAGGGCACTTCTATGGATCTCCTACATAAATCCCTTAATTAAGACTATAGAGAATTAATTGCCTGATATATATATATTGTGCCGGTCCAAACATGTTTATCCATCTAACATGAGCTGGAACTCACAAAATGTACTTCAAACCCAGTCAAGCCCAAGATTTAGGTCAGGGACCAGTCTGAAGTCGAACCCACTCTCTAATCCCCAGATCTAACACTTAATGCATAACATAATAGTGATGGCACATGAGAATTAATCTTAATCTGGCCGACTAGCAAAGCTGAGCAAAACAATGAGACATCTATTAACTATGACTATATTAAAATAATAGATAAGCATGGCTGTAATATGTGGAAGTGGAGGAAAAGGAATTCGAACTACTCAAATAAGTTAGACAATAAAATATAGTTTAATTACTGACAAATTATTATACATTTATAAATTAATTAGATACATTAGTGTGTGCGTGAATGAGCAAGCAGTAGATGATTACATAGTGTCATTCACGCTATTATTTCTCATATGCTCTTTATTAGCTAAATAATATATTACAAATAAACACACATCTTTGGTGGGTCCAATATTAAAATGCCAATCGAATATTAGCAAGAATTACATAATACTGCCATTAACACTTTGATTTACGGTTCTGAAACATGGTGACTAACATATATATTTTTAGGAGCGTTCCAAAATTCATTATATATATGATATAAATTATTTTCACACCAGTGAGGTCGTGAAAATAAACAAAATACATTTGAAAACATTATATTTGAAACTACGATAAAATATTTAATGAAAAATTATTTTAACGATAGTAAAACGAACGCTTTATTTTTCCCAAGGCATATAGAAACTCTTAAATATAGATATAAGTTATGATGGTGAGATTGTTTGATAAGATTGAAATAACATTAGTAATTAATCTAGCTATTAATATTTGGTATTGATATTATTTTGAGCAGAGCGCATTTTAATATTAGAGCATTAAAACTGGGTCATGAAGCAAAAGAAATACTAATACAAATAAATTTGCGGTGCTGACATAATAGCCTAAAATAACAGGAAAAGTCATGCTTCTGGATGAAAGATGAAGTGGATGAGCATAGCATGTGCCATACTTAGGGATCACCACCAGAGGCCCTTTTATACAAAGAAATGGATGGGCATAGCATGTGCCAGACTTAGGGATCACCGCTAGTGGCCTTTTATACGAAGAAAGAATATGCATAGCGTGTACCAAACTTACAAGATCACCGCCAGAGGTATTTTATATGAAATAAATATGATTCTGGATAGCTCAATTATCTACGGAATGAGATATAAGAAATCTATGGGTTCCAACTTGTCGTAACCCCCAGATTAAAAGATTAGAAGCATGTAATATATATATAATATGAAGATAAGCTAAATGACAGAAATGCAGTACAAATGAATGTCCCTAATGACATTGAATAAGATTTACTGCTTTTAAAAATAAATGACCCTTGTTTGAGTACCATAATTTAGACAAATAATCCGCTATGCAGTTATAATATATATAAAGAAATTTAGATTTCATTTACTAAAATATACTTGAAGATTTTATTGAGCAAAAGAAACAGTAAGATTTAGATTTCAAATTAATAAAATATACATTAAGATTTGATTTAGTAAAAGAGACATTAAGATTTTCCCCCATTCCTTTTTCTGCTATTTAAAATAAATCAATCCCACGTTCGTGATTTTTATAATAACTGGATATTTAAATACTATATTTGATATTTTATGCATAGACTATTTTAAGAGTATAAAAAAAAATAACTAGTAGTTATATAGAAAACAAATTATAAGTCACCCTTTCAGAATTTAATAAATAATTATAAACTAAATGTTCCAGAGCGTTAATTAGCTTGAGTTCTGAATTTTCACCGGTAGAAAATCCAGTGTTAAACAAATATATATTTTATATTAAAACATAAATAAAATGTTGACTCGAAAAACAATCTGGCGAGTATGTTAATTAATAATGCATTATATTTTTTTAGGGGACATTAATAACTTGCTTCGTGAAGGTTTACTTAAAAATGACAGAAAAGATTTTTATAAATTAAGTTTTGCCAGGTTGTTTGAGATTAGCAAATTAATAAAAAAAAAAGCATATATATAAAATCAAGTAATAAATAACTATAAATAATTGACCGCACCGAAGTTAAGAAAAGTTAGAGCATATGAGATAGGATTAAATTTATAAAATTATTTAAGAGCAAATTACATTTGCATATTAATTTAAAAGATAGAAAATTGAACAATACGTTATAAATCTTGATAGCAGGATTTGAGATTACTGAAGCTAGATTCATTTTCAAATAGTAGCATAAAAGTTACCTTGCGCAAATTTAATAAGTCTATTTTCAAAATACGGCTCATGCATGGCAAATTGAGGATCCAAATGAATTCTTCTTAGTGACAGCAAGTTTCTATTAGCATTTTTTAAAGTTCTCCATCGGGCCTTTACTTCACTTGAGGGTAGCAGAATATTATAGCAGTGGCAGATGATGACCCAAACAGGGCCAAGAAAGATGGTGGATTAGTTTCAAGTGACGTGTAATAATCCTTTTCACTAGAGTAGCTAATCTAATCTCTTCTCAAAATTCAGTCATTTTATACTTTTTCTTTTATCAGTTGTTTTTGAAAGATGCAATCGTTAGATAATGTCCAAAATAAATTCAAATCTATTTCCAGATTAGAAATAGATTTGACAACATGTTTTATACAAAAGAAAATCTTTAATCTACTTAATCCCATTTATTTTAAGTAAAACTTTAATTAAAAAATACCTCCCTTTAATTATTTTTGGACAATTAACAACAGTCACATCTTCCGTATTGGATTTTATAAAAATATACAGTTTAATAGAAAAACAAGCAATTTAAAAAGAAAAAGCTAAAAATGACATATAATAAATATTTAAAAACATCAATATTTTGTTAGTAAGTTTTGCTCCTATATATATATATTTGAGCCGCATCTATAATACTTTAATAAAAAAGAACTAATAATTAATAAAAAGAATTAATAATAATTTTAAAACATGTTATTGAAACATTAAATTTTACAATTTAGGCACGCATCTCAAATATATACATGAAATATATATACACGACAAAAGAAGCAGGATGGGAAATAGGGATTTGAATACGGGTTAGTAGATAGAAACATGAAGTACAATCTTAAGCTAAGATTTACTGCTTCAATATATATATATATGAATTAAAATCTCATATTTCATGTATTGCATACATGGATCATATTTCAGGTTTTTTTTATGTTCCAAGAAACAAATTCTATAGTTACTACATTTATTTTCTAATTATACTAATAAATATAAATTTATCTTCAACATCGAGAAATTATGTGCTTGGCAAGTATTCACTGGCTGTTGCCTGAAAGACCATTTTAGGGAGACCCTTCATTGGTTTTCAATTTTATCTAAGTCAATTTGAGATGAGGATAGTAATATAGGAGTAACTTAAAAACAAAATAGTAAACATAGTTGCTTCATTATTCTTTCATTATATGTAAAACTTCATTATTCAATATCCATGTGCATACAAAAGTTAACTATTTTACATGTATAGCAATGTTTTCAAAATTATTCTCTAACTATTGCTATAACAATGTAGAAAAAGAATAGCTGCATTCTCAATTAAATGTCTTCAATGAGTCACTGCAACAAATTTAGAATTCAAAAGACCCTCAATATAATTTCAGCATGTGCCAAGGTTTTTTCAAAGCTAAACTCTTTACAGACAGATTCCCTCCTCTTATAGGATATTGGAAATCACTACTGGTCTCACTTTTGTCAGAAACTTAATTTTGATCCTCCAAACATAAATATAATTATTGGGCAATCTATACACTATTATATCCCAATTCTCAATACAATGACAATCTCAGATCAATAACAAACAACTATGTCATAAATTTAAATTCTGATCACTTGAATCTAAATATTTTGACTTTCTGTTAAAACGGAACATGTCTTTTCACATTCTGCACTTTTTTTTAGAAATGAAAGACAATGTAAAAATGCTGATGATCTACGTTTGCTTTCCATGAAGACATGAAAACACACTTTTATATTTTTTATATGTCCCATCTATTAATGCATTCATGCAACGATCCTTATATTATTTAAAATTAATAAAATTGTCATCAATTATGTCTTAAGTATGTTTGTCAAGGGTAGGTTCTCAATTATTAGAGCCAATCCTTTCATTATTTATGCTCTATGGTATACAAGATGCATTTTTATTTATAATAATAATCCAAGAAGGCATCCAAATACATTTATAAATAAGTTATATCTGGTAAAATAAATATACTCATAAAAAGGTTTTTTTTTTTTTTTTAATATTTAGCTTTGTTACTGCCTAGCACGCTTTCAGTAATTTTACTGTATCATATTCATGGCATAAAGGAGTTGTGATTAAATGATCAGTATTTAATCAATATTTAATTAATTGTTCACATATTCAATTTTAATTTAAATTTTAAATTTGAATATTCAAGTAGCCCATTTGAAATAGATACACTTGTTTTTTTATTAATACAAAAAATGATCACCAGCTATTTATTGCACATGTTTCTTTGATCTTCCACTTTCTATCCCCTTTCTCTCTCTGTATACATTATCTCTGCTTTTGTCAGCTGAAATCTATGATCAGTTATCTGCTCATGGTCTGTGAATATTGACATGTGTTCTATGTCTCTGAAGGCTCTATTGCATAAATATCTGTATTTGGAAAATCTCAGTGACAAATTGGCCCTCCCCACAATTTAGAGCATTGTGAGCTGATTAGCTACACTTAATTTTATAGACTACTTCAGTGATGATTCATTTGGTAAAGTGTCTTCACAGTTATTGACTAATTGCTTAAGTGATGTAGGGGTGTGAAAGCTTATATTAAATTTATATTTAAAGATATTTTTTTAATTTACATGCAATCTTTGAAATACAATATAGGATTATCCATTTATTAGGTTCCACTTGTTGGTTGGTGTGAGGATTTCTTATTTTGTTATAAAATCTCTTTTATGGTGTTTATAATTTTATCATGATTATAATATTTCAAAGGTCATTTGTGTTGTTCTTATTATCATATTCAAACCCACATATTTATGTGATATAGGGGTTATTGATCTAGGGTGAATTGCTCCTCTTATATTTAGGGGCTTTGTATATATGTCATGTCTTTGTATATATAAGTCCAAAAACGTTATTCCATTATTACTGTCATTTTTTCCCAAGATCCATGATAATGTTGATGCTCACTCCAATTCCTATCATATTTCATCAATCTGTGTGTCTGTAGCTCATATATATGTGTCATCCATGTATATTGCATATATTAAACTTGACTTTAAATATCTGTCTTTAGATATATCTTTTGATTTTTGATAGGAATAGACTACTGATGATACAGCTGATGTGTGTGGAGCCCCATTGGGCAACCATTATCCATTTTATAATATTTTCCATTTGCTGCTACTGTGAAGTCTTTGTCAATCCATTTCAAAACCACTATTATGAATTCCCTTTTGCGATGGTCATAGTTGCTTTTACGTAGCAATTCATTAGTCACCTGAATTGATTTCATTCTGGGCACAGAGTGACACAATTTTATTTTTAGCATCTATTTTTGAGCTTTTACTCTTATTAATGAATTCATATGATGAGAATTATTCGCTGAATCCCAATTCTTCAGTCATCCATACAGCAATAGTTTTGGCCATTTTGTAAAATTCTGAACTGCCAAACTCAATAATCAACCCCAGTGGAGAGTTTCTTTACGCAGTTTTACATTCACAAAAACCTGTTGAGACTTGCCCAAGATGGATATTTATACAATAGAGACCTCAAAGATAAAGAATACACATCAATATTTACAAACCATGGGCAGAAAACTAGCATAATCTTGAGCTAACAAAAGATGAGGTAGTGTACACAGACAGAATAGAAAACAGAAGATCAAAGAACCATGTGCAATAACAAGTGATCATTTTCTATTAACAAAAAAAAAATAAGCATACCCATTTCAAAAAAATGTACTATTTGAATATGCAAATTTAATTCTTAAATTAAAATTGAATATGTGAACAATTACTTAAACATTGATTAAATACTGATATAAAGAATCATTTAATCACACCACTATATGCCATAAATATGACATAGTAAATATATTGAAAATATGCTAGGCAGTAATAAAGCTAAATACTAAAAAAAACTATCTTTTCTGTAAGAATATTCAATGTACTAGATATTACGTTGGCTCAAAAAAGCAAAAAATTAGTAGCAATTGAATTATAATGGAAATTATAAGACAAAGAGATAATAAAATTGTAGAATATCTATATTGGCATTTGGTCACTAATGTGGCAATGCACTAGGTTTTAACATGACATATTACATTTAATGGTCTTGTTAAAAAAAACTAATATTGCAATAGAATTTATCTTAGAGGCCACAATAATAGGAATAACAATGGACTTGAATGAATGTAAACATACAGATCTTGTGAGCCACATGTAAAAACTATTGTTTTCCTTTTAATTGTTATTGTTGCTGACTCTATATGTATCAATTTAGATGTAGACAAATTACCAATGTATACATAGTTTAATAAAGACTTTGTAAGATGATGATGAGAACAATAGCAGTAATAATAATAATTCAATTTAATTATTTGTTTAATATATATATCAATAGCATTTAGTCAATTATAGATTGCATAGTGGTTTAATTAATATAAATTAGCAACAAAAAAAGATATTGTAAAAACAAAGTAAAAAAAAAACAAAACAATGAAATGAACAAATAAATAAAAAGTTATATACCAAATGAAAACCAAGGATTTTTTTTAAGATGTCAAGTGAATTATTTAAAATTTAAATAAAAAAATATCTTTATTAGCAAAATCTCTATTATAAGTTCTGGATAAACAAAGTAAAGGAGAGAATTTTAATATATCAGATTTACAAATTTTAAGTTCAAAAATATTCTGAATACAATTATTATAATACTGTTTTTTGATATTTAGTTTAGAAAGCAAATTAGATACAGAAATATTGTGGGAAATAATTTGATACAGAAATTTAATATCACATTTTTCTTCTCTGCATTAATTCAATATATTGATCATTATTATTTAATTTTAAAAAATTGTCAAAAACAAATTGAATTTTGATGACACCTATCTTGGTATGAAGATCCATACTCCATGATGATAAGTACCAATGATACAAAAAAATTTGTCTTTTATACACTTATTAAATGCTTTTCCATATATCCAATTAACCATAAAATCAACATGATGATGCAAAGAGCCATTATTGGAAAATATTCCTAGAACTCTTTGAAAATCATTTTTATGATTTTAGAGCCATAGATATGCTAGGAAAAACTAAAGATTTCAGATTTTATAGTGTCAGTAATAATGGAGCACATCCACATATTTATGTATGTATGTGTGATAATTATTTTCCCACCATTTCAGGAAATTTCTTTGAATTTAAAAAACAGTCAATAATAAAACAGATATGCCTGAAAATTTTGCAAACGCCTAATATAGAAGGTTTGAAAATTTAATATAATTTTTGAAGTCATCAATATATACATTAAATAACAATGGTGATAAAACACTGCCTTGAATCACCACAGTTAATCAGGATGATAATGATAATTTATTGTTAAAATTTACACAAGACATCCTGTCTTTAAGGAAAGAATCAAACCAATCAATTAACATTTTGAAAAAAACACAATCTATAAAGATTTCTAAGAAGAATTCTACAATTAACTCTACCAAAAACTTTGGACATAGCATTTCCTCAAATGAATTGGAATTGTGAAATAGTGATCACATTTATCTCAATGAACCTATTAATAGATAAAAAGCCATGTTGCTCTGGTGTCAAAATATTGTCGACTTTTAAGATCTTATTATATAAGTATCATTCAAATGTTCAGATAAGAGTGTGTAGTATTGAAATAGGCCTATATAAATTCCTAGATCCTTTTTTTTAAAAATAGGTACAACTTTAGCAATTTTAAGGGACTTAGGGTAAATACTGTTTGTTAAAGAGCAATTAAAAATATGCAAATAAAAACCAGAATAATAATAATGAAATGCAAAACAATAACTAATAATCATGTATAGAATGCACATTAAATCGGTAACAACAACAAAAGAAGGTGTAATAATTATAAATAGCATGATGATAAAAGAGATGGGATGAAAAAATTTAAAGAAATGACAGATATATGGATAGTGAGACTGTAAATCATATTTTTGTTCTACAGCTTTACAAAATTGATTAAAGTTAAGATAAATATATTGCTGTTCATTTACTATGACATATGAAAAAAATATATATATTGCTGTTCATAAAATATCCACCAAATCATAACATGATCACCATTTCCTACATTTATATACAAGCTGTTATCAGCAGAAGCAAACTATCCAAACAATAGTGCTACCCCAGTGCAAGCCTTAGTAATCAATGGATACAAGAAGATATGTGTATAAAATCCCAATCTATGGTCTATTCATCCAAAATCCCCAGACTAGTTTCTGGCTTGTGGCTTTCAACAGTGAGGAATTTTGGATCAAAGAGCACTGTACCTAGATCTAAGAATCTAATGCAACCCTCCAGGAGACCCTTTTACCTATTTATTAACTGCAACACTAGAAGGTCAAGATGAAAACACATTAATGTTTTCAATCCAAGGTCATTCATCTGAATAGTCATATAGATGTTAACATAGTTCAGAATGATTGACATTTTGGTGTCCTTCATTTATCAAAAACTAATTTTTCAGACAGTAGTGCCACCCAGTGCAAGCCTTAATAATCATTCGCTGCAGGAAGGTTTGCACATGAAATCTCCAACTTGTGTCTATTTAGCCATGAACCCCAGACTAGTTCATAGCTTGTGGCTTTTATCAGTGAGGAATTTTGGATCTTAGAGGACTGCACCTAGATCTAAAAATCTAATGCAACTTTCTAACAGCCACCTTTTACCTATTTAGTTAACTATAAAGCTAGGAGCTCAAGATAAAAATGCATTGTTTTCAATCTGCTATATAGTCACATAGATCTGAATCCAGTTCAACATCAAGTGTCCTTGGTTTATCAAAATGTGTCCCAAAAGCAGGAATGGTATAAAACCACCAAAACATGACATGACAAACATTTCTTACATTTACACAAGCTGTTATTAGCAGTGGCAGTCACACCTGGTGCAAGCCTTAGTAATCAATGAATGTAGGAAGGTTTTTGCATAAAATCCTCATCTAGTGCCTACTCATCCAATATTCCCAAACTAGTTTCTAGTTTATGGCTTTCATCAGTGAGAAGCTTGCATCTAGATCTAAGGATCTAATGAAGTCTTAGAGCAGCCACCTTTTATCTATTTAATTAACTATAAAATTAGGAGCTCAAAATAAAACCCTCTTAATCTTTTCAATACAAGCTCATTCACCTGTATAGTCACATAGATCTAAACCTAGTTCAGTATCTAAACATTTTGGTGTCCTTGGTTAATCAAAAAACCAGTCACCATCATCCCATAGGCAGGAATCACAAAAAATTACCAAAATATCACATGATCACAACTTACTGTCCTTACACAAGCTTTTAACAAATTATGCAAGTCTTAATAATCAATGGATGCAGGAAGATTTATGCATAGAATTCCCCATCTAGTAGTCTATTCATTCAATATCCCCAGACTAGTTTCTAGCTTGTTGTTTTCATCAGTCAGGAGCTTTGGATCTGAGAGCACTGCACCTAGATCTAAGGATCTAATGCAACCCTGCAGCAGCTACCTTTTACCTATTTAATTAAATATAAAGTTAGAAGCTCAGAATGAAAAAACATCATTTTCAATCCAAAGTCATCCACTTGTATAGTCATATAAATCTGAAACCAGTTCAGCATCTATACACTTTGGTGTTCTTGATTTATCAAAAACCAGACACTGTAAATCTATAGGCAGGATAAAACCACAAAAATATCACCATTTCCTGTCTACACAAGCTGTTATTAGCAGTACCAAACTCCACAGACAGTAGTGCTACCCAATGCAAGCCTTAATAATCAATGGATGCAGGAAGGTTTGTGCATCAAATCCCCACTTAGTGGCTACTCATCCAATATCCCCAGACCAGTTTCTTGCTTAAGGCTTTCATCAGTAAGAAGCTTTGAATCTGAGGATGCTGCACCTAGATCTAATGCAATGCTCTAGCATAATGTTAGGAGCTCAAGAAAAAAACACAATAATGCTTTCAGTCCAAGCTCATTCGCCTGTATAGTCATATAGATCTGAATTCAAATGGTGTCTTTGGTTAATCAAACCACAGTCACCATTATCCCAAAGAGGCATACTGGAGAACTGAATTAGATGCTTATATCTAGGTGCAGTTATCTCAGATCCAAAGCTCTTCACTAATAAAAGTCACACGCTAGGAACTAGTCTAGGGATTTTAAAAAAAAATACTAAAGAGGCAAAACTCTCCATACGTATTACCACTTAGTGCAAGCCATAGTAATCAATGGATGCCAGAAGGCTTGTGCATAAAATCCCCATCTAGTACCTATCGAATATCCCCAGACTAGTTTCTGGCTTGTGGCTTTCGTCAATGAGGATCCTTGGATCTGAGAGCACTGCACCTAGATCTTACGATCTAATGCAACACTCCAGCAGTCATCTTTTATCTCTACTTAACTAAAAAACTATGGAATCTTAAATTGAAAAGTCATATAGGTCTAAACTCAATTCAGTACCTATAGATTTTGGTGTTTTTGGTTCTTTAATAACCATATTCGCCACTATCCTATTAGGCAGGATTTGTTTTAAGCCAATAAATATCACGTGATCACTATTTCTTATGCTTATTTATAACTGTTATTAAAACAGTTTCATTTTCTTTGTATCAAAGAAATGTTAAAACAGTCATTAAACCATTTATATTTAGAGAATGTAACAAATACAGATTGTATTTTTGCCTTTTAGTATGTAAGTTCTAGATAAAGAGCAGAATTGAAAGATAGGTAGAATCAAAAAAAAAGAACACTTTATATTTAATTGACTGAGAAAATATTTTATCTTGTTTACAAATAACCGCTCTATTGTATTGATCCCTCTTTATTACTGGGGTACTAATATGAAGACAGAAGGAGGCATTATTGGAAAAAGGAATTCCAAGATCTATTTGATTATTTTTAGAAATGATTTTAAAAAAGTAAAGATTTATAAATTTTTAATTTTTTTTGAATAGTAGATAGTAGAGCATTCATTTTTATTAAACATAATTTTATTGTAAGTAAATCATTTTGTAATAATGAACAAATGCATATAAAAATTTTGCAATCCTCATCATAACAAAGAAGGTGAAACTATTTTATGCTATGCCTAAGAAGATTAATATATAAAATGAACAACAATATTGAGAATTCTTGCCATGGAACAATCCTTTTCAGTAAAGATAAGTGAAATATATTATTATTAATAAAAGCAGTTCCACAATGTAGGAATGATTAACCCATTTAGCTAAAAATTTTGAAATATCATATATTAAAATAAATGATGTCAAGTCTGTTCTCTCTTTGTATATCATGAGCAATATATAAGATTAGTTTTGATTTATTGAGTAAGATGCTTCATGGTTTGGGGGCTAAAATGTTGGTTAATATCTAAGATAATTTTTATCATAAATACATTACTCAAGCATTCTGGCAGTGGTGTATAAGCCTGAAATAGGCCTATATTTGGAGGATAAGTTTTTAGAACACTTTTATAAACAGGAACTCTTTGCCATTTTCAGAGTTATGGGGAAGCTATAATTTCTTACAAAGCAGTTAAAAATCGGACAGAGAGAAAAGGCAATACATCTAGCACATTTAATCTGAGCTTTGATGGAAAATAGAATCTCAAATTCAGAAAAAAATCAAAGGTCATTTTTTGTATAGAAAAACATTAGACATACTAGATGTGAATGACATTGACTTGGACTAACAATCCTATAAAAATATTTAGAAAAATATGTGATACTTTCCTTTAGGTTAGTATGAAATATTTAAATAGGGACCAGAATTTATAGGAGTAAGCCATCATTTAAAATATTTAATTTCATATTTCGTATAAATTTTCATAATCTAGTTTGTGAATGACTTTGGATAATCTTCTAAAATTAATGAAGTAACTGTAAAAAAAAATGTTTTTTCTTTTGAGGTATTGTCTAACATGATATGACTTTCCTTTATTTTTATGAGAGTTATTGAAAACCATGGAGGAATATAATTGTTAAAAGTATTTTTATTGAAATATTTAAAAAATAACAGGTTTTTAAGTGTACACTTTTTAAAAAAAATTCCAATAGCAAAACTGTTATAAAAAGAGTTGAAGAGAGGATTCCAATCAAATTTAGAGAGATCAATTTTGTAATTCCTTCTAGAAAATCAAAAAGAAAAAGATCTAAAGTAATACATTTTTTACATGAAATTTGATTAAGATATTATGAAGATTAGTAGAAAATAGTGAAAAGATATAAAATTACAATTAATGATGGAGAGATTATTACAATTGTAGTCTAATGATTAATGTTTATAACTGATAGTAAGATGTTGTTTGATGTTTATAAAATTAATGAATTGCAACATTCTGTTGGTTAAGGAATTGGAGAAATGGTGCTATCAAATTAGAGATCACGAGTATTAAAATCATCAGTAGCAATGATGTGATTATGATATAAAACTAAAAAAAATGTTCAAAGAAACATAATAGTTCATTTAATTCAGAGAAAGAAGTATTAGTTTTTACGTATATAGTAACAAAATAGACTCATACAAGGGGAAAAAAAACATGAAGCTATACTTACATACCAAATCCTGTTTAAATGTTATAAGTATACCTACACTTTTAAAGCAATTTTTGAAAATCTATCATTACACAAGATCTTATATATCTATTATCTAAGAACATTTGTATCTTTATATTATTTATAGGCAAGTTTCAGACATAAATATAAAACCAAAATTTTCTGATTGCAAGAACTAGTTTAATTGAAATACTTTAGTCCTCGTTCATCAAATATTAGCATTAAAAAAATCCAGGTAAAGTCATTCGTAACTGAATTTTAAAGAGAAAAAATAGCAGTGAAATATATCACAAATGTAAATAAAATAGGAAAAGAATAGTACAGAAAGATAGAAATAAGAAATGAAGAAAAAAAATAAAGTGTTAAACAAAAAAAAGAAAGAAAAGCTAAACAGAAAATCTTAATATATTGGATAATGCTGACGATAATAACAATAATAATAACAATAACAACAGCAAAAACTTGGTATATCATATCTTTTTTCCTATTTTTTTGTTTAAATGAAAGTATCACTATTGTTTTCTGAAGCAGTTAATATATTAGAAAAACTCATTACATTACAATTAAACATTTAATCTGGATGAGATCTTTTTCATTCAATATTTTTAAAAAAAATTTAAATTTTATTGAAACATAGTAGCAACCTTGTTATCAACAAACACATATTTTCTAGCTATTTTATTATTTTTAGGATTTCAAAATTGAGCAATTTCCACTTGCAATAAATCGCTTGGAGTTATCCAATTCAGATTCATAGAGACTTCATGTTTACTGGTACAATACAAAGCTGTCTAAGAACTATTTTACTGGTTGATACTTTTAACCATAAATTCAATGCCTTTTCAGCTTTTACCAAAAAATTGACTTTAGATATGTTTATTATTTTAAATATTTCAAGAGCACAAAGAAAAGTATAACACATTGTCTTTTTTTTTTCTAATTATTTCTCTAATAGGTAATCCATTCTTTTTAACATGAGGTATACTTTGGAATATCCTTTTTTCTTTCATTACTAAATTGACAAATTTTGATTATATTCTTGAGGAAAGTAGCTTAAAAATTCTCTTAAATTTTATACAACTTTTAGCTTTATGCTTGGAAAATCTTTTATTATCTGAAATACTGTACAATATAAAACTTTGGGGCGGGAAAGGTAAACAAAAAAGGTTATAGTTTTGATTTATTTAATGTTACAAACACACAAAAAAAATAGAGATTACATTTGCAACATGTGAGAATGTTAGATTTAAGGACAGCAATCCAAGACAAAATCACTAATGCTATAACATAAGTAATGCAAACTTTATGATAATTTTAATTGAAGGATTTTTTTTTTTTTTTTTGTAGATAGCATACAATTGAAAAAGCATACATTAATGTGTTAGATATTGTGGCTTCACTTTTTAGCATAGTAATAATGTGAGTAGTTTTATTATTTATTTATCAATTTGATGAGATTGTGCAGTATAGTGAAAACAAGCAATAGTTTTGGCAAAAAGTTTTGTTGATAGACATAAAAAATTATTGATCTTAGATTATTTTACATAAAAACAAGAACAAATAACTCAGACATAATATAAATGAGACATAATATTAATGATAATAGTAACAATAGAATTTTCATTTAATTACCTGGATCAACTGCTTTTGAAGTAATACCAGTTTTACTAGGAAACTGCTTGACAAAAAGATCCCTTTCCATATTTCCACTAATACTAAAACTTGGAGTAACTGATCTCATAGCTTGTCGGCAAGGGCATTCATCTTTAGAAAAATATCCTACTTTTTTCGGTGAAGGAGTCTGGTTACTGCTTGATGGTGCAATTTGTACATCTTCACATTTACTTTTCTGTTTATGATATTTCAAGCCATTAGAACTATATTACAAGAAAAAAATAATAATAATTTTGGAAGTGAAATAAAGCAGTATTAATTTGTAAAAACATGTTGCAGAAAAATACATTTATAAAGTCAGCTAGATGATGTTATGAAATCATCAGGTAGATGATTATTCAAAAAGATTATCAGAGGAATCTGATAAACAAAATAGGAATCATAAAATGTGTACATTTTTGTTACTGTAAAATAACATCTAAAAAATAATTTCAACAACAACAACAAAATAAGCAAGTTGCTGCAACTGAATAATAAAAATTTATAATAATTTTCTATTATGTACTATTGCATATAACAATGTAGTCTAATAATGCTAAAGCACCTTACTTCATTTGATACATATTTAATAAAAAATTAAAAAATTTAAAAGATAGAAAACTTTATCGAAATAAGTATGCTTTCATAAAGTATGCAAAACAATGCTTATAAAGACTCAGAAACTTGGAGTACAACCATGATATCATATTCTCTTTTATTGAAAGTACAATATAATTTTTGCTTCAACCAAAATTATTAGCATTATCTTATCATTTAATATTACAAAAAAAAAAAAAACAATTCCACATTAATTTCATGCAGATGTTTTATAACTCATGAAAATGGATATAAATCAGCAAATAAAATTATGGTGGCAAAAAAAACAATGTAAATACATAAATAGAAAGATAATCCATTGTTTCATTCCTTGAATGAAGTAATAAGAATAAATTATGAATACTAAAGCAAAGAATATTAGAGATGTTGTTGTTGTTGTTATTATTATTATTATTATTATTATTATTATTATTATTATTATTATTATTATTATTATTATTATTATTATTATTATTGATCTTGTTTTGTATGTATTTTATTTTCTAATGGTTTTATATTTCAATTTTTATTTATTGATTTCTTTTAACTTATTTTTAAGTAGCCATTTTTATTTTTTATTTTTTGATCTTGTTTTAGAATTTATTTATTTTATCTTTGTTGGAATTTTTTTTTTAATTAATTGATTTATTTTATTCTTTTTGATTTTTTTTTATATTTACTTTAGATTCTTAATTATCTTACTTTTTAATCTCTGTTGGAATTTTAATTAGTTTTAATTTTATTTTTTGTTTGTTTAGTTTTAAAACTTAAGGTTTTTATTATTATTATGGATAAATGTAATTCTTGTCATTTAGCTATTGCTTTTGGTGGAAATTTTATAACTTGTCTGGGTTGTAATGGAAATGTTCATTTTAAATGTAGTACAGTAAGTGAAAAGACATTTAAAAATATGTCATCTACAAATAAAGCATATGGAGGTGTAAAAATTGTAGAGCAGGAACTAATTTAAATTTGATATTAAATGATGGATCTAGTTCTGATTCCTTATCTAATTCTTTAGATAATAATTCTAGTCTTGAATAGAAAACTCGATATGCTGCCTGTTTTACAGAATAATATTGATTCCTTATCTCAATCTTTTGCTAAACTTACTTTAGAACTTGAATTAGTTCAAAATAATATAAAAATATTGATTAGAGAATTTAATGAAATGAAAGAAAAAGTAAAAGCACAAGATTCTTTGTTATGCAATTTGCAAAACGAAGTATTTTATTTAAAGCAGCAAAGATTAGAAAACAATATTTATTTAATATTGTTGAAAATATAGCTAAAAAATTAGAATTGTCAGACTTTAATAAAAATTATATTAATTATATTTATAGATTAAAATATGGAGGTAGTTTTAGGCCTGTAATAAAAGTTAATTTTGTTAGTAAAATGGTAAGAGATTTATTCTTGTTAGGAGGTAAAAGAATTAAATTATATCTATCTGATGTTTTGCCTATTGCTACAGCTGATAAGTGTATATATTTGAATGAAGATTTGTTGCCTGAAAATAGGAAATTATTTTGGAAAGTTTGTTCAATGGCTAAAAAAAATAAGTATAGGTTTGTTTGGATTAAAGATGGAAAAATTTGGTTGAGGAAAGATACTGGGGATAGGGCTATTAGGATTGGTTCTGAATCGGATTTGTCTAATTTATGACATGGATTATCTTTTAAAAATATTGTTACAGAAAAAGATAATTTGGCTATTGAAAATTTTAAGATTTTTCATATAAATATTCGTAGTGTGAGGAAACACTTTGATGAGTTGTTAATTCTTTTACATTCACTTGATTATTCATTTGATATTATAATTTTGTCTGAGATCTGGATTAAGGAATGTGAAAAAGGACTGTATGAGTTAGAGGGATATACATCAATTATTAATTCTAGAATTAATAATAGGTCAGGTGGAGTTTTAGTTTATTATAAATCAGTGCTTTGTGTGACTTCTATTGATGCAGTTTTTGATTCTTCTGAATGTCTTGTTTTAAATTTCATTTTAGGTTCAGACAAATTAATACTTATTGCTCTGTATAGTTCTTGCAGTCATACAGTTGAAAGCTTTAGTGATGAACTTGGTGATTTGCTTACTAAATTAAATGATAAATTCATTATTCTTGTTGGTGACTTGAACATTGATATTTCTGGTGAAATTTCTGTTGCTGCTCAACATTATTTAAATATGCTGTCACTTTTTGGATTTATTCAATGTTTATTTCATCCTACACGTCTTACATCTTCATCATCTTCACTTATTGATCATGTCTTTGCTAGATGTCCTGAAAATATTCTTTTGAAAACATCTTTTTTGGACTGGTGTCTTACAGATCACAGAGGAAATGTTGTTACTTTTAAAAAGAATTTTTCTCATAGTAAAAAGTGTTTTAAACTTCTATCTCATGATTGTTTGCAATCCTTAATTACTAAATATGATTGGAATTTAATCTTTGAGTTGAATGATGTAAATTGTGCATTTTCATTCTTTGTTGACAAGATGAAGGAGTTTATAGATTATTGTTCTTTTATAAAATATATAAAGAAGAAAGATCTGAAGAGACATGATTGGATTACAAATGAGTTAATATCAAAAGTTAACAGTAAGAATAAATTGTATAAGCTTTTCAAAAGGTTTCCTGCTAATGAAGATTTAAAAATTCAGCTAAAAATTCTTGATAAAGAAATAAAGAAAGATATAGTCAAAGCTAAATTGATTTTCTATTCTACTCAAATTGATTCTTTAAAATCAACTAAATTAAGCAACTTTTGGACTGTTGTTAAAAAATGTATTTTTAAAGAAGGATTTTCACAAATTTCTAGACTAAAGATTAATGAAATATCTATTGATGTTTTAAATAATTCAAAACTAATAGCTGATCATTTCAATCAATATATTGTACATAGTGTGGAATTGTTAATGAATAGTTTTGACAATAATTGCAGTTCTCATGTTTTTCAATATGAGAAATCTATCCTAAATTCTTTTGTTTTTAAAGAGATTGAAGATTGTGAAATTTTAGATTCTCTTTATAAAATGAGACATAAGAAATGTATTGGTTTGGATTGTATTTCTGTAAAAATATTAATTGAAAATGTTTCCATTCTTTTACCAATTTTATCTTTTTTATTTAATTCTTCTATTGATTCGGGTATATTTCCAGATTGTTTAAAATCTGCTGTTGTTACACCTATTTTTAAAAGTGGAGATAAGGAAAGTTTGGAAAACTACAGGTCAATTTCTGTTTTATCAACATTGTCTCAAATTTTGGAAATGTGTGTAAAAAACAGAATTGTTTTGTTTTTTCAAAAATATAATTTATTTTCAAACAATCAATTTGGATTTTTGCCAGGAAGATCTACAGAACTGGCTTTATCTGAACATGTTTCAGTCATCACTGAATCTTTAGAAAAAGGTTACAAAACTATAGGCATTTATTTAGATTTGCGGAAAGCATTTGACTGTGTTCCACATGATATATTAATAATTAAGCTACACCATTGTGGCATAAGGAGTACTATGCTTGAATGGTTTAAATCTTATTTAAGTAATAGAAGCCAATTTGTGAAAATTAATAATTTTTTGAGTGATTCTGAAATAATTAGATATGGAGTTCCTCAAGGTTCAGTCCTGGAACCATTGTTATTTACTGTTTATATTAATGATCTGCTTGATCTTTCTGTTCATTCTAAAATTTTTTGTTTTGCAGATGATACTGCTTTGGTTACTTCAGCAGTTTCATATAGTTTACTTGAGAAACTTGTGAATGAAGATTTATTTAAAATTACACAATGGATGAACAGTAATAGATTACTGCTAAATATTAATAAATGTAATACATAATGTATTCTCTTAAAAATATTCCAGCAAAAGACTTGTTAATTCAATTGCCTTATGTTAATAAAACGTCTTGTCAGAAAATTACCAGGACTTCAACAATTTCTTACCTTGGCTTGGTTTTGGATGAGTATTTACATTGGGATAAACATATTCTTTGGCTTCAAGTAAAATTAAGAAAACTTAATTTTCTTTTTTATAGATTAAGAGATTGTTTGAATAAATTTGTCCTATTAAGTATATATAAACAAATTTTCTTAAGCAAACTTTGTTATGGTATAACATTACGGGGTGGCACTGCAACATATTTTTTGAAGTCGTTGCAAACACTACAAAATTTTACGTTAAGAATTATTTTGTTTAAACCTTTGGATTTGCCAAGACTTGAATTATTTAAGTGTGCTGGAGTTTTAACTATTCAGTAATTATTTTTAGTGAATATTTTGTGTTATTATATTAAATACAAAAAAATGAATAAAAATAATTCTTCATCAATAATGGTGACTAGATCAAGTGATTTTGATTTATTATTTGAACCAGTGTACTTTAAAACTCATTGCAGACATCAGAAATGTTATCTTGGTCCAAGATTTTATAACATTTTTATAAGAAACATTGGATTTAATGTTAATGACCTATCAAGGAAAACTTTGAGAAAATTCATTATGAACTGGATTATAATTGATGATAATCAAAATTTTTTTATTTCTATTTAATTATTTTATTGTATATTAATGTTTTTTATTTTATTTGCACATGTATTTTTGTTAAGCTCCATGCGTGATTTGTTTATCACAAGGAGATTATATGTTTAATAAATTATTATTATTATTATTATTATTATTATTATTATTATTATTATTATTATTATTATTATTATTATTATTATTATTATTATTATTATTATTATTATTATTATTATTATTATTATTATTATTATTATTATTATTATTATTATTATTATTATTATTATTATTATTATTATTATTATTATTATTATTATTATTATTATTATTATTATTATTATTATTATTATTATTATTATTATTATTATTATTATTATTATTATTATTATTATTATTATTATTATTATTATTATTATTATTATTATTATTATTATTATTATTATTATTATTATTATTATTATTATATGGTGATGATGATAATGATAATAAAAAACTAAATAAACTTTCAAAATGAAAGAAGTACATAAAGATAATGATGAAATCAAATTTAAAAATGGTTATTAAATTAGTTTTATTAGATAAATCATAAATGTTATTACTGGCTAAAAAAAAAAAAAGAAATATTCTAGAAAAAAAAAGCCACATTAAAAACTATGAGAGAAAATTTGAACCAGAAATATTTATCAGAGAACAAATTTGCCAAATGGAACTTTTTTTTTAGATTGATATTTAGTAAATTTCCTTTTAATAATTTAAAGACAAGTCACTTAATTACAAAGCATTTGTGAATACAATCATGATTTCAAATTTTGTTTTCTGATAAGTGTTATGTTACTCTTTTTTGTTTATAGCAGTTTTGTGCAAAAGCAATTCAATCACAGTTTTTTATACAAAAACAGATGAATTTAATCAGTGACTTGAAATAAAAAAAGTTGCTTATTTGTTGTTTTTTCCCACTTAGATAACAGATGGGGATAGGAAAAAGAAAGACTATATTATTAAATATAAAAAATAAATCACACAATAAGACAAATAACTTATTTTAGATTACCACTATATACTTATTCATCCCCATCTAATTATAATTAGTCAATTCACTTCAATAAATATTCTCTTATTCTTAAAAATAAATTATTTATTATTACTTGCAATTTTATTTTCCATATAATAAAATATATAATCTCAATATCCGTGATTAATTTGTTGAGAAACAAAAAAAAAAAAAAAGAATATTGAATTAATGAAAAAATATGGCCACATTACTATATGAATAATTAACTTTAACTTCATTACAACAAAATGTGGCATTTCTTTTTAAATATTATAATATATACACACATTAATTCTAATATTCTCATGGGTAAATAAATTCATAGTATTATTTACTGAGAATTTCCACATAATAAAAATATATTAGCTAAATAGCTCACGTTTCATTACAATAACAAGTACTTTCCTTAGAGCTTCTTTCATAAATCATAAGAATGTATGTGGTGAGATTTAAAATCATTATTTTGTTCTTATATATATATAATAGCATTATTTTATTATATCAACAATTAAAAAGTATATTGGAAAAACAATGAAAAGTCTAGCTAATAATGTTTCAGCATTAAACCACTACAATGAAGTTTGACAACTTTGCTTTTGTATATATATAAAAAAGTAGACCATTCTTTTTCCACACAGTATTTCTTCTTTAATTATTCAAATTATATACAGTAAACTCTCAAATCATTATTTTTCAAAATTCCAAAGAAAATAAATAATCAACATGTAAAAATTAAATAAAAAGCAATTTATTAATCATTCACTGAACTCTAGATTAAAATATACTTATCCATTAGGTTTAAATACAACTCAGATATATTTATATAATGAGTAGATAGAATTATTTTGTTTAATGAATAACATTAGGTAATAATTTATTGTAACAAAATAACTTACTAAAGTGTTTTAATTTTATAAATCTAAAAAAAAAAATAATAATAATATTTATTTATTTAAGAGAAATTTTACATTTCAATTAATCTGGAAACTGTAAAGTATATATTTATAAAATATTTAAAAGAAATTCAAAACTTGCAGTGAACAACAACAACAACAACAAAAAAAAAACAACTCTTTTTAAAAAAAGAATAGCAAAATAAATAAGTTGAGGTGAAGTTAATCATTTTTAATATAAAAAGAAAAAGTAAGCATAACAATTATTACTAAGTTATAAAAATTACAAAAAACAGCAACAACAGAAAATATAATCGTTTTTTAAATAAAATAATACTTATATATTGTGAGGATACATTTAACCGACCACACAAAAATCACTCATACACATATCATAAAGACTGAATCTGTCAACGCAATCAAAAACATATTATTGATTATAAATTAATATGTTCATGTAGATTTATCAGTTAAAATTATATTATTGACAATACTAATTTATATGTATACCAAACCCTTAAACACCAGCAAGTAAACATCTCTAAAAACAAAAGAAAGAAATCATTAATGTTATTTTTTTTTATCATTATTATTAATCCAGCAGAAAGCAAAGTGCAAACTTGAAACTCACTATCTAAAAATAAAAGACATGACAAGTTAAATACTTTTTTGTTCTTTTTAAAAAAAGGAAGGCAAATAAATTACATCCTCATATTGAAGTTCATAAACCACTACACTGCAATTTGAGGAAGTTAGCTAAAGAACTCACCTTAATTCTATAAAGCTTATATTTTAAACCAAGTTATAAGCTAGAAAAAAATAAACCATGCGTAGCTAAGTGAGAAAACATCACGGGGATGGAGCTGCCTGTCATGCAAACATAATTTCAGATATGATTATCATTTCAAATTAACTTCATGATGACCACGATAGTAAAAGATCTACAACGCGCTACAATCAAGCAAAGAAATGATCTCAGCACAGGAAAGACAGTTTATAAAAGAGTCTGAGTCACCAACACGAAGCCCAGATGATGACCAAAGATTATCCAATGGACTACCATTTAGTACATGCAAAGGAACTTTCTTAAGAGCAAAAATACTGTGATGTCTCATGACCTGGATTACAAGATGTTGAAAGATGGCTAGACTATGCTGGATTAACATCCCAAATTATATATATTCTATTTTGCTTGTTAAATTGGTTTCTTTCTTTTGAAACAGTCAATTCACCCAACCTCCAATTATTCTAGAGGGAAGGGAGTCATCAATTCTATTTTTTTCATTTAATAATAAAATTTAGGGGCGGACCCCCAACTTGCTTGCCAATTGGTAAATTAGTCTACTGACTTGAAAGGTGAGACTTTTCTCTTATTTAATATTAAATGCTCACACTTTGACAGTTACAATATTTTTTATGTTCAATGTTTGTGTTCAATTAATCTAATTATTAATTATTTGTTATTCGGAATGAATGATTAAATCCTTGGATGATTGGTCTGTCCCTTCATAGATTTATATGACATCAGAATAGGTGGGGGATCAGAATATAAGAGCAACCTTCAACAAATTGTCAAATATAATCAGATCAGATATTAATGAGCAACTGATATTAGAAGTTTTTGTTAGCAGAGTTAATTGTTAAAAATATGTCTCTATTGTTTATATTGTATTCAATGAAAAGTTAAAATTGTTAAGTAATAAATTGTTTTTCTCTTCACCAATAAAAATTGTAATTATAAATATGCCTGCTTAGCGCTTTCGAGATTTAGTATTCAAGTTAGAAGGGTGAATGACCATCCTTCATAGGAATCAAGGGCATGGATTAGTAAATTGTTAATGAACACAAACAAAGGATGATCATGCCTACACAATTATTAAATTAATCAAAACATGTTATTTTTATTATCCAACAATTATAAATGGAAACCATCATCAAAATTAATTTGTTAAATATTAAATTTAATTAGTTGTTTATTATTTGATATTTCTATTTTCCAATTAATCACATTATCATCTAGATATGAAATAATCATGCCTTAAAATAGAGTACATGTACATTCTCCCTGATCTTGAACTCTGTGGAAAAATGATGATCAAGGAGAGCTTGAACTCTGTGGGAAAATGATGATCAAGGAGAGATGAAGTGGCCATAGTTAGATACACCTCACAAGGAGAATAGTCCACCCATTACATATGCTGCTCCAAACTATGGGTCTCGCAAATAAGAGCATGGCAGTATAGACATAATCCCATCATGTGTGGTGTAACCAATCATGGGGGAAAAATCACATCTCCAATCTAGTAAACTTGACTGTCCCTTTTCAATATATTTATATAGTGATTTCAAAATATTGCCTCAAAGACTATGATTTAACAGTGACAGTTTACAAAAAAAATGATAAGTTTAAAAACAATGAAGAAAAGACAACACAATATCGAAATATCACAAATATGCATACATAATGGAGCAAGAAATCACTATATACATATCTAAATTATTCTTAAACATTTCTTTAATTTGTAAAGAATATATTTACAGAATATAATAATAGAATTTGTAAAAAAAAAAAAAAAAAACTTTGGGGACTAATGATAAAAATCAGAATTTACCAAGTCCTCCGATGAAGAAAACATTTTATTTTTGTATAAGATATCACATTCTTAGTGATCAAATTTTCATTTAACTATGCAACAAATTATTCAGTCTAAATATAAGAAATTAGGGATTTTATAACATACATGGACATACCCAAATTAATCTGAATAAAACAAATAGCATATTTAATTTTAAATAATGTAATTCTTTTGTTATAAGTTAATCCAACTTGTGATTAATAATTAAATAATCAATAATTAATGGCCATACTTCCAAGATAATAATAAAATATACAGCTTTACCATAAATGGTAAGGGTACCCTTTCTGACACAATGCAATTTTGCATTGCCATTGATGATGCTGTTCATTTGACTTAAATCCAGTTTTGTGGGTGTCTATAGCATCTGTTTTCTAGTTTTGCATCAATCATATAGTAAAAACTGGAATTAAAAATAATGATTTTTTTTTTATAAGAATCTCAAGATATCGGTATTATATAAAATTATTACAAATGAGATGACACTCAATCCATATCATCATTGATAGTAAGTTTTTTGTTCAGCAAGAGCATATTTATTCTTTTGTATTGATATTGAAAATGAAATTTATATTTTGCTTAAGTAACGTTCAAATTTTTTTTATTAAATGCATAGGACGTACAAGAAAGGATATTATATTTTGTTTATATATCCATAATTTTATTAACAAAATATTTGTGTAATATTTATTATTTTAAATAAATTCAGATTTAATTTGAAAATATTTACTATCAAACAAGATAAGAGAAATCAATAACGTAAGGATGCTTGTGAGAGATTTTAGCATATCGATTTTTTTATTATAAAATGCTAGTGTGTATTTTCTGAAATTTATTTACTTATTATTATTTTTTGCAAAATGTTTGTATAATATTTATTATATTAAAAGAATAATGCAATTAGATTTATATTTTATTAAAAAAAAATTACTTTTAGAAAAAGACAAGAGACTTCAATAAAGTATGATTGCAATTTATAATTGTATGAAATACTTTAAATTTTAAATAAAATTTCATTACATTTAACTAATTTGAATAATAATTTATTTAGATGTTAGAAAGTGATATTTAAAAAACCTAACTTTTTAACTTTAATATTGTTATAAGTGATGCAGTACTGTCCAATAAAAATATATATATATATATATTGATTTGCATGGTTTTTATATTTGTAAAGTTACAATATTATTTTTTAATAAAAATTTTCACTTGTAAAGTTACATTTCTAAAACATAATTTGAAATTTGCTAAAATTTTATTAAGTAAATTTTCACAATGTACTATCTTAACCATGAAATCATCATAATAAATATGGATTCTATGTGGAGACATCAGTTTTATGTACTAATCCAATGAACTTGCAGAGTAGCCGGCATGCATCAAGACATACTCTCCATAGTGTTTTTTCTGAAGGTTTGTGATGATGATGTTCTAGCTGTATTTTTATATTGGACTATTTCCATCATCTAATATGTGTGTTGAATGTCTTTAGAAAAGTTTGATTTTATTTAAATATTCCAAATGCATTCAACTGTTAGTAATATCACAGCAAACAGGTTAGTATATGCACCAACTGTTAGTAATACCACAGCAAACAACTGTTAGTAATATCACAGCAAACAGGTTAGTATATGCACTAACTGTTAGTAATATCATAGCAAACAGGTTAGTATACGCACTCTCTATAGAGTGATGTTTTTATATGTACTAACTATTAGTAATATCATAGCAAACAGGTTAGTATACACACTCTCTATAGAGTGATGTTTTCACATAGGAAACAATTTAAGATTGAGGTTATATCAATATCAGAAATGAAGATTGTCTACAAATTTACTATTCAGTTCAATGTTGATATAATTGTACTTCAAAAGATTCATCATTTTTCTAATGTATATTTATTTAAAATTCCTATCTTTACATTAATTAATGACAAAATGCATTCTACACATGAGATAGTGATTTTTGTTTCATATTATCATGTAAAACAAATTTTACTGAAGATAGTTGAAATGAAACTGCAATCACCATGTGGATAATTTTTAGGTATACAATATTTACAAATACTCAATACAAATTTTGCCTACTCTTTGCTTTCAGACCTTTCTACACATGCATTTATAGAAAATTTCAATTCCCATAATAGTCTTTGAGGATGAAGATCAAGTGAGTTGTCAACTTGTAGAAATGAAAAAAACCAACATGCCCTTATTTTATGATGTTCAGCTTGGAAGAACATTCCATTCATGAAAATGGAAAACAGAAACAATGCCTGAATTATGTTTTGCTTCAACAAAAAATAGTTCAACATTATCTGTTTAATTACTGATATTATAACATTTTCCACATAACCAACATAAATCTAGTCTAATGATTCTTGGAATCTGCATTTCTATAAATAAAAGCTATTCTGTTCCAAGACAAAATTTAAGAGAAGCTAACTGGATTCTATCTACTGCAAAAAATTAACAAGAGATTAACAGAATCTCTCCAATTCATTTTTGCTGTGATAGCTTCAACAAATTCTTAATCACAGCTGCCAGAGAATCAAACCCTCTTGAAAACTGTAAACAATTCATTACAGATTGTAATAGAAGTATCAGTGACATTTATAGGCAATTTTTTATCAACCAATGATCCGGAAATTGCTGACAAATTTGGTGATGCCAGAAAAGTGAACAGTTACCATGGAAACTCTAGTCAAAAGGTCTGATCACTTTTACAAAAGCTTAGCGGATGTAAAAATATATCTAAAAAGCCACTAATGTCATTGCTGATCAAGTTGCCAATCTTATATAACAGACTTATAATCAGACTGATGCAATGAGGAAAGGCATCACTAGAGCAAAATTTCAGACACCTCTTTCATAGTGTTTCTATAATAGCAATCTGATAAAACCGGATGGATGTTGGTGAAATTGAACTTGACTACCTTAAATCAGGAATAGCCCCAAGAACACATCATACTTCTAGAGCTTCTGAAAAATATAGGACCTAATGCTCAAGCAAGATTGGCAGAATTATTCATTAATATTATTCATACAGAAAGTATTCCAAAAATGTGACATGCAGAGCAAAACTATAGCAATCTTAAAACCAAACTAAGCCAGCAATGATAAAAAAATTTTTACAACATCATTATTATATGTTCCCTATAAGCTTTTTAAAGGATTCACACTAATAAGACTTTTACCAATAATTGAGAGTCAGCTTCCTACAGAGTAGACTAGTTTTTAAAAAAAAAAAAGCTGTTGACAACAAGTTTTAGCTTTAACAATTTAAATTGGGAAAAAAAATTCAAATAATTTTAAAATTGTTGCTATTTTTATTGATATAATGTTAACTTATGATTCTGTTTGGAAAAATTGTCTAAAATTCTTAAATGTAGGAAACCCCTTCATTTATTTGACAAAATGTTTTCCAATAAAAAAATTCAAATGACATTAAATGCTCATCATAATAGATAGAAAATTTTATAACTAAACACATTATGTAGAGTTCAGTTGTTTCTTTACTTTATGTAATCTATTCATCAATAATCTTCCAGATACAAAAGACAGAAAACTGATCTATGCTGATCTCTCAAATGATCTTCCCTAAAGTAGGTCTTTTTTCAAAGACTGAGATCTTATTCCTAATCCAATGAAAACAGTATACTCAATTTTACATCTAAAAAACAGGAAATCATTTTATTTGAATATAATTTTCTGCAATAATAGACTGATATACAATCTTACTCTAAGCTATTTAGGGATGATCTTGGGTTGTAACCTAAGTTATTTTCCTCATTTTTCTAAGGTGAGATTAAAATTAATTTCTAAAATAAACTTCTTAAAATGCTGGCTGGTATTACTTGGGATTATGATGCAGGTGCTTTACAAAAAATTTCATTCACATTATCATTTTATGCTGGTGAATATTATATCCTATTAGGAGAAAAAGGTCTAACACTAAATTTTTCAATATTCAATTGAATATTACCATGATAACTCTTTTACAATGGCTTTATTTTCTATCTCAAATTCCCCCAAGAGATATCAGAAAAGAAATTGTCTAACAGAAAATGTATAAAAAGTTGTTAAGCAGATTGACTTTGACATGAACTCAAAAAATAGTTTACCACTTACGATTTAACTCCAAATCAAGATCTCATTTTTAGAAATTCAATCAAATATCTACAACTGAAAACTTATGATGCAAAAAATAAAATTCTTTTGAGATTTCAAACAAATTTATTTTTCAGATCCAATAATAAAGCCAACTGGATATAGCCTTCCTATACTCAACTCAAATCATATTAACAGATTTAGGGTACCCATAAATATTGTGTTCATCTACTTTGTAAACAGATATTAGCAGCCACTTATTTTGGCAAATACAATTATGAACCATTGTTAAAAACCGTTGGGTATATGGCAACAGGGGTAGAATTGAAGAAAATAAACCAGTAGTGAATCCATCTGCTGATTGGAATTCCTACACATTTCTTTAAGATATCTTGTTATTAGCTTTATCTAAATTCATATACTAAACAAAAAAAATAAGGCAAATTTGATAAAACAAAAAACTGGGAATTTAATTTATTCACTGCTAAGTTTATTAAAAAAATATATAAACCATTAAAAAGGTTAATTGATTACCCAAAATGCCTCATAAACAAAAAAAAATCATATAAGAAACAAGCAGTGGTAATAATTTCCTACGGCAAAGAAAATAATTTGTTGTCCTAAATTCAATATATATATAAAATGTTAAAAATTCAACCAAAAAATAAAGTTTAAATTGAAAAAGTGATAATTAAAAACATGTTATTAAACATATTATTAATATAAAAAATATATTAAATGTAAATACTTTTTTTAAAAAATAATTTATAATGCCATTTTGAATTCTATATGGGTGAGATATGCCATTAAATTTCAATTTGGTGAATTAAATTGAAGCATATAAAAAATAACATATTGCAAATTTAATTTTTTTTACTTTTGTGTATTTCATTGTGTATGTCCTGTCTTCAATATTTTTTGTTCTTTCTGTAATTATTTAAGCAATAACATTTTTATCATTATTATTTTTTGTAGTGCTAATTTTTTTTAAACAAAGACCCATTCTGTTTTTGATGTTTTACACAAAAGCAATTAATTGTAATTAAATAAAAAAAGTAGATCAAGAAATATATTATTTGATGATTTTGCTGACATATGTTTTTTCTCTTTGCCAATATTATTTTCAGTTATAATGACATGTTTCTACCTGGAGAAAATTAAAATTTTTAAAGATACAAAAATATTAATTATAAATTAATTAAGTAATCATTATTTTTGAAGTAATGTATATATTTGAAAATATATTATTAATGTATTTTATAAACTTTATTTTTAATTATTGTAACATTAATATATACAAAATGTACTAACATGCAGGAACAGAAGTAGAAATTGTTTAAAGAAAATAAAAAAATAGATTAACAGGTAAAATATGCTTTACATTAGTAAAAATATTTTATCATTATTTATATTATTTCCCCTGCCCACAGAATTCAAAAATTTAAGCAGGTGTATAGATTAAACTTAATGTAATTATGGATAATTGGAAAAAGAGTTTTATCAAGAAATAAGATTTAAAACCCAATTTAATTATAAATAATGGATGAAAAATGTCTTATCTACAAACAAAAAGCTTGAATTAAGCTTTATTAAAGATGGTTGACTTGATTGTCTAATTAAAAGAAAATTAATTAAAATTTAGATTTAATCTTAATTTTATTTGATATAAACATTCTTAAGATGTAAAGTATATATTTTGGCATTTAAAATATTTTCTTTTTATAGTCTAAAATGTGTGCAATATAAAACATAAAAAAATCTGTTTTTATCATGTAAAGTTTAGGTGAGAAAAAATAAGTTACATTGAATTACAGACCTGCATATAGGAAAAAATTATATAAAATGTTTGATAAACTGTAATGTGTGGAACCATGATAGCAGTATATAAAGTGATTTAATTACATTATTATTTTAGATTCAGTTTAGATTCTTAAGATTTCCTCTCATGCTACCATTCTAATGTTAAGTCCTGTTATTATTCAGATGCTGATTCTAATTTTGATTCTTCATTAGTTGCCATGCTAGTCTAAGTAAAATTTATGTTAATAATATGAAAACCATATATATATATATATATATGTGTGTGTGTGTGTGTAAAATGTTATGTATGAGTGGTTAGCAAACCAAGGGTGTCTGTCAATACTATCCTAATTGTCTACTACTAAATGAAGCTTTGAATCATTAAAACCACCAATACCTACCTAGCCTTATTGCCAAAATCAAAAAAAGAAATTCCCTAATGTCAAAAATCTTACATCAAAAAAATGTCATGTGGAACCAAAAAAAAACTTGGAACGAAACATATAGCCATGGTCATATATGGAAATACCTGACAGAAAAATCCACAGTATGATTTTGTGAATACTTATGCCAGAAATATTCAATTAATTATAAATGTCTTTCTATCCTTTTCTTTAAAAAAATAAATAACTTAAATAAACTGAAAAATTTACTAATTAATTTAACATTAGATATTGCTTTATATATTTTATTTTATTAATATTTTAGTTAACATATATTATTATTAATTTATATAAATGTATGTTTGATATATTATTTTATGCAATGATAGTGGAAAATAAAAGTTATATAGTGTACTTTGTTGTATTTTTCTTTCATTAAATATTTTGTTATATAAAAATTAAAGAAACAATTTTAGCAATTCTTTCTTTTTTGTATAAGCTAGTGCAGTGATCTTCAACCTTTTCACACCTGCGGACCGGCAAAAATAAGGATAAGATTTTGTGGACTGGTAAAATAAGGATAAGATTTCATGGACCGGCAGAAGTCTATAGATAAATTTTCTTAAAGATTTAAACTGCTTAGCCTTAGATGAGCATAATTGTTATAACTGACCAAAACAACACACCAGTTACTGTGTATTGTAATGATGTTGCATACCTTCACATGCTGAACACTCTTTCTCGAGTTGCACAGTCATACGGCTATAGAAAACAGTACGTTCTCATTAATGTGCCCACATTGCTACATTTATTATTTCATTGTTAAAACATGCAAAAATAAAATGATATTCAACTGAACATTGTGAAATATCACAGCTAGTGTAATTACATGAGAAATGATTATGATAAATATATATCTGTATCTAATGTTAAATATACAAGATGAAGTTATATATATATATATATATGGAGTTTGTATAATAAAAAACTTTTTTTTTTTTCTAATTTTGAATCTGGTGTTATTTTAATCTCATTTTTACCCAATTAAAAAAAAGAAACAGAATGAAAAGTTGTATTACATAGAAATAAAACAATCATTAAAAAAATGTCATTTTGCTAAAAAAAAAAAAAAGATAATAGATTTACTTTCTCAATAAAGGGAAATCATCGATGATCAGTCTCCATTTTGGAAGTTTACAATTTCAAAATGAAATGTCACACACAAAATAAAAAGATAATACAAATGCAATAAAAATTTTTGCTATATGTGACCAATAAATGAACTGATGCAATACAGAAATGCCTACTAGGTATAGAATTTGACATGTAAGAAGTGGTGTAATTATCATGAGATTGACGCTTTGTCTTTTAAAGAATGCATTTTCAGATAAATCTCTGATTATTATTTAGTAATTATAGTATTATGTAATAAGTTTAAATAAAATTTTGATTTATAATTAATTTTATTTAAGCAATTGTGATGCAAAAATAAATAAAAATTGTTTATATTGATTAAAAGTTTAAAATCTTATTATTTTATTATTACAAACTTTCCTGACAATCTAGCACAGACTGGCAGAAAACTTATGTGGACTGGTGCCGATCTGCGGACCAAGAGTTGAAGACCACTGAGCTACTGTATGCTAAAGCACTTATATTGTTTTACCTATCTGAATACAGGCAGCAAAATACTGCCTGACGATATCAGTTAAAAAGAATGGGGGAAATGGTAATTTATTACTAAAGCACTGGGTTAGACAAACAAATTATTGTTAATACTAGTGCCTTAAAACACATTCGGTCAAAACTGCCATATTGAATTTTTTAAAATACTGACCTGAGACACAATTTTCACAACAATTTCAGTTTTAATTATGTCAGATCAAAAAAATTACATTAATAGAAACTAAAAAAACTAAGGCAAACAATAAGCATAAGATAAATAGTGATAACTATATAAAAAATAAGGAAAAAAGAAATTTTCATATACAAAATAATTATAATTTTATTGTTTGTTCATAATTTGGAAATTAACATTAACTAAAATTCAAATTACATCTTCAGTGATAATTTCTTTGTATTCCTCACAAAATTATCTTTCTAAACATGTATAACATGTCTTACCGGAGATAATCCATAGCTTCACAATCTCCAAAAGAAGTCGGATATGAATTCTTCATTTTTATCTAGTACCCCAAAAGTTCCAAATGTCCAAGGCATCTATAAAGAAAAAGATTCTTCCTAATAAAAGATACAAAAGAAATCATCATAGCAATTGGCTTCTTATCTATCTAAAACTAGAAATTGTAGGCTACTGTCTATATCACTGATAAAATGAGTTTTGTCTCATTTTATATTTTTTTGTGTACATCAGTGATGTTTATATTCTTTATGGACACCAGTGATGTTTACATTCTTTATGCACACAAGTGATGCTATCTTGTTATATTTATTGTATCACATAGATATAATTTATTTGCATATAGTCCATTTGATAGCTATAGACTTGAAAATAATGTGATGAAAAATATAGCAAAACCAGAGTGACTCCAAAGCATGAGAATCAGAATTTGATTATTTGCCTGTGTATGCAATCTTTCTACACATTTGATTATTAATTTTGTAACTCATTAAACATATTATATAAACGTAATTAAAAATAATAAATTATTAAACTTTTTGAAAATCATTATTTTTATAAAATAAGTGGATTAGAACTTTAGAAAATTACGGTAGATATGAATTCTATATGAGCATAAATAAATATATAATTTATATTAACAAACACTAACTACAAACTAAAATTAATAAAAAAGATAATTTCTAAAAAAAAAAAAAAAATTGAAATATTATTAGAAAAATTAAAATTTTATACTTACAAGTCATTACGTTGAAGTTCTATTGTAAGCCTTGTTCGTGAATAACCCTGAGAAATGTTGACTTGCAGCCTGTAAATCATTTTCTGTCTTTTATCGCTTCGTAATAATTACAAAAGTTATCAAAAAGCAAAAAAAATAAAATACCTTCATTGATTAAAACTGCTGCCAAAAATTCAAATTTCAATGGATTTTTTTGAGATACATGTTTGGAAAGCCACGTCATTGAACTATCAAATGTCCATACTTTGGTTGATGTCATGCTTATACTTTTTACATCAGTAAAGAAGGAAAACAACATTTCAGCTGATGCATGGGTAACCCGCTCAAAGAGCCGAATCAGTTAAAAATAAAAGCTGCTTTAGAGATAATACTGCTGGAATAAACTCAGTTAACAATAATTTTGTTTTAATATTAAGATTTATTATTAAAACCCAGAGTTCTGAAGAACTAGAAAATATAGTTGTGGTTTCTGAATGCTTCATTAATTATTTGTTTAAAGCCACAATCATCAATTTGTTCCCACTACTTTGATTTACAATCGATTTTTCACTATAACGATCGGGAAAAAAAATTTGTAAAAATTTTTTTGACAGCCATCTTGAATTTTGCGTCACTGATGACATCAGAGAATAGGTATTTTAAATTCATTTTACACAAAAGCAAAAGTATATTATTGTAATACGTATACAGGTAATGACTTTGCTATAATTGTATAGCACATACAATATTTTATTCATAAAACACAATGTTAGTGCTGCATTCAGTATTTTGAATATAGAATGTATAAACTTAAAATATCTTTAATTACTGAATCTATAATACTATATATACATATAAGTGTTGAATGTCTTTAGAAAATTTAAACTTTATTTAAATATAATGTATAGTTCTTGGATTATTTAAATAAAGTTTAATTTTTCTAGACATTCAACACTTATCTTAGATGATTAAAACAATACAACTAAAATATCATCATCACAAACTTGTTCCTTAATTATGTACACCCAAGTGGTTTCAAATGAAAAGAAAAACATTTTTAAAAAAAAGTTAAAAAAAAAAAAGATTGCATTTAAAATAAATGTTATAAAATGAATCTTTCTACACAAACGGGGGGGGGGGCAGGGGAGGCACTATTACATTACTAAAAATATACAGTAAGAAAAATAAACTTAGCGTACGTTTTAGAAAATTAAGTTAGATTTTTTAAAAAAAAAAATAAGTTGAATGTTTTTTTTCTAAAGTTGACTGATTTACGATACGCATTAAGCCTTTTGTTACTCTGGAGTACAGCAATAAGTCTTTATGCTCCATTAAATAATTTATAATTAAACAATGTTTTTTAATTTTAATAATTTCACATAAGTAATAAACATAAATGTACAGTAATATGTACCGTAATACAAATTTTTAAAAAATGCATTTCAGTATGGATTTTTTTTTCATTACGATGAAAAACTTCTGCCAAAGAATATAAAAACTATTAAATTCAAATTTAGTTTCACTTTCTCTTTGCTGTTTGGTACTTTTTAAACAGTGAAAATATGCATTTTTTTCCCCTAGTGATATAAAACTTTTCTTTTTATATACCGTATTTAGTCATCATTACAATGAAAAAATCAAGAAAATCTTTAAGCTTGGAAACCAATGTGGATATTTTACATCGACAGGAACCAAACAATTTTTTCCCCATAGACTCCCATTGTAAATATGTATTTTCTATATGATATTCTTGCTTAACAATGAGTTTTGGAGGACCAATTGCCATCGCTAAGTAGGGTAAAGGTGTATATATATATGACTACATATGTTGTTTTCTTTCTGAAAGAAGTTCTGCGGTAGATGAATTATGACAATGCAGATTAAAAATCACACAAGTACTATTTTTAACTTATATGTTCAATACAATTTGATACTATAAAGTTAATCATTAATTGTGTAATATATAAAATAATTTTCCCTTTCTTTAAGTGAAAATAGTTTATGATATTAGCATTTTCCCTTTTGGTGGAATAAGCATTCATGAAACAACATATATTTTAGCTAATACCCACATTTGCAAATTTATCTATTAAAGAACATTGTTATTGTATATGAATAAAGATTGTTTTTGATTATGTACAGTGAAGCCTTGATATGAGTAGTATAATTATATGCTATTTTAATTATAGGCTCTCCAAAAAAAATGTGAATAAACAAAAAATGGAAACCCTAAAATGTAAATTAATAAATTCTAAATAGAAGCTTACATTTCTTAGTCTCAGAGCACCATATACATACAATCATGTATATTAATCTCATTTTTGGGGTTACATTGAAAGCACAAACATTTTATTCTTTGCTTTTATTCCTTCTTAAAAGTATGATATCATGTATTTCAAGTAATAAAATGTTATCTAAAAATAAATCTAAAAGCTTTATGAAATTTAAGAAATTTGTAAAATATCTTTTTTTAAACAATAAAATGAGTTACTGATTGTCAAGCATTGGTGGACTAGTGGTTAGCATAGCTGCCTTCCAAGCAGCTGGCCTAAGTTCGCTTCTCGGTCAACACTTTGACATATGAGAAAAAAAAATAGTTACTGATTTAATAATGGCAAAAAAAAAAAAAAACTGGTAAAGCATTCTTGTATTATGTCAGAAAGTTTAAAATTTGTATGAAATGTTTAGCCGAGAATCTGAAATTGTTAACTGCAAATAGAATGATTATGTACATTCCAAAGTTGAAATAGACTTGAAAATATCAAATCAGAAAGTCTATTACTACTGAAAATGAGACTGCTATTATGTTTCCATAGGGAGAAAAATGTCATTAAAAAGAATATTATCCAGAGTATGTTTAATTGCAATGACACTAGATTCTGATACATCAATGGCTTGAATAATCAAACTAACATTTAATTATCTATTTTATTTTTTAAAAAAATAAAGACATGACACAGTAAATTTTTATTTTTGAGTGAAAGTGAAAAAGTAAATAAATATAATAAATATTTACATATATATGTTATTTCATTTTATTGTTAATAATTACATTATTATTTAAAAAAAATATTGTTTATAATGTAATCTTAATTTATGCATGCATAATATACATATGGAAAACAGTGTTATATATATATATATATATATATGAGATAGTGATAAAAATAACTGTACTTTCACAATGCAGTAAGCATTACACTTTGTAATGTAATCAAAGCTTGTGAAAAAAATGTTACTTATTAAGCATTATGTATATGAAGGGGATTTGAAACAAAATATAGTAAATATAATAGACCCACTATATCATACTGAATGCAATTTCATTTTTTCGCCATTTGTGATGAAAAAAATTATTTATGTTGGATATATCATAAATTATAATAGATAATGTCTTACAAAAATACTTGATAAAAATTAGCTAAGTATAATAATATTTCTAAATATATTAATTGCATTTTATTATTGAACAATATACAGTATAGTACTGTTTAATCAAAACATAATTACTGTATATGATGAATAAATTATACACTGTAATGTACTTTTTTATGTCAATTGTCATTATTTTATCTTTTGATAGCATTGTTTGTGTGAAAACATTTTCCTATGACATCATTAGTCTAATAAAATTATTATCAGTGGTGCCCAACCTTTAACTTGACGCGAGCCAGTTGAGAATTTAAAAAAATTTGGGGAGCCACAATTATATATTACATTTTTCATATTACATTTATAAACATGGTACTTGGGTACTAAACCTGCAATGTAGGGAGATAGGTGGGGGGGGGATGGCCTATTCACATTGGTATCAATCCGCCGTTTCTAATGTGGCCAAAATAACGTGTACACGGATCTTTCTCGATGAAAACATCAATATATACAGCAAAATATATATGTGTACACGAATCTATCTCGATAAAAACAACTATTTACAGCACTAAACATCAATATATATATACAGCAAAATATATACGTGTACACGGATAAAAGCAACTGTTTACAGCACTAAACACAATATATATACAGCACCAAACCAAACGTCTACAAGGATCTTTCTCGATAAAAACAACAATATATACAAGAGCACTAAACACAATATATATATATAGCACCAAACCAAACGTGTACAGCAAAAAAAAAAAAAAATGGTGTAATATGTTAAAAAGAAAAAAAAATGTAAATACATTTTATTTATTAAAAATTTGGTAACATACATATAAATTACAATTACAGGAAAAATATATTTTATTTAATGTGAAACCTGACACTGCATATCATTATTGTTTGTATTGTAAAAATGTTTATTTTTTAGTGTGTGCATGTGCCATCAAGGAACATAAAATATTTTATCAATTTTTTTGAAGAGTGCAATTCGAGCCACATTAAACAGTTACGCGAGCCACATGTGACTCGCGAGCTACGGGTTGGGCATCCCTGTTATTATCATTAAAAAAAATGGCAGCGTTTTTAAAAAAGTTTTTTTTTTTAAAAAAAAAAAATCATTGTAAGAAACAATTCTTTGTTGATAAAAGTGGTGATTATAAATTCATGTCAATCACCATCATTATATAAAGAACCATCATATGTAAGAGGAAAAGGTTAATACAATTTAAATAAAGAAAAAAATAGGAATATAAAAAAAAACCTACACAGAAATTATGACAACTATAAATATTAATAGATAATCCAATTCCAAAATTGAGTCTCATATTTTTGTAATAGTTATTTTCTTCATAAATTATATTTACTTCTTAATAAAGTTTGATGTGAATATATCAATAAAAAGTATATTTTCCTAATTCAATTTACTTCTAGAATGCTTAAATAAATTCCTTTAAAATAAGTTTTAATTATGGAAAAAAAAAATGCTAATACATAAGAATTCTCATCTTGGATTTCAATTTTATTCAAAATAGATTTGATTTTGACAATGTTCATAGCCAAGTTCTTTGTCAAGTGAACTTCTGGGCTTACTCCATATTTCATTTCTTCATGCTAAAATTTAATTTGATGAAAATCTCAGGTTGACTTTGCTTTTATAATAAAGGTTTTAATATTTAAATACAGGTATACTTTATATCCCTGGAGTTTAGATGTAATTATAGATTTGATCCCAGACTTTCAATGACTTAAGGTCAACATGGTCATGACAATAATATTGGTATCATCAAGGGATTTAGGTGTTCCATCATCAAACTTTCAATGGTATGGAAGGCTGAAGAGTTGTATTGTGGAGTAGATTGAACCCTGTCCATTAATGTTTGAAGATTTGCTATCTTAATATAAACCAAGCACTGATTATATATAAGTGTGGGAGATGATGATCTGGATCAGCTGATGAGTGCTAGTTTAGCATGAAATATGTATATTGGATCATTTATCTTTTTCACATGTGTGTGGTCATGTGTATTGGATAGCTGAAGGGAGTTTGAAAGTCTGGATTCAAGTAAAGATTTTAATAAAAGTTGAAGATATCACTTTCAGAAATTTCACTGATAGACTACTTTCTTTGGCTTTTTATGTAAATATATTACAATAATAATTAGCATTTTCTTTAAGATCAGATAACTTTTCTGTTGATTAGTTCAAATGCTGCTTTGTTTATGCAGAGTCAGTCTGCTCTTTCCTCAGATTTATAGAACTGTTTTAAATGAAATTAAATCTCTCCACTTATCTGTTTGTTTCAAAATATAAATTTAAAAAATTCTCAAAATTGTAATAACCCTATATGTGTGTATTTACTTATCTGGCAATAATATTTATCAAAAACAAAAAATAAATTTTATTTTTAATTAATTCTAGTTTCTCTTTACACTATCAATTACCTTTCAACTGATACTTTAGGTAATTAAATAAATTTTTAAAAACTAAAAAAACAACAACTTTCAATTCCAAAAATAATTGAAAAAAAAAAAACACAAATATTTGAGGCCATAGATAAAACTTATACTTAAAAGACATACTATAAAAATAAAATATTTCATTCCATAAAATATATAGCCATTTTCTATTTTACCTTTTTATATCTCTGGTTTGATTTTTTCACTTTTAACCTAAGGTACTGAAGCAATGGATCTGTAGGCGGATCCACGCTTCATGTCTTTCTAGATTGCTAAACTAGGATCGAACCAGATCCATGCGTGTAACAATGTTTATAAAATTTTCCATCTGCCATCTTATATACATTTAATTTTTAGACCAGCTAATAAGTGAATAAAATCTAAAAATTTTCTATTTAAAATTTTTAATTATAAATATTGGAGGGGCCCATATATATATAAATATATGTGCAAATACATATTCTTTTTTTTTTTTAAAGTCAAAGTATTTTATTCTGGAGATTTACTTTTGCGATAAACCCTGCTAACATTCTTTAACATAAACAAAAGAAAGCCCATTAACAAAATAATAATGGAATTTCTAATTAAATTAAAAGTAAAACAGAAAAGATACTTGAAACAAAAATTCTTCAAATCTACATTAAATTAAAAATAGATCTGAAATAATAAAATCATTGGGTTTATCGGAGAGTGGATCTTAAGAATACAATACAAAAATATTTTAGATCGATGATTATGGTCACCTGAATTTTATATATCCACTTAGCCTTGGGTGAATGAAAAGGGAAATTTCCAAAAAGTATTCTGAAAGGATATAAATAGCCCACGAGAACAATAGGAGCCAGCCAGTCATAAATTTGTTCAGTGAGTGTATGGCAAATCCATGCCAGTTTAATTTTTTAAAAAATATAGATATGTGTAAAAGCATGGTAGTGGGGTAACACTCCTTCGCCTGCCCATTTCCCGTTGTACCAAGTATGATCACCAAAGTACCATAAGATGAAGAAACTTCATCAAATGTTTAAATGTTGGACTACCAAACTGTTAAACTTTTAAATCAAACTCATAGCTAGCTATGTCTGTGCAGAAATTATAAAAGACCATTCCAAATTCGTATTTTATTGTGGGACCTAAATTTCCAAAAAGAACTCACAATAAATTAGGTAATATGTTTTCAATTATTCATATCTAACTACCTGAATTATTCTTCAAATTCCAGTTGACCTTATAATGTAATTTTGCTATCGCTAAATGTCTTCTTAAATGAAATTACCCTTAATTAAATGTAAATGTTTTATTAACTAAACTCTGTAACCTTAAATTTAATGTCATTGCTCTAACTCTGTCTTAAAATGATGCTTCTACTAATGCAAAACTTTTCTCTTAAAGCGGTTTAAAAAGATTATTATTATTATTTACCTATGAATGTATTTGTTTAAGATTTATAAATGTCTGATTTAAAATAATATATATATATGCCCATTTGTTCCATCTTGACAAAAGTTTTATAATTAAATAATTTTGCTTCCTATTTCCCGACCAATGTCTGTCGGTAAATAAATAACACTTTCGCTCTAAATGATTATTACTCGGAGCACCTTTTTTGTTGAGATGAAATAATTTTGTTTTACTTTATATATTTTGAAAATATTTTATGTGTATACGGTTTAGTTTTAAGGAAGATGCTGTGTCAAGTATAAGATTTTATTTAATTATATTTCATTTTAAAAGAATGAAAGAGAGGGGGTTTTAGAAAGTTTCTTCTTGCCAAATAATAAGAGAGAGTATAAAATGTTAAATTTAAAATATTGGTAGGATTTTGTTTTGAGGGGAGAGACGTACCTCCTAGGTAAATGATATTCGTAATAATCTTTAGGCTTATTTTGTATTGATCCGTTCTTGGTCAATCTGTATAATATCTGTATAATCTTTCGTGGCTCAGTACCATTTTCATATACTAATTTAAAACTTATTTGTCCAATATTTGTATTTTGCCTCACCAGCATTCTGCTTAATCACCTGTTTTAGCTTTGGGAGTGCTAAATCAGAATTATACCATGTGATAGTTTCACTGGCTATAAATTTTTTTATCAGGATATGAAGGACAAAAATGAGAAGACCTGGGCCAGCTGAGCTTAGCAAGCCTTGGCGATTCCCATCCTTTCACCTGAAATATCTCGAGGTTTGCTAATGGCACAGACCGTTCATCTTTATTTCTTGGTGTCATTAGAATGGGGCAGGGGAATTGAGTCTGTGCTGGTGATGTAATGTCAAATGCTGGATCTGATTAATTTCTTTTGTTTCTGAGCATATCATGGCAGTTTGATGATGGTCTGATCATATTATTTATATTTTATTATCAGTGAAGTATTTAGTTGCGAATATCGCAATCTGTTTACATTTAAACGTATCACTCCCTTCGGAGCCAATTCCTAAAAATATGATCAAATTATTTCTCCTTAGAATAATTTTTACTTATCTTAAAGTTACTAAAAATAGGCCTGATTAAATATTTGTTTCTTATATTCCATACTTGAGTGGGCATTTACTATAGAACTCTAATCGTTTTATCTGTTTAAATTGGCATATAAGCTATACTGCTCCCTTACATGAGGCATAATAAATAATATGATGGAAATTGATGTTAACAAACAATGAAATAAATCAGTGAGACATTAAAAAATTATAAAGATGTTTTTATTAAATATATATGTGAATTTAATCTACCTGTGGTTCGTTTCCTTTAATTTTATTCTAAAATTAACGTTTCTATTTAATTGGTGTGCTGCTATCTGATGACTCAAGGTCACGCACATACCATTCCCATTTTGAAGTTAATGAATAGGTGTAATTAGAATAAATGTTAGAGTTAAACGTTAGAATTAGTCGAGGCTCATGTTCTACCGTTGATGCTGCCGGCCTGAGTTTAGAGAAGATTAATTGCTTGCCTTGAAAATGTTGTGAATTAGTTGGTAATTTAGAGAGTGGGTAAACAGGTTAGAATCCATAAATATGCTTGATCTTTGATCTCGCTATGTTGGATTCGAGGTACTTTTACCCAGGCTGTGAAAAGTTTCTTTTGCAAAATAAATAATAATTAAACTCCTAACATTTCTGGGATTTTCTTTAGTTTTCATTCAGGGGATAAAAAAGTTTGTTTATTATCAACTATTATAATATAACAGTGATGATTAAATATCTATAAAGGAAAACATTATTATTGCTAATTACACATTACTATCAGAGTATACAGTGCATTGAAGAAAATTACTTTTAACTTCTCATTTCACTGTCATACAAAAAAAAATGTCTAGTTTTAAAACATTTTTTTTTATCTCTGAGTAAAAAATAATATTTCTAGATTTACTGATGCTCGTACAAAAATGTCTCACAGTGGATAGGACAATTTAAAAAATCCATTTCATAACTAATCATGAAACTGTAACTTATTTAAAAATTAACTCTGGTACAATAATCCACATCATGATACTGACTAAAATATGCTATCTCTTACTTATAAGAAAAAGCAGTAAACATAGTCTCGTATATTATATATGTATGATTTGATTCTATATTGAATCATTTGATGGACTCCTTTGGTGATGAAATGTATTAACAATAAAAGAATTAATATATTTACATAGAACTGACAATAATACTTTCATTATATTTGATTAGAATCATAAAATGCTTTGTTATTAAAGTTTTATTTAGAATCACAAAATGCTTTGTTATTAAAGTTTTATAATAAAATGAATACAAAGATTTAAAAAGATGTGCTTTTTAGAAAAAAAAATGCTGAGGAGGGGAAGTCACAAAGAAAAAAAGATTTGGTAAGGTAATGATATTAAAGGCTCATACTTTTAGGAATTAATAGAGATTCCATAGTAATAAAATACGTCTACAGTTATTTATAAATATCTATTGTAATAGGAAAAAAAAGAAGAGACGTAATAATGCTGATAGTGAGCTAGATTAATTTTTTTTTTTTATCATTCAATATACATTAATACTTTTTTTGTTGTTTTGTTTTTAATTGATCAGTACTTGATAATTCAAGTTAAGAGCTACAAAAGAAATATTTATTGCCTTATAAATTAGGAGAAATATAATAATTTAGATATTCTATTACTGGAAATATAAGCAGATTTTCACCTAGATCTAAAGCATAAAATTAGGGTAGCATATTTGCTCAATCTATATTAAATTCTTTGTCTAAAAGCAAGTTGTAATTTTGCATCAGAGTATTGCATTACATTATTCCAACCATAAATGAACTCTTTACATAATTAAAATATATTCAACTAAAAATATATTCAGAACATTATACAGGCGATAAAAATGACATATAAATTAAGACTTACATAAAAATTATAGACATACAAAACTTACACAAAATATATAAGAATACTCAAGATATATCATGCTCTTCAAAGTTGAATAATAAATCATTAAATTTAACAGTACAAAAAAAGGTGGTAAACATTTTTCATTTATAAGCAATAAAGTAGCTTAGCTCATTATTATAACAATTAAAAGTTTAAAAAAAGAGAGAAAATATCTTTATTCATTAGTAGAAGAATAAACTTTATGAAATACAGTTTCAATGCATCCATTATTTAAAATGCAATAGAAGAAATAAGACATTCGAAATAATAAGCACTTTATGATGTTTTTATTACTGAATAAATATATTCACTACAAAAAGACATACTTAATTATATGGCATCAATAAATACATAAAACTTTTTGACTACTAACAGTAAGTTAAGATATGCAAAAAATTGTAAAACAAATTATTTCTGTAAATATAAAACTGTAATAAAAAATGTAGCCATTTGGAGACCATGTTTGGATATTTCAGTTATTGTGATTTGCCAGTATTAAATAAAATAATAACAAAAGAATACATTAATTGGCAGTAATAAAAATGTGTAGATTAATTTTAATCATTTAAATACTAGGCTAAAACTTATAGGATTTTATATTATAGTAATCAGTATATCTGATTCAATGCCTATGAGTTAGAGCTACAATCCAAATGAAACTTGAAAATATTTCCAGTTATGGAAAATTTTCCAACAAGCTTATAATTTTCTTCCCAGAAACCTACCAATAACTGACTCTATTGTCCAACCAATGTTGATTGGTTATTAGATGCTTAACTATTAGTAAATGGAGAAATTCCAGAGAAATGCAAATCAATCAGACTGATGATGTGATAAATACAAAAGAAAGACATTATTGTAATAAAATACATTCTTTATCAGTGGTGAAGATTGCATCATACTGATAGATTACATCCCCATCAACTCTATGGGTAGGATTGGTATTAAACCACTAAAACATCATTTAATCACCATTGCCTATGCTTATACAAATTATTAAAGCAGTAGCAAATTCTCCATTATTATGTCTTGCACTGGGAGTTACTAACGTATGGAGAGTTTGCTACTGTTTTAACAGCTTGTGTAAGCATATGAAATGGGGGATCATGTGATATTTTAGTGATTTAATACTAGTCCTGTTCATAGGATGATAGTGACTATGGTTATTGAAAAACCAAAGACAAAAAAAATCCTGAACTGGGTTCAGATCTCTATGACTATACAAGCAAATTGGCTTGGATTAAATTATTATTGTATTTGCATTTTGGGCTTATGGCTTTACAGTTAATTAAAGAGATAAATGGTGGCTTGTGGAGGTTTGCATTAAATTCAAAAGTCTAGTTGCAGTGCTTTGAGATCTACTGCTCCACTCACTGATGAAAGCCACAAGCTAGAAACTTGTCTGGAGCTATTGAATGAATAGGCAGAAGATATGGATTTTATGCACAAAGCTAGTTTTGATTACTATGGCTTGCATTGGATGCCACTACTGTATTGAGAGTATGGTACTGAGAAACAATAATAATAAAATGCACTTTTAATTTGAAAGTGAAAAAAAAAGTATATTACAATGAATTTGCTTTAATATGAAATATTTAACGTAGATCAGTAGCATAAGAATTTCAATAATCAATCTCACATTAGATATTAAATATTAATACATATTATATTTATAGAGAGATTATTTAATAAATGTTATGTTCACTATATTGAATTTAGTGACTCATTGGTTAGATGGACTCTCAACTAATTAAACATATCTGTTGGTAGTTAAAATAAATAATAATTACATCTATATAAAAAAACAGTATTATTAATTCATGATAAAAAGAAATTGATTATTAACTAATATTAGAGTGTGACAAATCTCTGTTCATCATTATTTGTGATTTTTTGTTTTGATAGCTAAGGATTAAATCTGAAAGACAAAAACAATGTTATTCCAATTTTATACAATATGTTGCAAGTACTCATGATTCTACTTAAAATATTATGGATTATATATAATTTTTACATATTTTATATCAAATATTTATGTACTTTGTTCAAAGAGCATTTGCTTAATGGGATGACTTTTTTTTTTTTTCCTCATAAGAGTAAATGTAAAATTGCATTGATTCCATTAACTAAATATGTTATACTTACCAGGATATAAAGAAATAACCATGACCATTAGATGTAAAAATAAAAAAGTATCTTTACTAAATTATAAGTCATGGAAAATATGATGAAATAGATCATTAAAATATCGATTTTATTAATACATACCTGATATTTTATAGATGAATGCCCATAATTATTATTTGAACAAAAATTAAAAAACATAAAATATTAGTTCGTTTCATATACTATATATGTGAGTTATATAATTCTATATAATATAATTTTTAATAGCGTATAAGGTTTTTTTATATATTACATACTGAATAATTACAGGCATATAATGAGATTATTTAATTCTTCCTTCACTAGAATTAAATATTGTATTAGTTATTTGAATAGAATGTATTCCATTTGTACACAATTTTCAATATTTATGTTAGCAATTAAAATATTAATTGGATGTATAAAAGGAAATATTGGTATTATTATCAAAATACATATCTTACCAAATCAAACTATAACTGTCAGCTGATAATTACATTTGCATTATACAGTGATGTTATTCAATTATAGCTTCACCTTTGATTGCGTTTCAACTCATGATTTATGTATGTATTACATTCGTCTGGGGAAAGTTGCTATCTTTTATATAATCACAATATCAAATACATATTATATGTATAAATTTAAACATGCAATATGCATATATATTTCAATCGTTAATTCTTATAACACATATTTAGGAAATAAATTCAATTTAGAATTATATTATGTCCAATGTTAATCCAATAAACTACTAATTAATTATATTATAATCGTACCAGAAATATATTGGTGTATTTCTTCCATAATACACATATAATAAACAAATTCTAAACGCACAAAAATATATCCATTAAATATAAATTATAACTATAAATTACTCAAGAGACACATTAATCAATTTCAAATAATTCAATTCTGCTTAAAAAATTAATAATTGATATATATACACACACATATAGGACAATGAATAATCTAAGTAAATCATTGTTCACAGCAATATACAATTCATATACTTTTCATTATTTACCTATTAATAATATATATATCATATTAACATTTATTCTTTACAGTCACAAAAACCATCTAAATAATATATTTAAACAACACTTTTTAGCAATGCTTTACTTTTAAAACAGTTTTATTTCTATTAGTATTTTTGACAGTATAACTTTACATAACTTGTTATTTTATCAAAATATATGCAGTTAAATAATTCATTTTCTATACGTATAAAATTCCATCTCAGTTTAGTAATTAATTTTCTAATACATATTTCAATAATTTCAAATTCATAACTTTATGAGATTCAAATTTATATTTATTATTGTCAGATTTTCTATATTTACTAATAATCAATGTAATATAACCATAACTGAAATGTTCATTATATATATATGTCTGTATAATATCAAACATAATTGGTAACATAGATGATGAATACATTTTTAAATATTTATGTAGTAGAATTCAAAAATAAGATTTCACCCGTATTTAAATAATATTTAATTTCTAATTTATATATATTTTATAATTTAAAAGTAACTTCATTTTTTTAATAATTAATTATTATAAAATCTGACCCAATGGACAATATGATAGTAATAAACCAAAAATTTTACAAAAAGCTTGCTATCATGAAATATGGATTACTTTAATCTAGATGGAAAATAATGTAAAAAAAAGTTTATTATTAAAAAGGTGAATGCACTGTAAACTGCACCCTCATTTCATTTTTTTCATCAGAATTGCATATGAAAGGATAATTTAAAATTTTTAAATTACTATATCAACAAATGACTTTTCAAGAAAACTAAGTTAATCATGGATACCTATTAAATGGAGAAATAGATCCTGTGTGAAAATTAGTAGATACCCATTGATTTACAATAATGCCAATTAATACAAGTTCATAAATGCCTATGATAATTACTTCATTTTATCAACACTAGTACATACCTTCTCTTACATATTCATTAACATTTTATACTATTCAATTTAACTTCTAAAACTATGTTATCATCGATATAACTTTAACACAATTATAACACAAACAATGCAGATTTCAATAAGCAATTTTTTATTTTGCAGATTTTTTATTTAATCATATTAGTAATACTATTTGTTGTTGTTTTTTTTAATTTGTACACTTTTTAGTTTTGGTGTGATAATTCCAATTGATTTTAAGCAGCAACATAAATTTCAACTAATGTTCAGTATTTCTTTTTTTTTCTTACTAATAAATAAAGTCATTTGCAGTTTCTTGGTCTATCTATCCTTCACTAATAGTCATTCAATAATTAAATATTATATTATCAAATATCGGCAAACACATCTTTTTAACTTCTTCATTTCTAGGAAAAACATTTATCTAACTGCATTGGGTTTTTTTTTAATGAAATATGTTTACTAACTCATTGAAATAATTGAACGATAATGCATTATTTTCATATTTCTTTCAAATATTGTAGATTAACATTATCAATGTCAGAAAGTGTTTTTTTTTTTTTTTTTAAAGTGTCATAGCATCGGCTGGGATGCAAACCCGCAACCCGGGCACTGCTTGTAAGGCAGTCGCGCTGACCTCTCGACCACCAATGCAAGACATGTCAGAAATTGTTAATTATCAAATTTTTATTTTTTTAAAAATGTTTTTATCTAATTTTAGTAATTTCTTTATCTCTATTAAGAATCAAGGGAGACTTTTTGTTTGCTATATATCAAAGTCATTGAATATATGTATTTATCTTTCACAAGTAAGCTTTATTGAGAAGTTACAATGGTTCTTACAATTCCAAATGGGTGGGGACCACATACTGTCTACCTGCCCATGTGGATCACAGAGAATACAGTGCTATACATATTAAGAGGTCAAAGATGATTATTACACAGCATTTAAAAATTTCCAAATTCCAAGACTCCAATACAATGCAACTAACTAATCATGTTGTTTGAATTAGTGGACATCCAACAAAAGCCAATCCGCACCTTCAAGCATTAAAGCCCCAAAATCCAAAATGATTGAAGACAATACCTTACATCTGATATCAATTGAAATCATTTCCTACAAACAATCAGGATAACACAAAGGAATAAGAATAAAACAAATCATGTATGCATAAGAATTATATTCCCCCTATGATTGCCCATTTGCACTCAAGTATTTAAAATTCAGAAATAATGACAATAGGGCAATCCAAATGAGGAGGGACCACATTCTGTCTACCTGCCCATGCAGATCATGGGGAATAAAATGCTTTACATATTAATTTCTCAATGATTTTAAATTACATTCAACACATTTGACATGCATAAAGGCCTACTGTAATTAAGAAGACCTTGTCAATGGTTTACATAAACAGTACGGGTATTTATACCCTTGTTCAACAAGGAAACCACCTAAAAGGAATTACAACTATGAACGTGAAGCCTGAGGTGCCATGACTTCAATCTGAAAAACAGCAATCCAAATTGACAAAATTACAATGTTTTATATTTTACAAGGTGAATGTTTGCACTCTTATGTAAGATAAATCTCTACCCATCTATGTGGGATGATCCTGACCTCAATTATCAATTATTACAGACTGTACATTATTTCAGCTGTGAGTCCACAACTATGCAAGAAGGTCCCCTGGGTCCGGATCATCTTCAATTCCAGACTCCAGAATTGAGCCTACTTCTGATTCTACTGCCATGGACAATAATCCAAGCTTCTCAATGAGGATGCTTTGTTCTGGGAATTCAGTTTCCACCAGGAGTATCTCTCTCTGGGAATCTTCTAGTGCTGCCAGCGCTGGGCTGTTAAGATAATCAACTGGAATTGGGGAACATTGAATATATGTACACCTGGGTCTAGTTTTATGCGATAGGTTCCTCAGAAAACACATGCAAACAAAATCGCGCAAAAATAGACGTAACTTACATTGAAAAGGGGGGGATGCGGTCTGTGATTTTTCAAAATTCGCATAAAAGCAAAGCACCAATGTAAAATTACTTTAAAATTCACGCAAAAAAAAAAAAATAAGGAAATAAAATATGACTAATAAAAAATTTCAAATTTGAAAAAAATTGATACAAGACAAACTTTTTTTAACTATCATATTTAATTTTATTCAAAATAATATATTTTTATGCATAATTTACAGTACAGTAATTTACATTTTTTATACACGTTTTAATTATTATGATTTTCTGGTGACAACGTAATTAGTAATTAATCTGTGAGATGATTTTATTAATTGTTTACGAAGCTCGCAATATCCAGACATACAACCATTTAACTCTCGGAATTTAAAAGCACGTTAATGATTCGTGTCATTTATAAGAAAATAATAATTGATTACGTTCTTTTTTAAAAAGCAAAAACAGAATGTTATTTAAAATGCAAAATTAACACGCACAATGTTTGAACAAATTTACATTATAATCTTGTAAAATTTAATGTGTGTATACATAATTTGTGGAAATCATGATTTTAATTTCATTATTGCATAAAATCTTACTATTATAAAGCACTGAAAATACTGAAATTACTAAGATGAAAGTCGAATTCCAATAATGTGCTATTACTTTCAATATAACGTAAGTGCACGAAATTTATTATTTAAAGTAATAGCGCATTATCGGAAATCGACTTCCAGTGAAACATGAATCGCGTAACTTCAAAATCGAGTTAAATAAGTCCACGTAAAAAGAGACCCAGGTGTATTTATATTCAAATTGTTAATTAAAGGAAAACCTATTGTACATATCACAATTAATGTGTGTGTATATATATATAAATATATAGTAGCTATAATAATGGTTATACTACACTGCAGAGAGAAAAAAATGTGTTTAATAAAAATTCACTGAATAACTAAAAAATATACAAACTACTATTTACACGTGTGTGTATGTCACTTAAGAAATAAAAAGGTAAACTTCCTACAGTTAAAAGAAAAATTAATTCCTGCACATTATTAATATTATTCAATATTTTCTTTGTGATATGTAAGAAATTATAAATTACAATGTAATGGAAGAAAAAATATGTTCAGTACAGGAAAGAATTGCATAGTTTAAAAAAAGAAATAAATTTGAACCTGTTCTGTTTTGCATTTCCTGAACTGAGTTTTAAATAAAATTTCTCACACTTCATATTAAAAGTGGCTGACAAAGCTAAAAATACTATTAAAATTTTAGAATTTGATAGCATTTTAGCAAGTTATAATTAAAAAATTATAAGTTGACATTGAATTTTTCTTCTTCAGCGTTAACAAAAGGTAAATAAAAAGAGAAAGAAATAAGTGATTTTTCTTCTTCTTTTATTTATATATATTGTACCCTCACTATATGATTAATGAAGAATAAATGCATAAAAGAATATGTATTTAAAAATAATGTACAAATAAAATATTACTTTCTTAAAATCAACTAAGCTAGCATGAAACAATAAACCTAAAGAAGGTCACAAAGTTTCCATGAAGATAATAACTTCTAGTTAAGCTAATCTTAAAATCCACAAACAAAATATTATGAAATAAATTTGATATTCATCAAAACAGTCCACTTCCTGTTGCTACCAAAAGCAGTTCACTGCTCACTGGCTCCAAAGGATGGAAGGATTCACATATTCAATGCTGCAGTTGGTAAGAAGATGCATGATAAAACATAAGTGATTAATTGTTTTAACCTTTTACACCTTTTCAAAAAATTTTAAATCAGTTTTAACTCAAAATAATTTATCAATCATTTTATTCCATGCAAATGGCTGCCATTAATCAAGCAAAAGCTAATATAAGTAATTACTATAATCACATGATCACCATCTCTTATACTAGCACATAATTGTTATTAAACAATGCAAAACTCTCCATACAGTAATGCCACTCTGTGCTAACCAGAGTAATCAATGGATGCCAGAAGGCTTGTGCATAAAATCCCTATCTAGTGCTTGCTCATCCAATATCCCCAGACTAGTTTCTGGCTTGTGACCTTTGTCAGTGAGGAGCCTTGAATCTGAGAGCACTGCACCTAGATCTTAGGATCCAATGCACCCCTCCAGCAGCCACCTTTTATCTCTACATAACTACAAAACTATGAATATAAAATTGAAAACAATATTTTCAATTCAAGCTCAATAGCTTATATAATCATATGGGTCTGAACTTAGTTCAGCACCCACACATTTTGGTGTCTTGGGCTCTTTAACAACCATTGTCCCCACTACCCTATTAGACAGGATTGGTGTAAAACCACTAAACGTCACAAGATCACCATCTCTTATACTAGCACATAATTGTTATTAAACAAGGCAAAACTCTCCATACAGTAGTACCACCCTGTGCCACAAGCCAAAAACTAGTCTGAGGATATTATTAGGCACTAGATAGGGATTTTATGCACAAGCCTTCTGGCATCCATTGATTACTCTGGTTGGCACAGGATGGCACTACTGTATGGAGAGTTTGGCTTGTTTAACAACAATTGTCTGCTAGTATAAGAGATGATGATCAAGTGATGTTTAGTGGTTTAACACCAATCCTGCCTAATAGGATAATGTTGGCTATAGTTGTTAATGAGCCAAAGACACCAATATATAAGGATTCTGAACTAAGTTCAGACCCATATGACTATATAAGCTATTGAGCTTGAATTGAAAATATTATTGTATTTTCAATTTCATTTTCAGTTTTGTAGTTAAGTAGAGATAAAATATGGCTGCTGGAGAGTTGCATTAGATCCTAAGATATAGGTGCAATGCTCTCAGATCCAAGGTTCCTCACTGGCAAAGGGCAGAAACTAGTCTGGGGATATTGGATGAGTAGGCCCTAGGTACGAATTTTATGCACAAGCCTTCTGGAATCCATTGATTACTCTGGAGAGTATTGCCTTGTTTAATAATTACTATAATCACTACAATCATTAAAACAAGATTAAAACCTAGAAAATGAATTTAAAATGTAACCTAACAACTCAAAATAGAAAATAATTACAAAACAAACTAATTTTGATGATGGAACTAATTTGAAATGATTAGAAAATCAATACCTGTGAAAATAAAAGTGAAGAAAAAATGCTTAATGATGATATTCCTGAGAATTCAAACTTAACTCCTGATATCAAGAAATAAAACTGCTTTTAGCAACTACAAACCAGTCAGGGAGAATGGAAAACAGTTGAAGAAACATGCCAGATGCAAAGATTAGTTAAAAACCATGGAAAAATATTTTCCAAATGTTAAATTGTTCATGAAGAAATAATGACGATATCATGGTGTCGAACAGAAAGTGGCGGAATGTGGAATAACTTTTCAGGAAAGAAAAATTATTATCTTTAAATATTAATTCAATCTCAAATTAAGAATTAAACATTATGGATTGTGATTTAAGCTACTTCCCTGCATAAAAATTAGAAAAATTTACAATGTTAAACAGGCAAAGCTCACTATATATATTGCCACACACAGCAAGCTACAGTAATCAATTGAAGCCAGAAGGCTGTGCATAAAATCCCCATCTAGTGCCTACTCATCCAATATCCCCAGACTAGTCTCTGGCTTAAGGCCATAAGCCAGAGACTAGTCTGGGGATATTGGATGAGTAGGCACTAGATAAGCCAGACCAGTCTGGAAATATTGGATGAGTAGGCACTAGATGGGGATTTTATGCACAAGCCTTCTGGCTCCATTGATTACTCTAGCTCGCTGTGTGTGGCAATATATATAGTGAGTTTTACCTGTTTTAACAAGTTACACACAAGCATAAGAGCAGGTGGTCATGTGATGTTTATTGGCTTAAAACTAATCCTGCCTAATAGGATAGTGGTGGCTATAGTTATTAAAGAATGAAAGACCCCAAAATGTATGGGTACTGAACTGGGTTCAGACCTTTATGACTATATAAGCTAATGGGCTTGGATTGAAAACATTAAGGTGCTTTCAGTTTAAGACTCATAGTTTTGTAGTTAATGGAGATAAAAGGTGGTTGCTGGAGGGTTGCATTAGAGATCCTAAGATCTAGATGCAGTGCACTCAGATCCAAGGCTCCTCACTGACGAAGGCAACAAGCCAGAAACTAGTCTGGGGATATTGGATGAGTAGGCACTAGATGGGTATTTTATGCACAAACCTTCTGGCATCCATTGATTACTCTAGCTTGCTGTGTGTGGCAATATATATAGTGAGTTTTGTCTGTTTTAACAAGTTATACACAAGCATAAGAAGAGGTGGTCATGTGATGTTTATTGACTTAAATTTACGATGATTAGATCAAAAGTTATTGGGCCACTTCCGGTGTGATTGGGACATCACAAAAAATAAAAAATTTCAAACCGACTTAGAATTACGATGTAGTGAATAATAAATAACAATGATTTAGGGATACAAATGGATTTATAGGATGTTATGGGCTTAGAAACAAATAATGAAGCGGTTAATTATTCAACCCCTTTAGATTCAAATTATTACAAAATACTCAAACAGTAAATACAAGTTGTTAGACTTTATAATTGGAACTCTGATGAAGAATCAAGAATTAGAATTCAACTTGAATTAGAAGAATTCAATAAGATCAGTAAAACAGAATCATAATTGAAATTTTGTCATAATCTAGTTCAGAACAAGATTAGCGATAATAGGGCATGACTTTAGCACCAATGTGCTTGCACAGCTAATCAATAAACAAGTATTCTCAATATGAATTACATTTTATTGGAATATCCAGACAGAATAATATGAAGTTGAGTATGAATCCTGAGAACTTAATGGTATGAGTCTAATAAATAGTTGAACATTTGACCAGTACCTATATAATGAAATTATAATCTGGTGGATCCATGTGGACTTGACTGAACGTGGTCCCAGCTCATTTGGACTAATCTGTATGAAGATAAGATCCCCTTGATATTTTGAAGGGCGATGATCGATTTGTGACCACTGTTTGTTTAAAAAGTTATGAAGCCATATAGCATTGTTGTATTGCTGAGCATAGGTCTGCATTCCTCACTTTTCCCTCAAAGGGTGGAGATGGTGGTCATGAGGAACCTGATTCATTTGTGGGGCCGGTTGACGATCATTTCCAAGTCCGGGTAAACCTACCGGGAAGGGGAAAGGCACTATCCTCCATTGGACTTTGTCCTGATGAGCTGCTCTCCCCCCTGATGGATTTTTTGTTAGAGCAGTGTTGATTCATGCTCATTATTATTGTTTCCTTAGGTAATATTAGATTTAGGGCATTTGAAAGGCAGTTGGTCTGCTTTGGGTCACCACCAATTTTTGCAACATTGATGGAGTTTTGTTGTATTATTTTGCGGGCACGGATCTACACTCCTCTTTTCCTCCTCAGGAGTAAACGGTGGCGGCCATTGGGGGCCTGGTTTATCAGTGCGGGCTATTGGCAATCACTGCTGCTATCCGGAAAACCTGCCGAGAGAGTACAGGGTCAAAGTTTCAGCACCGTTTCTGCCCTGTTGGGTTGCTGCATCCCCTTGACAGGTTGGTTTTGAGCAGTGTAGATCTGTGCTCATTACTTGTAAGCTTCCCCCTAGTTGACATTCCAATTTTGGACAGGTAGACCGAATGTGGTCTCGGCCCATATGGACTGTTGAATTGGGAGATAGAGGTACCTGTATTGGGCTCAGCTGTGGGTCAAGGATTTAATGTTTAATGGCCTTGGATTTTGTTGCCTGTTGTGGTGGTTGGTGCAATGCTGGATGTCCAGCTATTAAGCTGAAGAATTTGGGTCTTCGCTTCAGGGCCCCAGGGATGGGGTTCATTGGACGATGGATGACTTCTTGGCAGTTGGGCCATGTAGACCCATGGACAGATACACATTAAACAAGATTATAGCAACCCTTTTATGGACATAATTGTTAATGAGGGTATGTCTCTTTTGTAAACCTGGTTAAGAATTGTTTTACATTTGTAACATTGAACGCTTTGTAATCATCAATGGGTAAGTAGACCCAAAAATTTATGTAATCTTTTAACTAATAAAGGTTACTTTTGAAACTAAATAATAATTAGATCTATGGAATGAATATGAAATTAATATTATGACTTAAGTAATAAATAAATCAAGATGTAGATGATTAAATGGATGATGAAAATAAATAATTATTAAATAATAAAATGAAATGAGCCTAAGAGTGAAGAGAAGAGAAAGAAGATGTATTAGAATAATGAATGATTAAAATAATGATAGAATAAGAGCTAATGAATGATTAAAGTAATAATAGAATAAAAGCAGTGATGGGTGAATCAATTATGATAATGAATTAAGATCAAATGAGAATAAAGAAATAAAAGATCACGATGAAATAGGAGAACAATGTTGATGATGAAGAATGAGATCTTGAGCTATAAACTATTATTGTATTAAGTGATAGTAAGATAAACTAAAATAAAATAGGGATTGCAAGCTTGACAAAACCAGAATATTGACTATAAAGTCAAAATGAGCTAAGTTTTAAGACAAAAGAAGAAAATTACACATTAAGTTTGTTGACTTTAATAAAATGGTGAAAATAACATAACTCAAATCCAAATATGATAAATAACTGTAACACAAATCCAAATACGATAAATAACTGTAGATATAAAAATTTACCATAAATTCAAAAGTATACTGCGAATTAGTAACTTATTTTTTTCAGGGTTCAAATAACTTAACTACTATTATTTTACAAGATATACTTGGGCCAGTGAGAGGGATTTTGCCACTACCCAAATATAGCAAACAAAGCGGTTCCTAAAACAAATATGAATTAAAAAACAATATTTGGCAATTCCAGATAAACTTTATAAACTCCATAAATATTATAAACTTTAAGCTTCAATAAATATGAATAAACTTTTAATAACCTAACACAATAACTTACCAACTTCCTTTTATTAAATAATTATGGGCAATGTGATCAAGATTGATGAATGATATATCTGATGGTTTAAATAATAGGTTAAATCAACCTAAGTGTTTTGTCTATTAATATACCCTTTTAAAATAATAGATACAATTCAGTTAAACCACTAAACATCACATGATCACCATCTCTATACTAGCACAAGCCAGAAACTAGTCTGGGGATATTGGATGAGTAGGCACTAGATAGGGATTTTATGCACAAGCCTGCTGACATCCATTGATTACTCTGTTTGGCACAGGGTGGCACTTCTGTATGGAGAGTTTTGCCTTTATATACAATTCAGGTTAACAATATTTTGATCACTAAGTGATGATGCCTTAAATGTACTTTTAAAATATAAGGCTTAACAAATTTATTATGATATACCAATATCTATTCAAATACACTATATTGATTGATGATGACTTCAAAATAATAAGATAATGTGTTGATAGCAATAATAATAATGTGTATGATGATTAGCAATAACACCACAGACAACTAAATAAACATTTAAAACAACAAGATTTATTTACATTAAATACAAATTTTCTTCAAACATCAGAAACAATTGAATATCATCTATCTTTCAGAAATATTATATGAAACAAGACAGAGACATTATATAAAACAAGATACATCCCATTGAATACTTGCATAATATATAAAATAGTATAGTACAGTGATACCTTCCTTATCACTATTATTATCGGTTATGTTTCTGTTATTTTATATTGTAGAACAGGGATGTTAAATACCAAATAAAAGTGTATTCAAATATTTAGGATAAGTGAAACATTAACATTTAAAACTTTGTTATAAAGTAGCATGTTACACTATAGCTATTTTATTTATATCAGAATATGATAAAGGCAATTATCATATGCAGCACAAATAATAATTATTATTATTCGATATGAAAAAATTTATTATATTAATGTGGGGACAGATATCAGAAGTCACATGTATACATGACACCAAATCTTACTTATGTCTACAACATAATCATTCCAATTCTTTTTTTTTTTTTACCGATCCATCGGCGAATCACTGCTTGATGAAAATATTACTAGTAAGTTTTGGTTGGTTTGCTTGTAAATTGATGAAAGTACTACAGCATCATACATACACTATTCACAATTAGGTAAACACTATAGATAAGCAAGTGTCCCTGAATCTAACTTTATCCTATCATTACTATATAATTATAAAATACCAAGAACTTCACCATACACAGTGGAAAAAACTTTATAATATCATGAGGGATCAGACAATAAAGAGGCTCTACAAAACAACATTATAAAATTGTACAATAATATGACTGATTCCAATGCCTTTTTCCTGGGTACAAATGTATGGACATTGTCTCATCACAGGGAAACAGAATACATGTCGTGGATATAATCCTCTCTTGGGATCAACTGTGCTAACTAAGCATTAACTATTTATCAGCCTTGACAATATAATTCTCTCATGGAATAAGCAATGGGAGAGTGCTCCATCTACCCATGCACAATATCAATGATACTATATTTGACACCATTATCTGTGGCATATACTTATCAGCTAAAAGCTGCCACAAGTCTTTATCAATACAATAGCAAAATAGAATAATTCTAACAATAAAAATTGAAATATAAATATCCCATTTTACAATGCATAAACTAATAGTGTATTAAACAAACAAACATTGTAAGTCAAACGACCATTAATTATTTTAAAATAATGATAATGTTTTTGTTATAATAAGAAACACACACATAGACAATGAAAAATAGCCTACATTCTATAATTAAAGTGGACATGCTAATTCATAGGCAAAATTTAATAAATATAAAATGCTTATATAAAATATTCCATATAATAAGACGATTGTGTCATTATACCATACCTCTGACAAGTTATTCCATTTACCCATCAATAGAATATCAGAAGCTATTTTCAAATTTTCAAAATGCAAGAGACAAATATCTCTCTCTGTCTAGATAAGATTTAATATAAATTAGCAAAAAAATATATAATATAATAAATGTATATACCTTTATATTAATCTGTCCTTAAAGTAATTATATATTCATACCACAAATACCAAAAAAAAAAATATATACCTCAATAACATATTACAATCAGTATATTATAATACTAAACATGAGTAATAAAAAAAAAATTTTTATCACATTTTACTTTATCCACCTTAGTTGATGGTTTTTTTTCCTTTATTATGAGCTGACTGACAAGGGAAAATGACATCAAGGGCAAAACATTTTATGAGTAACGCATTCATATGTTTTTATTATTGTTATATTGGATCCTGGTACAGTGAAACAAAATCAAACACTTCAAAACTGTGTAGCAACAAAATAACAATACAATAATGTTTATTAATATTTTCTGCTGACAATTTTCTTTAAAATTAAGCTATAGGTTTAGTAAGGTCAACAAGATAAAACTTTTCAAAATCATTTATTGATTTTTACACCCAGGGTAATATCTGGAATAATTTTAAAATGATCCTGGCATTTTTAAAACATTTAATGCTATTGTTAACTCACACATTCCACAATAGAGATTAAGAAGTAGATATATTTCTATCAGTAAATTTTAATATATTCTTTAATAATCTAGGAAGAATTATTATTATTTTCTTTTATCAAGATTTATTAAATCATTTGCAATTATAAATACAATATCCTTTGCATTTATAAATACTGTAACATTTACAGTAACAAAGCAAAATAGCGCTGAAAACATCAGACATTTTTTTCTTCTTTAATACAAATAGAAAATAAGTTCACACTTTTTTTTTTTCTTAAATTGATTAAACTTTATACTATTTGAAGTGACTTTTAGTTTGTTTGACTTAAAACTTAAACGTTTTATTCAAATTATTTTTTTAATCAGATTTTTATTAATATTATATAATTCACAATAAATTGTATATTTCTTCTTTATATATAAAAAGCGTGCAGAACACTTTTTTTCTTCTTTTTCTTGTCACTAAATAAATCACGTATAATCTCTAAATATATCAACTGACTAAAATAGGTGAAATAAAAGTTCATGCTTACAATTTCTTGTTTAATTCTGAGTTTGAAGTCGCATTTAGTCAGACAATTAGTTTCCAATATGTCTCTCATTTTTTTCCTTCTCCAATATGAAGCCTACCAAGTTTCAATCAATGGAAAAGTAGAGAGAATGTATACAAGGAGTTAAAATTTCTTATTCCATGGTTTTAAAAATACAATCCCTTTTAATTTTGTTCAATTCACTTCTATGATCTTTAAAAAAAATTGAATTTTTTTTTTTTTTTAAATTCCACTATTTTTTTTTAATTGGGAGCCATTTTATGAGATTGATGACATTATAGGATAGAGATTCCATTAAAGTTACATCATCTGAGCATAAAATGATGAAATTCTTGCTAAAAAAATTATAGTACAGAGATTATTTATTATACAGCATATGATATTAAGTTTTCATTATAGAATTGAAATATAATTAATGTACTTATAGTATATAACTTTTTTCTACAGTAGATACTTTTTCATACCTACACTCCAATAGTAATATACAGGGGATTTGAACTCAGACATTCACATGACCCTCAACTATCCACACTATCTCATACGATTGACACACTTGATCACACATGTTGAAAAAATAAACAATCACCAATATATGTATTTCGTGCTAAACCAGCACTCATCAGTTGGTCAAGATTATCATCACACATATATACAATCAATGCTTAACTTGTATTAAGATAGCCAATCTTCATACTTTAATGGACAGGCTGCAATCCACTCCACCCCACAATTCTTCACCCATCCATTTCATTAAGTGACTTATGGTCAATGTGGGTAGGATGTGAAGGTTGGTACCAATGAGAGCTTTGGGTGTTCCATCATCATATTTTCAATGAAATGTACATTGAAAGAGTTGTGGGGTGGAATGGATTGAAGTCTGTCCATTAAAGTATGAAGATTGGCTATCTTAATATAAGATGAACATTGATTGTATATATGTGTGCAGATGATAATCTTGATCAACTGATGAGTGCTGGTTAAGTACGAAATATGTATATTGGTGATTGTTTACCTTTTCAACATGTGTGAAAAAATGTATCAGCAGTATGAGATAGTGTGGATAGTTTAGGGTCATGTGAAAGTCTGAGATCAAACCCCTTTATATTAAGGTACTTATCTAATTTTCAACTTGTATTCTTGCAATATAATCAGTGTTTTTCTTTATGGCATACTCAAACAAAAGATTTTAATTATTAATAATTACAAAAGTAAAAAAATGTAAGTTTTATTTTAGGTTAATATCAATAGTGTAAAAGAGATAAATGATAGAATGAAAAATACATTAGATCCTAAAAGTCCAGATGCACTGTTCCATGATCCAAAATTCCTCAATGATGAAAACCATATGCATGAAACTAGTCTAGGGATATTGGTAGGAAAACACAGGAATATATTAAGTATCATCATCTGGCATCTATTGTTAATTACTGAAGTCTTACATTAAGTGTCGTAAAGATGGTGAAAAGTATGCTGCTAAAATGTAATCAAAAACATACTTTGATCAAGTACATTAACAAAATGGATTAATATTTTTTAAAATGTGCCCATTAGCTAAAATATATTCACCCAATCAATTTTGGACCAAAATTCTAATGAATGTTAATTTCATCTGGATGAAAAAACATGTCATTATAATTATAAATCATTTTAGGTAAGAGAGAAAGAGAGAGAGATGATTTTGTAAATTCACAGAATATTGCTAAATGTAAGTTAAAAACAACATTTATTTATTCAATTTTAAATCAATAATCTCATAATATATTCCTAACATATTCAAGATATGAGAAGCTTTTAAAAAATACAATAGTGGCAAAAAAGCAAAGCAAGTTTAATCATTTACATTATTAAAACTGTAGCAATCAATTGTACTTTATATTTTATCTAATTTTTATTGAATTTTTACGCATTTAGGAGGGGGCACACAAAAGTAATCACAATTTTGTAATAAAAAATTGATTATTTATTTTTAAGGGTTATAAATTGAATCTCCCTCAAAGTATCATTAATTTAATGCAATACACTGCTCTAAACCAATTTTCCACTTTTCCAAATAGTCATGAAATTCGTGCAACGTGACGACTTAATGCTTCCATCATGTTTTTTCATCTCTACTTCCTAGTTCACAAAATGTTTTTCTTTGAGGAATTTTCTCATTCAGGGAAATAAAAAAACTTGCATAGAGCAATATTGGGTGAATATAGTTGATGGATAAACTGGGTTGTGCTGTTTTAATTAAAAACTGTGTGCTGGTGGGTTGTCATGGTAAATCTTATATACTCCATTTTACCACATATCGGAATGTTTGTGTTTTAATGAATCACATAAACTTTTCAAAACTCATAGGTAAAAGTAATAATTTTTATTCATCATTCATTAGACTAGAGATTATCAACTAATTAATAATATTTCTGTAGTGTAATTTTCAATATATCACAGTGGGATAGAAACCAGACTGTAACCTTGTGAGAGAGTGGTGTAATGAAAATTTACACTACAGAAATATTATTTGTAGATAAAATGTCTGATTTTTACAAATAAATTCTGAATGAACAATACTTCAGTTGCCACACTTTTTAGGGACATGGTAAATTTGACACTTCCATTAAATCAGTCATAAACTTCTGTTTTCCTCAGTGTAGCTTATTGCAAGCTGTTTCCAAGTATTATAACTGTTTTTCCTACCATTTTTCCAAACATAAAAACAGAATTTCATGTTCCAACTTTTCAGCCATTACAAAAATTGACAAATACGCGAGACACACTTAACAAAAACATTTACTATGCTGCAACATGGCTTCTCTTGATAATGACAGTTGACAGACTGGCACACAGAGTCGTTGCAAAAGGAATCTAGCATCAGAAGTATGCACAACAATATTCTCACCATCCAGAGAACAATTCCAGTTATTTTTGGGCATATCTCATATGTAAAGTAAATAAATTTGTGAAATGTTGTTTAAAAAAAAAAATAACAGCACTGCAAAAAAAAAAAATATATATTGATTAGACATTAAAAAATAGAACATAAAGTGCACAAAAAAATAAATTTTTAAATGTATATTGGTGTTATTTTTTCTTTCTATATGCTTGTATTTTAATGAAATGTGATTCAGGGAATGTTATTCTCAGTCTATGTAAAGGGGATTGTATTAGACCATTTATTCAGAAATTACAAATTAAAAAGTCTATTAGAAAATTAGGAATGCAAACAAGGCACCTGGGAAAAAAAACTTTTTGAGTCAAAATCAAGACAAAAATAATAAATGAGCAAGTGTCAGTTGATGGTTCAATAAATTAATGATAATGAACAAATAATAATAGATACTACTTTTAAAGATAAACTGAAAACTAATTATAAAAAAAAAAAAAAAAATCAAAAGCTTATGAATAGAAGACTAAAAATAATGACACTATTTATCAGAGGAATTAGTGGTCCAAATAAAGTAAATAAAATTTTAGACTATATATAGGAACAGAAAAATGATAAAATTATTCTCACAAAAAAAAAAAAAAATTCTGATACATCAATTTATATAATAAATTACCTGGTTAAACACTATATTGGTTTATATAAACCTAATAAGAGGCGAGTTCAAGGAGGAGCAGTATTATTCAACATTAATTCAGATTTAGAGACAATTCAGATTTTAACTTTGCAGACAAATTATAATATATAATAGTTTCTTTTATTTTTCAAAAAGTATTGCATTACTTGATTGCAGTTTATTCTATAGCAAAGAGCAAGGATATTTTTAATGTTCTACATAATGTTCAAAACAAATTGCTTCAACACCAAATATGATAATACTAGGTGGTGATCTTAATTATACATAATAAGATCTTTCAAACAAATTAAAGTATACAATGAAAAAAACTGACCATCTTTTCTTTTTAAAATAAGTATTCTACTAATGCATACTCTTTTATCAATAGTTAGATTTTCATCACTAATTGAGTTGTTTTTTTTTATTTTAGGGCTAAATTAAAGTGCTAAAATAATTGCATCATTGATGGAATTTATTGACCATTTAAGTATATAACTAATAATCGATGATTATGAGGGAAAATATTATTTAAGAAAAAATGCAACAGATGACCCTTCATTTATAGTACATAAAATATCTAGAACATTAGTTATAATTGTTATACAAGAAGTTCAAATAAGATTAAAAAAAAACAACGAATTAAATGAATTATGTAGAAAAAGAGTCAAAAATATTGTCACAAAATCAAATTAAATAGAAGATTTTATATGAACAGAATATGTCCAATAATTATCATCTTTTATTCCAAATTATGAACCAATTAATAATCTACAAAAGAAATATGATAAATTATCTCAACAAATTCAGTAAAAAAATCTAACCCAAAAAATAAAAAAAAGCTAATTCCTAAGTTACAATTCATATCAACACCAATGATTAACTATACCAAAATTTATACACCTTATAAGTATTTCTGCAATGCTAGAAGCTTCAAAATAAGCTTGTATCTGATTTAAATGTTGACAAATATATTTTTAAGATGTAAAAAATCAAGTTACTAAATATGAAATAGAAACATATAAAAGCATTATTACAGGTAAATGTAAAAAAAAAATAACTAAAGAAGAAATACAGGAGATTAATAAATTAAAGATGAATACAACTTTTGCAAATGATGCAATCCTATTATCTATTTATAAACATTTAGCTTTGATACCAGCAAAATGAAGATTGTATAATCAGATGTGTTACGAAAAACACCTCACATTAATAAAACAATAATGTTTAGTATAGTAAAAGAAAGAGCTAAACAGATACCTATGATAGAAGACCTAAGATATATCTCAATTGAAGATATTGACTCTAAACTATTAGGTAGAATATTGTTGAAAAAATTAGATCAATTGATTAAAAAAACCTATCAACTGAACATCATGCTATAAAAGGAAAAAGAACAGTGAAAACTCTTTTGAAAATTCAAGAAGCAATTAAATATCAGAGAATTAAATTTGCCAAAATATTTTGCAATGAAAATAGATTTTAACTGCCTCGGTGTTTTGGGTGGACCATCGCAATTCGTTGAAGTTTGGTTTTCTTTTCGAAATTACAAAAAAAAAACTAAGAGGACTATGCATGCATGAATACTACAATTCTCTGCACCTTTTTTTGTACTTTCTGTAGGTAGTCACCATTTTTTTCTACAAAAATAAATAAAGTTTTTATTAATTTTTTTCTGAGGAAGGTCAATTATTTTTATTATTTTTTTCTCAGTTTTTTAGATTACATGGAAACAAAATGATGCAAAGAAATTAATCAGCAGCTATGGATTCAGAAACTGATTCTTTCAGCCTCGACAAATTTGAAATTCCTAAACAGTTTGATTCCAATGATAGTATTACATACAGAGATCTACAGGACACATCATCATCCAAAGAAGAAGCAACTATTTTACCAGTGATAAGGTGAAGAAAAAATACAAATGTTGTTCTGGACAATAGCAGTAGAGCAGGTCCAAAAATGAATGCTTCTAATATGCCTTCGAACATTACTACAGGACCGGTCAATGTAGAGAATTTCACAAAGACTCCAGGTTTGAAGTTTTTGACTGTGGGTGAGTATTCTATCTTAGATTTCTTTTATATGTTATGTGTGTAAAAATTATTGAAGAAATAAATAAATATGCTACTAAGGAGAAATGTATGCGTGATTGGAAAAACGTACTTATAAAATTCGATTTACTATAAAAAAATGCAATGTTAATTTCAAAGCTGCATACCAGATGCACAGAGAGATTGCAGTTTTTATTGTTTTTGTTTTACAAACTTAGTTTTTATTATTTTTGTTTTACTACCATAGTTTTTAATGTTTTTGTTTTACTGATTACTTTTGCCAATTGGTAAACAAGATCTGGAATGATTTATCTTTTATTAATAATAATATTGAATAATATGAAATAATTAATATTTTGTATATTTATATTAGATAATATGAACAGGTATGCTTCTCTGGAAGACATGATAAAATGTAAACATTTTTTTATATATAAATATGTGCCTTTAGAACCTTTTTAGTAATCTTTACCTTCTCATATTCTAAATTTGTAAATTGTTTTCTGTATTGGCAATGATTATTGAGTATGATGATGTCATGAACAAGGTGGGTTTATCCAAAGTCTAAAATCAAAATAATTTATAGAGATAAGTAATAATATCTACACTTGTTTTATTATTTTTACATTCTGATAAAATTCTAATTTTTTTTTATCTTTTATTAGGGAGAATGTTTTTTCTTCCAGACAACTTGAACATTTTCAACTGTAGGGTGCAAGAAAAAAATGAAGTCTTATCTTCCTATTACTGCAAGTTTTGAAGCTATGGATTATCTCAGGTAAGACATATTATATACACCTGGGTCTCGTTTTACGCGATAAATAGGTTCCTCAGAAAACACATGCAAATGAAATCGTGCAAAAATAGATGTAACTTACATCGAAAAGGGGGGGATGCGGTTTGTGATTTTTCAAAATTCGCGTAAAAGCAAAGCACCAACGTAAAATTACTTTAAAATTCGCGCAAAAAAAAAAATAAGGAAATAAAATATGACTAATAAAAAATTTCAAATTTGAAAAAAATTGATACAAGACAAATTTTTTTTAACTATAATATTTAATTTTATTCAAAATAATATATTTTTATGCATAATTTACAGTACAGCAATTTAGATTTTTATACACGTTTTAATTATTATAGCTATTAGCCGAAAAAGACATTCGTTTGCAAACAACTAACGCCAACTTCACACTCATGTTGTGTCAATGGTTTTCTGGTGACAATGTAATTAGTAGTTAATCTTTGAGATGATGATTTTATTAATTGTTTATGAAACTAACAACTAAAAATTAAATTCTTATTTTTGTCTTTAATTTTCAATTCCGTTTAAAAATCAAATTTCACATCACATTAATTTCAAGACATCGTAAGTAATTTTTAAATTGTTAATTACAATTAAAAATCAGATTTTAATTTTTAACTGTCAAATTTAATTGTGCCCACTGCTATTACTCGCCTTTTAAAAATAAACTTGTGGATACTAAATGATTAATAATTGATTACATTCTTTTTTAAAAAGCAAAAACAGAATGTGATTTAAAATGCAAAATTAACACGCATAATGTTTGAACAAATTTACTTTATAATCTTGTAAAATTTAAGTGTGTATACATAAAATGTGGAAATCATGATTTTAATTTCATTATTGCATAAAATCTTACTATTATAAAGCACTGACAATATTGAAATTACTAAGATGAAAGTCGAATTCCAATAATGTGCTATTACTTTCAATATAACGTAAGTGCGCAAAATTTATTATTTAAAGTAATAGCGCATTATCAGAGTTCGACTTCCGGTGAAACACGAATCGCGTTACTTCAAAATCGTGTTAAATAAGTCCGCATAAAAAGAGACCCAGGTGTATGTTTTTAAAGATAATTTTGTGAGGAATACAAATAAATTATCACTGAAGATGTAATTTGAATTTTACTTAATGATAAATTCCAAATTATGAACAAACAATAAAATAATAATTATTTCGGATGTGAAAATTTATTTTTTTCTTATTTTTTATATAGTTATCACTATTTATCTTATGCTTATTGTTTTCCTTAGTTTTTCTACTTTCTATCAATGTAATTTTTTTTGCTCTAACATTAAAACTGAAGTTATTGTGAAAATTGTGTCTCAGGTCAGTTTTTTTTAAAAATTCAATGTGGCGCATGACACTAAACTAGTTAATCCAGCTTTTAATTTGGATAAATTGGACGTATTTATTTTAAGTCCTAAAGCAATTGTTATCAGAACATAGATTTTAGTTCAGGCAGTAAAGAACTATATTAAAAACAATAGAATCTCAGTTAAGATCTATATGAGATATTCAGAAATTTTTACTCCAGAAAAAGGGATACTACAAGGATCTTCAATAGCTGTTCTGATTTTTGCAGTATACTTTGACAGAATGGGTTCGAACCCAGTCACAAATAATATTATAGGTGATGATAATTAAACATATATGTAGATGTATATATAAATTTAATTTTATTTCGTGGTGGAGGTTACACAAATACACAAATGGGGGGGGGGGACTCTGTCATTTTCAAATGATGTATATGTGCGTGTGACGAATGTGTGTGTGTGAATGGATTAGGAAGTTGAAAAGAGAGAAATGAGATTTTTATTTCACGTTAGAAAAGCCTAGAAGTTTCCATCAGAAATAAAATTTTACTTTCTTTTGTTTACAATAAAAGCAGTGATAAAAGTTTTTCACACATCAACCAAAATCTCATTAGGCAGCATTGGAAACAGGAAGTGAGATAAAAAGAAACTTCTAGAATGAATGGAGGGGACTATAAAAGAGATACACCCATAATAGTCAGGGTCTTGTCCCTGCAGAGCTCCAGCCATCGACTGTGGAATCGTGAATCCAAATCCAATTTTAAAACTTTTAAAATTTTAAACTTACATAATGGCGGATCAAAAGGAAATGTTGGGGTAGAAGCACAATGTAGTGGATTCGAACCCCTAATTCCAACTAACTGCAGCTGTTTTGTCCAACAATACCAAGATGCCTCGGAATATAAAAAATAATTACCAACATCGGAACCAAAGCGGAGTCTCATCTAACAACGGCTGTAGACGAATACAAAGATCAGAAATCCTTGCATTGAATTTTGTGTTTATTACCTGTGATGACTGGAACTCTCAGAAATAAATAAATATTCTTCCACAAATTCCCCGGGTAAATTCAGGTAAAGAACTTTACGTATTGATTTTTTTTTTTATGAGAAAGAAATTGTTGACAGTTTATCATAAGTGAATATGACAGTCCAATTTCCTTAATAAAGAAACTTTCTTAAATTCTTATTTTTGCGGACATGAATAATGGAATTACTATAGGAGGTCATATGGAATAAACTCTTTCTATTGACTTTCGCTACTTGATTTATGTGTAATAAACATATTGAAAAGAATGTTGCATGTGTGCGTATCAAAATGGCAGAGTATTAATTATAATTATGTTTAAAAGGGTTGAGGGTTGAATTATATTTGTTTTATCTTAAAGATCAAAAGAATAATAACGGTCTTTGGAAGTATTTAATAAAATCTGATTTGATAGTGAAACTCTGGACATCTTATTGTGATATTTTCTTTATATATATATGTGTGTGTGTGTTTCAAAACTCTTATTCCCATTCGCATCTACTCCTGGCCGAGAAGTCACCCGATCATGAGACTGAGCAAGCCGATGGTCAAAAAACCTCTCATACTCCTTAAGATAGTGTTCTTGTTGGTAATATATTCACTTCGCGTAATTCTTATATTCATATAAGATTGGCACTTGGAGTCCTAGGGATGACCATAAATACGCATTGGGAATATATTACAGTTAATGACAATGAATTCAGAAGACGTTTTGATCAACAGTAATTAAGTCAAAGCTATTTTAGTTAAATATACATATGTAGGCATGTATGTTTTCTGTGTCATAAGTGTATTAGGTGAATTTATTCCATAGTGAGGAGGGGGGGGTTGTTACAATACATAGACCAGATGATCAAAGATATAGAAAACCAAATATCAGGCTCTTTTATTCATTTAGGTGGGGAAAAAGTGGCAATAGCTTTTATTGACAATGTAATAATAATTTTTCAGAATGTATATAATATTCAAATTATGAATATCCTAAATAGTTTTCAAAGAGAGGCAGCATTTCTCAACCTTTTTGCTGTGCAATCCAATAGATTTCATTGAAATAGTTCTGCAACTCAAATATTTATTACATAAATTATAATAAAAAATAAAAAATATTACATCAGCACGGTACTGTATATATGTATGTATACATTCGGATCAATTTGATAATATTTATAATGAACAAATAATTTGTAAGTTAAAAGTTGAGTTAAGGTTAAAACTACATATTTTTAATTTAAAAGCTTAACACATTTTGTTAAAATGTAAAAAAACTTTTGCTATCAGATATTTATGTTTTTATTTCTTGATGCATATTCGCGTGACCCATTAAACAATCATTAAAATCTGCAGCTTAGCAACTAACTACAGATAGAAAGATACCAGTTGAATTCCAGGCAACTCCATCATTGCTTTTAGGAATGCAATCAATACTTAAACAAGATACTAATTGATAAAATCTATAAAATTAAGTATTTTTCATTTGTTAAGCTTTATAAAATTATTAAAACAAGAATTTTTAATGCCATTGCTATGGGAGTCATAGGTTATTATACACCAAGGATATATGTTTTCAGAATAACAGTAAATAAAGATGGATTGAACTTGGAGAGACCTTCATCCTGCAGTGGATTGATAATGATTGATGGTGATGAATATGCATTAATTATCACATTTGTTAATTTCAGGCTTTATTTCTTTGATGGAGTTTTTATATATTTTCAATGTAAAGTAACACATTATTTTTCCCATAGGAACTTATTATAATTGCTTATTTTTTATACAACATTTTTATTTATAAAGTATTTGGGAGAAACAATTGAGTTTGCTGTCCAGGGTAAAGTTTATTTCAAAATCTTGAATAAATTATTGTTAAGAAAACATTAAATCAATGAACTTCTGTTTCTAAATTTAAAATTCCATTCATAATTATTTTTAAAATTGATAAAAAACATAACAATAGAGATTATAGAAATGTTTTGTTTTCAGCTAATCACGATGTCACACTTTCAATGTTACATTTTTCAGGACTTGTCTTCTTTAAAAAACAAACACATTTTAAAATAAAATCTAATCTAGTCATAAAAATTCTTGTTAAAAATAAATATTTCATAAATTTTTTGAGAAAATAATCATAAATATGTAAACAAACTATCAAAAATATACTAACAATCATTACTGTGTTTGCCTCATTTATATTGTGTTTTGTATATGATACTGATAACTTCAGATTTTTTAAAAATTAATGTCAGTATATATTTTAATTCCAGTTTTTATAGTCAAATTAATGCAAAACAAGCAAATAAATATTGCAAATAGTTGCAAAAGAATGGATTTAAATTGACGCACCTATGAATTAACAGATTAAGAGAAAAGGTTAATTCTTAATTCTCACACAATATCATGGTCTTGTTTTTGATTAATCTTACTCTAAAATAAAAATGTCATCGTTTAACCAAATAATATTTAGTGATTAGCTAAATCAAGTATAAAATGGCTAACTGAAGAATTTCTACAATTACTTGACAAATCCTCAACTACTTGAAAACATTTACAAACTATATCTGGACTGAAACTCAGGTAGTGGATTAAATAAGTTTGGGATAGATTATTATTATTTTTAAAAATTTATTAAGGATAATTGAGCAATATGTGAATATTTACTATATGGTCTGAATATGGGCAGTCTATTTGAAAAAAAAAAAAGTTATAATTTTGCTGTGGATATTCAAAAAAACTTAGATTTTTGGGGGTTTTCTTATGGGCAGCTGGCATTTAGGTATTCCAGCAGTCTGTCCAATTACTTGTAAGTAAATAATTATCTATCTATTTTTAGAAAGAAATAAAATAGTAAAAAAAAAGTACAACCCTAATCCAGTGGCAGAAAAGTAACATGAGGCAGTAATATTTTCTAGACCATTACCACTACAAAGAGATGCTGGGAGACTTTTGTGTACTATAGAAAAAAGATCTTAAGCAAAAGATGTGTCTAGTATCAGGAACCTTAATGATGAACTTGATACTGAACACTATATAACTATTTTTACTAATTAAAAAAAAAAAAGTGTCTATGAGATTAGAAGCATAATTTTAGTTCCGAATATTTATTTATACACATAGATTAAAGAACAATATATACATTAATTAAACAATCACAACTCTTATATTTATAAGCACACACAAAAATATTCAAGTTTAAACATGCAGTCAAACATTATTTTTCAAGTAAAAGTGCACTATTTTTATTTTATGATGGCTTCGAAAGCCTTGTTAACCATCAGACAACAATAACAGTTTATTTTTAACCACATCACGATCCATCATGTAAGCATTCCTACCTGTTCTGACAATAATAATTTTAGAAAACACTAGATCACTTCATTTTATCAGAAGTACATCAAGACCTACTGCTCTTTTAACCTAAATAAGCCTTGCAGCTTCTCCAGGAACATTTAATTCCAATCTAGCCATTTAAAATTCACTTTAAAAAACAAATAATGACAGAATCTTGTTAGGACATCTGCTACTTGCTTGGCATTCAATTGTTTATTAAAGATGTATTCATCTCCCAGTCTATAAATCAGGAGGTGGAAAGAACAATGGTTTTAACAGCTGTTGCAAATAAAAAAAAAGAGCTATTAATGAAGATGTAATAGTTATACAACAACTCAGGCTAGGCAGCATCTCTTTCTTACAAGATATAACATTTTAAAGCCGACTCTTAACTCAAATTTAACCATCAATTTACGAATTTAGAAAACAATTTATTATTTTAAAAACAAAGAATGACAAGTCAATCCGTCGGAAGGAAATAGGGAAAAGAAATATCAAAGAATTTTTACAAGGGGATAAAAATATTTATTTGAAAAAGTTTAAATTCACAGGTAGTAAATGAATTAATTTTTTAAAATAGATTTTTATACGCAAATTAAAAATAGTTTTGAATTAATATGTATTAAAATTTAGTTCAAGTTTTAAACTTAGAAATATTTTTAAAAAAGTTTATAAATTAAAAAGAAAAAAAAAGATTTTTTTTTTTTTATATCCATTACAATTTTTTTTTTCCAATGTATTATAAGGAGGATAATTTTAATCTTATTATTTAATTCTTATTCCATAATCATCTCAAATATGGCCTTGAGATCATAAAATAAGTAATAAATTTAAAATAACACGTTAAAAAATTATATAAATATATTTCTGTCTCAAATAATTAAATGATTAATGCCAAACAGACCATATATAATTAAAATAAATGGTAGTAACTGTACAAAAAAAGATAAACAATGAGAACTCTTAGCAACAATGAGGACTATATTATTTATCCTCCAAAAGAGATGAAATTCACATTACAATACTTATAAAAACAATCCAAATTAACCCAAGACCTTTATCCCCCATTTGATAAAAAAAACTATATGCCTATTTGCCAACCAATAGTGTATGGTTATGCATTTAACTAACAACAACAGTGCCATGCAATTTAAAATTTGTCAATATATTGAAATGATGGATATATTTTGCTATCCAAAAAGTTTAAATCTTCAAAATAATCACAAACAAAAAAGCATTCAAAATCGAGATGTAGCTTATAACGTTTTAATGGATTTTTGAAAAAAATATAAAATCTGTTCTTCTAGTTGGATGTAAAACTTGAGTTTGAGTAACATTAGCTAAAGTAGAAATTGTAAACTTCATAATATTTTGAATGTGGAGTGACTGAGAATACGATCAAAAGAAGAATTATTGAAGAAATAAAGCAAAAACCTAAATAGGTAAAGAATTAATGCTTAAAATGGTAAAGGGTAGAACACATTCTAAGAACACCAGAAAATATAAAAGAATGTACACCATAAAGATGCTGATATAAAAGTAGTTATAGAAGAATTTGAACTGTAGATAATTATTCCATAAACATGAAATTCCCGAGCTCCATCAAATATATAGCAGAGCATGATGTGACGAGTCAATATGCTCCCCATACAAATAAAATATTATTTACCAACTGTAACAGAATATGATATTCCCAGTCTATTTTTATCATCTGTATTCAGAATAGCAATTCATTCTATTTAATCTAGTACAGCTATCTATTGTAAGAATGAGAGAAAACCAATGAAAATTAAATGATAAAACCACATCCAAATCACAAGATTAGTTTGGGGCTATTATTGTCAATAATAAGGAACACTGGATCACATCAGCATACCAGAAGCCATCTTTCCTGCACAAACAATTTGATTTAGATTTAAAATTTTAAGTTCTTGAATCTTAGTTTGAAAATATGGTTTTCTAGTTGTGTTGATGCAATCCAATGCACCTCACTAATGATGGCCAAAAACTAGAAATTAATCTTAAAATAAAGTAAATTTGTACTTCTAATGCAGATGTGATATTATTATGTATTTTCATAAAAAAATAAATCAGTAATTCTCTCTGATAAATGTGTGTATATAAATAAAGTCTGTGTTAAATAAGAGTATGTAAAAAATAAAAATAAAAACCATATAAATCTATGTACCTTACTAGCTTTAGACATAGGCTAATTAATTTAAATAAGATTAAATTAATTGAAAACATATGGTCAATAAAGATTATGGATTAAGTTGTTTATTAAAAAAAAATCTTTGTAGTCAACATAATAGCATAATTAATAGTTAAAAATTGCAAATATTCCAAAAGACTTAATTAAAAAAAGACTTTTTTTTATTTCTCACTTAATTGAATATGTAAACATAATCAACTTAATAGACAACTATATATTTTAATGTATATTTATTTTGAACTAATTGATACTTTCTTTCCAAAACTGAATCTTGTCAAGATGTTAATTCAATATATCCTCACATGATTTACAAATCATCTTAGCCCTCCCTCTATTAACCAACCTCAATCCTAAGAAATGTTTTATACTTTCCAATTTTAATTTAATGTTCATCAAGTGAAATATATATATATATATATATATATATATATTGTAACCGGACAAGAACCAACCCTACTCTTCACTGGTTTTATTTCCTGATGAGCATATTGCAGGAAGAAACTATTGATTGGTGTGCCCCAATGCCGATGTCATCCCAACTACAACATTTCCTGCTCATAGAGGATGTAGCACCATAGAGACTGGAAGCATCAAGGAATTTATGTGTTTGGTTTCCCAAACAGTGTCACTAGAATTCCATCTCACTACATCCTTACTTACCATCATCTGGTTATGCTGAACATAGCTGAGGAGGCATGAGATTCTTATGAGCAAGATGAAATGAATAACTAGTAATGCAAAAATGGAACTAAACAATTAGATTAATTTTTAATAATTTTATTTAACAACAATTCATTAGCAAGTCCTCGTAAAATATAGTTCATTGTTCGTATCCATGTGAAACTCATTTTCAGTTCAATTATAAGAAGTCATTAGCAAGTCCTTCTCATATAGTTCATTATTCGTATCCATGTGAAAACTCATTTTAGTTCAATTATGAGAAGAAGTCATTAGCAAGTCCTTCTAATATAGTTCATTACTCATATCCACATGAAAACTCATTTTAGTTCAATTATGAGAAGAAATCTAGAAGCTTTTCAAATAAGTATACATATACAATGAATCCATGAATGTTTTTAATTATTTGTTCCAGGTCTGTATGCCCTTTTAGATAAATAAACGGATAATATCAGCAATTCCAGGTTTGTGGAACATTTCATTTTATTATTTTTAAGAATCATTACGGATAGGAAAGCAGGTAATATCAGCAATTCGAAGTTTGTGGAGCATTTATAATCCAATCAAGTATATGTGTATATTTATACACATACATATTATTATTTTATTAAAATATATCTAATATGCATATAAATATTTATGATTCATATAGCATTTTATTATTTTTAAGAATCATTACAGATAGGTAAGCAGGTAATATCAGCAATTCCATATTTGTGGAACATTTATAATCCAATCCAGGATAGATGTATATTTATACACATACATTTTGTTATTTATTTAAGATATAGCTAACATGCATATAAGTACTTATGATTCATATAGCATTTTATTATTTTTACCGTATCTTTGATTGACATTTCCATTTAGCTGGTTCATTTGAAATAATTATTCCAATTATTATTAGAAGTATTTTTATTATTTGAACATATCTTAAATTTTATGAAATAATTGTCGTTTAAGTAATGAAATATATAACACATATATATGTGTGTGAGTGTTTTTAATTAAATAATAACGATTTTCATTTCTTGCTTTCATTTTTAAATAATGATAAAAAAATATATAGTCAACTTTTGATTGAAGTTAATAATTGATTGTGAAAACTTTTCTTAAGACTAATAATATAACATTTTCTCTCTTTTGTTTTATAAAAATTAATAGCTATAATTTTAATTCATATTTTATTGTAATAGAGTCATTTATTATTGCATTACTAAATAACTGGGGGTCTGTCTTGAAAGGCACATTAAAACTTCTAGGCAAGACTTGGAGTTCACATCATTTGCAGATGGAGAGAGGACAAGCAGTCTCTAGCCTATGACCATATTAGGATTTTTCATTAGGCTGTTTAATGGTTCCATTAAGTCACTTTTTTAGTAGTCTTGTAGCTAAATCTTGTATCTCTGAATCAATTAACTATAATAATAATAATTCTCTATTGATTTTTTACACTATATATTTCTCTATAAGAATGGAATCACCTGATGTGGCTGCTGAATCCAATTGGTTTTTGGTGTGTTTTCATCCATGTTCATGTCATTAACCCCCCAATTCATTGGACAGTTTCTCTTTGGCAGGAACAGACTTTTAATTAGTGACTATTTTTGATTATGTGTCTTCATGTGTTTTTGAATCTTGATTTTTTTATTGCCTGCGGCACGGTGATTTGACACCTAGAGTTATTCTGTCTTAGAAGTTTTCTTCAATCTGAGTTTTAATGTTTGAAGATTTTTTTTTATTTAATTTTAATAAAGAAAGATTTATACTTTCTTTAATTACAAATATAAATGTATTTGCTTTTCTCTTTTTTTTTTTTTTCATTTTGAAAAGTTTTATTTTCTTTTCATTTGACCAAATCATTATGAATTAACAAATTATCATTTTAATTGCGATCAAATTTCATTACTTCTTTTTCTTTAAAATATTTAGTTTTCCTTAAAATGTTATTAGTCTTTTTTTTTTAAAATATTACTAGTCTGACTTAAAATATTATTAGTCTTTTTAATTGGGGGGGGGATCTTCAGAACATATAGGTGAAACAGCATGTCTGTTTCAATATATATATATATATAGAGAGAGAGATATTGTAAACAATAGCAAAAAAATATGTCACACACAAAGAGAAAGAGCAATCAGCAAATAGAATACTTCCCCATTGTATCATTCTAGACAGATTAGGATTACAACTCATTTTTCTGATCTTATTTTTGGTTACATAAACCTTCAGTTATACTAGATAACTAATCTATATATACACATTATACAGTTTTGCTCCATTTATGTTTCAATATACATTTATAATTTATAAACCATATATTCAAATATTTTTGTTTGTTTATAGTCATAAAAATAAAGTAAAAATAAATGGTTTTCTTGTTTGGAAGTTCACAAAGAGTAAAGTATGGTAGTGGCAAATGTGAACAGCATAATCTGTACATCATAAACCCCAGAGCTGCTATTTTACCACTGTCCCAAACACATAGAGTATTATATTTTTTCAGATAATTAATGTTTCTATTACTCTCTCACCAAATTATGATTATGTCCAGTTATAGTGAAATCTAAACTAATTCAAATAAGAACATTTAAAATAAATGACTTTATAATCAGGACATATCACTTATTATTAATATTATTTTTGATGCTGACTTTGAAAACTAGTGTTATTGGTCATTTTGAATTTTGTTAACAATTTTTAGCTTAATCATATTTATTTAATTTTGTCTTTATATTACTATTAGATAGGACTTTGTTGATTGTTAATGCAGATTAGAATATATTTTATTTTCTAATCTTATTATATTTCAAATTTTTTAGAGAGGAATATTTTTTTTATTTTGTTATTGATTTCTTTATTATTTTATTTTTCAAAGGAAATCATTTTATTAGTTTTAAATACTTTTCTTATCTCAGATATTAATTAATTAACTTTATTTCTTCAAAATCACTATTGGAAATTTCTTTAATTTCACTCTTTCTAGTTTTGATGTTTAAAGCTTTAGATTTTTTTTTTTTTAGTTCTTAACAATTAGTACTTCCCATTGATGGATATTTTATAAATTATCTGGTGTTGCAATGGTAATTTTCATTTTAAATGTAGTACTATAAGAGAAAAGAATTTTAAAAAGGTCTTCTACAATTAAAACATGGAGATGTAAAAGTTGTACATTGAGAATTATTTCAAACATGAGTATAAATAATGGATCTAGTACTGACACTATAAATAAGAATTATATTTTTGAATTATTTTAGCACATAAAGAATAAATTTGATATGCTATCTATTTTACAAAATAGAATTAATTCCTATTTCAGAATAATATCAAAGAATTAATCAGAGAATTTCATGCTTTAAAGAAAAGATAAAAAAACATTCAAGATTGATTTTGTATATCATAATCATGATATTCACTATTTTTTTTTCAAGTCTCCCTCACATACATCATACATCACATATAATACTTCATGTTTTGTTGATAAATGTTTGATTACAATAGAATATATATGTATTACTTATTGAAGTGTATATTTATAGCATACTTTAATATGCATATATATATATATATACTTTTTACTTATTAAGATTACAGTATAAACAATATTTTTAAAAGTTGATGAAGTTATTAATAATAAATTGAGGACCATATTTACATATATATTTACTGTGTTTATATTCATTTATTCACAATCATACAAAAAAATAAAAAAATACATTTTTTTTTTTTCATAAAATGAATAGTGAATAACAGTTACACTACAATTTGAACATTTTCCCTATGGAAAGATTAAAATAAAAGTTTTTTTATCAGAAGATAAAATTTTTTTTAGTTGTTATAATGTTTTCAAGATTATATCGGTTTCAGAGTTTATACAATCATTCCCTACTTGTTGTTACTCATTTCAGATTCTAGGTTAACCTAATCAAATTTTAAGCTTTCTGACACAATAATAACAATGTTTAGCAATTATTATTATTTTTATATGTCAAAGCATTGACTGGGAAGCGAACCTGGGCCAGTTGCTTGGGAGGCAGTATGCTAACCATTAGCGCACCAATGCTTGACAATTATTTTTTGGCATTACTAAATCAATAACTTTCATTATTCATTAAGAAAAAAAATTGTAAAACTTTTAGTTTTACATTTAGAAAACATTTTGTAATATGCAAATACCATATTACGTCAAAGTGATGAATAAAATATACATGCTCTCAACCTAAATCAAAGAAACATTATTAACAAATGGGATTCCACATGAAAAAATAGTTGCTACCTTTTTGTGAAATTTTTTAAATTTATTAATTTTAATGTTTCTATTTTTTATTATTTACATTTTAATTTTTTGGATAATATATCATTGGAGTAATGTATATTGATATAGCGTATATTGTGACTTCATTATACTTTACAAAAATAATCTTCCATTTAAAGAAGCAAAGATTTAAAAATATATATTAAAACTACGGTTAAGTTCCATTTTATGTTTAGTGATTCTTGAAATACTGCAACTCAATGCCATGGAACAATAGGATAACTAATTTATAAATTAAAGATTCTTTTTTCTTTGGAAAAGTGAAGTCTCATAAAATCATTAATATAAATAACTTACAGATTACTTTATTATAAATTCAGTGGATAATTTAAAACCTCTTTTTACTTGCTTTTGACAGAATTGTTTTTGAATTTTTAGTATTATTTGTCTTTTCAATTCCTTATTTGGTTTTGAGAGAAAAGGGGGGGTGAGAGATAGAAAGAAAAAAAAATAAACAGTAAATTACAAGTTTTCCTCTGAAAATTGATTTCTTATATATAAAAAAAATTAAAATAATAATAAAACAGTATAAATGAACAACTCAAGTTTTAGATCACTTTCTTATATAAATTTTGTTAATAGTATAAATGAAAAAGACAAAGTTTATTTATTTACAATAATTTATAAAAACTGCAACAATAAAAAAAAAAATTATTGAATATGAAAATGTTTCATTTTTATTTCGTCTGTTATATTTTTTTAACCATTTATATCTATATATGTGATGCATGTAAACTAGGCTGAATCTTCAATTTATCAGTTATTTATCTCAGTATATTGTTTTATATGGACTGTTAGTGTTTTAAAGAATCAAGTAAAGAAAACATGGAATGTAAATAACTGAGTCTCTCAATCTAAATTTACAAAGTAGTAAATAAGCTGAAGGAGAAAACTCATTTAATATTTCAAAAAAATATAGCTAAAAAATTACATTTATCAGATTTTAATATATATAATAGTAAATCTATATATAAAGATTGAAATATGGAGATAGATTTATAAGCTAACTAGACATTCATTCTTGTCAGGCAACATAAGAATTAAATTATATTTATCTAATAGTTTTCCTAATACTACATCTAATAAGCATATATATTTAAATGAAGATTTATCTGAAATTAGGAAAATATTTTGGAAAACACATACAGCAGCCAAAAAGAATAACTATCAATTTGTCTGGATTAAAGATGGCAAGATTTGGTTTAAAAAAGATACAGAAAATAATGCTATTAGGATTAATTTTTAATTTGATTTATTTAATTTATGGCATGAATTCTTTTCCAAAAATTGTTTAGCAATAAAAAATAAATAAGTTATTAAAAATTTGAAGATTTTTCATAGAGAACATTTTGATGAGCTACTGCTTCATTTAATGAATATATTTCTGTAGGGTAATTTTCACTACACTACTCTCATGCAAGGTAGGGAATGTTTTCTATCCACTTTTACCACCTTGTAAAGGAATGTAATCATAAAGATACGATCAAAAACATAAAAAAAAAATATATGATCCCCAAGATGCACATTTCATGCTGAATCAGCACTCATTAGTTGGTCCAGATCACAATTTCTTACATATATAGATATCAAAGTACTATAGCTTAATTAATAAGTGTCAAACAAGCAGCCCTCACAACTTTAACACAAATCACTTATTGAAAGTATATTAATAATTTCTATTAGTCACTCATTAGATTAGAGATTACTCAATAATGAATAACATTTCTGTAGTCTAATTTTCATTATATCACTCTCATGCAAGGTAGGGAATGTTTTCTATTCATGTTTAATACTTTGTGGAGGAATGTAATCATAAACATATAAATCAAAGACATGTAAATAATATCTGTGATCCCCAAAATGCACATTCCATTCTAAACCAGCACTCACATTTACTTGACTATTCATTTGATATAAATCTGTCTGAGATTTGGATTAATGAATATGAAAACAAGTATTAAGAATTAGAAGAATATATATCACTTATTGAGTCTAGAAATAACAGAACAAGTAAAATTTTAATTAATTATAAATCAGATCTTTAATAACTGAAACACAGTCTTACTATATACCATGTGTCTATATATGTAATATAGGGTATATGAGCACAGACTTTCACATGACTCTCCACTCTATCTAATAACACTGATACCCTCAAGCACATATATGCTGAAAAGATAAATAATCACCAATATACGTATTTCATGCTAAACCAGCAATCATCAGTTGGTCCAGATTATCATCTCCCACATACATATACTGTAAGTAGTAGATTGGAGCCAGTCCATTAAAGTATGAAGATTGTCTATCTTAATATATATCTGAGCACTGACAGTATATATATGTGGGAGATGATAATCTGGACCAACTGATGATTGCTAGTTTAGCATGAAATACGTATATTGGTGATTATTTATCTTTTCAGCATATATGTGCTTGAGTGTATCAGTGTTATTAGATAGAGTGGAGAGTCGTGGGTTATGTGAAAGTCTGTGCTCATATACCCTATATTAAATCAGATCTTTATCTTTTATTGATGTACAATTTGATTCTTCTGAATATATTAATTTGAACTTTATTGTAGACTATGACAAATTAATACTTGTTGTTTTTATAGCTTATGCCCATATACAAATGATATTTTTAATGATGAAATCCATAATTTACTTATTAAGTTAAAGGATAAATCCATTATGCTTCTTGGTGGTTTAAATATAGATGTTTATGGAAACATTACTTTTGCTGCTCAATGCTATTTAAATATGCTTTCATTTTTTGGAATTATTCAATGTTTCTTTCATCTTTAATGCTTACATCTTTGTTATCTTCACTTATTGGTTGTATCTTTACTAATATCTTGAAAATATTTTTTAAATTCATTATTAAAAAGTATTGCTGCAAACCATATAGGAATCACATTAATTTTAATAAGAACTTTTCTCCCTGGAAAAAATGTTTTAGCATATCTCATGAATATTTAAATTTCTTATTTACTTTTGTATGACTAAATTAATTTTTAAGATGAATATAATGTAAATTATGCATTTTCATTGTTTATTGATAAGATTAAGAATTTTGTTGAACATTGTTCTTTTAAAAAATATGCAAATAGGAAAAGTTTTAAAAAATAATAAAAAAGATTGGATGTTCAATAAATTAATAACAAAATTAAACAGAGAGAATAAAAGTGTAAAACATTTTTTAAAAAGCTATTTTGTAATGAAGAATTCAGAGCTCAACTAAAAGTCCTTGATAAAAAAAAATAAAAACTAACTAAATCTAATATATTTTTCTATTCTGTTCAATTTGATTCTTTAAAATCAACTAAATTAGCAATTTTTGGTCTGATGTTAAAAAAATATTCCTTGAAGAGATTCTCACAATTTTCTAGATTAAACATTAATGAAGCATCTATTGATGTTATGAACAATTCAAAATTAATAGTTGATCATTTCAATTGCCATTTTATATATATTTTAGAATTGTTCATGAATAATTTTATTAAAAATTATAGATCTCATTACATTTTTGATCATGAGAAATCTATTCTGAATAATTTTTGTTTATAAATAGATTGAAAAAATTGAAATTTTAGAATCTCTATATAAAAAAAAATATAGGAAATTTGTTGATTTGAATGGTATCTTTGTCAAAATATTGATTGAAAATATTTTGATTTTATTACCAGTGTTGCCTTTTTTAATTGTTTTGAATATTCTGAGATATTTCTAGATTGCATAAAATCTTCTCTTGTCATATCTATTGATAAAAATGACATAAATGAATGGTTGGAAAATTAAAGGCTAACTTCCACTTTATCAACATTATATAAAAATTTTGGAAATATGTTTTAAGAATGGAATTATTTTGATTTTTCATAAATATTATTTTCAAATAAGTAATTTGAATTTTTTTTTACTTGGAAAATCTACAGAATTGGCTTTATCTAAATGTTTCAGTTATCATTGAACCTTTACAAAAAGTCACAATACTATAGCATTTGACTGTGTTCAGCATGATTTATTATTAGTTAAATTAAACTATTTGAGTATATGATATAATATATGTGAATAGTTTACATATTATTTATGTAATAGAGTCCAGTTTGAAGTAATTCTGAAATAATCAGATATAAAATTCCTTCAAGTTCAGTCCTTGGAACTTGATTATTCACTATTTGCATTAATAATTTTCTGAATTTTTATTTTCATTTCAATATTTTTGTTTTACACATGATAGTACCTTAGTTATCTCACTAATTTTATACAGTTTTCAAAATTTGATATAAAATATTACAATGAATGAATAATAATAGATTACTTTTAAATATTAATAAACATAACTATATATATTTGAGAAATGTTCTAGTAAAAGATATTTTAACTGAAATATCTGGATTAACTCCTATGACAAAAAGATATCAGAACTATAATAGCACCTTACCTTTGTTTAGTTTTTGATTAACATTTTTTTTCCCTTCAAGTAAAATTTTTAAAACATGATTTTTTATTTTATAAAATCAAATTATTTTTACATAAATTTATTCTGTTAAATGTATGAAATAACATTATAGGGTGATATTGCAACAAATTACTTGAAATCTTTCAAACACTTCATAACATTAATAATTATTTTGTTAAACCCTTTTCACTTGAAAATATTTGAATTATATAAATGTACTTGAATTTTAACCGTCAATCAATTATTTATTTTAAGCATTTTATGTGACTATATTAAAAAAAAATAAAACTGATTTTCAAATATTAATGCTAACCAATAATTATGGTCTATTAACTTAATCAATATTTTTAAAATAAACTATTGTTGGTATTAAAAATTTTATCTCGGCCCAAACTGTTATATTATGAGGAACATGAAGATTAATTTAGTGGCTTTTTAGATAATAAGTTATGGATTGGATTATAATTAATAATACTATTAAAAAAACTTTACATGCAATTAATTACTTTGTCTATATTTTAATAATAATTAACTATTTTATTATATTTAATGTTTGAAATTTCACACAAACATATATATATAATTAGGCTCCATACATGATTTTTATCGTAAAAAGATTATTTGCTTTAATAATAAATTAAATAATAAATATTATTTTAATAAATATTTTAATGTATGAATTGCATGGAAAAATACAAACAAAAAAACTTTGATACTCATGTTAAAAGAAATTATAATTATGACTTAATATTTCTCTATTAATTACACTGAAATGATCTATAACAATAAAAGATAATAATTTTACTTCTAACAAAAATTCTGCAATAAATCACATGATAAACGGTTCATCATTTGGAATGTGAAAAAACAATATAAAACTATATCGAGCACTATAAGCAATCTACAATTAGAGGTTCAATTATGAATAACAATAACTATATTATAGCTAAATCATCTATAAATTTGCTAATAACAGTACTAACTGTGAAAGACAAAAAAATAATGAAATTAGAAATAAACATGATTATGGGGGGGTAATATTAATATTAATTTACAATTAAAAAAAAAAATGTTTTCACAGAGTTGAATCAGAAACCAAAGAAATAACTACTTTTCTACAGTATAAAAATTTCTGATCTATTAATAAAGTAAGTCCACTTCCTGTTGCCAGCTGGAGCAGTTGACTGTTCACTGGCACCAGAAGAATGAGACTCATTATGCTTTCAAGTTTGAGTTTATGGGGGAAAAAGTTTGCCAAGATGTAGGTGAGTACTTGTTTTATCATTTCATCACCTTTACAAGAAATTTTAAATCAGTTTTCACTCTAAAGTATTTGAAATTATCAATCGTATCGTTCTATGCAAATGGCTGCCATTAAAAAAGGCAAAAGCCAGTACAAGGAAATCTTAGAATCATTTGAGCAAGAATAAAACTAAGGAAAAAGATTTTAAAATGAAACCAAATAAATAAAAAAAAAAAGTTACTAGAAATCCTAAGCTTAATGATAGGATTAATTGAGATATAGTTGGCGGGTCAAATTTTATTGAAAACGGAAAAAAAAGAAAAAGCTTAATAAAGATAGTCTCAAGAATTTCACAATAGCATCAGATATAGAAAGATTCTTCGGCTGCAAACAAATCAGGAAAAACAGAAAATAGACCAAGAAACAAACTAGACACAAACGTAATCATAAACCTATGAAAATTAAAAAAAAAAAAAAAGAAATCCCAGCGTTAATTCGTTCATAAGAAAAAAGTTACGATATCGTGACTGAATGCGGTAAAACGGTGCAGGATGGGAAAATTATTTTAAATATGAATTCAATCTCAATTTTAGAATCAAACATTATAGATTATGTTTTAAGCCATCTCGCTGCACAAGAATTAATTTTTTCTGATGATTAGATCAAAGTTACTGGGCCACTTCAAGTGTGATTGGGGCACCACAAAAAGAATAGAAAACTTTCAAATTGACACAGAATTAGAAAGAAGTGTTTCCTGAGCCAAAAAACAATGATTTAAAGATAAAAACAAGTTCAAATGATGGTATAGACCCAAACAAAGATATTGAAGCTGCAATTCACTCAACTCCTTTAATCCAAGAATGATTAGGAATAATCCAAAGATTACAAACTTTTACACGACACAATTGAAACGTTAGTTACTAATCAAGATCTAGATTTCAATTAAGATAAGCAGAATTCAAATAGGATCAATACAAGAGTCCCAGTTGGAATCCTACTACAATCAAGTCCACAACATGGTTACAGAAACTAGTTACTATAACAGGTTGATTGCCATTCAGCTCTACTGTACAATCAAACAATAAGCAAGAATCCTACAATACTAATCACTCTGTTCATAATTGGAATAACCAAATGGAAATATATTATACCGGATACTCAATCTATTCTGAAACAGAGGGCGCCACCAGACCACTACGTGTCTGGAAAATTTGTTCACTGTGATCAGAATAGATGATGATGATAGTTTACGCCGACTAGACCCAGGGAGGAACAAAAGATCTTAAATTGTTTAGACAATTGAGACAAAAGCAAAAAGACAAACGTCAGCCAAATTAAGTTTAAACATATTTCATAAATTTTATTATGAGAAAATAAATTATTAAATATAAGTTTATGACACAAGAGATGGAGGTTAACTCAGGCGTGTACCAGACATACTAAAGGCAAAGCTATGACAGACTGACTGATCTTCTAATAAACAAATGTAAAAGGGAGGAAGCAAATTTCATTCAGCAGAGGATTCACCTAAACATTGGTCTTCACTTTCAGATATTTAAACCCTATGCCCCTGAAATAGATCAAAGAATCCAGTGCCGAAGAGCTGTTCAAGATCTAAAAATTGGTCAGACCTTGAATGCCCTTATATCGGTATGAGCTGCACCTATTACTACGTTTAAAATAACGGCGATCGATCCACCCCAAGAACAATCGAAAAATATCATTGAAATGAAGAAACAATTAAACTGGTGAATCCCAGCCAGCGAAAATTACTTTAAAATTAATAATTAATGGTCTCAATGAGAGACAAGTAAATGACTAGAAAAACAGTTACGTCTGTCCCAGCAAATAACGAAAAGAAAATAAACTTACAAACAAATTCTGAGTACACGCTCTGATAAATTTAAAGCACACGTAATAAATACACAAATGAATCTATCGGAGAGTGCACGGAGTACGAAAATCTTAAAAGTTGTAAACACTTTAGCAGAATGAAAGTATCGCTCACCTGTAATTTAAGAAAGGATAAATTTTATCTTCCTGCTGACGACTTCTAAAATTACAAAGAAAAACACAATTCTGATTTCCACTTTTAGAGATCTTAGAAAGAAATCTCCACCTGCAAAAATCAGACAATAAAGTCGTCAGCCAAAAGATTTTTGGAGATTTAGCAAGAGGGCAAACATAGAGTATAAAATTAATTAATTATTAAATACTAAATAATTACAGGTAAGCATTTTAAAAGCACAACTGCCAAAGCATTTATAAAAATCTTACATAAAATAGAAAACTCACTCGTCACTCTCCAATAAACAAAATGGAAAGCAAATTAGAATCTTAAAACTAAGATTCTAAGACACACTATAAAATAGAAAACTCACTCGTCACTCTCCAATAAACAAAATGGAAAGCAAATTAGAATCTTAAAACTAAGATTCTAAGACACACTATAAAATATTGAAAAACACAGCAAATATTAAATATGAGGCTATATTGATTTACGAATACATATTTGTGGTTAGATTGAGCGGAGATTTAATGAGAACTAATTTACCCTGGGAAGAATAAAAAAGAAAATAATTACCTTTCGGTAAAAGCAATGTTCACGTAGAGTGCGCACTTTTACTTAAGTTCATTTTCAGGTTCTTGAAACAGCAAGGTAGATGTAAAGAGGTTCCGGTTTCTTTTAGGTGTTCAAGGCATTACTGGAGCAAGCTTGGAAATCAGGGATCAGTCTTTTGTGGAGTTAGCAAGCCATTCGGGTGGTGATAACAAGTATAGAATTTTTCATTTTTGCAAGCGAAAGTCTTTAATAACAGCTGATGTCCTTTAATTAAGAAATTTAAATGTCCGCGCTGCTATAACTTTCACGTGAGAAAACCACTTGTCTATCTCTCAAAAATGGATTAACTGACCCTCCAAATTTCCGGGGTTATTTATACGTTGCTCCATTTCCCGCGAAACACTTTCCTTGTTGTTCAATTTCTTCGCCTTAGGCAGGTCAAATATTAATCTCCCGCTCAATCTATCTAGTAATTCTACCCAGGGTTTATTGAAATGAAAACAACAACATAAAAATCAAATCTCCGCTATTAAAATTGTTTACAATAATTAAAATAAAAGTAACAGGAATGCAATTAGCTAGCCAGCTTGTTTTTAAATCAAATGAATTTAAAAACAGGCAGTATAAGAATTATTCTAAAATAAATCGATAAATATTTAAAAACAAATCCGTTTTACATATAAATGCGTGTGTATTTTGATATACGCATTCTTTTTAAATAATAACAAAAATTTAAACCTTTACGTTTAATGAAAATTAAAAGGTTAATAAATATTTTTGGTAATCACATCATTGAAATGGATTTCAATCAGGTTCAATATAAACTAGATCATAATCCCTGGAGAACCTTGCAATCGGATGAGTTGAACTAGTATTTAGAATATATGACACGTATCAAGAGTTAACAACAATGAAGCAGACTTTGGAGGCTGTTTCAACCCCCTGATGGCTTGTTTATTATGGCAGTGTTGATTTGAGCTAATTTTTTTTTTCTTTGGTTAACTTTAAAATTAGAGAGTTTGTAAGGTGGTTGGTCTGATTTGGGCCACCTCCAAATTATGTAACTTTGATGGAGGCTTTGCTGCAATAATTTTCCGGGCATGGGTCTGCACTCCTCTTTTCTTCCTCGGAGGTGGTGGTGGTCGTTAGGAGGCTGGTTCTTTGGTGCAGGCTGTTGACAATTATTGCTGCTACCTGGAAAACCTGCTGGGAGGGTACCTGGTCAAAGTCTCAGCACCATTCCTGCTCTGGTTGGCTGCTGTGCCCCCTTGATAGGTTGGTTTTAGGCAGTGCAGATCTGTGTTCGCTATGTGTTAGTTTTTCTTAATTGGCTTTCCAATTCTGGGCAGGTAGACCAAATGTGGTCCCTGCACATTTGGACTGTTGATTGGGAGACAGAGGCATCTGGAATGATCTTGAGGTGGCTCGGCTGCAGGTCGAGAATTTATTATTCAGTGGACTTGAGCCTTGGACCTCGCTGCCTGTTGTGGTGGTTGGTGCAATGCTGGACTTGTCCACCTATTCAGCTGAAGCATTTGGGTCTTCGCTTCGGGGCCCCAGGGGTGGGATCATTGGGTGATGGATGGCTTCTCGGTAGCTGGGCCATGTAAATCCATGTATAGATACTCATGTCCGATACACATTAATATCAACATTATAGCAACTCTTTAATGGACATTACCTTGTTTGTCACATTGAACACTTTGTAATTCTCAATGGATACGTGTACCCAAAATTTTTGTAATTCTTTTAATAATAAAGGTTACTTTTGAAAGAAAGTAAGGATTTATTCTACTTTAAATTTAAGGCATAAAAGTTTACAAATTAGACTGGTTAATATTTATCATTGGCTTCATATTTCAATATTTATAAATTCAATAGGGACACCATAGTACATTTCATTATCATCTTTATCACTGGAAATGATCACTCATTGTAATGAGAATTCTTAAATGATATTCATGAATAAAAACCAGTATTCTCTCCATCAAAATATGCAAAAATATTTTTTAATTACATATTTTAGATCTGTACCCTGAAGTTTCTCTCCGATCAATGTTAGAAAACATAGTAAAACTGATTTGTCAAGAGGTCTTCATACATTATAGCATCAAGATACTCATCAGTAAAAGCTTCACCTAATAATACTAACATATAGTGAAGATCATCTTTGTCAATAAACTCATCACAATTTTAACTAATTATATTGAAAGATTGTCTGAACTTCTGGATATGAGCCTGATTGAACAGAGCAAAAATCTTTGATGCAGCTCATACAGCTCACTTCTTTATAGTTTTAAACTAGATTTAATTGCTAGACATTTTAGCAAATGAGAATAAAGAAACAACCAGACACAAACTAAAGCACCAGAAAAAGTTATTTTATTAGTATTATTATTATTATTATTATTTTTTTATTAATGTTTCTAAGTTTATTCACTGTATGTTTTGTATTTGACTAATAGTATATATATATATATATATATATATATATATATATATATATATATATTCTGACCTGTCTCTCGTGCATCCTCACTTCAGAATAGTATATGATATAAAATAAAATGGGTTCTATCTCAGTTAATAATTAATAACTAAAATATTCAGCATTAAAATTAAAATATTTCACTAGCTCAAATTTAAAATACAAATAAGGTTCAGTTTATAAAAATAAATTAAATAAATATTTAATATTTTCATGAGACTTGAAGTGAAAATACAGGTGACAAGATAGATTACATTGAGCCAATATCCCACAGGATACTACCTCAATGGCATAAGAACACTATTCCCCCTTTATTACTATTTCAAATAACAAACTCATAGTATTCTTACGACTTTAATAACTTCTACTCACTAAGATTAAACTAATAATTAAGTCTTAATCTTCTATTTAATAATAATCTAGCTCAAATAAAATAATCTCAGGTTCATAAAGTTTATTCTAAGTTAATTTTAAAAATATGGTAGTAAAATATGAGAAGGGATTTTATGTCATAATCTACTACACTGAAACTAATAATAATAAATAACAGTAACAATATTTTTCATTGTTTAACTAATTCTGGATATCTTTTCTTTTCGTTATATTTTTATTACCATAATAAAATAATAAAATAATTTTATATAATCTTATATCTTCATGTAATGATATAATAAATATATGGTAGCATATGATAATCTGATAAACAAAGGATGTGTGGCAACTGATAACATATAATTTAATATAATATTGTGATAACTGATTTATGACCAATAAAATAATGTAAGATTATGATTATTTAATTATAATGAATACCAATAAAATATTTAAAATTCTTAAAATAATTCTCTATTTATCTTTTGTGCAAAATTATATATTTGTTTCGATTATTATGCATATATCGTGTTTTCCTGCAGCGATGTGGAGAAATAAATAACTCGGACACAAAATTCTTGAAATAACAAAATTTAACAAAGTTTATTACTAACAACAAGTAAATAAACAATTTATTTACATTATTTACAGTGGATATCCTTAACCTTTTTACTTTACAGTTTGATCTACCGGGTTATAAAAAAAAAAAATTATATTTCAATTATATCTTTATTTAGATTTAGAACAAAATTTAAAAAAATGTTACTATTTGATTTCTCATTATGGTTAACTTATTACAAATATATTTATCTACTTTATTAGCAACAGCATTTTATCCTTAATATTATTAAACTATCTTATTTTAAAAATTCATACCTAGAAAAAAAATTCTATAGAAAACAAAATTTTATAATGAGTATGGATTTCTCAAAATATTAAAAAAAATTTCATCTTGCAAAGTCAAAGATGTTACACAAAATATTATCCAAAATTCAGTACTAGATTTTAGTATTTATCACACAATGTTTACTAATCATAATATATTCTTCTTTAAGCTTTACTTTAGTATGATATAAGTATAATCATCAATATATTTCTGTTAATCAATAAACAAAAAATATACTATGCATATTGTTTACATAATTTACTTTGTATTATTGTATTTTAAAAATATGCAATACTTATTTTTCTCTTTAAAAAAATAATACTAAAGCATTTAAAATTATTATCACTTTAAAAAAAATATCTTTGTTTAGATACCTTATTTTAAAAAAGTTTATATTTCATTTCCGAAATAAAATTCAAAATATATTCTATGATTCTTTTCTTTCCTTAGGATACTTTGGATCTTCAATTTTAAGTTATAATATTCTGCTCCTTATAAGCAAATAAACTAATCTTATCCAAAAACAATAGCATAACCTTAGTTCTAAATTATTTATCATTTCTCTTAAACATATCTTACTAAACGATGCAGTTACATGAAATAAAGATAGCGAAAACAGATGCATAGGATTAAGGAAGAAAGCTAGAGTATTACTCTTAACATATCTCAAAATCATGGTACAGTGTGAAGAGGTATGGCATTTACCTGCCTAATATCCTCTAGTACAGGGACGATGTTAAAGCTATTTCTTCAGCTTTATTAGAACATCAAATATTTAAAGAAATATAAACACTGTCCAAATAAAATGTGTATCAGTCATAGGGCTTTGTTAACTATGCTGATATTCACATAAAGACTAAATATTATTTCCATTCCTTATAACATCCTATTTCTTAAAACATCATCTTGGTTTCCTGTTCACTAAGTATTTCCAAGCCACTATCTCAACATTATTTCTCAAGATTTTCCACATCTTACATCGATAAATAACTATCTGCATTTACAAAGCAATAAATAAAATTCATTAATAGTTAAACAATCTTACTATCCCATAAGAAAAGTTGCTTACTTCATTGCTCTGTATGTTTAATCATATACAATCTACTTAGACAATATTTGAATATCCTAACATGAAAATTTTAAAAGAATCACATAATTATTTGTTATGTTGGATTATATCACTAATAAAAAAATAATAATAATAATCTTGTATGCATATTTTCAAATCAATCCTATCTCATAATGTTTCCTTTTTTTAAAATGTTGTATGAAAATGCGTTACATGTAATTAAAAAAAAAAAAACTTTTACACTTCATTCTTCCAATTTATGGATGATCTAAAGAAAACAAAAAAAATATACCTTATAAATTATCAATAGTTATTATTATTACCAATAACCTTTATCTAGTCATTGTGTTCAGTAGGCTTTTCTTTATCCACTTGAGCATTGCAGATATAAAAAAAAAAATTCACTCCCATACACTTTATATTAAAATATTTTTAGCTAAATTATTAGATTGTTATATTATAAAATTTTAATATTAATAAATTAATGTTTTTTATGTTTTTCCTAATCTTATATAAAATTTAGATTTAAACTAGGTTAACAAAATAAAAGGAATCAAAACTATATTTACATATTTTCTTGACAATAGTTCCTGATAAGTCCAAAATGCTTATTATTTTCTCTAGAGTTTTTAAAAATGTTCTTCTCCAAGTGCGTTAAAGTTTAAAATAAAAATAATTATTAATCCATTTAATAAAATTTATAGAAAATAATCCTTGGTTTTAGTATTTAAGATGATAATTATTAAATCATAATATTAATTAATCCCGTGAAGCTTCTTAATCTTCTCTACCAATATTCTCTGTGTATCCGATGCATCAATCCATCTAATTTAACTTTAAAAATATTCAATAAACTTTTAAGTACTATTTGTATTTCCATGGATCCATCTCTTATTCAACTATATGTTCACTTTTTTATAAAAGTTTCCTTCTTGATACATTTAAACTTTCGTTTGGTATTTTTATATATCATTTTAAAATAATAAAAAAAATGTTACCTTCAGAAAGGATATAACATTTTACTCCTTTGAATATCATATTATATAAAATAATTCATGAAATATAATTGTCTTATTACTATTTAAAAATAAATCTTGGATCAGCTTATAAATAATACGTTTCAATACATTTTTAGACTCCGTATAATGTCCGAGCTGTGGTTTTTTTTATGTACCAAAACAGTTCTTCGGTCAAATATTAATAAAGCTGTATCAATAAATATTCCAAACATTTTTACAGTATTATAATTTCTATCCATTTTATTCCATAGTATATCCATTTTTTATTGCGAAGTTTAGCTTAAATTTTTAGATAAAATACAACTGATAAAGGAACTTTGAAAAATTTAACAAAGCATGTTAAACGAAATTATTAAAATATTTTTTAGTTTACACTCTCTTTTTTGCAAGTTACTTTTTAAAATATTAATTAGTTTTTGCAAATAAATTATGAGAGAGCGCTAAAATTGACTAAAATAATAATTTTAAAATACTATCTCTTTGATAGCTATAATTTACCTTTCTCCGGTTTCAATACATTAAACAGAGCAAAACTCTCCATACAGTATTGCCACCTGTGCTAAACAGAGTAATCAATCGATGCCAGAAGGCTTGTGCATAAAATCCCTACCTAATGCCTACTCATCCAATATCCCCAGACTAGTTTCTGGCTTGTGACCTTCGTCAGTGAGGAGCTTTGGATCTGAGAGCACTGCATCTAGATCTTAGGATCTAATGCAACCCTCTAGCAACCACCTTTTATCTCTACTTAACTACAAAACTATGAGAATGAAATTGAAAACACAAAAAATATTTTCAATCTAAGCTCAATAGCTTATATAGTCATATGGGTCTGAACTCAGTTCAGCACCCATACATTTTGGTGTCTTTGGCTCTTTTACAACCATAGCCACCACTATCCTATTAGGCAGGATTGGTGTTAAACCATTAAGCATCACATGATCACATTTCCTATACTAGCACATTAATTGTTGATAAACAGAGCAAAACTCTCCATACAGTATTGCCACCTGTGCTTAATGGTTTAACACCAATCCTGCCTAATAGGATAGTGGTGGCTATGGTTGTAAAAGAGCCAAAGACACCAAAATGTATGGGTGCTGAACTGAGTTCAGACCCATATGACTATATAAGCTATTGAGCTTAGATTGAAAATATTTTTTTGTGTTTTCAATTTCATTCTCATAGTTTTGTAGTTAAGTAGAGATAAAAGGTGGTTGCTAGAGGGTTGCATTAGATCCTAAGATCTAGATGCAGTGCTCTCAGATCCAAAGCTCCTCACTGACAAAGGCCACAAGCCAGAAACTAGTCTGGGGGTATTGGATGAGTAGGCATTAGATAGGGATTTTATGCACAAGCCTTCTGGCATCCATTGATTACTCTGTTTAGCACAGGTGGCAATACTGTATGGAGAGTTTTGCTCTGTTTTATCAACAATTAATGTGCTAGTATAGGAAATGTGATCATGTGATGCTTAATGGTTTTTTCAATACATTATTAATCTCCCCTATACCCCCGTGCAATTCATATTTATAGTCTGTAAGAATACCTATTCCTATTGGTTAATTCTTACTTTAGCTTGAGAACAAATTTACATATTTTCAATTTATAGCAGAATTATATTTCAAAATCAGAAATTATGACGTAATGAACCCAAAATATTATTTAAAATATTACTTTTAAATAAATTATTATTTTATTAAAACTATTTAAACATTTAAAATAACTTTTAAAATAATTTAATAACCTATTCCATTTTTTTTTTAATATTCAATTTATCTTGTTTTTATTTAAATAAAATATTTAATTTTTATTATAACTGTATTCGTCTTTATGATACTATTTAAAACATTACATCATTTAAATATGCAATAACGACAGTTAATTTAATATTTATTATTATTTGCTTTTATGATAGGCAATAATTCTATCCAATTCTATAATATAACTTTTAAAATATTTTAAACTTTGTTATTAATTCAAACACGCATGTGTGTGAACGTATGTAATATATAAGTCACATGATCAATAACTTTGACAGACGATTTTCAATCTATTTCTCTGCCCAGATTTATAAAATTGATACACTTATTATATTATATAAAATAATTATAAAAAATTTGGAAGAATAATTTAGAAAATATAGAACTAGATATAATTTTCACCATCATAAAGTTTATTTTAAAATATACTATATTAATTTTGACTATTTAAATATGAATACAAATTTAAACATAGCATTTATTAAATTATACGTTTTTAAACTATTAAAATCGAATTTTTAAATATACTTTTAATTATTTATAGCTGTGTTATTTAATATGGTCAGCTTTTACAACCATATGAAACAATATTTTAAACTTTACATAACTATTTTTAAATAATTCGCTATAATTTTATATACTATGTATTTTCTTTAGCTTCAAATTGTACTTTAAAGATATAATTGACTTACTATAATTAATGTATTAAAAGAATATATTCTAAAATTTAAAATTTTTAGTAATTGACTGTTATAAACTATTACTGACCTATAGAAAAGGGCACAATATATATATATATACACCCAGTTCAGCACCACCTCTTTATGTGAGGATTCACTATAGTGATCATCTTCAATTTGCACCCAATATTTTTATTTATAATCGATTATTTGCTATAACAATCATAACAAAAAATTCAATTTTTTTTATAACTGCCATTTTGTAAGATTGATGACATCATAGAATTATGACTTTATATCATCTGAAAGAAAAATGGTGACATTCATGCTAAAAATGTACAGTATGGAGTTTATTCATATACATAGTAAACAATATTAAAGTATACAATATTTTGATTATAAAATTACAGTACTTTATTTAATTTTCATTGAATGTTCTTGAAAGACAATCTATACACTCATTAATGACATATTCAAAATAAACATTTTCATCGTTATGATTACAAAATCAAAAGAAAAGAAATACAATTTCATTCAGTATAATAAATAATCCAAAGATTAGTCTGATGATGTACAACAATTATATTTTGAAATGTACACATTAACTTAAAAAAAACTGTATATTTATATATTTTTCAGATAAAAATTATTAGGAATGTTATTTTGTTTGTGGCAAAAATTACAATCATCATAACTCAACACCCCATGCCATCTCATATTGCTGACCCACCTGATCACACACATGTTGATCAGGTGGGCAGAAATATGAGATGGCATGGTGAGTTGAGGGTCATGTTAAAGTCTGAGTTTGAATCCCTTAATATTATATTATATGTGCAGGTGTGTGCAAGCCTGTACAGTGTATTAAAAATTAATATTGAATCATCAAAACTGTAAAATTTATTTATCATAATGGCAAGTTATTTTGAACAACAACAAAAAAAAAACAATTAATAATCAACTTTATTTAATCAAAAGTTACTAAATGTAAGCTAAAAATGACTTATTTACTTGATTTTAAATCATAATCTTATATTTAATTCAAACAGTCAAACAAATGGCTACATTATTGTCAACTTTAAAAAATGCATTACTTAAAAAATATATAAATTTCATTTAGTATAAACAAAAAATAAATGCTGGTCATATTCTATTAATAATTAATTTTAAATTGTATACATATTAGTTAAAATATTCAGTTGCGCAATTTTAAATTAAAATTTCTATGAACACTAATTTCAGCTAAATCAAAACTACTATTATCAAAAACATTTTCAGTAAAAAAAAAAGAAAGAGAGATGGTTTCATGCATTATCCATTTAATATTACATCTTCTATGCAATAGAAACAAATATAACAAGATTCACCTTTTAATTTATGTCATTGCAAAGATACAATATTATTCAAAAAATTGCTACATCATTCCAAGATAATGAATACTGCATGTAATAAAAGGTGATATCTCATGCCATGAAAAAGACCACAGCTAGTGGATTTGTATAGAAAGCACTGTTTATTTAAATCTGCATAATACATATTGTAAAAAAAGTCTTAAATATTGATTAATTTACATTAGATACATTGTTTTTCTTTTTTTAATGTGCCAGTATTTTTAATTTATTTTTGAAGTGTGGGATTAGATTGTTGCTAATATACAGTATTGAAATCTGGTAACTCTTAAACTAATGATAAATAACAAATCTTTATAAACACAGTAGTACAGTTAAGTGAGATATTATTAAACATTGTTTATTTAAATCTAAATAAATCCACATAAATAATATAAGACTGCAAATTTTTAAAATTAAAACTTCAGTATGGGTTGAGAAATAGTTTTGCAGAACACAAAAATTGTCATCTAATTTTGCCATACATTTACATAATAAAACCACACATTTTCCTAGTGAAACAATTTTTTTTTTTTTTTAAGTTCACAGTTATATATTTTTTTAACTAAAATCATGGCAGCAGCTAATACCAATAAATAACATATCACTTCTTCAATCTATAGATCAAGAAATCATCACAATCTCCAAGTGTACTATTGTACTACTTTCAACAATTAATATAGTATCTTGTTGACACATTAGATAAGGATGTTGATAAGACAATTCCACAACTCTGGAAAGACTTGTATATAAAAACAGCTATTCATTTTATAAACAATGCAAGGACAAAGATCTCTTAACATAACTCTTAACCTTATTTGGAAGAAAGCAATGTGCAACTCAATTCACTCGAAGTTGAAAAAAAATCTACTTCAATCATATGGTGAACTATATTTGATGTAACCAAAAAAGCAGGATTTACAAAAGTAGTAAATGATAACAGTGAAGATCTTTTGGAATTGCACATAGATCAATTATTTAATGAGGAATTAATGTAACTGAATAAAGTGAATAAAAAAAATGACAAAGCTATAAAAAAATACCCAGACATTAAAAAAAATGAAGAAATTGATTTCATTCATGAGGCTATAAAAAGCATAGAGTCAATGAATATGATCTTACAAGATAAACAAAAAGAAAATCAAAGAAACAAGTCAACAATCCCATTCTAAAAAAATTTTTTTTAGAGATTCTCAGTTATTGATAACTGGTATACCTCCTCCAAAAAACGCGAATATCATAAAGAATTTAAAAGACAATGACAGACTCTTAGAATGAATGACTGATGACTCAGAACATTGGATGGCGATAAATGCTGAATAGATAAATTATAAAAAAGAACTATAAGGTAAATGGTTTTTTTTAATATTTTGTACATAGATTTAAGTTACATTATCTTACATACATACATATTTTAAGTGCATACTTGCATAATACACACATCACACAGTTTAACCATGCTCATATTTACAATTAGAATGTTTTTTAATATATATAATAGGTTAAGTTCTTTGTTATGATATAATTTTTATGCACAGGAACAAGCTAATTTTTTTCCATAGAAAACTATTATAATACCTTGCTTTTTATATGGTATTCTTGCTTTATAATGATTTTTGGATAAAATTATTCTCGCTAATGGAGGTAAAGATCTATTTTCTTTTATATATATATAATTAATTTTAGAATTCTATAATTATAACAATAACTTCTTTATCCAAGTCTCTTTTTTTATTTATTATACTAATTAAATATATTTACACAAACTGTCTTTTTTTCTTCTAGTAAGACCTAGTTGTGCTTTTATATAGAAAAAATTGTCATAAATAGTATACATATTTACATTTTTTTGATTTTAAATATAATTCAACTATATAAATCATAATAACAAACAATTACTTTTCAACATTATATCACTTATACACAATAAAATTTTGATAAATTATAAGAAAGAACAATTTTAAGCTAAGTGGGTTTTTTTTTTTACTTTTTTCTTTAAGTTACATTATCTTACATACAAACATATTTTAAATGTATGCCTGCATAATACACACATAACACAGTTTGAACATGCATGCATTGTAGCTTATGTTTTTTTTGTTATTACATATATGTTATTTGGTAATACAATATTTTACAATTTATAGCATAATTTTTAATCCCATAGAAAACCATTAGAATCCCTTGCTTTTTTTAAGATACCAGAAATGTACTTGGTCTATGGAAAAGTTGTCATTTTGTAATAGTTTTTTTAATTGTTGCTTTAACAAATTTCAATCATGCATGGTATTACTATGGAGCTGTGAACTACACACTATTAAACTACATGACTACAATTCTATACTAACCAAAACTATAGCATCTATTTTTCTCCTCATGAAAAATCACCTTTCAAACATGAATTTTGTACTGTAATAACAACTTCTTCATGACTGAAATACTATACTTATTCAGTTCTGTACTGTAGTTTTTTAAAAGCACATGTACTGACTTTTTTTCTGAGCATTTTTGCCTTCAAAAAGTTTTATTCAATATGTCATTTATAAAATGCCATACTTTTTTAGAATCCAGAAATGTACCCAGCCTATGGAAAGGTGGTAGTTTTTATAATAGCTTTTTTTAATTGGTTGCTTTAACATTTTTTTTTTTTTTGCTTTGCAGAATTACTTGCTGGCAAATGTACCCAATCTATGGGAGGGAGACATTACTTCCTTTGCATAAAATGCTTCATAAAAAAATTACAGTTTATTAATGGCAAAACAAATAATTATATTTTCCTTGAAAAATACACCCTCTAACAAAGAAATGTTTATCATGTTACAGCATTACAAACAAAAATTTTGACATTTTATATATATGATCCTTGCTTTATGATGAATTTTTGGTAAAATTAATCTCGCTAAAGTGAATAAAGATCTATATTCTTCTATATATATATAATTAATTTTAGAATTATATAGTTATTAGTATAATACCTTACACAAGTTTATTTTTTTATGTATCATTTATTTATATAGGTTAAATATAATTATGTAAAATGTTTTCTTTTCTTTTACTAAGACCTAGTTGTGCTTGTATGTAGGAAAAATTGCCATCATTTACATATTTAAATTTCTTTAATTTTAAATATAATTCAGCTATACAAATCATGATAAAAAAAACAATTACATTTCAATAATATACCAATTATACCCAATAAAATTTTGATTGCATTATATATATATATATATATTCTACTATTTACTAAATTACTATTTTGTATTTTCTTTAATATATTCTTTAATTCACTATATACAAATTATTGCATAATTTAGAAACATGGTGATTTCTTATTCTAATTCAATATTTGTTACAATATTTTGCAACTATTTTGTGAATCAGTTTTTCTTATACTAATTTCAAATTGTAGTATACAAGATTTTTATAAGTATTATCAAATTTGTTTTATCTATATATTCAAGAAGTTCATTAAAAAATAATATAGTATTTTGGTAGCCAAATTTTTCTTTTTATATATATATAATTATCTTGTATTAGATTAACTATTCTTTTTGGTACCTCTATAAAAGCTGTACGATGGAAGTTTACCATCATGTTTGTTTTAGTTATCTATTTTCAGGGATCTCAACTATTTGTTTATATTTATTTCCTCAAATTTTTTTTATAGAACATATCTTATTTATTAAAATTAAACAATATTAAGAAAATAAATTAGAAGTTACTGTTACATTTAAAAATATTATTAAAAGGCTTATAAATTCCATTTGTCAACATATAATTAATAATTTTTTATGCAAGTAATAGTATATAAATGTAAACACATTGTGAATATTGTTTGACAGCATTTTATTACATTTAATGTAATATTTTTGAGCTTTAACTTTACTTGGTTTTTTGGGGAAATGATTAAAATTTAAGATCTTCCAAAGACAGAAGAAACAAAAAAACCACAGGGAAACTGCAAGACAATACATCAATTCCTATTTAGCAGAATTTATGTTGTACCAACTGTATAAAGATAAAGATGTATTAGTAGTAATGATGCATGCTATTAAAGATTTCTGCCTATTGACATGAAGAACTCATGTTTGTAACACACTTTTGCTATATTTTCCTTAACCAGTTTTTTTATTTATTTATATTAAATTTCCTTTAATTACAATCATTTGTAGTTTTATTTTATTTTGTTTTTTAGAATCACATTAAAAAAATAATATTAAATATAATAGCTTGTAGTCAACTATATTGTTTCAATATTTTTTTGACGCCCCTGTAAATGGATAATTAAAACAAAGATAGCTGGCAAAATTCTGTCATACAGCTTCTACCAAAGTCTCTCTCTTTTTTTTTTTTTTTTGTAATAATACTAGTTTTTTAATATCAGAAAATGGGCAAGACAATAAAGTGTTATTCCATATCTCTATAAAAATTCAGAAAAAGATTCATATATAACAGTTGGAATATTTAAAGAAAAAATATCTTTGATTTTTTAAAACATTGCTACAAAATATCTAAATTTATTTATTAGAATGTTAATATAATCTTCCCAAGACATTTTTTATCTATCATCATTTTAAGATATTTAATATATTTTACTTCTATTTTATGGATTTATCATCATTACATAAATTTTGTGAATATAAGTATCTATCAGTATTTTTATATTTCATGTGAGAACATATTAACATATATTTTGTATTTTCTCTATTTAAATAAATTTCTTTGTCACAGCACCAAAGGACAATTTTGTTCAAGCTTGCAATATTATGTAGTGATCCATCAATATTAATATTTCCTAAGTCATTTATAAAAATAAAAAAATAATAATGCACTAAGTGAAGAACATTAAGGAACTCCATATATATATACTTGTAATTATTCAATCAATTTGGTATTTTTGACAGAACTTATCTATGATTTAAATATTTTTTAATAAACTAAGAAATTTCCCTTTAATTCCATAATATTTTAAACTGTGAATCAATTTTTTATGTTTGATAATGTCAAATACCTTATGAAACCTAAAAAATTATACTTACATATTTTTTATCATTAAATCCACTATTAAATTTATCTGCAAAATTCTCCAACAACATATTGATGTTTCATCCTCTATGAATTTATATAGGATTTTATTAAAAAATAATTTATATTCAATGATTTTTTTCATAATTTTATGAATATAAATAGATCTATAATTATCAAAATTATTTTTACCACCAGATTTAAAAAGTGGTCTTACTATAGATGTTTTCAACAATGTAGGACATTTGTTACTGTCTATTATTTATTATGTAAATAATAATATATAATATATAAATTGTTTGAAATTATTTTCTTTTTTATATATTACATATTTAATAAATAAATTATTATTATCATCATAATCAATTCCATAATTAACACTATATAATATAGATGCAGTATGATCGGCAATGAACATGATCATTTTCAGTTAGAGTTGCTTTCAATATGGAGTATTTTAGATTTTCTTATTCAGATACAGTGATTTATTAAGTATTATTATTCTTTCACTGTCATAGTTAGCAGTTGTCTTTCAATAAATTAAGTACAAATCTAAAATTCAATTATATTTTAATTATTGTCTCAAAATTTAAAAATCAGAAACATTCAACTATAGAAATGTTCATATTTATTTTAATAAATCAAAATAATTCTTAAAAATCTTTATTTTGATTTCCTTCATGAAATAAATATATTTCCATGAATGATATCACAGAACAGTTTGAATTTTATGAGAGAAATGATAAGAGAATATATCCCAAGTACAATGACATTTTGAAGAAAAAAAATTAAAACTTCTATTGTGTTAGAAACAACTACAAAGCAATGTATTTTCATTTTATATTACACAGATATTATATATTCTGAACTTGACCTCATCATAATTTTTTTAATGATTTTAAATTTAAATAAGAACTGATATTAGTAATATTAAACAGCTTTTGGTTAACAATATCATTAAATTAAAACAAATATCTAAAAAAATATTAATTAGAAGATAATCAAGTATACCGTAGTATAGTAGAATTGTGGAATTAATCTTATTTGGTAGTAAACATATAGGTAGATATCAAAAAAATCTCACTGATAGTACACCTACATAATTTACATTTTAAAAACATATATATGATATAATTTAATTTAAAAATTATATACAGCAAGACTTCAACAAAAATAAATTTAAAAAATATGCAGTTATGGAAGGCAAAGTAATAAATTGGTAGATCATATTTACATATACATTGCTGGTACTGAAATCAAATCTAGGTAAGTGACAATGTGTTCCTTTGATCAATCATTTTCTCTCAAAAAAAAATTACACCTTTTCTGTCTTCATGTGATGAAGATTAACGATGATAATATGCAGAGTATGCAATGCCGACATAAATCCTTTAAGTTCACAAAAATTTCCAAATCATCCTTTACTTGCTAAAAACAGATTTATTTTTTCTAGTGGATCTTTTGCTTTTTAACATAATAATTTAATGATTAAAGAATATTGTTTCTGCTAAAACTGTTGTATAAAAATTCAATACTTTTTAAAATATTAAACTAAATTTTAATAGTACTATTATTTGCCAATATATTAATCTCGTCGAGCGCGGGAAAAGGGTTAATAGTACTATTATTTGCCAATATATTAATTCTGTTAAAAGCCTGTCTTTACATTTGTTGATAATGCAATACATTATTGTTCTCTGGAATATTTTTTCTGCTAAGAGTTCATATAGATTTAAAAATGCTTTTTGATGGCAGTGTATGTAGCATTATTTTTATTTATATCGCCAATCCACAAATTTAAGATTTTTTTTTCAATCTTCATTTAAAACATCATAAACTATGAGTTTCTGAGGAACAATATTATTAGCACAAATTTATTTTTACATTTTTCAATTTCATGAATTGATAATTCAGTCTTATTTAATATCTATCTGGACAGCTTCAACATATGACATATTAAATGTTATTTTAATTTCATCATGTAAGGAAGACCTTCATAGTTATTTTTGAGCTTGGCAAAATTGCTATTATTATTATCTTTGTTTTTTTGGGGATCATTTTAAACAAACTTTTAATGATTCTAATTTAAGCAAAGAAATAAGTGCAATACTCTCGGGAGCTCACAATTTGTGTAAATGAATGTGTGAGGCTAAGTGAGTACATAAACAATAAATGTCTGCTGCTACACATGGCAAATTAGTGATTTTTTTTTTAATTTAGGAATATTGAATTTATAGATTTGGTGAGTGCAGAAGTTTTATTATATAAACAACCAATTAAAACATTCTTGGATTTTTGATTAAATAAAGAAGAGAATTTTAGAAATTGACAAACCATAACAATGTAAATTTACATTATCGAATATTGTATAAAATGCAAGTAGCAAAAGAAAAAAATCAAATTAAATTATCTTAAAGCTATAAGAGGAATTTTACTCTTTTGTTTTATTTCTTATGAACCTTCTTTCATTTTTTTTTTAAAAATCTTAATAATCCTGTTCCTATAATTTTTCTTATCCCTGGAGTAATTACTTCTATTATATGTATAAAGCTTTCATAATAGTTTTATAAAATTAAAAATAACTTGACAGACCAAAACAATATCAGAAAAGATCTTTTTAAATATGTCACATGGGTATTAATATAAAAATTATTATTTAACATTTGATAAATAAATAACTGATGACATAAGAAGCTTCATGACATAGTGGTTAGCCATGTCCACAGCCTAGAGTTCAAGTTTGACTATTTCACAAAAGGTAGTGTGGATGCCATTCATCCTTTTGAACTTAAAATTTCTTTGTTTTCATTTTAAAATTGCAGGAAAACCAAATGAACTATGCAGGTGACAATACCCTCATGTTAAAATCAGGCAAAAATTTGATTTTTTATTAATTCTTCTAATAATAAGTCCATTTATTTTTTATTTTTACTCAAATTATTAGATTGTATGGAGAAAATAAAGCTTAAATGTTTTAATGGAAAATGCTTCACAGATTTTGCAATTTCAAGGCTTTCATCCAGAAAATAAACATAATGTTGTATATTATACATAGGTATTCAATTTTACTTTTTTTTTATTATTTGATTATTATTATTATTATTTTAGATTGTTTTATTTATATGTTTGTCTTTGTACTAATGTATCTATATAGTATTATACCGGATACTCAATCTATTCTGAAACAGAGGGCGCCACCAGACCACTACGTGTCTGGAAAATCTGTTTACTGTGATCAGAATAGATGATGATGATGGTTTGCGCCGACTAGACCCAGGGAGAAACAAGAGATCTTAAATGGTTTAGATAATTGAGACAAAATCACAAAGACAAACGTCAGCCAAATTAAGTTTAAACATATTTCATAAATTTTATTATGAGAAAATAAATTATTAAATATAAGTTTATGACACAAGAGATGGGGGTTAACTCAGGCGTGTACCAGACATACTAAAGGCAAAGCTATGACAGACTGACTGATCTTCTAATAAACAAATGTAAAAGGGAGGAAGCAAATTTCATTCAGCAGGGGATTCACCTAAACATTGGTTTTCACTTTCAGATATTTAAACCCTATGCCCCTGAAATAGACCAAAGAATCCAGCACCAATGAGCTGTTCAAGATCTAAAAAAAATTGGTCAGACCTTGAATGTCCTTATATCGGTATGAGCTGCACCTATTACTACGTTTAAAATAACGGTGATTGATCCACCTCAAGAACAACCGACAAACATGACTGAAATGAAGAAACAATTAAAACTGGTGAATCCCAGCCAAATGATTGGCGAAAATTACTTTAAAATTAATAATTAATGGTCCCAATAAAAGACCAGTAAATGATTAGAAAAACAGTTACGTCTGTCCCAGCAAATAATGAAAAGAAAATAAACTTACAAACAAATTCTGAGTACACGCTCTGATAAATTTAAAGCACACATAATAAATACACAAATGAATCTATCGGAGAGTGCACGGAGTACGAAAATTTTAAAAGTTGTAAACACTTTAGCAGAACGAAAGTATCGCTCACCTGTAATTTAAGAAAGGATAAATTTTATCTTCCTGCTGACGACTTATAAAATTACAAAGAAAAACACAATTCTAATTTCCGCTTTTAGAGATCTTAGAAACGAAATCTCCACCTGCGAAAATCAGACAATAAAGTCGTCAGCCAAAAGATTTTTGGAGGTTAAGCACTAGGGCAAACATAGAGTATAAAAGTAATTAATTATTAAATACTAAATAATTACAGGTAAGCATTTTAAAAGCACGACTGCCAAAGCATTTATAAAAATCTTACATAAAATAGAAAACTCACTCGTCACTCTCCAATAAATAAAACGGAAAGCAAATTAGAATCTTAAAACTAAGATTCTAAGACACACTATAAAATATTGAAGAACACAGCAAATATTAAATATGAGGCTATATTGATTTAAGAAGACATATTTATGATTAGATTGAGCAGAGATTTAATGAGAATTAATTTACCCTGGGAAGAATAAAAACGAAAATAATTACCTTTCGGTAAAAGCAATGTTCACGTAGAGTGCGCACTTTTACTTAAGTTCATTTTCAGGTTCTTGAGGCAGCAAGGTAGATGTACGGAGGTTCCGGCTTCCTTTTAGGTGTTCAAGGCATTACTGGAGCAAACTTGGAAGTCAGGGATCCGTCTTTTGTGGAGCTAGCAAGCCATTCGGGTGGTGATAACAAGTATAGAATTTTTCATTTTTGCAAGCGAAAGTCTTTAATAACAGCTGATGTCCTTTAATTAAGAAATTTAAATGTCCGCGCTGCTATAACTTTCACGTGAGAAAACCACTTGTCTATCTCTCAAAAATGGATTAACTGACCCTCCAAATTTCCGGGATTATTTATACGTTGCTCCATTTCCCGCGAAACACTTTCCTTGTTGTCCAATTTCTTCACCTTAGGCAGGGTAAATATTAATCTCCCGCTCAATCTATCTAAGAATTCTACCCAGGGTTTATTGAAATGAAAACAACAACATAAAAATCAAATCTCCGCTATTAAAATTGTTTACAATAATTAAAATAAAAGTAACAGGAATGCAATTAGCTAGCCAGCTTGTTTTTAAATCAAATGAATTTAAAAACAGGCGGTATAAGAATTATTCTAAAATAAATCGATAAATATTTAAAAACAAATCCATTTTACATATAAATGCGTGTGTATTTTGATATATGCATTCTTTTTAAATAATAACGAAAATTTAAACCTTTATGTTTAATGAAAATTAAAAGCTTAATAAATATTTTTGGTAATCACATCATTGAAACAGATTTCAATCAGGTTCAGTATATAAATTATATTTGTAAATTAGGTGATTATGTACAATATAATTTTGGGGCTTTGATTCAAATTTGAGGCAACCTTAATTTATAGATATAATGATTCTCAAAAGGTTTAATAATTTATTAATATGTCTATATTTGTATTTATGTACTAGCATGTCTGTATAACAAGTAATGGTTTTAATTTCATCCATAAAATTAGACTATTATAGAGCAGTGCAATAGGCTAATTAGCAGATGCACAGAAAGTTTTCAGTTGATAAAGCAATCACAAAATTTACTGGGAATAGTACCATATGACAATATGAACTCTTAAAACCAATAAAAAAATGTTTCAAGTGGTGGGTGAATGGTGACAGTACCACATAGAACTAATCAAATCCAGATTCTTGTCAATGCCTTGGTACCCATCCTGTGGAGTCAGTAGTTTTGCCACATCTTGCATCACATTATTTTTAAGTCTACAGTTAGCATATCAGATATATACAAACAAATTATATCTCTGTGGAACAATAAATATAACAAGATAGCATTATTAGTGTGCACAAAAATTAAAAAATGAAGAGAGGAGAGTCATTTTATCATTGATAAAGACAGTAGCCTTCAATTTCTAGTTTTGTATAGACAAGAAGCCAATTGCTATGATTACAAATGTGTATCCACCTTTCAGAAATGATTTATTTTGTATCTTTTATTAGGATTTTTTTTTTCTTCTTATAGTTGCCTTAAAATGTTTTAACTTCTGGATACAAGAAAATATGACAAATTTTTATGCTTCTTTTTTGTAAGCTCTGATGCTATGGACTATCTCAAGTATGAATTATTATATATGATTTGAATGAGAATTTTGTGAGGAATAGAAAGAAATTATCAATGAAGATGTAATTTTAAACTTAGTTAATGATAAATTAGATATTATGAACAAATAATAAAGTAATAATTTTTTCGAATATTGAAATTTCTTTTTCTTTCTTACTTTTTTAATAGTAAAAAAGTCTTATTTTTTCCCTTAGTTTTTCTATTTTCTATCAATATATAGCATCTTACTCTAACATTATGAAAACTGAAATTATTGTAAAAATTGGTCTCAAATCATTTTTTTTTTTAAATTCAAGATGGTGCTAAATGTTGCAAATAGTTAAGCTGAATAAATGTTGTAAATTTTTCAGACCACAAACAGGCTTTAGTTTATTCCAGGTAGACGGCTTACAGCCAATGAAGCTAAATGTCCAGTTATGACAGGAGTCCCAACCTTTTTGCACTTAAGAGCACATTCTATAATACCGGCTAGGTGGCGGGCACCATTTATTTTTTTCAACCAGATGGTGGGCACCATTTATTTTTTCAATGTAAATTTATAGTTGGGTATTGTTAATAATACACATAATGTACAAAAAAATATTTATTTCAAAAATAAAATTTTAAAATATAATTGATGTTTATATTTGTACACTGTAAAAGTATAGTATGCCCTATAATTTGATTACAATATAATAAAATAATTTATAAGAAATTTTAAAAATTAAATTTATTTATATCAGATAAATAATTTTTTATTGTGTTCAGATAGCGGCGGGCACCATGGTGCCTGTGGGCATAGGGTTGGGGACCCCTGAGTTATGGTCAGTAAATAGATGATTAACTATTTAGTTAAAAGATATTTATAGGCTCCATATTATCTTAAGTTAAGCAGATTCAAATATTAAAAGTTCACTAATTGATTTTCATGTGAGAAAAATAAATAAAATATGTGAGTTTGGACAAAAGAGTGAAACAGTTGTGCTCAGCCATTGTTTTGGCATGAATGTTATTGGATCTCTTGAAAAAGAGAATATATGATTATATTATATAAACAAGTGTTGGCGTGAGTATTTCAGTGAGTGGACGATATCAAATGTTTTTTTATATTTATTTTCCCATGTGTTAGGACAATTCATATGGAGCAAGATCAGAAAGCAGATGCTCCTAAAAATAACTCTGATCTGAGAATGTTGGCACATATTTCAATAACAAAAATTATTTTCTTTAGGATAGGTATAATTTATATTTTTTTTTTGAAATACAATGCTTTGATGGTATAACAGGGCTGAGTTCAAACCCTGTTCTAAGTCAGAGGGTAATACTACCGAGCTTACGTAGCTAATTAAATCAAGTATAATATTAAGTAAATTGTTCTTTTTCGTTGTGGTCTTGTATGCGAGCGCATACATATATATTTAAGTAATTAAATAAAAAACATTGAAATATAAGAGGGATGGGGGATTATATGGTTTGTGCTCTGATATTTATTTATACGCGTGTTTATATTGCTGCATGAGTGAGTAAATGTAATAATTTCGTAAAAAGGAATAAAAGTTATTTTAATTTAAAAAGAAATATTCCAAGATGGTCGACCAAAAGAAGAATGTTACAAATTATAAAAAAAAAAAAAAAATTAATTGCAAAGAAAGGACACGAAAAGTTGCAGATCGCTATCTTGAAACAAAGACATTTTAATTAATAAAATAAAATGTTAAAAAAAAGAGACAATGAACGGTCGAGTGTAGATCGCAAGGTAAATTGGAAATTCCTAAGCTTAGATAAGAGAAACAAAGAAAGAAAAGTATTGAAAAGATTTTCGTTTCGCAAACCACGTGGTTTAATTAAAGAAGAAAGAACAATAACATGATTAATTAGAGTCAAGAAAGTTGAACTGAGAGGGACTTCTATAGCTGTGACTGCCACGAGCAGGATCGTAAGAAAAAGTTGGTAAAAAGAAAAAAAGTTTATAATCGAAAAGTCATGAACAGGCTGGGGTAGAAGAGCAGAACGGGCCAGGCTATGCCATCCATCCCGCGGAGAGACCACCGTCACTGTAAATGTAAGAGCGAAGCCCTTCTTCAAACCATAAAAAGAACAGCATTCACCGGACGCCATTGATTGCCTTATGGAAATAGACCAAAGAAAGAAATCTTTTAATCGTACAGCTAATAATCTACACCCGGGTGAGATAAACTAAACATTTTTTTCGTAAGTGATACTAACTATTTTGAATGAAAGCACGTCCTATTAAATAATGCGTAAAAGGGTTAAAGTAAATGAATAAAATGTTGAAATAATACTCTGTATACGCTTAATAGACAATGCCTGATTGAAATTGTTTTCAAGCTATGATCTGTATTTTTGTGTATTGCATTTATAAACTTGTGCGAGTGTATTTACATGCGGGTTATTTAATTATTCGGGCACAAACCAATATCCAATTCTGGGATTCTATGGGTTTTGTTTTATTATTTGTTTTATATTAATAAATATTAATTAATATTATAAATTTAATTGTGTGTGTTAGTGTTAATTTCTTAAAATAATATTAAAAAGTAGGAAAGCAAACGAATCGTTCGTGCGCATTTTTATATGTTCCCTCCACCTCTTTCCCTCGGTCACCGACTACTACCCCTGAGTGAGCTAGCCAGAGGTACAAGCTCTAACCACCAGAAATAGATACTCATTCTCTCCCAGCATAATTCTTATTTATTCGTAGGTAAGATTGGCGCGTGAGGTCATTATTGATGCTCATAAATATGCTGGGCGAGTAATTAGAGGGCATCGCAAAACCAACCACACATATGTGTTCATATTATAAATTTCTGTTAAATAAAAGAGCAAAACTTAAGTTTAAAATACGTAATAAACGTATATCACATATATATGTGTTTACGCCGGAATAAACGGTTACAATGGAAATAATTAAGATAATAATGCAAGTAAAATTAGATACTTAATATAGTATGACAGCAATAATGATAATATATAACAAAGAAAATATCTTTTTGACAATCTTAAAAAATATCTTGTTTTCATTAAGTATATTATATGGATGAATTTCTCTGAAATCTCTGATAAAATGAAAATGCACACAGAAATGATAGTTTTTTAATAATATTTAGCATGCTATAGTAAAAATATATTGAAAGCATGTTAGGCAGTAATAAAGCTAAATATTATTTTAAAAACTACCTTTTATGTGTGTATTTTCATTTTAAAAGATATTACATTGGCTCAGAAAATAAAAAAATTAGTAACAATTGAATTATTTCTCTGTAATACAAACTGAGTTCATAAAATTAAATTATATACTGTATGTGTTTAATCAATGCAGAATAAAAAAAAAAAAAAAAGATCACTAGAAATCTACCAGAAAAAAATGACTACCACAACATGACAATAGCCTTTATCTTCACTTTTACAAAATGTGTATATACTTCAAACAGAACTTACACTATTCAACAGAAACTATACACATGAAACAACATCAAGTAGATAGTAAAGCAGATAGAATAATATTTCATTTTATTTTCAAGGCAAAATATCACTTTTAAAAAAAAAAAATAAAAAATATCAGTAAAACGTGTGTGCCTATTGCTTGACCATAATAAAAAAATAAAAAAAAAACCATATGATGTATGAAAAAATAAAAACTCCTAATGCTGTCCTAAAATATATGCAATTAAATAATGTTTACTTGATAAAATCTTATAACATATTTATAGACAAATTTCAATAATGCTTCATACATGTTTGTAATTCTAAGATTTGGAGATAGCCAAACAATATATATTTATAGAAAATGTTGACAGAGATTGGAAGACTAGAATCATGCACTGCATTTCAGAAAAATGATTCTGGATTACTATTTCATAATAACAAATGGCTTAATTAGAGTAAGTATAACAAACCAGATAATGCCATTGAATCACCAGGATATCTGTAATGTATTTATTTTACCAGAACTGATTAACAATTATAATTAATGATATCACTTATAATAGTAACTGTATAGAATGACATGTGCCATTTTCTGTACATGGACTCAGTAAGTGTAGTTATCTAGTCACATAGTAGACATAATTCTTTACCATTATCCACGGTTTTAATACGCTCTATGCTTGAGAAAATACTGCAATCAATAAGAATCAGTGCATAAATTACTTAGAAATAGAGTCCATTATCAAATGAGAATAACTATAACCTCTATCATCACAGAAGAATCACTACAATAGTTGTTGGCTCTACTATTGTATATTAAAATTCCAAGTATGTTTCTGCTATGGAGATTCAAGAGCTAAAGAATGATAATCAATTGCCAGTTGAGAAATATATATATATAAAAACAATAGTCTCTTTTGAGTAGAACTATTATGCTCTACTTGATAATTGGATGTTTGAATATCATAAAACCACCCAAGCAACTAACATAATATATTACTTTATCACAAAATATTCGGGGTTCTCTAACTCATACATTAAGACTTATATATACCAGCAAAAGCACATACATATATATGTGAATGCTTTTTTTTATGTGATAATAGATTGTAAAAATATTAAATTAAGGCCATCTGTTTTTTAAAACATTTCCTATTAAATAGTAGGGAATAGTTGTGAAACCAGGTGTCATTAACTTAACTGAAATAATCCAAATATTTAATTAAGAATGACCTATTGACCAAGAACTCACGACCAAAATTTTTAGTCTGACTGAAGTCAATCGTTGACCCAAAGCCTGGCAGTCAAATGCGCCTGTTGCTGGGCAACCCACTTTTACTAGCTAGATAGTTATCAATTAAAATACTTGTAATAAATATAAAAAAAAAGGCATATAGATAAAAACTTTATTTACAAGTATTTTTTATTTTTAAAAAAAAAACGCGATTAGTACAGTTAATAGTAATGATAATTAACATATATATTTTTACATGTCTTCTTTTTTTATTATTATTATGCTTACATTTATTATGTAAACAGAATGTCAAAAGGAACTTTTAACAGGAAATTATCAAGTAAGAATTTTATATCAATTCAAAATAATTCCTCCCAGATGATATTCACAGAACTGATTCTCTTAACCAAATATCCAAACAATTCTGCTAGGTGTCAAAATTTGAAAGTCAACTTGACATTAGTGAGCAATCTAACTATTTTTTTTTTTAAAAAAAAAAAAAACATCCACTTCATTCTGAAAACCCTAAAACCAGCTGTTACCATAAGCCAATATTTGCAATATATATATATATAGGAGATCAAAAAATTTATATTACAATTAAAATAAGAAGAAACCACATACATTTATAATAACAGACAGAGATATAGCAGCAGCCAATAGCTTTTTTTTTAAGTGGTGAAAACCCATTTTACATAAAAGAATGGAATTTGTTAATCTACGTGAGTGAGTGAGTGAAAGTATGGTACTTTTTTTCATATGTCCATAGGATTGGCCGGGAGGCGAACCCGCAACAACCGTCTGCAACCAACTGCTTGCTTGCAAGAGTGCTGCGCTGATTTCTCGGCTAACAACGCTTGACATGAAAGTAGGGTACTTTTACTTTCAAGTTGTTACTTTTTTTTTAAAAAAAAAAAAAACTTTGACTATCAGAAAGGCAGGCTAAATTTTCAAACACTTGGCTGAATTATGAAATATGAGCACATATTTTTACCTTCTTTCAAAGATAATAAAAAATCTGTTATTTATTTATTTTAAAAAAAAAAAACTAACTTACTGTCAAATGATACTATTTCCATCAGACAAATCTTCAGATTATAGTTAGGCTTAGGATTTTCCTTAAAGATATCCAGCCAAATTAACCATCCAATATTACTCAACAAATAGATATCTAGCTAATATTATATAGAATGTAAAATTAAAATGAAAAAAACATCTCGATATTTCACCAAATGGCAATTAGAAAATCTTCAGGTTTGCCAATTGGGAGCTGTTCCACAGCATTGAGATATTTAAATTCTGTTTACCTTTCTCTATCAACATGATTGGAAAAAGATTGATGAATTATTTGTAATCATACTAGCAAAATAATTAGGTGTAAAGTTATCATAGCAATATATAAAGTGTCCTCCTTAATAGACTTATTGAAAAGCTAAATTATTAGAAAATACAAAAAAAAAAAAGTTATACAATCAAATGATATTTAAATACTAAAATGAAAAGTATAACTATTGCATTCAAATATCCCAGTTCAGTTCTTTTTTTACATTTCTCAATTGTGAATCAATTCAAAAAGTTTTAACTCTTAAGTCTATTACTCTCAGTGTGCATGAACTACATGGGGCATTAGAGGCTACTATAAGTCACACAAAATAGTCATTATCAATGAAAAGAACTAAGCTTTTTATTTGAATTTTCCCTTTCTATGTTTAAAATTTACAAAGACTTCAGAACTGATCCCATATTTAAAGTGTTTAAGTCAATGAAGCATAATTCCTTGAATTCTTGGATAATACCAACTTGTATCACTCTTGACAAAGCATACCATCATTTAATACCATTCACTTAGTCCAATACATGAGAGTGAATAGATTTAAATACCTAAAATCCATTTTATTATTAGAGAATGGGGTGGTGATGGAAGAGACAACAGTGGTAAAATGATTAATCAAAAAGTAACTAAAAAAAAACAAGACATCAAATAATTTTATTTAATGTCTGAAATGGTTCAAATAGCAAATAATTCATACAAAAGATTGTGCAGAAAATAAATATTAAATAACTATTTAAATCAAATTAATCATAAAATAATAAAAAAATTTAAGAAAAATTATTCATATATACAATATTTACATATAAATGTATTAATTTGTATTTAAATTCAAATAAAGTAATTTAAAAAATTAAAATTATGTTTATTAAATTTAAATTTATTAACAGAAATTAAGTTGTAAACAACTACAAGACATACTTCCATATTATATTCATAATGCAGTGTCACTTAATGGCTATGGATTCTTCTAAACAATAATATTAAGCTGCAATAATTAATGATTTGATAAAAAATGTTAAAAACGTTAAACTTAATTTTAATAAGTCATGGTATCTATATTTCAAATAATAGTATTAAAACGAGTATTTCAGTTTTGATTCCAAAGTTACACAACAAAAAGCTGGAAAATATTTTACAAAGACATTGATATAAAAGAAAGTAAAATGAGGCTATGGCACCAATAAACTTTAACTATAGATCTCAAATTTCTAAATATATTAATTATCATCATCACCATTAGTAATTTGTCAAAAAGCAGGACTGACACTTCAAATCACATTATCTTCTCCAATTCTTTCTAACTCCTCAAATATTCATACTAATTTTTCATCTTAAAAGCAACAGTTGACATTGCTTTTTTCTATGTCTTTCAGTCATAAATTTTACAATGCCATTGCACATATTTTTCACAACTCCTCTATCTCTACATGTATTCTTCTTTCAATTTCTTTTTCATCATAATTTCCTCATTAAATAAATTTAATTCACTTACAATTTTTAACTTTTCTACATTTCCAATCTTTTTTTTCCTAATTAATCTTCGTCATTCTCCAAATCCACATCTTTAAAGAATACAGTCCTTTCTTCTCACTTTTTCTAATTACCCTTACTTTTGCATTATTCAAAGAAATATAGTTTTTAGATTTAATTTCAATTGCCTTCAGAACAATTTTTACCTTATTAAAAGCTTATTTAGCCAGTGTATTTTTAATCTAATTTCTTTATGCCACTTGTATCATAAATTATCCAATTTACCAAATATTAACTTTCTCTACAATTTCCTTGCTAATATTTATTCTTAAAATTTCCCTCTCGTCATCTATTTTTATTTGTATTTTCTATTTATCCCAAATTTTCTAATAAGCTCTGTCAGTAAGTTTTATCATCACTATTTTCAAGTATCATTACAATATTAGCAAATCTAATAAGTCAATGTTTCTATCACCAATGGAATTTCCATGTTTATCACAACAATACAAAGTTAATTAAATATATTTAAAAAAACAAAAAAAAAAAAATGGCTTTTTTTTTTTACATCTCCTATGTGTTTTTTTTTTTGCCAAGAATATTTAAACTTAAAATATTTTCAATTCATGCACAAATTCTCTTATAGAGGCCTTTCTTTCTCATGTATACTATTTGGTTTCAATAAATCCAACAAAATTACTCAATTCATTCTTAAATTATTTTTTTAAGATGAATAAAACAAATATTAATCGTTTTATTTTCTTTATATATCTTTCAACAATAGTTATGAGTGATCCTAATCCTAAATGCATTCCTAATTCTACCACATTTTCAAAATCCAAACTATTATTCACACAGAAACATGTACAATCTTGTACAAATAATTCTATTCAAAACACTCACCAAAAATATCTGAAATTAATGTCACATTACATTGAATCATATTGAATTAGGCATTTGCTGTAATGAAATTATAACTACAAAAGATCATTATATTAGAAATGTCAACAAATTCTCTCAAATCTTTTTTAATAATAGTCTTTAGTAACCTCCAACTGATACTTTATCAATTCATTGATTTCATTTAAATTAAAGTTTTAACACTGTATATTACACCAAATATATTGCTTCATCTTGATCTAAATTTAAACCTGAAATTATTATATTCTGAGTTGCTTTATTTTATATTTTTTTCAATTGTTTTAAAAAGGATTAATAATTTACATTATTAATAAATAGTAATTAATAATACATTGTAATATAAGATAACATTCGTGAATTTTTTAATTAATTTTTTTTAACGGCTGTAAAATTAATATTTTATTATTATATAGATTTAATCTAGATTAAATTAAGAATTAATAAATTTGTTTAGTAATATTTTATTTATTGCATACATTTAACAAATAAAGCATAACATAAATAAACAAATGATCAATGATTATTTAGTATGTGTGTACATGCATATGTGAATTATGTTCCTACAATTAAAATAATATTCATTCATATTTTAAAATATTATTTTTTATATATAATTAATTTCAATAGATATATAAAAATATAGAATATTTTATATCAAAGAAATAAATATACAAAATATGAATATGTTCATATTTTGTTTAAATTATGATTTTAAAATGCATTGCAATTTGTAGATTTATTACAAAGTCAAGAAACATTTTTATTTTATGAACACTGATATTCAAGAATTTTCTTTGAGTGGAATTTTACTCTTATTCACAAAAAGCATAACAATGAATTAAATTTGAGGGATACCAAAGGAACAGGTTTAAATGTGTCATCATTAGAAAAAATGTATTTAAACTTCTAATTTTAGTTTGGTTATTCTCTCTTAATCTGAATCTCAATAAGCAAAGTTCAAATGTTATATATAGTATTAATAGTTGGATTTTACTATAAAAAATAAACAGCTAGGTGAAGAAAAATTTTGATCCTAAAGATTTTTGTCTTTTGAGAGGTCTGCTAACATCTTATAATAAATCATATCATCATATACAATGCCACAAGAATATATTAATTTATGGTATGATCTCACTGTTGCAGTGATAACATTAAGAAAGTATCATAAATGATATGTGAAATTCATTATAAATTAATTTTTCAAACCTACGATAATCTTTATTGTAGAATATTTAAAGATTAATCAAAGCTAATATTAATACAAAAAATTGAAAATTTTAACATTTCAATATTTTACTATAAATTATTTTGTTTAAACTGTATACTTCATTCAAGTGAACAAAAATTTTGTTTTAAATGCTATAATTGGGATATAACTGAATTTCAAATAGCATGCTTATTTAATATATCTTCATATTAGGGAATGTATCATAAGAAATAAATAAGAGCTTTAAAGACTTAAACTTTAATTTGATCACATTTATACAAATATTATATGTTGAGATTGTAATAGAAATTCGCCATCATCATTGAAAATTGTAATGTTGGGAAAAGTAAGAAAATACACAAAGCACACTCACATTTGTGATTCCCAGTTGAAAAAGAAAGTGCATCTACATTATATCTTTTTAATTTTGACTTGCAATTATTCTAAACTCTAATAAAATCATAAATATTTAACAATTAATTTCACAGTTTTATAATAATCTGTATAATTTTATTCTTGTTTCTTTTAACAACAAATTCTTTACAATTACTGTTTCTTATTTAAAACGTTAATTAAAAATAATTTAATCTATGTGTTAAAATATGGCTAGCAAAATTAAATAAAAAAAATTGAATAATAATTTATCTCAGGGTTAAACTAATGAACACATGAATATAAGATATGTTTTTGCATTTTCGGATATAATAATGTAAAAGGGTTTCATGTACATCATCTTATCTAATAATATTTTACATTTCAGATAATATTACTACAACAATGATGTATTCAATCCAGCAGAGTTTTACAAATAAGTTTGTATTTCAAATATGACCTTTAATACCATGAATGTAAATTGAAATGACAATCCTTTTACAAAAAAATTACAAAGAGAAATATTAAATTAACAATTGTTTTGTTGATAGAGATAAAAATCAATAATAAGAACAAATAATAACAATAATAAAAATTATAGAACACATTTAAATAAAATATTACTGTCTATTTCCTAAACTAATTCAAATTCTGGATCCATCAGGTATTTATCATAGTGTTGTGAAGACAATCACATTTAAAAGAAATGATGATATTAGTATTTCCTAAAAATAATCCTGAATTTAATATTACAGGATAGTGATTATTATAATAATAAAAGTTAAATATCTTATGAATATTCTTAATTGGTTTATTTTGCTAACTAATCAATTGTTTATACATCTCTTTTACAAATAAGGGAGAAATTTTTCACTTTTTCACAATTAAGCAAGTATAGTTCATTCCTTAGCAGACCTAAATGATAATTTACCACAGAGGCTCTTTTTTTATGTTTTTGCCTTAAGATCCTTTTCTGGATTCAATTGAAGGCTTGAATTACAATAAAGTACTATTTTGTCAAACAAAGTATGATAAAATTATTAGGCTCCTTTATTATATAATAGATGACAGTTAAAATTAATTCTAACATGTTTGAGTAATATATAAAATATTCCTTACCGACTTATACATCTACATAAGGGCAACTATTTAATTTGAGGCATTAAAAAGTCATAAGCATTATCGTTTGATAATAACCATTTAAAAGTACTGACATTGGTACAGCCTGAACCTCGCATAAATTACATTCAATCTCTTTCAATCTTAACACTAATCATAATATCAAATAAAATATTACCATTTTTACCTGAATACTGAAATATCTGAAAAAATTATTTACATTTGCAAAATAATATAACTTAACTAATAATATAGAAAGTACATCAAATAATCCATCTGATAAATGGAACTATTCATTTCACTTTTCAAAACATTATCCAGTCTGGAACTGAGTAAAAAAGGAATATGAAATTCTATTTAATATAATTATTAAACCAAGATAATCCATTTTAAACTCAAAAAAACTTGATAGTTCATTATATCCTATATTCGTCTAAAGGATAGGCAATTTATAAGTAACATTTATGTATTTTTTATGATTCATTATCCTTTTCAACATTATTCACATTGTTTTGCACAGATAATAACCTAACGCAATTATTTTTAGATGCTAAACACACATTTGTAGTTTTGTCACAAGTAGCGTTCTAATTTCTTAAATAGATTTTATTTTATCCAAAATCTTGGGTGAACCGCACTTTATTAATTCAAAGTATAGGAGCACTTCTTTCACTTTTGATCTATAAATTCATTAGTTTCATAATTATGATCGTATCACAGATAAAACCAAGTTTATTATCCAGGCAAGACAATTTTTAAAGCAAAACTTGTTTCTGTAGTAGTAAGTTTGTATGAAGCATATTTGATTTTTAAAATAATATTATTTAAAAATATGTTTTACTAAAGATAAAATAAAATTCATTTCAGTGAGACTTATAAGTATCCTTTCATGAAGTGAAGAGATCAATTATTTTTATAATAGCTTATGGAAAATAAGTTCAGCAACTTGTTTTAAATTAACAAATGCAAATCTTCCAAAATTTATCAGTTATTAATCATTGTTATTCCAATGACAAAAATCCAGCAATATAATAATGATGGCCAGCAATTCCAGCACTAATAAATTTGTCTATCTTATATTTGCAATTAACTATAACAAATGAGATTTCCTGAAATGAAAATTTTATGTATTAAAACAATGGTTCTTTTTGGTTATTTGTTGTGATCCACATCTCCTCTCTGGAATGATGATGAAAAATGTCAGATGTTGAGCAAGCATCTGCATAATTACAATATCCGCCTGCTATCAGGTTGATGAAAAACAAATTGGCTATTTAAAAGTAAGGACAGATTGATGTCCTACAAGAATTGAAAATTTTTGTAGACTGTCTGATTTTACCACAATTACCTTTTTATTTTGATGATCACATGATGCCTAGATGACTTAATATTCTCCATCATGCACTGGAGTTTCTGGGTTTGTTCAGGAAAGTTGCCATAGATTCTGCCACTCAAAATATTAAAATTAAGATTTTTAAAACAAAAGTGATAAACTTTCATTTCTGGATCTCAAAATAAAACAATTTTTGACATTTTTAAAAAGTAAATTGATCATAAAATTTTAAATTTCTCTCAGACATTTCACATATTAAATGACATTTAATACATAATTTTATTACCTAATAAATATTTTTTGACACACAAAAATCAATCATTATTAAACAAAATCTAAATTGATTAATTTGTATTATACTTAAACATCTAAGTATCTACACACACATGCATACAACAAATATAATGTAATAAATGATTATTTTATATATAATTAAAATATAATGTATTTATAATCCCATCATCTATTTTCTATTTTGAATTATTAGTTTGTATGTGTGCAGCATTTCTATTGCTTTATATAATCAACATTTTTTTTTATTTCTTAATAAAAATAATAACAACACACACATTTTTTTAGTAGAAAAATTTTTAGAAGTCTTTGATATCAACTTATAAAGCTTTTCAAAAAATATTTTATAATTACTATATTCCTTATAAACATTAAGATGAGAGATTATTTGAATATAATAATGATTATATTATATACTCTTTAACTAAATGCAAGTGACAGATATTTTCTTAATTACAAAAAACTAAATTAATCAAAGACAAAAATGTTTTATAGTCTTTAAATCCAAAATAGCCAAAATTACAATGTAACTGCAATATCAATAAATATGCTTTTTAAAGGAGTTTTAGTTAAAAAACATATCTGACAATTTTTGATAAAATTAAACAAGTCATTAATTATTTATTTACTTTAGAATAAATGTGTTTCTTTATAGTACCTAAATATATATATTAACCAAAAAGAAAATTTAGACTACCTTTAAAACAAAATTTAAATATATTTCTTAATATTATTTTTTCTTGTTTTATTTGAAATTTTATAGTATGTTTAGTTGTTTTCATTATATGTGTAAAGAGCAGTAGATCATAAGTATAAGAATTCATGAATTATCTTTCTGCTAGTATATATTTTAATATACATTGATTGTATCATAATTTTTGTATTTAAATTAATAATTTCACTTTTATGATTGTAAAAAAACAAATTAAACATATTTAAAATTTTATATACAATTTTTAATATTTATTTATAAGTATTTGTGTAAAGATAATATTTTTTTTTTCTGATTTATACGAATAATATTCACAACATCTGCTAGATACATAAATTTAAAAAAATTGTAACACATACGCAATAAATAATACAGATAATTAATTCATAATAGAATAAAACAAAGATCATTTCATTTGCTTATTAAAATATAAATATTTTAATTTATTTAATGTATTAAAAAATTTATTTTATTAATTACAATTGTATTGTGATTATGTACAGTCTATTTATTATACTATATTTTAATATCAGCCCCAAGAGCCTCTACATAATTTATTTGAAAGTTAAATATCAGCTAGCCAAAAATATTTTAAGCATTTATTGTATTATTGTAACATTTCATAAGTTACATTTTATTAATTACAATCAAAAAATAACTAGTAAGAATTAAACAAATCTTTTATTAAATACCAAATAATTACAGTCAATACTATTTGAACTTTTATACCTTGTATTTATTTAATCATTAGTTTATATATCCTTTGTACTAATACAATCTGATATCTTAACTGGCTTTGAAGAAAATTATTCATTTTATTTTATATATCTTTATACTATTACAAAATTTGGTATCTTAAAAGTGTTAAGCCATTTACTTATTAATGGATGATCATTTTAATATCTTTATATTGTTTCAAAAATTGGCACTTTAATACACAATAGCTTATAGATTATGTTACAAAATTGGCATCTAAACATGATGGATTATTATTTACATAATAATAATTGATTATATTTTAATGAATACATTAAAGAAATTAACTTCTTCAATTCATAAGGCATGATAATCAGTTATTCATTCATTTATTCACTTAGAAAAATTGATACCATTACAATTTATATACACACATTTAATATTGTGTGTAATCTTTCTTTTTTTATCTAAAGTATTTAATCTTATAATAAAAGTTTAAAGGAACTAAATATATTTCATACTAATAAACTTTATATATATATATATATATATATATAACTATATAAGAAATCAAGTGTGAGTGAAGAGTGCAATTGAGAAAGTGCACATCCACACACAAAACAGAGGACTAGTGAGGGTTACTTGCTTTATCCACATTACCATTAATAATAATAATAATACATATGATATGATTTGCATAGCAATATGTGAATCAGATTATGCTAATGTCAATAATGTCTCAGGGTATTCACATATGTGTTATATTTAATAGGGCTAGCAAGTTATTTCCCACTCGCAGATTACCTTTGTTTAGATCAAACACTTATCTCTAAATTCTTAATAAAATATAAAAATAACTATTCTGAAAAAGTATTAATCTCAACAATTTTAAAATGATCTATTCTTAATATGAAGATAGCAAAGAGATTTAACTGTATATATTCATATCAGCAAATTCAATAATAAAATGGAAATGGTGCCAGTAAATTAAATTTAAAAAAATTACTTCTTAATATAAACTGTATTTGTAAATATATTTATTCATAAGATGTATAAATGATGATTATTTTCCATTAATGACAAACAACCATGTATGGAAATAAAAAAAAATTATAACAAGTAATTTATTAATTGCAAACTGTTATTTAAAATAAATATTTAAACAAATGCAATCATAATAACTATAAGTTCTCTGAAAAAAATATCAATCATATTGCCTTGTTACACTTAATAAATACTTTTTACTTAGGTTATAAATATTAAATATCTGTGTTATCACAAATCTGATGTGACAACAGAACACTCCATTGGAGAAAGTTGTATAGTGCTTATTTAAAACCTAAGTATTAACTGCAGATACATTAGGAGAATGTTTTATTACATTCTTAAGTACACTAATAATAAGTGTAATAGCAACAACCTTATCTTATAGGTATCAAACTTATTGCTTAACCCTCTCAAGAACAAGTAGAGCATCTATACAACTCATATTGATATTCTTAAAATATATAACTTTAATAAAATCTGGTCATCACTGGTGCTAATGACATGACATACTTTTTAAGCTTATATTACAGTTAAAAATTTAATATCATATTGCTAGAATTCTAACTCAACTAAACAATATTTGTCAGTAGTAATGCCATGAGGATAATTCAGTATATCATATACTCTTCATTAATTCATATGAGTGCATCTAAGTCAAAATAAGAAAGGTATCCTTATAACTATTTTACCTAGTTATTCTAAATACCTTTCATCATAGAAAATATAAGATTGATTTAAGGGATCAATAAAATATATGAAAGATTAATTATTAACTTGGTTTTTCATTATTACCTCAGCTTAAAGTTTAACACAACTGATCTCCAATGCATATTAGAATTACAAACACACGTTTATACCTGATTTCAATGATAAATATACCATATTACCCGTATCTTTCTTAGAGTATATTCTTCTTGGAGAACTTTTATTAAACCATAATAATAATAATTTTTAAAATATTAAACTAATTAAACAAATTAACTAACTATATGATATTCCTAAAATTATAATCTAAAGTTATTCCATATAAGGGTATAATTAATTGTAAAGACAGAGATTTTATAGCAGAAATTTATTATTGTGTCTCCAAAGCATTTAACAAATCAACAATTATTTATCTGTAGGCCTGCACATTGTAACATAACAATTGAATCCATTTAAAGAAAGAGCTCTCACATATTTCTAGGCAAATTTACAAAGGTATAATACCAATGAATATAAATCCATTATCTTTTGAATTCTATGGTTCACCATAGTATTACACAAATATTAATCCACTAGTTAAATTAGCTTTTGAAAAATATACAAAGTTTTAAGTACACCAATATAATATGTAGCAATTTATTGATTCATTGCTTCAAGTCTATTTTATAATGTTCACTTAGAGTTCAGGTTGTTTTCACAAAAGATAAGACCAAGCGATTCATTAATCCACTGACTTCACTTTGTTTAGAATACTTATCTACTGTTCTAGTTAGTTTTCACAAATATAAAATGAAACCATATGTGAATCCATAAATTCTTATAAATATTATTCTATTCATTACAAACATTAGGTCAACGTAGCCAATATAATTCCAAATAAGCAATTTTAATCTTTAAAGACAGGATAAATAATTCTTATAGTGTTATAACAAGCTGTAGCATTTTATAAGCAATTTTAAAAATTCACATGAATCAAAAATATTTTAAGTGCATTACTGAATGATAATGTTGTTAATAATTTAATTTATTCATTCAGGATGATGCAGAGGAAACATTTGCCTAGAATCGTAAAAGAGTATTCAATCATTATTTAAAAATATTTATTGAAAGTTACTCCAATAAGAGTTAATTAAACTTTCCAAAATATCTGAACAATAATAATATATTATTTAATGTAATTTTTTATGTTTGTTATTATTGGCAGATTTGATATTATGTTTAAAATTTCATGTAAATATTTAAAATGTTATCAAAGTTTTCTTCTACATAAAACCTCAACTAGGGTTTAGTAGGAGAAGAATGAAATTTGTATTTGTGTAAATATATTTTGAACTGTATTCAAATGAATTAATGTAATGAATGCATTTATTTTAATAAACAATATATTAATAATAATAATAATAATATACAATCACATAATTTTATAATAGTTAATTATGAAAATTATATTAATCTCTTTGTATGCCTATGTTTAATTACTAACCAATGACTTGGTGATAATATTATAGTCAAAATTTATTATTTTATATTGGAATGCTACAGGGAAATAAGGGAGATACACATGGGATGATGGTTTCTGGTATGTGATCATCAATAGCCCTAAAGTTGGGTAGCCATTTCTAACTCTACATAAAATTGGAGTTTAAACCATTAGGGATCTGAGGAATTGTTTATTTATCCTCAAGTAAAAACAATATAGAATTTAATATCAAAGGAGTGAACATAATAGATAGCAATGAGAGATCAGCCCAGTTAACTCACTAGAGTAACTATAAGTATAATTAAATAAAAATTCGCAAGCATTATAAACAAGTGTAAGCAATACTCATTAATCATCATGAATGATCAGCAATGAAAATAAATCAACAGTCAATCTGGTGACTGGATTTTAAATGAGTCTATAATAAACGAGGCTAATTATTTTGCACGTGCCAGCTTGGGGCAGACCATTGAAACCATTAGTTGGATGCTCAAACTTAAGTGCTTATCCATAAGAATACAACCAACAAAAAAATTAATAATGTTGGAATACTAAAATATTCTGATCATTATCAGTTCTGGCCACTTAGTACCTTTGATGTACTAACCATTATAAACTTAATGTCTAATAGAGACTCACTAAAATAAAATGTAAAACAAGTATACTGTACAACGTGTAGTAGCACGTGGGATCAAAATAGAGATTGTTTTAAAAAAAGCAAGAAAAAAAAGATTAAGAGGGGAAATATGCTTAACATTAATAAAAGATTTTATCATTGTTTATATTTTTTTTCCACCAACAAGAAAATTCAAAAGTTTAATTAGAAGCAAAGACTAAACTTAATGTAATTATGAATAACTGATAATAAAAAAAAAAGTCTTATGAACAAATAAAAGATTAAGACACAATTTAATTATAGATAATTGATTAAAAATATCTTATCTATAAACAAAAAGCATGAAATAAGTTTAATAAAAGATGGTTGACTTGAATATCTAATAAAAAAAATAGTTTTAATCTTTTTTTCAAAAGAAAAATTATTTTTTTTAATTTTGAAGATGTAAAGTACACATTTTTGTGTTTAAATTATTTTATTATGGTAGCTTTAATTAGATAAAATTGAGGTGTTTTAAAAAAAACAAAACAGTTAAAGGTGTGATAAACAGAAATGCATGGGATCGGAGTTGCAGAATATAAAGTGGGCAACAGATTATTTTAGATTCAGTTTAGATTGTCAAGACTGTTATACTGCCATTCGGATGTTAACTGCTGTTATGCTGATTTTTATTCTGCTTATATCAGTTGCAGTGCTAGTCTAAATAAAACTTGTATCAATAAATATGGAAACCTTCATATACATTGTAACCAGAAAGTCCGCTCGGATCGTAAAAGGCAGAATTAATGATGCAACACAAAATTGTTATGATATAATCCGGTCATGGCCAGGGCATATCACGAAGACTATGACAGCATTACATGAAAGTACATTAAATTACCCAAAATAAATTGTGTGACTATTTTAATTAATAGCTATTTTCCTTAATCAATGTATCTTAAAACTACAATTCAAAACCCTAATTTACGATTTTTATTTACATGAGACCTTATGGCCGACCATGAACAAGATGGTATGATCTATAAAACTATTATAAATTATTCTTCCAGGATTAAATGTATGATTCATCACATCAATACTAACTATCACATGGCGAATATAGGCCATTTAATAAGACAGTAAAAGTTATAGTCAGCCTCATAACAGGATTGCTGCAGTTCGGACATACTCAGGATTTTAGTACAGAAATGCCATGTAGACTATTTGCTTAGCAATAATAGGTAAGCTTATAAAAATGTCTAATTAAATCAATAGCAATGAGACTCTTACTGTAATAGGTAAATTATAAGTTATAATATTAGAAAATAGGTATCATTATAATATTGGCTAGCGAATTTATTTATTAATTTTTAAGTCCTATTATCGCAAACACCAATAGAAGTAACAAATTCTGGATTATGTTTTAAATTAACAAAGCAAAACGGAGGTGATGTAGGAGGTAAATGAGATTTTATTATACCCTGTATACATCACTAATTACCAAAGAACAAAAGCATTAAGATATTCTCTTATAATTACAGTAAATCGTGCATGCATTATCAGGGACAATATGTGCTATAATATATGGTCTATTTAATACCTTGGATTTCCTGGTTTTATGTATGACAAATAGAAGGCATGGTTGGGTTAAATTATATTACAAATAGCAAAGGCATAGTTAGGTTAAATTATAAAATTAACATTTATTTATGATTCAATCAATATTAAATAAATAATTGGTTAATACAATGTTCTCAAAAATTAGATAAATAAATAAATAAAATAAAAGACCATCACATATACTTGTTTCTATACATGGATAATGTATGTGAATTAGATAAATAAATAAATAAAACAATAGACCATCACATGTATTTGTTTCTATACATGGATAATGTACATGAATTAGACAAATAAATATAACATTTTTTCACATATGGATTTGATTTTAGTCCTTATAGGGAAGAGGATGGATTCAAACACCTAAACAATAACACCTCCAATATGTCAAAACCAGATCCAATGCACCTATACTTCAGATTGGTATTGATAAACCTGCGAGAGCTGCCCATGGTGAGATAATGAATCAAACAGAAGATTTGAATCTCAACTCAGCTGGAAATATATAAACTGACCTATAATAAATTATGAAAATAATTTAATTGAATGCCCTTTTATAACTGATAACTGAACACATGAGACCAATCTAAAAATGGGAGAAACAATGTAAAAACCAGAATGTAAGAAGATTCTGCTCAACATACATTTATACAACAAAGAGCAATCGTATTCCTGTGGATATATTCATCCGCTAAAAGGAATAACAAAGCATTAAATGCTCTGTAGGTTTTTTAATCATCATCAGAGCAACAAATACAATTACAGACAGTTCCACAGATTAACCACCTGTACAGATACGAATATATTACATTCAAATATCAGCCTTTCAAGCTAATTGAGCACACGCCTTTTGAGAGTGTTAAATAAATGAATACTTTCCTCTTCAATCCAAGATATGGTATTTATGCAGGAATAAAAAGGATCCTCTTATTCCTACAACTCAAATTCTTTTATATGAGCAGATCTTAAGAACTGTTGAGGAGAGCGTGGGTAGATTAACGAATATAAAAAATGGCAAATGATTATTCTGTGGATTAAACCACCAGCACAAAAAAATGCCATATAACATTATAAAATATTGTTAACATTTACTTAAAGTAAAATTGACATAAAATTACCCTCAACAATAATCTGCCAATTTTGGAGGCATGTGCAGTCTTACTAAACTGAGATAACAGCCAGCTTTGCTTAAAATATGGGCAAAATAATAATACATAGTAAATATCTTATGAGTATAGGCACGGAACCCCAGGAAGACCTACAGGACTAAGCCACATAGTGTAAGCCAACATGTTAATCAGTTATACATGTTAAATGGTTAAACATGTTGAAACAGTCAGTTTTATCCACCCACCATATTTTACCCCCACATCTATCTATATGCCAGGTCTAAACCCTCTCAGAGTACCCATTTAAACAATATCAAATTACTATATATGCGGAATCGCGTATGTATATGCGAGCGGTAAGTCTGTAATTTAATAGCATATGTATATATTACAGATATGTATTGATTTTTTATAAATATTTCTAGTTTAAGAAATATTATAGTTTAAATTATTTAGCCAATTTTATTGTATGTTATTGAAATCGCATATGTATATAAGCCATTTCCGTTGTTATTCTGCCTGTATGGTAATAAAATTAGTTTTCTACAAATTATCAAAGCAACTTTTAGTTGTTACTGGTAAACAACTTTTAAATTAGGTCAGACAATAGTCCTAAAATAGCGTGGACTTGATTTAATAAATCCAAAATGTTAATAACAATTCGCAGAATTTTATGGCATTGTCACAATAAACAGGAGGGGAAAAAAGCAGAAAAACAAAATCCAAATTAGTTGTCGTAATTAAAAATGTTTTTCTAAAATAAATAAATGGGTTTTTGTACTAGTTTTAGCAATTAAATATGTTTTTCTAAAATAAATAAATGGACTTTTCAGCTATGGACAAGCTTGTAAAATAAACAGGTGGCCAGAGTTAGAAAAATATAAATACTTAAAGTTTTGTCGCCAAGGATCGATCATATATATAATAAGTGAATTGGAAACAGACCCACATCCATTTTATCTTCAAAATAGTGTGGTAGTCCGGCAATCGCTCACCTCTCGGCCCTTGCTGGATGGAAAAGAACTTTGGTCTGATAAAATATAATGCAGTACACCAGCAAAGCAGCCCGTGGAAAAACCTCCATTAACTTTAAATCATCGCCAAAAGTGTCAACTTATTATCCTCCCAAGTGCCCAGAACTAATTACAATGAAGACAACTGAATGGTAAATTTTCACTCAGAGCTCTGTTCATAAACTGTGACTTTCAATTCTTTCTTTTAAAAGCTAGCTATTTATTAAATCTCCCTTTCCCAAACACCTTTCCTAAAATCTGCAAAGAAAACTTAAACGCTAATGTTTAAATTTTGTCTGATTGTAAAACTTCAATTCTCTTTTAAAATGTAAAACTCTAATAATCTATTTTAAATTAAATGATTAAATTTTCTGTAGTCTTTTATGCCTATTTCTAATCTATTCAATTTATTCTATAATTTTATCATTTTAATATTATATGTGTTTAATATGCCAAATAACTCGAAACCGTATTTATAAGTATAATTTTAGCTTATCGATCTGCGAAAATAATTTCAAATCTTCGCTATAACAAAATATTAAATAATTGAATTATTATTATTTTTTCTCACTCACTGTTTCGAGATCATGTTATTATTTTACTGATTAATTTTGAGTATTAACATTCTAATAATCAGCCGTTTTCTAGTTAAAATTGTAGTTTGCTTAACTCTAGTTATAAATTATAACTATATATATATATATATGTAACTCTCATACATCATAGGAACTAGCCACAGACATATTCTCAAAGCATATTTTAATGCTTTATTCGTAATTACCCCGCAAATATGCTTTGTCTTCCTTAGATTTATATATGTTGAGACACAAGTGATAATCTTAAACTAGGTTACTAATTAATTTAGTCCCTAAACAGTAAATGTGAAATACTAAACTTAAGAACTGGGTTGTATAGATATGCAAATAGATGCTATCTATTTTTAAGGCATGATAATATAATTTTACGTATTTGCATTATATATGTATAAGTTGCGGATGTGTCCTTACTAAGTATGCAATGTACAATTATCTGCTTGCTGCATGATTGTTGGTGAGTTGCTGGTGGAGGTCACACTTATCCACTTAGTTCGGGTAAAGCACACTCTTTTAGAACTAGGGCACAAGGACCTAGATTATTCATAATTAATGCTTATCTGACTCCCTGAACTACTAATGTTCCTATTCGTAACAAGTTGAGCGGTTGTAGGGCAACCGAGCATTCGATGCTGAAGCCCATGAATAATGACCCATCCGCACCTTTTAGCTTTATTAATATTTTGATATGCGCCATAGAGTATATAGGTAAACCTATTATAAACCAGTTTTCTCTCCTTTTATATTAAATGCTTATCTAGCATCAGTGCATACCCTAATCTAGGTTAACACCCTAACCTGCATATCTCTGAGCCTAATTATGTGCTTGACTTAACTTTGTATAGATAGATGCCACAGGAGCGCTATTAAGTTAGTTATATAACTTTGGCTATTAAGTTCCATATGATCTAGCAGACTACCTGAGAGCTAGAAATTTGGCATATTAATATAGGCATAAACTTCAATACCACATTATACTTTATTAAACGCTTAAAATGAGGCAATATGTAACTTTAATCTCATTAGATATGTCACACCTGCAAGAGTAATCTCTCACGTTCTCAATACATAATTTTGTATATTTTAAGTTTCACTATTTGTTATTGTTTTATTAAATTAATAATATTTAAAATATAACTCGTTTCATAATTGATTTGTCCGTGAGTTCATTTTATTAAGCTCTAGATTTAATTGCACATACAGCATTATATCTATATGTAGGCCATTCTGTTAGATTTCAGAATCAATCATTGATATATTAATTAATCACTTAGTCATATGTGTGTATATCTGACCAAATCAAAGTTAAATTAGTTAATTTATGAGTCACTTGTTTTTACCCTGGGTGACTGCCGGATTGTAATTAAATTGAATGTCTGTGTAAGTTGAGAAGTGTCATCCATAGGATATTAGATCACTGAGCTGAGGTGAAAGGATTGAATGTTGTCCGGATTCTGGATCCCAGCATACAGATTCGATCAGCTTTAGTGTATTTTGCCTGTGTTCTAGATTTTGTTACATCAAGAGACAATTCTTACTGTTACAATGTTAAGCCACTTCTATATCAAGTACAACTGCAAGTGAAGCATAGCTTTTCTGGTCCTGAACTTAGTTCAAGACTGTTTTGAAGTTTATTGCATTGCAGCTTGTGCAGTAAATGATTGCATTCTTGCAAACTGACCGTGTGAGATTAGTGGCAGAATGTATGACTCTAGGTCAGTCTTGAGCACTTTTTCAATTATTATGACAGCAAGTAGCTCCATTGAGATGAGAGGTTGGATAGGTTTGATACGGATGTTTGTGTTTTGTTGAAGGGGACTATGGCAATTACATATAAATCCTGGATGCCATTTAGCCTCTGTAATAAATGATTTGAAGTTTGCACAGGAGTGAACTGACTGAGATATGCAAAGATAAATTTTGGTATGCCATGTGCTCTTGGGTGACATGTATTAAATGTTCTGGCCAGTTTATAGTGGTAAAATTTGTGATGTTGAAAAAAGGTGTTTGATTCTAGTTTTCCAAAAACATCAGAAAGGTGTTGAATAGGTGATATCTTTGTAGCTTTTGTTTGAAATGATGATAAATTAGTTTTAACATGATATTGTCTGCATATGTGACCCTCTCAGCTGAGAATGACATTGGCACATCTGACAGTGGATGGGTAGCCCAGGGCCCAGTGAATGTATTTCCTTGTCCACGTATAGTGTTGGCTGAAGCAGATTTTACATTTTTTCATTACTAGGTACTTCTTAAGATTGTTATAGATAATGGTATATACTTAGGTAAGCAAGTGTATATGTTTTGACTGGTGTGTGTTGGCTTCAGCCAAAGCTAGTAGTCTGGAGGGTATGGGAGATTTGCAGGTAATATGATCTATATTGATTAATAAAAATATTTATGAATAATAGATATCTTTAGATGGGGGTAAGTTATTTTTTCCTGAAGTATTATATATGTCTCTGAGAAAGTAAATTCCGAGGTGGTAGTTGGAAGCAGAATTCTAATTGCTTTCCCATGTGTAAGTGTAGCTGTCTGAATTTCCACCAGATTAATCAACACAGATTGTACAGAGTGATCAGATAAAAGGGAAGGTTGATATTTAGGCTGATTAGATGTAACCATAGGTGAGTAAACACACTTGTCAATCCTTAAAGTATGACAACCATTATGAATTGCAAATGTATCACTTGGCAAAAGACCATTGGCTCTCATAAGTGATATCGATATTTCATGTAGCCACTTTCATATAAAGTCTTGATATTTCACATTGAAATCACCGATTAGTATGGTGGGATGTGAACTAAAACCAAGTAATGGGTTCATGTTTAGTATAATGTTGATATCATTGCAAGACTAGTGTGATGTACACAAATACGATGTTTAGTGTGATAATGTGAAGATAAACAGTTACTATTACTAGGTTTACATATATATATTGTAACAGGCACATACGCCGTTACATTATTTTTTTTTATTAAACACGAAAAAAGAAAAGTTCGCAAATACAAACTTTTTTTTAAGAATTAAAAATTGAAATTAAATATCATCTAAACTCAAATATATATATATATAATCGCACAGATGAAAAAAATTATTAAAATAAAACTTTATTAAAAATAGAAAAAGTATTTTAAAAGCAAAAACTTAAAAAGATTTAGAGATAAAAATATATCTTTAAGTTTGGAAAACAAATTAATTAATATTATTAAAAAATGGAAATGATTATTTTAATTAGTCCAAGTGAACTAGCCCTTGGGCATTTAAATGTATAAGCAAAGGTCAGATAGGAGAGAAAAACAATGAGAACAGAATGGCCAATGAAAGAAATCACTCATGGAATCAGACCTCAACGAAAAGACCATCACCATCGTCGTGACGTAATGTCCATGGGATCCGAAAGTCTACCGTAAAAAGTGAGTGAAAATTAATTAGAGGGACAGAGATGTATGACAGCTGTGGTGATATGTGTTAGTGTGGAGTTGAAGGTGAAGGGATTGAAAAGACGCACTCTTCAATCCCTTCAGTTCTGCTAAGAAAGAAAGAGAAATGACCAATTGTTTTCTACATTGAGGATCAGCTAAAGTAAAGGACTTCCGGATGAATAAATAAAATGGCCAACAGAATACCAATCTCTTTAGGGCGGCATGGGAATTCACATTCAAATGGCAAGCAACGGATAAAGATGAACTTTTTAAAACCGTAAGAACTTTATGAACTCTAATAAGCTTTAAATATATTTCTAAAACTCCAGTATACTACACAATAAAAACTTTAATTCTAAAACTTGTTCCATATTTAAAATAATTGAAATAGAATTCTATCTGACCAACTTAATTTATTAATAAGTAATTTTATTTGATGTATTTCTTTTGTAAAATCATTTCCATTTATTTATTTTTTTTGTTCTTTAAGTTTTTATTATGATTTCTGTTTTTGTTAAACTAAATTATATAAATGTTAAATTTAAGTCAGGCATGAATGGCTATATAGATTTGTAAAGTTATATTAGTTTTATTAGGGGAGGGTAATCTTAGGTTATTCGTTTCGTAGTTAAATTAGGTCAATGGATTGGATATATTGGTGTAATTAGTAGATGTAGTACGAGATTCGCCACATGCAGAATCGAATTATACACCACACACTCCCTTTTGCCTATGGAATGGGATCGTAAGTCAGCAAAAAGGACCGCACTCCCTTCCTATGGAGTTTTTTTTTTTATTGCCCTTCTCGTCAGATAGATAAAGTATTCCTATCTGGACGAGAGTCAATTTCTTCTCTTAACCTTTTTTGTGCTGCTGTATTCGTGTTACATTGAATACATCGATATATCAGATGGATTGGCGTTGGTTTGGCTGCGAACTTTTGGCCTAAGGTTAAATAAGGGATAGAATATTTTCTTTTCAAATGCAATCTATGTAGTCTATTCATACTTGACACTCTAAATGCATTAAATTTAAGTTGGGTATAGACGCTTGCATGGATTCGTTATCGGTTAATTATGTTTTTGGTTTTCATATTTGATCAAAATATATTGACATTTGGTAAATAATGATACCTTACGGTGAATATCTAAAATGTATTTATTCGGATGTCATTTAAGTTATTGGAGTCAATGCGGCATTTTATGATGAATGCCATTGGGTTTCTTATAAATTCCCTCTGCAATTCCATCAATGACTTTATATTTTGATCGTTTATGTTTATTTTGAAATGTTTTTAACCGTGTAATCTATGTAACCGATCTATATTCAACATTATAAAACAAACTTTTATCAATCCATCTGTGCGAACTTATAAAAATTAAAATGTAAATTTATAAAAATAAAAATGTAAATTAAAATCTAAAATCAAAGTTAAAAACCTAAGTTAAATTTTAAAATGTAAATCATACTAAAATAATAACGCTAAATTTTATATATATATGCATAAATAAATGTTTGTGTGTTAATTACTGGCAGTGGCTTTTTTTTTTTAAAAAAAAAAAATAATATTCTTAGATAAGAATTTATAAAATATAAATCTCTGCTATTCCACTGAGCTAGTGACAATGGGCTAATGACCAGAATCAAATATATAAAAAAAAAATATTTTTTTTAATTTTAAAACTTACGTATCTGCCTACTTTATAAATTTTCTACATTCAAATGCCTAGTGGTGCCCTGTAGTGTAGATATGTTAAGTCTCCCCTTCTCCCGGATCGTTATAATATATATATATGATTTTAATGACTGAAATGGACAATCTGGTGTTATAAGCAGTCCAGTGGCCCCTGATAGGGATGATATGTCTCTAAAGCAAGAGCATATGGAGTAACCTTGTCTAATTGGTGTGGTGAAGAGTCAATCTGTGAGCCACTATAGATTTTAGTTTCAAGAAATCCAAGGACATAAGTTTGTGTGAACTTTATTCATTAATTCAGCAGATGTGAATGGATTTAAGTCCTCTAATATTGAATGCTGTTATTTTTAACTTCATTAGTGCAATCAGCTGTGAGTTGGTTTCACATTTTATTGCTGTAATATCTGAGAAACTTACCTATATACTCTAGAGCTTGTTGAGTATCTATTAATAGCTTGATCACCATCAAACTCCATAGCTATGAAGTCCTCCACCAAGGGGTCAATTATTTCTATTAGATTATTGCTCCCGTCTGTTTTGGCTCTTTTAGATTATTTTTCTTTAGGCAACCAGGTCAGAGAGAGGCAAAGAGTTAATTACTCCTTCATGTTTGCAAACATTTTATTTATGATGAAATGTGGTGGACTTGTTTTACACATTTGTGTGGGTCATTGGATATATATGAGACTGATGTACAATTGATTGATGTGACTAGTATTTGTGATATATCAGGTAGGATGTGTTGAATTTCAGCTATTTGATCAGACTTTGCATTTGTAGTATTTAAGTTTTTAGTGTAGAGCCAAATATGTTTGTGTTTTCTTCTGCATGCCTGTATCCAGAAGCTTCATTTGCACAGAAATTTGTCTTCATTTTCAATGTTGATTAGTTGAGTTGCTAGAGGTAATTCTGTGAATTGTTGCTATTTTCATATCAGCATTGGTTGTGTTGATTGTTTGCTGGCTGAACTTGCATGACTTGGCTGTTAATGCAATGTGTGGCCAGGTGGCCACAATTCCCACATGCATATCATTGTGGTTTTAAGCCTGTTATATGATTTGATTCTGAAATTGTTTATTTTGGCTCATATCAAAAAAACTCAATAGCAAGATATCTGGGATTGGGGTGGTCCGCTACTTTTAGAATTGTTTCTCACAGATTGTGTTCAGTTATTGCTTGATACAACAACAATCGCAGAAAAGCGAGATGTTTACATCTGTGGCAGATATGATATCGAATGAAGCAAAAAATTTCTAAATGATATATATAATCTCCTTGGGATTGTGTTATTAAAGTGTTCATTGATAGTTTCTACACATCATTGGTCCAGAGTGCAAGGGGAATCTTGGTTTTACTGAATTTGTTTTTTTATGTCTTGGGACTGTTTTATTGGTTATTATAGTTGGATTATTTTTTATATTGACTGTTTGTATGCTAGCTTTTATAATGCTTGCATATGATTTAACTGGGTTTAAATTTGAAGAATTGTAGCAGCTATATTGACACCAGTCTCTCAATCATGTGGTTTTATAGTCTCCATTTTTTTTGTTCCCATGGTAAGATTAAGGGGTTTTTTTTTTGATAAAATTCTCTAATCAGTTTATAATTTTTATTAACTAAAAATGTTTATTTTTGTTTTCTGAAAACTGTATAAATTACTTTACTTTTATAAAATGAAGATTTTGTTAGTTTTTTTAGAAATTTCAACCAAGGTCATCGTCCTCCTCCTCCTAATCATCATCATCATTATTATTATTATTATTATTATTATTATTATTATTATTATTATTATTATTATTATTATTATGTTTTAAAGGTGACTTTATTAAACATCAATTTTTGACCTACGGCAGTGTTTTTACGCTTATTTTAAAGCTTAAAACATACCGTAAGATACTGCCCTCTCTAGAATTATTTTACAAGTAAAAAATCAATAATATTGTTGTAAGAAGCTACAACAAAGGGAGAAGTTAGGCTTTCCTAGATACTGATTGTTTGGTTTACATTTTGGATAATAGATGAGCATCTGTCAATAATTTTCACTGCTCCAACTTCTGTTTTGGCTTTGAAAACAAAAATTAATGTCTTGGAATGTTTTTTTTTATTATTTTTCATGCATATTATAAATTATTTTCATAAAATATGCTGAAAATATAATTATTTTACAAAAATAGCAAGATTTTAGTAAAAAATTGTATACTTTTACATGAATGTAAATTGAAAAAGAAGCCAACGCTAACAACAATTTTGACACCTATCAACAATTTTCATTGCCCCGAGCTCTTTATTTCATTTTCAAACAGAAATGAATAATTTAGAGTATTTTGCTGGGATTTATTTATATATTGTAATGTATTTTGGTATAATATGCTGAAAATATAATTATTTTAGAAAATAGTAAGATTTTAATAAAAAATTCTTTACATTTACACTAACATAAATTGAGAAAGAAATCAATGACGTCTGCAGCACTTTCTAATTTGTTACAAACTTTCTTTTTAGGTCTTCTGCTATCGAATATTTCTATAATTATAAATAGAAATTTATTTTTGAAAAAAACTTTTATTCATTTTCATAATCTGACAAATTATTAATATACTTTTTACAAATGAAACTAAAACGAATATAATATTAAAAGATAAATATATTTTTACGGTTGAGTTTGTTAATTAACCAATCAAAAGTTATAAAACTTTAATTCACTTGGTCAATGAAATAAAATAAAAAATTCAATGAAAAGGTTAAACATAGCCATTTTCTCCTACATCACTTTAAATTGAAATTAGAGTAAGACTTAAAAGTTGGGGGAAAAAAGCAACTTTTAACAATTGATTTTCTTACCACGATTATGTATGATTCAATCAATGATTTCTTCTAAAAAATAATATCTTAGAGTTTCTAAAACATCTTATGAAATATTGGAAGAACTAAGTCAATCTCTCTCTAGTGGCAGAATAATAATTATTATTATCAACATCATCATCATCATTATTATCATTATCATGATCATCATCATTAACTGCAGTAGATATGTACATCCAATAAAGAATTGAACTGAATTAAAATGCTGCTGCAGCTATTGCTATTATTATTTTTAACTGTTTTACTTGCTAATAAACCATTTAATACTAATACATATGTTGTTGTCTGTTAACTCAATGGTGTACAGGTTTGCTGGTCAATTAGTCATGGTTGGGTAGACAGCAAATTAGTGGCACAGTCATTTGAACTTGGAGAAAAAGTAGAGAGTAAAAGTCATTAGTAAGTTAGTGGCAGGCAGACAGAAGTCATTTGGTCAAAATAACATAGTGAAATTCAAGGTTAATAGCGCATGTAAATGGCTGTTATATATAATGCAGATACAGAATTTTTTACATTGAACCGTATCGAAGATAATAAAAAGAAAATAGCAGCACTTATATGTTTCTTTGGCAAAAAAGTAAGAGGTTATAAGTAGATTATTTGAGATACCCATAACAGAATGTAAAGTACAAAGAATTAATAGAGATTAAGCGATTAGCCCTTGTCAATCCCATCACATAGCTCGCTTAATCTTACAAAGAGAAAGCACTTTAATAGAAAAAAATGGCAAAATATAACTCATCTCTGAAGAAATTAGCAAAAAAATTGTAGTTATGGGGATTTTGTTGAGGAAATATTCATGAATCAAATATTGTGGGGATGTCTGATGTTAGGCTCAGACAACAATTACTAATAGAGCTGCATATCATGTTGAAATGGTCATTAAGAAAGGCATAGCGTATGAATTAATTCTTGAACAGGCTCAGATTTTTGCAACAAAAACTAAGGAAAATGCTAAAATGAAAGTATTCAAGACAGATAAAAAGAGTATAATACTGTGGAAAACCAATCACAATAAGAATTCTAAAATAATATATTTTGCTGCAAGAAGAAGGGTCACATGGTAAGAGAATGCAGGTAGCTCAAAGAAACTTGTTTTAAACATGGTAAAAAGTCCCACATGTGTAACCAAGAAGATAATAGTAATGGCAAAAATAAATTATCAATGCAAGCAAATAGGGGAGGTACCCACATGAACAAAACATAGAGGTCCAGGGATGCAATCCATTAATGATTAAGTTAGTACTGTGTGGAAAAAAATTGTCAGTGGTAATTGATAGTGGGTCAGGTATTTTCCTCATGTCACTGACAGACTGGATGTTGTTGTCAGCTCCATCATTGGAAGCAAATGGTTCCACGAACTTAGAATCCAAATTTTTTTTTTTTTTTAAAAAAATCTATCTCAAACAGATAATAGCATACAAATACCCGGATTTATTTAATGAATAACTGTGTTTAATTACAACAAGCTTGGTTCTCTTAGAATTACTGGGATATGTGCGACCAGTCATATGTAAACCTAAAAAAATCCTGTTCGCTCAAAAAAAAAAAGAAAGTGGGGGAAAAACTAAAGTCCTTGGTTGCTGAGGGCATGTTAACACAAATTGAAACATAGGATTGGGCCACACCTCTAGTAGTGATAACTAAGCCAAACAGCAAAATTAGATTATGCGGCGATTACAGAGTAACGTTAAACAAACTCCTAAACACGGGGACAATCCTATTTGAAATGTGAGGGAAGTACTGGCCAGTATTCAAAGTGCTTCACATTTCATGAAGTTGGATTTGAATTCCACATTCCACCAGATATAGGTGACTGACAAATTAGTTTAAATATTACAAGTGGAAAAACTGATGGGATTATTTAAATGTAACCATTTACCATCTGGAATATCGACAGCCCCTAACATTTTTCCAAGCAAAAATCAATGCATTGCTATAGGATGTAGAGGAAGTCATCCTCCACTTCGATGACATATTCATCACAGCAAACTCAAAAGAGATGCTGCAGAAAAGGCTGTTCACAGTATGCTAAAAAATTAAAAAGATTTGCAGGAGTAAAACTAAACACCCAAAAAGCAAATGCCATGCAAAAGAATTAGGTTTCCTAGGTCACAATTTGTGATAGGGATGGGGGAGTAGACCAGCACTCAAAAAGTAAGAGCAGCGCAAAAGGAAACAAAACCTACAAATAAACAATTGCAGGCATATTTAGGATTGATATTTTTGTGCACTTTCTAGTGAATAAAGCACATGTAGCAAAACCATTATACAACTTATTTAGAAAAGTTCAAAAGTGGCAGTGATTAAAAATTCATGAGGAAGCGTTCAGCAAAATGAAAATTCCATTGTCACCTGACAATTTGTTAGTACATTTTAACCTTAGTGTTGCCAATATTCTGTTTGGCTGAGCGAATTAAAACTCTAAACTTTTGATTGGTCAATTACAGAATCAGCAGTAAAAAATATATTCATCTTTTAATATTATATTCATTTTAGATTCGTTTGTAAAAAGCAAATTAATAATTTGTCAGAATATGAAAGTGAATGAAAGTTTTCTCAAAAATAAATTTCTGTTTATAATTATAAAAATATTTTACAGTGGCAAATTTAAAAAGAATGTTTGTACCCTATTAAAAAATGTTGCTTATGTCAATGATTTTCTTTCTCAATTTACATTTGTGTAAAAGTAAATATTTTTTTATTAAAAACTTAATTATTTTTCTAAAATAACTATATTTTCAGTATATTTTATGAAAATAATTCATAATATGTAAGAAAAATAATAAAAAAAAACATTCTAAGACATTAATTTTCAAATTTTCATTTTCAAAGTCAAAACAGAAGTTGGAGCAGTGAAAATTATTGACAAATGTTTTCCCATTGCCAGAAATGTGAACTAACCAATCAACATCTAGAAAGGTTGGGCTTCTGTCTTTCTTGTAGCTTTGAATGCCTATATTATTGATTTTTTACTTGTAAAATAATTCAAGAAAGGGCAGCATTTTATGGTACTTTTTAAGCTTTAAAATAAGCCTAAATACGCTACAATATCGTAAAAACTGCCAGAATTACAACAAGTTAAAAACATGTGCGAGTTTACTTGAAGCAAGCCACAAAAGGGTTAATAGTAATTTGGAAGTGCATTTAACTACTGATGCTATGGAATGGGAGTGGGGGCATGACTATCATTTGTTATAAAGGGAAATGCCCCATTATATATGCATCCTTTAAACTCTCAAAAGCAGAGAGAAACTACAGTCAGATCGATAAAGATGTTTTAGCTATTATTTTCACTGAAAAAATTTCATCAATATATATTCAGCAAAGCATTTCAAATAATAACAGACAAGCCACTACTAGGAATTCTGGACCATGATAAATTAGTCCCTGATGACTTAAGCCAATGCATAATGTATTGGAGAAATACATTGTCATCTTACAACTACAAATTAGAATATAGGAAGGGCAAAGAGATCTCTCATGCCAATACATTGTACCAGATCCCAGATTAAAAAAACCAAGCAGTAGGGAGACAGTCATTTAATTATATTGATGTGTTGGAATTAGAAATTCCTAATAGTAATTCCTAATAGTAAGAGTAGCTAGCTAAACAAAAGTCGATGAAGATTACCAACTGCTTATGGGTTGGATAAAAACAAGCTGTCCTGTCTCAAAGCCCCAACATAAGTTGTCCCAGAGTTCTGGATAAACCAAAACAAATTATCTATTTGTAAAGGGAGTTTATTAATGGCTGATCAGGTAATAATACCAACTGAGGGCAGATGGCAAATTTTAAAGCTTCACCACAAAGGTTATCCTGGAATTGTATGGGCCAAAGCATTAGCTTGTAGCTATGTCTGGTGGCATAACTTCAGTGATCGAGCAGGACATACAAAAATGCATGGCCTGTCAATCACAGAGATGAACACGAAGACAAAATAATATAATTCATAGCCAATAGCTATGACAGTCTGGCAGAGAATGCAGGTCTAATTAATGGGAAAATATTGCTGATACTCATAGATGCATACTTAAAATGGGCGGGGTGTCATATAGTAAAGGACATGAATGCAAAAAAAAATGATAGAAAACCTAAATGCTGCATTTTCATGTCAAGGTTTACCTAAACCAGAAACCATTGTGTCTGACACTCAAAAAATAGAAATGGAAAACTATATTGCCAACACTGGCATTAAACATATATGTACACCCCCTTATCACCTAAAATTGAATGGCCTTGCAAAAAAGGCCATACTAATAATAAAAAAACTTTAGGAAATCAAAGAATGAAACTATGCAATACAGAATATATAATGTTATGCTTCATCAACACTCACACAACAGCTACAAAGAAATCCCCAGCAGAATTGTTGATGGGAAGGAAATTGGCCGATAAAATTGAAAGTGACAAAAGTGAAAATACATATGTAATAAGTAATAAAGTATGGATTTGTGACATTATTAGTAAAAATGGGGTCAAGAAGTAATCACAAAGCTATTATCAAAAAAATAGTAATTGTATAAGTACAAGATGGGATGACATACAGGAGACATGTAAATCATGTTTGCAGATCAAGACTTGCAAATTTCAGTGGACATACCAAAAGACAAAACCCAGAAAAAACAAGAGATAGTATAACCAACACCACAAGAAATACTGACTGAAGACAAACAAAAAACAGAAATCAACAAGATTGAACCTGAGATTGAACTTCAATTAACTCCGAAACCAAGCATAGTAACAACTAGATGACCCAGACCCAAATGACAGATACGGACTTCGGATAATTCAGAGAATACTTGTAAACTGAAGCAAATTTTCTGGATTAAGGGGAGGAGTGTAAAATATTCAATTCTATTTCATAAATTTAGTTATAGCGATACAAAATAAAATGGATTTAAAAAAAAGGTTAATTAAACTAGGTTAATAAATAAAGTCTTGAATAAAGACAAACAAATAAATGTATATAAACCTGTAGATCTTAAAAGTTTAGATTATAGTGGAAATAAATTCCTAAGATAAACAAATTGTTAGTATTCAAAAATTAGTAAGTTAAAAGAATGTCATTGTACAATAATTATTGATTTACAGGCAGATAACTAAACTGTAATTTTAATAATGGTTAAATTGTTCAAGCAGAACTAAAAAATAAAAGGCAAAAGAAGAACTCCCTTCTCTCCAGATTAGGTGGTAAAATAAAATTAATTACTCCAGAAAATGGAGGGGGGGGGAAGACAAGAGAACAAAAAATGAGGGGTGTATAAAAAGATGGAGGAAAAGGCCTGGCTCTCTTTATGCTGCTACTTGTAGGATGAGAACACGAGCATCATCGCAGTCAAGATTCCATTGGTGGGCTGCATTCCCAGGATCGCGGCTCCTCTATTTAGCAGATCACTCCAGTCATTATTATTTATGAAACACTTCAAGAGGATCTATTTTTCCTTCACATAAAAGCAGAATGAAGGTAAAGTTCAGCGTTCATTTACCTAGTGTATGAACATTCTATTTAATTGTTTATTCATTATTTAATCTGATGAATTAGGCTAGCACAAGTTGCAGCCCTATATGTATATAGAAGATTTAATTATTTAGCTGTTTTAATTGCTAATAAATCATTTAATATTAATACATATGTTGTTATCTGTTAATTCAATGGTGTATAGGTTTGCTGATCACCCAATCATGGACAGAGACACACCAATATTAATTCTTAAATAATTCAATAAAGTGACTCTTATCTATTTAAATGTCAAATACTTTTTTAGCAAATACAATTAAATAATTGTTTAATATTCTATAGGCATTTAAATTATACTCAATACATAAAATGATTTCTGTTTAATAAATGGGATGATGTGAACTTTTATATCATGTAATTATTAAAAGTTCTCATTTATAAACCCATTCATATGATGGTAATAACCATTATATAGTATTGTCCCTTATATAAATATCTAGCATAATAATGATAATGATAATGATAATAATAATAATAATAATAACAACAACAATAATAATAATAACAACAACAACAGCAATCAGCTTACCAATCCATCGATGAAGGAGTTATAAGATAGATGTATATTATCTATTTATGCCTAAAACAAACTTTAATTTTAAAATTAATTATCTATCATATTTAGTCCCGGTAGGAAGGTAAGATAGGATTCATCAATACTCTGATAATACCCTAAAATTGCCTGATAAAGCTATGGTAAAATCTTACATATGCTTTATTAAACATATTAAAAATTACAAACAAAATCAATCTTCAATTATAAAGTAAGGCAAAGTAAATTATGATGGCATAGCTTTGATGACTAGTAAATGACCTAGAACTGTGTTACTAGAAAGAAATAATGAGAATGCACTTCAGGGACCAAATACTAAAATAGAAATTGCCTTAAAATAGAGAGAGCCTTAGCAACAATTCCTGAAGTATATGCTATGAACATACAAAAGTTAGCAGGACAACAAATAATGAGAACTGAATGCTACTATCCTTTGAAAAATAAGCTAGCAAAAATAATGATGGAGACTAAACTACCAGCCTTAAAATATACTGGATAGAGAAAATAATTTTACTATTAATAACAAAATACTACAATAGCTAACCAATGTGAAATATGATAAATAACAATAATTAATTAATACCAGAAATGGTTCTATTAACATTAGGCAATAAACCATAAATTAATCATAGAAATATAAATCAGCTTATTCAACTTACAGCATTATACTGTATTGCTTCAACAAATAAATAATTCACATTTTCAAAGGAAGACACTTACTATTCAAATATGTTCATATGTTTAATATATTATTCTGAGAACCTTAACTTATAATATTTCACAATATATAGCACATAACATGAAAATTAATATATGCACATCATAAAGCTACTATAAAATCATAATTGAAATAAATTCAACCTCTTTACCATAAAATAAATTATATTAAATAATAATGTTCTTCAGCTTCCTTCTTGAGCCATTCTCCATTCCATTTAAATATGAAGAAAACTGTTAGTAATAACATCTTGTGGACAGCAAACACATCCATTATATAAGATAATAAATATCATTAAAATACTATAATTTTTAATAGTATTATCCCGGTCAACTCATATTGAGCCATTCTCCATTCCATTTAAATATGAAGAAAACAGTAATAACATCTTGTGGACAGCAAACACATCCATTATATAAGATAATAAATATCATTAAAATACTATAATTTTTAATAGTATTATCCCGGTCAACTCATATTGAGCCATTCTCCATTCCATTTAAATATGAAGAAAACAGTAATAACATCTTGTGGACAGCAAACACATCCATTATATAAGATAATAAATATCATTAAAATACTATAATTTTTAATAGTATTATCCCGGTCAACTCATATTACTATGAAGTATATGATAAGTTAATGGCCCTTCATTCAGTATATTCATAGTTTTAAGATTAATAAATGTTCATAGTACTGCAATAAATACATCACAAATCCTTAAATTTAGGTTTGTTAAATTAAATTAATTCATCATGCAAAGTATTCCAAATTGGCATTAGCAATATTATAGAGTAAGTGCAATAAAGCACTTCTGTCAAATATTATTTATTAACATTGTTGAAATTTGCAGAAAATATTTATTCAAGAAATCATTTACAACTTTTAAAACATTTGTGCACATTTCATAAAATTATTAAAATATAGAAAAGGTAAAAGTTGATAGTTTCATTTTTATTAAGGGAACACTTTAAAATTCACATATTTTAATTAAATATTTCATTATAAGTTGATTTTTTTAAAATCATCCTGCTTGAGGAAAATTGATTTTCTTTTCTCTTTCAGGGGAAGAGCAAATGAAAATAGTTACAATAAAAAATAGTGTGCTGTTTTTTTTTTAATAATAAAATTAGGGTATTTTAGAATAATGCAGCACAAGTAAATTATTTTCATTGAAATATTAATTATTTTAAGTCAATTCTTTTTCTTTTGCAGAATTAAATTACTATTGAACATCTAAATATTCACAATGTCAGTTTATAATTCTTATTTTAATTAGTCTTTTACTCCAGGTAAATTAATTGTAAATAATATTGACTTAAACCAATATTATGAAGAAACTACTATGGAATTATTAGCATTCTTAGTAATGTTCTTGCCAATAAGAAAATGGAATATTCCTTGGCAATTTTAATTATAGCATAGACATTCAATTTGTTTTTAAAAGTGAAAATTGTTCTACAATCATGGCAATAGCAATAACAATAATTTTCTAACTTTTCTATCATAACAAATTTTTAAAAAAATACTATACTAAATACTGTAATAACAAGTTATTTTACCATTACATTGGCAGTTACAGAATTCAGTTCCTTGGTATTTCTGTTCAGATAATTGTGACCAGATATAAGTTTAGCCTAACATGCTAAATTAATGAAAAGAAGTTTTTAAAAAAAATATACTTTTCAACATTTTAGTAGAGTTTAAAATTCAACTGCTACAAATGAAATTAAAATGGATTGATAACCATGAGAAAATGAAGAGAATGAGAATGAACTAATGTCAGATGTCTGTTTCATTTCATTTATACCCTTGATTGTATGACCATTTTACCAGACATTATTTACCTTTGAACTTAAACTTCCTATGATTAGTTTGAATATTTGACCTACTTATCACTAAGGGAGACTGTTAATCAAATAATTATTTAATTAATTTTTAATTTTACAATAAATCAATTGTTTATCTAGACATTTGAAATTAATTAAAAACACTTCTTGGTTTGAATAAAATAATTAACTAAAAATTACAGATGACCAAGATAAAATAAAATATTACATAATATAAAATTTATAACATATCTTTCACCAATCACATATTAATATAATTTAATACATTTATTGATTACTCTTTGAAATCTAGTCAAATATCTCAGAATAGATTTTAAATTATTTTAAAGAATATTTAAATTGAATAATATTAAACAAATATAATATTTATTTAAACATTCAACATTTATAATTTAATTACTAACTTTATTGATCTGTTTTTCTGATTAAATTAGTTTAAAACATTTAACTAGAATATTATGTTTTACAATCAAAGTTAATTAAATATTATAATTTTAGTTTTCAACACCAGCATACAAAATATAGGTTTGAACTTGTTTTTTGTTTTTTTTTAATTTTTAAAATTAATATAAGTTTTTTAAAACACTTTGACAGTTAAACCAAAACTAAATTAACATTATTAACTTAAAACTACATTGTTTATCATTAAAATTTTACAGATGTTTAACATCTGAAACATTTACTTAAATTAAAACTCATTATTTCAGCTATGTAAAAATTATTTTATAGTTGGATAATAGATAAAACAGATATAGCAGCTCTAACATGTAACAACTATAGCATTATAAAATATTGGCAACAATTTATTTATAAAAAAATTCAGCTATATAATTTTTCTTTTTTTTTTTCGATGTCTTGGCACAAAAATTTATCTAAGCATTTACCTTCTGCCAAAACTAAAGGTTATAATATAAAATAAATAATATTATGATAACACTAAAATGTAATATGTAAAATCAATAAACAGTGGATTGAACAGATACTTATAAGAATATGTATAAATATATAACAGAATTTGTATGTATGTATATATATATATATATATATATATATATATATATATATATATATATATATATATATATATATCAGTTGTTACTAGGATGTTTTTTAAATGTGATTATAAAAATAATATGTGCTTTTAAATAATTCATTTATTAAAAGAGAATCTTAGTTGGAGACCATCTTGGAAGGAATATTACGAGTTTATAATAAGTAAATTAATTATTCATTTCATTTATTAATTGCTAATTACATTATTTCATTTAATAATTGTTAATTACCAAGTATTCTTGAATATATTTCTAGATTTACAATGAAGATTTACAATTCATATTGCATCGTATAATTAGTAATTTAAAAAGAGATTGAGGTTATAAAGAATTTTATATTGGGATCAAAATATATGACTTTACAAATAGTAGTACAGGCAGTCCATCGAAATTTATGTAACTCCTAGCATATACAATGTACCACCAATTCAAAAATGTAATAAGACAAAATAGCTTTCAGTTTTTGTTAAGTCTCATGTGAAAATATTCTGATATGTAGAACTTATTTTCAGGAATTAAAAAAATATTTTCATGTTATATCTGAAGGAAAATCTGATTTATAAAAGACTCAAATTCAGTGAAAAGTAATGGAATGAATCCTGTAAATTGAGGACAGTCTGTATATCTCTGTAATGTAAATATTTTATCATACTATTTTTGAATAGAAGTCATTATATAAATAATTAATTTAAATATAAAAATAAGTTTATACTAATTGTTAGCTTTATTAGTAGAAAAAATAAAGTTAGTTATGAGAAAATTAAATAAACTTTAGCCAATAAAGAAAAAAACATATATTTTTCCTTTTCCTGGTTTATTTAAGTATTACCTTTTAAAGGCCTTTTCACATTTATTGCAGACAAATGAATGAGTTGTACTGTTATGCGTTTTCAAATGATATCGCAAACCTGGAGGGCTAGCCAATATTTTTGAACATCCTTCTTCAGGACAGTGAAGTAATTTCATTGATGTTTCAGATAATCCATCTATTTTATCTTCTTCACCTTTCTGGAATAAATAAAGCAAATATGATTTCTTAAAAACGTTTCTAAAAGACAATTATTATTATGCTGTAAAAAGGCATTTACCTTTTTGATTAAAAAATATGACAGTTTAAAAACAACAATTATTCTACATTATGATAGACGTTTAAAATCTGCTCCAGAATTTATATTATTTAAATTTTACTGCAAACAAACATTTCTTATGATAGTTTGTAAAGATTGAAGATGCTTCAATTTTTTGCAGTAACATTTAATTAGTAACTTCTTTTAAATATGTATTTAATAATCTACATAAATATGGATATATTTATAATAATGTAATTAGGTATGGCAGAAAAAACTATAAACGTAAACACAAACATGCTTAAAATATTTTTTTTAACATGTTGGCCCTTAATCAACATAATCAAAGAGTAAAACAAAGATTATAATCTATTAAAATTCTGATAATTGGAAAGTCAAGTGAATAATGGCTTCTTGATAAGAGTTGTTTTCTGGAGGAATACATGTAAAATATTTGTCCAGAATTAACTTTATCAATCAGTTTGGAACTGCATTAAAATCTTTCAAAATATTTTTTGCCATATATTTATGACAAAGAAATTCAAGTTAAAATACAAAGATTTAAATTTCGATTTATTTATAATTGTTATCATATGTCTAAATGTACTAAAACGCAGGCAGTGGTGAAGCTAAGTACAAATTGTAGTATTAATTGGCTGAGCACTTTTGAGAAGTTTTATCATCTCATAATATTAGCATAAATGTTTAAATATATGCAAAGTAGAAAAACTTCATATGCCAATCTTACCAATAAGACTCCGCCACTTGATGTAAGAACTATGCTAGAACTAGGACAGAATTATTTGGTACCCAATAAAACCAGCCAATAATGCAATTGACAGCCATTGTTGAGGCAGGCCTTTAGACAACCCTAATATAGATAAATTAATCACTAAGCTCATCAAGGCTATTCATCACAAACCAAACAATGTGGCTAATCATGTTTGGAGGTCAAAAATTAATAATACCAAGCAATTCTCTATGGATAACTCTATATCTTGTCTTAAAAAAGACAAAGGAAATAGATTCATACTGATGAAAAAAGTGAATATAATGACAAAATAAATTTCCAAATAAGTAAATTAAAATTCAATGTTCTTCCCAACTTTAATAACAAACTCAATAAAAAGAAATACATTTCTGACTTGTTCCATAAATAGTGTAATAAAGCTTTTACCAAATAACTATATAATATATTCCTCCACTTCTATCTTGCCTAGAATGTTTGCTAATATTAACTTACACAAACTTAATTCTCCACTCAGGCTTATGTTGGATTTTGGAGGTGTGCATTATTTCAACAATGGTTAACGGACCAAGTTGGATAAAGGTCATATACTATCAAGTCCTGTTTCACCTTCATTGCTCACATTAAACACTGCAAGCCAACACCAGAATACAAAATTGTTTCTTTAGACATTACTGAATTATACGGCTCCATTAATCGGAAATACGCCATTAATATTGTCAAAGCCAAACTTATAAAAAGCAATTATCTGCAGACACACGTGACTATTGTCTCTGATTTTCTTACCTGTCTCAATGAAAATATTGTTGCCATATTTAATGGACAATATTTTCATATGACCGATGGTTGGCTCAAGGGATTACCACTAAGCAGAATATTTTCCAGCATATACTTAAAGCATTTTGAAGATAAATCTCTTCCTAAATGCTTCTGTAATTACACCTGTTATATTGATGATGTGTGTGTCACCGGACCAACTGGATCTCTAGTGTATTTCTCTCTGTCATTCACTATTACTAGGGAAGAATCACACAATGAACTTAAATATTTGGACTTTCATGGACAATGAAATGCAAGACAACTAAACTGTATTATGTGTATAAAACATTTAAAAGTCAGAGGCTTCGCACACCCTAAATCAAATTCTCCATGCACACACAAATTTGCAGGTATTTCATCACTTCTTTTTCATAATTACCACTTATGTAAATTTAGAGCTTTAAAACTAACATCAAACAATATTTAAAAGACTTCTCTAACATTGAATTCAAATACAACCATCTTACAAAACAAAACGTAAAAACGTTTTACCAGATGTTAAATATCAACTGCCCCAAAGATGACAAACCATGGATTCTCCTTCCAAATATCCATCCCCTTAGTAAAAACTTTATTAAAACTTTTCCTTGGATCAAGGTAAGTTTTTGTACCTCTCCCCTTTTCAACCAATAGATTAATTAATAATTGAAAACACTGCCTATCCTCTGATCAGACATCTCACACAGTGTATGAGATCCCATGCCCCCAAATCAAATACTGCACATCTCTCTCTACTCATGTCTCTCAGCATTGTTACTTATACAAAAGAGTTCTCAATAAACCCGAACACAATTCCATCTTTTTTAGAACACCAAAGGTCCACTGGCCATATGTTTGAATCACCGACTACTTCCAACGCATGCATATGTAAAATCAAAGAAGCATGGTTTGTAGCTCCAAAACAACTGACTTTCTAATCCACTTTGCATATATATAAATATTTGTCACATATATATTCCAACCAATTGCTATGATTATGAGGAGATAAAAACTTCTCGAAAGCACTCAGACAATTAATATTACAATTTGTACTTAGCTCCATCCATTGCCTGCATTTTAGCGCATTTACACACATTTACTTGTTTAACTGGGGAATCTATGTTTTTTTTCTATTCTTAAATTGTTATTATAATATACTAGAGATACATTAATACAATAAACTGAATATTTTCATTGGGATCTCTCTTACAAAAGCTATCAGAATAGGGAGGTGTAGCAAGGATATAATAATTTGTTTTACATGAGTTTTACTTCTGTAATATTTACATATAAAATGGTCTTTTCATGAAGAACAACAATCTTTGTCATAAATATTACTGATTACAAAAAATAACAAATATTTTGATTTGTCATTATATAATTTTAAGATAATTCTTATAAATAATAAAAAAAATTCTTCTGATAAACTTGATAAACAAACTTTTTTAATTCTTGGCAAGCAATTATGTCATTTATGACAATCTTAGACTGCATATAAAATAAGCAAATAGCTTTACTACTCAGAAGTTCATAAGAAGTTTGAGCACTACCTGAAACCAAACAAAAAATCTTACTCTAGAGTCTGACAATCTACCATGTATTAAACCATTTATGGAGTGATGGATGTAATATTCAAACAGGTTAACAAGCACACATAATATAATTTGATATAAAACAACATGGAAGACATGTCAACAAGAAACAAAGTATCAGGATTATCTGGATATCATAAAAAATTATATAATAAAATATATTTAAAAATGGCTCAATTATTACACAGATTTTCAAAACATTTTTTTTTTACTACCTTAATCAAAGGCTAGATGTGCAGAATCTTGGTATTGGTCAATATTGATTTTTAAAAAAAAAAAAACAACTGTCAAATAAATAGACAAGATTAGCAAATAGTTTGAATACAAATACTTAACAGTCTATCACCTGTTTTAAGATATAAGTGAGCTAACTTAAGACATCCAGATTTTTGAATTTTTAACAATGACAAAAAATCAGATCCCATTTAGAATCAAACCCATATCCTTGCACTTCCCAAAAAAATTCCTTAACAACAGCAAATAGTAATATTACATTTATAGAGTAAACTTTTGTTAATATTGAATTACTTAATTAAAAGTAAATATTTTCTATTAACATCTGAATTATTCTTCTGAAATAATTAATATTTCATAAATATTTTATGAAAAAAATATCAAATAATAAATGTGTAAAAAATGTTAAGACTTATTTTTATTTTATTTTTTCAAAACAACTGTGATATGATGCACTATGGCTTCTCCTTTATTGGAATTAGGAATCTCTTGGCCATAATGGCCTGAGAAACCTGTTAGCCACCTTACCTCCCCTCTTGCAGTCTCCAATATAAGTTTTTGCAATATTCTTTACTATCCTGCTCCACCACATTTCCACATCATTTGTCAAATCTATGGCCTTTATATCTAAATCCCTTTTATCTTTCCCCAAACCCAGCATAAAAATCCAAGAACTCACTTTCTAATCACTTTGTTTATATTTATTGTTCCACAACTTCATTATTTGTACCCTTTCTGCTTGCATGTATTTACATTCAATTAACAGATGGCTAATATTTTCGATGCCATCTTTACATAACTTGCAGGCTAACTCACCCATATTTTCCATTTATGTGTATATTCCATGTTGCTAAAGATCCTGGTTGAGTCTTAAACAGTAAACTACTTTCCATGCTATTATCATAAATTAACTCACATCCAACATTCTAGTTACATCTATATATATTTAAAATCTTTTTACCATCTATCCTAGTTCTTGATCTCTCCAACTCCCTATTTTTTATTAAAGTATTTAGTTTTCTATCCTATTCCTTCCCATTATAACACTCAATAATTCTCCTAACACAATCATGCCACCTTTTTGTATAAGTAAACTACATAAAATTCTTTATCCTAATCTTTTACATACCATACTAGCTTCCTGACCCATCCTGTTATCTGTCCTTTATTCATAACCCAATTAAATATTCTCTTAATATCCATAAATTGCAATCTACCGAACATTTTCATTTTGCTTTTTGCATCTCTCACACAAAAACTTGACAATCGCATTTCTCCCTGAATTGCCCCTCCTTTGCCATCCACACATCTGTATCTAATGCATGTCTTCCTACTTTCTTTGTATTTTTTCTAAGTAATCTACAACCCCTTTACTAATACATAAAATGCATTGTTAGCATAAATTAATCCTGCTACTGTCATTCCCATACAATTCTAGCTACATCATATTTATTATATAAATATACTGTTAATTTTTTTATCGGTTCCTTTCCCTTTCTTTTCTTTGCTTCACTTATCAATTTTTTCTCCCATTCATCTGAGCAATTTCTTTGATTACTTAAGATAATTTCAAAGTAGTTATGCCTAATCACCACATTTAATTTTATATCCCCAAAATAGAAATTCTTTCTTATCTCTTCCCCAGTAATCATTACATTTGATTTTTCTTCACTAAATCGAATCCCCATCTCTTTACCCACCCTTGCGCATGTCCTCAGCATGACTTCCATATCTTTTCTTTCTCACCATGCAGATGAAGACATCATCTGCAAATAAAAGAACCAATAATGTATATACCCTCTTGCCACCTATTAATGGTATCTTTACCCCTCTTCCTTAGCTACCAGTGTTATTCTTTGCTTTGATCTTGAAGAATTTTTAACAAGTAAAGTTCATCTTCAAGTACACACACACACACACACACATATATATATATATATATAATACTTTAGTACTCCCACTTTCTACTGCTTTACCATTACTATTGATAATATTATTTCTAATTACTATAATAAGTTAACCTGCTAGATACAACCTCCTAGCTAGGCTGTGTTTGGCAGGCCATTTTTAAACTGTATTTTCTAGGTTCTTTCCATTTATAAGGTAGATATGAAGATCCCTAAATGGACAGCTAAAACACCAAAAGTTTACCATCTGAAAGTGCTGTTCCAAATCTAGTTCAAAATTGCATAAGTAGTGATTGTATTCTCTCAAGCCAAGATTATAACAAAAAATCACCAGCTTACTAAGCATGTCACCATCATTACTTTCTTCATTTCTAAGGTATTAAGCTAAGAAAAAAATGAAAAAAAGATATTGTAAATGCTATATGTACTAAAAAATGGAAATGTAGTTACACAAAATCAATCACATTCTCACAGTTAGTGCAATAAAATAACTGATGACATAAGAGGTTTGCAACAACAAGTTTCTTCACCAACTTAAATAAATGAAAAGGGAAAAAATGGAAATGAAAAAAATTGTTGGTATCAAAAATAGTAAATAGCTTTTAATGAACCAACACCATATCCTACAAAACCTTATCAGGAAGTACTCTTCTATGGCATTGTTTTATTTGTTATTCACAGTTAACCCTCATATCTAAAGGTTACTCCACTACCCACAACATCTAGAAGCCATTAGCAGACTTGGAACACCTGACATTTGTCTCATATGCCATGTGTCATCCTCTATAGTATTCTAGCCCATGAACAGGTCCAGAGGGTAGTCACATGATCAATCCATCCATTTTTCCATTCCATTCTTTTCATTGCCCAGTTCACCAATTTCACACAACAACTATTCCCATCATCCAACAATGTCCTTTCTTCTTGCTTCCACTCATCATTACCTCTAAAACAACTTTTATTAAATTATACTTGCTTCTTAATATATGTCCAATCCAGTTTTTCTTTCTCTTTAATATCCTCAACTAATCTTACTTTTTTCATTTACTCTTTTCAAACTTCTTTATACTGCTGAACCCTACTTCTTGATGGCGTTGTTTTCCATACAATGCACATCAATATACTGTTTTAATGGCCTAACTTACGTCTAGTATTACAAGTGTTGTTTAGAGCCGTAACAGGCTGCCTAGCAGGTGATGTATCCTATGATTACATAATGAAACACTACACCCATTGACTTGCGACAGTATTCCTCAAGTGAGTGCAATTCAACTCTTGCTACAGTCTGATTTGATGGCGGCTGTATTTGAAGGATGCGAAACTATCAAAAAATTCATTGTGGAAAAATTTTGAGAAAGTGTAGTGGATTTAGTATTACATATTAAGAATTGTCAGGCCATCACACATGCTTCCCTACAATTTTGAACTGCACCCAACCTGAAAAGGTTAGGATTTTCAGCAGAGTTCTGCTGAGTTAACATGCAAATGCACGTTTACACATGAATCCATGCGAAAACAGTAAAATGTCAGCATGGCAAGTGTTCAAAATTGGTTGAAGGGGAATGAATTGCTGGCCACAGAAGTTGTATTTTTCCAGAAAGAGAACAAACATCCTGCCAGATGTGAAGCTATGCATTTGCAGGAGTAGCATGGTTTTAGTCAACTACAGGATCTGGGCAATTCCATTGCCACTCCTGCAAGCGTATCTGGGGTCTTTGTAAGGGAAGTTGGTTGGATGGCTCCAAAGTCCCATTACTTACAGCTTTGAGGCTCATCTCCTACAGGAGTCAAACAAACTGTAAGCCCCCACTCCCCCTAAAAAAATGTTTTTTTGTTTTTTTTAAATGAACTGTTTATTAAAGCTTTTTGAAAAAGGCAAAAAATAAAGGAAGAACTTTTCACTATCATATAAAGTTTTCAGTAGTGTAAATATTAAAAAAAAAACACACCTCATAATAAGAAAATAAAAGACAATAATTAATAATCAAACCAACCCCCCTCCACCCTCTAAAAACCAACTGTTGGTTTATTAAAAATGAATTGATTAATAAGGTTTTCCAACAAAAAAAAAGCTCAACATCAATAAAAAGTTGATAAATTTAAAAGCAAACCAATCCCCCTCCAACAATTTGTATATTTTGTCAATCTATCTTGTATGTATTCTATATTCGAACACATTTAAAATTAATATAAGAAGTTTCCAGTACATTGGCAAAAGATACTAAAAAATGAGAATTAAAATTCAAACCAACCCCCCTCCACTCTTTAAAAACCAACTGTTGGTTTATTAATTAAAACTGAATTGTTTAAGGCTTTAAAAAAAGAAGCTCGAAATCCAAAAAAGGTGATAATTTAAATGCAAACCAACCCCTCAGCTACCATCTAATAATAAAGTGGTGTTTGTTTATTAAAAAGGCACCAATAATTCAAAATCAAAAAAAAAAAAGCTCAAAATCAAAAAAACAGCCAATAATTTAAAAGCAAACCAACCCCCCCATCTACACTATATAAAAACAAAGTATTTGTTTATTAAAAATGCAAAAAAAAAAAAAAAAACCATATGAGTTTTATGTATAGAAAGTGAAAAAAAAATTTTTTTCTACCGTAGTATTCTGTAAAAAAACCAATGGCCCGTGAATCGGTATATTGATGTGCATTGGGCGAAAAAGAGCACCATCAAATGGTAGGGTTCAGTATTCATACTATTACCATTTATTGAAATTTCAAATTTCTTTCATCATTAATAAATGTAAGAGTTAATATGCTTGACACATAGAGTAAAATTAATATTCTTTAGTTGAAATAATTATTCCTTATGGCTAAGTGCTTTCAGAGATTCCTTCTCCATATTCATAGCCTTCAACTATATTAATTATTTCAACTGAAGAATTTTAATTTCACTATATGTGTCAAACATATTAACTCTTACATATTTATTTATTGAAGTAATTTATTTCCATTCTTCTCCATGTCCACATCTCAAAGGCTTCCGATCTGTTCCTAATTTTATTACTCACTGTCCATATTTCACAATCATACAATAATATACTCCAAATATAGCATATAATTAACATTTTTCTTAATTCTCTCTTCAAAGGTCTATAAAATATTTTCATTCAATTAATAAATGTCTCCTTTGCCAATGCTATTTTTCTTTTAACTTCTTCACTTTTATCCTTACTCAACCAGCTAACTAAATAGATAAATTGCTTTACTTGTTGAACTAAGTTATCATAAATTTCAATTTGCATTCCTCCCTATCCAACATTAACCTTCATCCATATTCCATATATTCTTCCTCCAATTTATTCAACATATTTGAAGACACTTTTCATCTTCATCTATAAGATCCATATCATCTACAAATCTTATAAGTTTTATTATTCTATCTCCAATATTTACTCCTCCACAGTCTAGATAATTATTTAACATGACTTTTAAATAAATATTTTAAAAAAATATGTGACATACTGCATCCTTGCCTAACTTTTCATTCTATATTCACTTCATCAGTATCATTATTCTCCAGTCTAATTCTTATCCTTTTGTCCAGTATACATATTCCAAATGAATCTTCTCTCTTTCCAAAATATTCTTTTATTTTTTAAGATGCTTATAAGTTTATTCCAGATTAGTCTTTCAAATGCTTTTTTCCAAAATCCACAAAAGATATATCAATTCCTTTATATATTTTCAATATATCTCTGCAATTATTCTGATAACACCAATAGCATCTCTTAACTTTTCCCTCTCTGAAAACCAAATTGTTCTTCTCCAATATAATACTGTGCCTTCCCATAAATTCTTTGAGTTAAAATCCTAAATAAAACTTTAGAAGCATAAGATAATAAACTTATCATCCTGTATTCTTCATACTTAACAGCTTTCTTCTTTTTAACAATTGGAATCATTACACTCCTTAAAAATCTTCAGGCCACAATCCACTATTATATATTAAATTGCAAAGTCCAACTATCTCTTTCATAGTAAATTCTCCAATTTCTTTCAAAAATTCTATAGATATTGCATCATATCCAACAACCTTACCAAACTTGATGTCCTGTACTCTTCGCATTTAACAGCTTTCTTCTTTCTAGCAATTGGAATCATTATAATTCTTAAATCTTCATGCCACACTCAACTATTAAATTGCAACTTCCAACTATCTCTTTCATAATAAATTTTCCAATTTATTTCAAAAATTCTATAGCTATTGCATCATATCCAACAACCTTACCATTCTTCAGTTGTGTAAATGACTTTATTACTTAGTCAGGCAATATGTCAGTGCCTTTATTATCTATTCAATATCTTTATATTCAAATTCATAATTAATTGAATTATTTTCTCTTCTAAGTAGACACCGAAGATGTTCTTTCCATCTTTTTAATATTATCATTAATATCAGTTAATCTCTTTCCATGTATATAAGTAAAAATATTAATTCTGACTCCTGATTCATCGGCAGTATTAATAATATTAAATCAGGACCTTATACATTAAAATTAGTAATTGCCTATAATTATTTAAAAGGCAGTTTTAATTTAATTATTTAAAAGGATTTAAAATATTGTTTCTCTTATGATGTCATTAAGACAAAAATTTTAAACTGATTTCCAATAGTTCAATCTTCTACATAAATATATACTCTTTTTTTTTTTTTAAATACAGATATAATCCTCAATTAAATAGAATTATGAAAATGAGATATTGCTACATCTCTTTAACAAATATATAGTTTTCAATAATCAGCAACACAAAAAATTCCTCTATCTAGCATAGATCTTGAATATTACATAACTAAGGCATTTATATAGTTAGCTCATGTGATGTTAAGATTTTCATCAATTCTTCAAGTATAATGCAGTGTGTCCAATAACAAAAGCAATATAATCTGCTAAATACTGTCACAAATTAAATAAGTTACTGAAATAATCAGTTTACAACCATTCATAAATAAAATCTGGACTGCCCTATTTTTGCATTGTGTAGTTCTATGATTACAATCTTATGTATAAAAACTATAATACCTGCACTCATATATAAATAAAAAACATGGTCTACCAATTCAAAAATTATTTAAAATAACATTCCTAATATAATACTTAAATTAATTTGAGATAATATTAATTAATAATAATAGTCAAATTGCTTTCTTATAAAAATTTTCCTTGTAAATAAGTTCAAAAACGTTTTTTTTTTTCTTCATATTCACAAAATGTTTACATGTGAATGCTGATTGCTATTATATTATGATCTGAAGTTCAAATTCAAGTCAAGTATGAACATTTTTTTACTCACTAAGGGCTTCTGAAACAAATTTAGGAATTTCAAGATATTTGTCCATAAGCAAGCCAGTTAGCAATATTTACCATCCCATTATTAATTAAAAAATAGATATCCAGCTATTATTAGTTTGCAAAAATAAGTATCATTATTATGATAAAACCAAAAAAGAAATGATGTGATCTAGGCTAAAAATATAAATTATAGTTTTATATGAAAAAGTAAAGAAATACTTTTCGAGTGCTTCCATCCTTATAGGAACTCTTAAAAGTTCTATGTTCATATTGTTAATTTTTACTTCTTTTAAAATAACTAATCCATTATTAGTTATGGCTCTAAGATCCATTAATCTATTCTAAAATGAAATGAAATTGTAAATCATTAACACAGAAAAAAAAAAGTAAATCAGATAATAATTAAATATATATATATATCAATAGTAAACAACAGTTCACACACTCAAAAAATACGATTTGCAAAATGGATGTAATAAAAAGAAAAAATCATTTGACATTAGACATAAAAATAAAAATTGTGACAATTTAAAATGAAATCAAAAACTTCCAAATACACAGACAATAAACAGCACAATGATTTTTGCTAAAGGAACAAACATTTTAATTCAATTAAGGATAAACAATAATCAGAATTTTATATAAATGTAATATATTTGTTACAACTGATGCTCATGAAGGTTATTACTATGAATAACAAATTTCTATTAAATGAAAAACTAAGTTATAATTGCATATAATTTGAAAATGCAGATAAATCTCAGATAAAATTTGATAACCTCTAATATTGTAAAATTCTGTGCAATTTAATATAGAGATAAGAATGGAGAAATTGGAAACTAAAAATTGTAGATCGATTTTCAGCAAAGTAAAAAAAAAAACCTCAATCCTTTGAAGAAAACAGCAGACACCCTACTACTTCACATGATCATCATATCATATGCTTACACATGCTGTTAATAAGCATAGTACACTCTCCATACAGTAATGCCACCAAGTTCAAGCATTTGTAATCAATGAATGCAGGAAGATTTATGCATAAAATCTGCTTACTCATCCAACATTCCCAGACCAGTTTCTAGCTTGTGGCATTCATCAATGAGAAGCTTTGGTTTGAGAGCACTGCACCTAGATCTTAGGATCTAATGCAATTCTCCAGCAACCATCTTTTACCTATTTGGTTAACTATAAAGCTAGAAGACCAAGATGAAAACACCATAATATTTTCAACCCAAGATGATTCATTTGTATACTCACTTATTGGTACTATTGTATGGAGAGTTTGATACTCTTACTAACAGCATGCATAAGCATGTGAAATGGTGATCATGTGGTGTTTTGATTATTTTATACATATCCTACCAAAGACACCAAAATGTATAGATGCTGAATTGAGTTCAGATCTATATGACTATACAAGTGAATGAGCTTGAGTTGGAAATATGGTCTTTTCATTTTAGGCTCCTATCTTTATAATTAACTAAATAGGTAAAAGGTGGCTGCTGGAGGTTTGCATTAGATCCTAAGATTTAGATGCAGTACTCTCAATCCAAGGCTAAACCCTGATGAAAGACACAAGCTAGAAACTAGTCTGGGAATATTGGATGAGTGGGCACTGGATAGGGATTTTATGCATAAACCTTTCGCACATCCATTGATTACTATTTGAGTGATCAAAAATTACATGACCTCCTAAGCCACCGATTATTTTTATTATTGCCAAAATTGAAAGCATACCAAAGAAAGGCTTTTAATTTTTCAAGGTGTGCAAACAACTAAAAAATTAATTGCCTAGAAGATCATATAACATTTGAGCATTAGAGGTGACAGGTTGAGCTCAAGTATATCACTTTATTGCTACTCTAAAATTCATAGGGCATCATCTTAACTAAAAGTAAAAATAAAAATAAAAATAACAATCAAGATGTACTTTTTGAAATCTTTCACTTACTTGAAAGATTTTAGTAAATATAATTTGTAAAAATTTTGGATCATAATATCCACATTTATTATTGAATATAGTAGAATCTCATGCAATGAATGTAATTGATGTTTGTTGAATGGTATAATGGATGAACAAACAGGTTTCACTGATATCATTATCATTGAAAGAAGTGAGATTGAAATAGAGCTGAACTGGATAAATTAAATATATATATATATATATGGAGAGTAGTTACATTTTAAATTGGATGCCAATATATTTAAAAACACTTAGAAAGAGATCACATGTGAGATGGATGAAATTTGTTAGTATGATATGAAGAAAAAAAGCTATGAATATAAGAGAAATTGAATTAAACTTGGAAATACCTTCATTCTGCAATGGATTAATAATGCTTTGAAAGTGATGATGAATTACAGCTAAATAATACTTTAAAATAGATAAACTTTTTCCTATAAATACAATCATATAGATTATTTTTGATTTTTGTTTTCAAATGTGATCATACATTGTTATAGTTTTATCAATGTTTTTTTTTTTTTTTTATGCATTGTATAATGGAGTACTATTTTTTGCTTATAATTTTTCTATTCATACTACAATTTTTTTGTCCTCATTTACATCAAATATTTGTAGTAACAATTATAAATCAAATATATTTCACTGTTAATCAATAAAATTTACTTTAAAAAGTAAAAGTGATTGTAGATTGTGTTTATAGCTACATCAAGATAAGTCAGTGCAAAAAAGATATCCATAACAAAACATTTGAATTGCATTGCTGAGATCAATCTTCCAATCCTGCCCAAAGAGCTCAAACTTTCTAAGCAACCAACACTTTACTTTTAAAAGGCATCTAATGCATAAAATTTAGCTTAAGCTAATTACACTTTGCCATATTATACACACACATATTATATACTAATCATTAAATTATTTTTTTTTACTTCTCTGCAATATAATGAGGCAATGCTCTTTAGAAAATTTGAACACACACATATTTATATATAACCAAACTGAATCTACTTTGAAAGTAATAATCATTAAACTCTTTCAAAAGACTGTTTTTGAAAATTTATTGTTATTTCTTGAAAATCAGAATCAATGATATGCTTTTATTGCTGTCAAGTGTTTTCTAGATATCTTTTCATCTAAACTTTACAATTTGATTTATGATGGCTGTATCATTCTTTTACACTGACAACATGACTTCATTTTAAATGCAGACACTAGTGAAAACTACTGCTGTCACAAACTAATTTTTTCCCCCCTTTTTTCTTTCAAAGCATACTTGCAGATATATAAAACTAGTTTCTTTTACACCTTTTTTTTTTACATCAATTACACATCTTTAATGTCAATAAGTGATAATAAATCTTGTTTTACAAGTACTATGTTCCTTCTATATCTTAAGACTCACCAAAGGAAGATAGTGAGTCATTTATTTATTTTATACTATTACAATATCAAATAAACAGTTTTAAAAGTTAAAAAAAATTTTTTTTTTTTTTTTTTTAAGTGAAAGAAAAAGTAATTTGCTTTTTAATAAATGTGTTTAAAGAAGTGAAACTCATTTTCCATTTCATTTAATAGTAATTTGACAAAAAGAAAAATTTTCAACATGGAAATGCAAAAATCCAAATCCAATTTAATTATAATAACCAATATATGGTATATATGAAAACAACTTATTCTTATATTTCAAACAATAACAAAATTTTCCCTTTAATAAACAGTACATACACATAATGGTTTAAAAGTCACATTAGCATTAAAGATATGCCATAGAGATTAATAGAAGCAGATGGTTTTAGAACTATAGCGGGCATTTCTTGCTAACAATCAGAACCAACTCTATAATATTTTATACCTTGATGCAACTTTTTGTTTAAGCATTCCTTTTTATAAAAGGTAAAATATGGGTTCAGTATTTGTCTATAGGAAAATGATATGAAGCTTTCATAGAATTATAATAGAATTTTTATCTTATGTTCAGTTCAGTGACAATCATTTGATCAAACTAGATTAACATAAGATTTTTATTCTGCATTTAAAGAATGTTTTAAATATATAAAGGAAAAAAAACCCAAGATTTCTATAACAAAATATTTAAACAAAACAATAGATCATCCACATAAATAGCATGCATATTCAAATCAGATATTCTTGAGAAAAATTTCAAGTACTTATGTCTATATATATACATTATATGTATAAAAACAAAAAACCCTCTAATTTTTTTTAAAAAATAAACCATCCCCTCTCCCCCCCCCTCCCTCCCCCCCCCTTTTTTCGGGGGGGTGTTGGGTTTTTGTATGTGTATGATTAAAGAAATAAGAATATAAATATTTAAAAAAAAAATTAAAATGATTTTGACAGTTTAGGAACAAGAAATATAATCATAGTATGTAAATTGAAAAAATAAGGATTGAAGAAAACACATTTATTAGATAATAATTAAGTTAAAAAATTTTCATATCTGTATTAACTTAAAAGTTTTTTTGACAAGATTCACAATTTGTAGATATTCAAGCCAAATATCATATTACTCAAATTAATATTCATATATAGCTGAGACTAGTGGAGAATAATATTATGAATATAGACAGATGCTGAAAGAGTTCATAGAGCTGATTCATTTAAACTAACTAACTGCTGATCCATTTTTGAAATATTATCATTTAAAATAATTAGGATTTGTGACTATTCTACTTTTATAAAATATTGTAGGTAATCCCCCTCTGTCCATATCTATAATAAGTAGTTATAAGGCTCAGCATGGCAACACAAATATATATATATATAGATAGTAACAAATCATATATAATATGAATTTCAATTTATATAAATGAATATACATAATATAGATGTTTTCACCATGTATATACAGTATATAATCCGCTGATAATTTTGATATTACCAAAATGACCGCGACGCACCTTTTTTTTTTTTTTAATATTGGGGCTTTCAAATGAAATGCATTCAAATATGTGTACGATTTTGATAATGCGTCCAATCAATAAAAAATTAATCAAAATGTACCAAACAAACAGTAAATAAATATGATTTATAAATAATTTGCGTAAAAATTGATTGACTAAACAAACAGTAAATAATTATGAATTTAAAATAATTGATTAAGTATATTTGTATGATACTTACTATAAAAAAAGGGTGCTTGTCTTATAGATGAAGATGCCATTGGATGGCGCCGTTTTCAAGCTAAAACTATAAAATATGACCATTCCCGGGCCGTTGATTATAATAATTTTGCTGTGCTTTTTTGTAATGCGAAAATAAAAACAAAACAAATCGTCTTTTATAAATATTATTTTTTATTAACATATACAATTTAAATGATAATAATAAATGTAAAATAAAATCAACAAATTACAATTTGATTCGTGTTTTTTCTATTGTATATTCTTTTAATTGTGTTATGGCTTTTTTTTATAAATTTTCTATTGGATATTTTTTTACTTGCGTTATGATTTTTTTTGTTGTTGTTGTTTAACTAAAAAATAATAATCGTAATAAAAAGTAAAATTTCTTACTCTATTTTTTATTTTTTTAGTCTTCGTTTTCCTTTTTTTTTTTTTTTTTACAGACAAAGAGATATTATGGCTATTTTTTACTTCAAATAGAATGACAATAAAAAGTAAAAGTTGTTATGGTTAGGTTTAGGGTTAGTTTTAGGGTTAGGGTTGTTGTTTGTAATGCTAAAATAAAAAAATTCAAAATCGTAACCGTACTCGGACAAAATAAAAAAACTCAAACTTTTCTAAATAACAACAAACACATATAAATGTCTTCTTTACTTATTAAACATGTTTATACTATTTGCTTTTTATGAAATTTATAAAAAATTGTGTATATTTGTACTTTTCGTACTGAATATTTTTTTGGTACCACTCTTTTTTACTGCAAAAATATACACATGCTAGAATCTTCTTTGTCTCGTGGAATGTTATGAACAGTACGTTACTTGACGCGTTACCTAATTGCAACTCAATAAAAACATAGATATTTAACATTTTCCTAATTAAAACTTCAATACAGTACGTTGTAAAAATTCTTAGAATTATTACTTTAAAAAATCTGAACTTTTCAATACTTTAAAATAAAAAAAAATCCAATGAAAACAACATTTCCATCCAATTCAAATACAAACTCTCTCATCAAGCCATAACTATTTTATAAACTGTGCAAATTTGAAAAATGTATTTGCTGCGATGTGACATACATGCTGTACTGCGATGCGATATAGCAGCCTGCATTCTGTAGCACAACAAAAAAGTTGTATTATAGAAAACGTGGGTTCGAACATGTCGGCAGTGGAAACAGCATTTTTATGTGTTTTAACGCGAAAACGGCGCCATAGAGTGGTGTCTTTAGCTATAAGATGAGTACCAAAAAAAGTAAATGACACATTAAAAATAAAGACACTTTTATTTATTTATATTTTACTTGTCCTGGCGAAAACATTTCTTTCAAATTGTTCAATATTGCCATGAACAAGTCATTTTTGTGCATTTTTCTCCACATAAATTCTGATAAGTAAGAGTCCAGGTGCTGCCTTGCTGTCCCTCTTTGGTGTTTGTTTTGCCATTTGGCTGAACCCCACAGTCTCTCAATATTTTGTGTGTGCACTCCTGTCTCTGGGTTGATGAAATTATAAGAATGGTTTACCTGAAAATGTTTGTAACTGGCTTCATGTAATTCATCAGAAAAAAAGCTATTGCCAGAAATAAATCTAGACAATAACTGAAAATGTCAAATGATTATAAAATTAGGTAATACATTGTGCTGATAAGGACCGCAGATCATGTGTTGATAAGGATCGCAGGGATTATTTTGTGAAAATAACACATTTATTGTGGAAATGAAAAGGCTGCCACAGCTATACTAATAAAGTACCATATATATTTATAACTATACTGTGGATTTCAATAGTGAATAAATAAATATTATACATATTTAAAAATAAAAAATAAAGGAAAAACAAACCTAATTGCAGTGAGTTGTCTATTTTTTTTTCTTAGTTCAATAATTCTATTATTAGTCTTTTAATAATCAAATTTTGATTTTAAAAATTTACTTGTATTGGATTGAGAATTTGAAAGTTATTTTTTACTAGAACTAGAGGACACAATGTACAAACTGGTCAAGATTAACTTCTATCTTGTTATTATGTTTAATTAATTCATTTGATAATTTCTAATGAGATTTTGAAAATAATAAAAAAAAACAATAAATAACTTAACTTATAGTTAAACAAGCAAATAAAATAGACAATTAGTAATAGAAAATTGTTTTTATTTACTGAGTTAAGTATTATAATATAAAATTTTTATATTTATAAAATAATATACATTTTATAATAATCACTATTGTTTATAGTATCCTTTTAAAAAGCCAAAAAAAAAAAATAATAATAATTGTTTTTTTTTTCAACAACAATTGTAGTTTTAATATTAACTTGAAATAAAAGTATGAGGTTTCAGATATTAATTAAGTCAATAACTTATAAAAAGTAATGACTTTTTTTTCTATATGTCAAATGCGTTGACCTGCTGGGCCAGCTGCTTGGAAGGCAGCTATGCTAACCACTAGGCCATCAATGCTTGACAAAAGTAATGATTTAATTAATTAATTACTAGATACTCCACACTTTTATTTTAAATTAAATATAAAAACCCCAATTGTAGTTGAAGAAAACAAATATTTAAAGATTTAGAGCACAATAAATAAATAAAAATATTACTATAAAATATTCTTTTCAACTTTTTGCATTTGATATTTTTTGTAATTACTTCTATTTTAAATGAAGAATTAAAATATTGTCACAGTCATACATTATAAAAAAAATTGCAATGTATTAACCCTCAACAGTTACAACCAGTATGTGATACCACAATAAATTTTCATATGCTTTAATTTCATAGAATTTTTTTTAACTAAACAGCTATCCATGTCAATTTTTTTCCATGTACATCTGTAGTCTAACGTAAGTATTTTATTTTTTGGTGATCTTTTTTTTTTTTTTTCTATTTTTTTAAATAAATATTTTATTTTATTTTTTTTGTAAATAATGCTTATGATACAAAAAAAAAAAAATCAAAATTGTTACATTACAATAACAAATGATAATGTTACTAAAAGAAATAAATCAACATATATCAGAAATGTTATAAATGAAAGCAATTTTATTTCACCATTATTCATGTTTATAGTTGTATTTCTACTTTTTTTTAAATAAATATATTTTTGTAAATAATTTTCACAATAAATAAAATCATATTTTTTTTCATTATAATAACTGATCATAAGAAAACAATCAACTGATTCCATTTAGAAACTATCATAAACTAACATTTTGTTTTTCCATTTTTTTGTAATCATATGATTACATTTTTAAAATTTTTATGCAAATATTATAATAATGTTTATTATGAGATATTATTTTATATAGCGCTATGTTTTTATACTGTAATAGTGATATTAGTGATTAAGCCAAATTGTAAAAAAGATTTATGATAAAAAAATTAAATTTGGAAATATTATAAAATCATTTTACAATCAAGAAAAAATAAAATTTCATCCATTTAAAAAAAAAAACTTCTACAATCAATAAAAGTTAAGATTTATTTTCATATGTAATTTAATTGGTAATTAATACTTTTGTGTCATCTTTTTTTTTAAATAAGCCATTAAAAATATACCACCCACTCATCTGCATCACTGAAAACTTACTCAACCAATATCAGTATGTTTGGAATTTAGTCCATGAATACCTCTAAAGTAAACAAACTAAGGGACCAACCTAAAATATTTCATTATCATATTGCATTGCCATCGATTTCCAATATATGTAAAAAAAATTAAGGAAATCCATTTGATAACACTCTATTAAATCTTGATCGCAAAATTTATCCTAAACAAATATATTCTAAATTAAATAAAAGCATTTAAAAATAAGCATATACAATATTTTATATGCTTATGTTATTAATAATAAAATAAGTATATACAATATAAAAAATACTTATATATGTATAAAATTTAATATAGGGAGTGTACCAATAGCTCTAACAAGCTTTTATTGATAAATACCAAAGAGAAAGCCTATAAAATCTCTATCTAGAATAATTCCCATCCTCAGACTAATCAGTTTCGAGCTTTTGGCTCATATCAGTGAGAAGCTAGAACATTCAGACACTATATCTAAAATACCAACTCAAAAGTCAGAACTTATCTAGTAGGTAACTATTAAGTAAAAAATCTGGAACTTTTAGACACATAAATGTCTTAAAATTGAGCTATCTAACTTAAATAGCTATATGGGACTGAACCAAAGTCAGATCTACCATATATTAATAGCCTTAGAAATATAACATCACCAAAGTATTGGATAAGTGCTGGCTTTTGAGTTGGTATTTTAGATCTAGTGTTGAATGTTCTAGCTCCTCATGAGCCAAAAGTCAAAATCAATCGGTCTGAGAATGTGAATAATTCCAGATAGAGATTTTATATGCTTTCTATTCAGCACTTATCAATAAAAGCTTGTTACAGCTATTGGTAAGCTCCCTATATTACATTTCTGGAACACACACTTAAAAAACAAGGTCACAAGATATACGACTTGCTTTATTAATTATGTAGAAAATTTATAGTTTGTAAAATTAATGTTTATTTAAAATTTCGGCAGAGTTTAGGTGCTTTGATAAGATTCATGATGAAGAATAAATAATTTATGATTGTTTGATCTTTAGCAATCATAACATCCAGCAAATGCAATAAAAAGTTAAAATTTAAAAAATCAAAACATATTTTTTTTTTTAATTTTTAATTGAAACTTTTGCTATATAAATAATAGATATGACAAGCAACTATTATATTTGTAAATTGTTTTTAAATTTAAGTTTTTTAAGCTTTACAAATGTTTTTTTAATTTATTTTTAATGGTGGATAATTTCTTTTTAATTCCATTTTGTTTAAAAGTTGATCTTAAACATACAATTTACAATTTTTTTTTCTTAAAAAAATCAAATAATAAAAGTATAATTGTTCATTTCTAGTTGTAAAGAGTCTTTACTTTCTTATTCTTTACTGCTAAACATATTTTTTATAAGAACTCTTCTATATATTTATAATAGTTTCAACTTTTCTTCTTGATGAAACAATATCAATATGGTGTTTTACATTTTTGAGACTTCTTTTTTATAGCTTTCCTTTTTAATTCATAGTTATATTTTCTTATATCATTTTTAAATATTTTCATATTCTTTCAAAGTATTTAGAGAAGACCATTCTAGTCCTTATATATTTTATATTTACTGCAAACTAGTTTGTTAAAAAGTTCAAAAGTTTGATTTGGTTACAAGTATTCCAGTGCAGTAGGTGATGTGCTGTAAAATTTGTAGCCTTATTATACAGACTGAATCATTGAACTTCATATAATTCAAAGAGAGTATGATGTGTGTGGGCAAATCAGTATGTAATAATACACTTAAAATATAAAATTAAATAAGTGTTAGAATAAAAAATTACAAATATGATCATTAAAAAATATATATCCCAGGAAAATAGACTATAATTTATCAGAAAAAAGAAAGAATGTACATAATGAAACTTGTTTTATTATATTGACTAGTTTAACTTTTGCATTTAATATGTTATATAATGAAACTTGAAAAAATATATATATACATATTTAGATAGTGGAGACATAAGAACTATGATTAAGTTAAAAATTAATATTAAAGCTAATATTAGTGCAAATTAATGCAGTAAATTCAATTTTTGAATTTTCAAAATGTACCAAGAAATCAAAAATTCTTTATATTCCAGTATAATACTTGAATAGCTGCCATTAAATTCTTTTACAATAGCCTTGTTCACACTGAAGTCTATAATTACATATTAACTACAATCAAATACAGAATGAATAAAATAAATTATACAAGAGTATAATTACAGTATGTCTATCTAAATGTTATATATAGCTATTATTATCTTTCCAGAAAAATAATTAACTATAATGTTTAATACAATAACATTTAGAATTAATCCACAGATGAATTATTATACATGTTTGAGGTAACAAACTTTTTCATCCAAAAATGTGTTACAATTTGGAGAATTTTAAATATTATGTTAGCAAATTATTAATTATTATTTTAATTTTTTATCTAAAGTAAATATTATATAGAAAAATAAAAACAATTATTATGTTAAAATGGTTTAAGAAAAATCATGGATATTTAAAATATTGCAGATAATACTGGTTTATTATTATAAAATTATGTAACTTTTGTGGGTTATTGTGCATTGGTAGAGTGGCAAGTTCAAGGGTTTAACGTTTTTAGACTGAATTCTAAATGAATAAAAGAAAAAGAAAAACGAAATATTTGATCAATTGAATGGAATTATTATGCTAAATATCACTTTGGCACAAAAGTGACTACCTGAATAATTGATCATACAATAATGTTTTTATAGTGACTATTTTGATTCATTAATTATTTTATATTTTATTTCACAAATATTGAAAAATAAGTTAATGTTTAATTTGTACCATTTGTTTAAGGAATTAAACAATTCAAATTTAAAAACATTTTTTGTATACAATGAACTCTATACTATACATTAAAATACATCAATTTAGGGCTAAGACCAAAATTACCAGCCAAAACACTATTTCAGCAGGTGAATATATAAATACATGTAAAATTAAATGAGATACATACTGCACAGTTCAATTTTAATGAAAACTTTTAAAAACATAAGATAAAAATGTAAACAAATTTACCATAAAATAATTTCACACAATGTTCAAAGTCATTTTCCATATTTAGATAATAGTGATATTAGCGATTAAGCCAATGCACATGTGCTTTAAAGATAAATTATAAATGAATACTCTCGATTTTTCCAGACACATGATATAGTATTTTAGAAAGAATGGAATGAATCCACCCATTGGCTTAATCACTAATATCACTATTACATAAAAAACATAGAGCTATATAAAATAATATCTCATTACATATTAGATAACACAAATTTAAATGATTTTCAAAACTAAAAACATATTTACACAAATAAAAAATCACATTATTTTTTCATGTGAATTTTTTTCTTTTCATAGCAATCATCAGTTTATTAACTCAGCTTTTTAAAAAAGTTTTGAACATTTTGCATAAGCATATCCTACATCAATTAATGATGTTATTATAGTATTTTCATTAAAAAAGAATTTTACAGCTTCTGCATTTGAAATTTTTTCCCGATGTTAGTCTGTTTTCTAATTTAGATTTCCAGGCCGATATGTATGTATATGCTTAAATGCACATACTGTACATATATAGATATAGTCTTAATGAGAAAATCTAAAAAGTTTAAAAAATTAAAGAAAATCAAAAGACTGATTCGGTTTAAATAGTAAGTAAAAGATTTATAACTTTTAAAATTAGAAAAAGATTATTTTCTAAAATTAATAAGTCTAATTAATGAGAGTAGAATACTTCATTAATAAAATAAAACAATTAAAGGAATTAGAGTTTAGATTTCCTTTATAAGATAAACAATAAACTAAAAAATAACTGATTAATTAAAGTCAGAGAGATAATGATTTAAATTCTTGTATGGAGCAATGAAATGAAGCTTCACCTGTGTAAGCTGACGTATATTACAGCAGATCATCTCCCATGGCACAGTGACTTCAAGTGTGGAGAGCCGGCCTCCGAATGTGAGAACAGTCAGCTAGGACTCTTAAAAGTTGTATAGATCTACATTATTATTTATGTATGCCTTCAGGCCTTATTATGTAAACTAATCACATATATGTAAATAGTTAAAACATTATAAAGGATCGTTCATTAAATTATCTAAATATGAACTGTTTAGCAGCAATTTGTATTCATGGGAAGTGCACTCTTAGATTGGCTAATCATAGCACAGGTTATCATCAAAATTATTATACATAAGTAGGAGAACAAGTAATATATATAGTATATATATATATATATATATATATATATATATAGTGTAATATATTTTCACTACTAAATATATAAATAAATAGGTAGGCAAATTAAATTAATAACTTAAGCCTTGTGTAAAAAAATAATCTGACAGTCTAATGTTCATTATATCCATTTGTATTTATTTTTTTGATAATTTAATTTAATGATAAAAAATGTACACTGTCCTATATATTATTTTATAAATTTTGCTGAACAAGAATTCATAGTGTGTATATATAAAGTTTTCCATAACTTTTTCTAATATTCTGCTATAAAATATAAATTAGAAGATGAATACTTGTGTAATTTAATTAAATGGTTCTATGGATTGTTATTATAATAATGAATAGAAATGAAAAGATAATATCCATGAAATAATAGTAAGAAGAAAAAGGACTTGGGTTTCAAATAAGAGGATCCCTTTTGCTTAAACAAAAGACCCCCAACAAAAGAGCTATTATAGACTTAAGAGAAAAACTTGCTTCATCTCTGAAATTGTCAATTAGTAGTAATCGATATTACCAAAAAATTATCAATTACTACTAATTGACAATTTGTGACACTAAGCAAGTTTTTCTCATAAACCTATAATAGCTTTTTTGTTGGGGGGGGGTGTCTTTTGTTTAAGTAAAATGAGTCCTCTTCTACTTCAAACTGAAGTTCCTATATGGATTTAAACATAGAAAGCTATTTTTATAGGTGTGAAAATGTGGAAGAGTGATATCTTTCTTGACATTCTGAAATAATATTTTTAACTTTTAGTAGTAATTGATAATTTCTTGGTAACATCAAATGTTAAAGTTTATCTACATTTCATGGATATTTCCTCATTTTTATTCATTATTATAATAACAATCCATAGAAACATTTAATTCAACATATAAAAATCTCTGGAAAAGTTAAAAACATTATTTGCAAAATGTAAAGAAAGGTGCCATTCTTTCACATTCTCATACCTATAAAAAATACCTTCCTGGGTTTAAAAACTTGGGTTTGAAATAAAAGAGAACCCCTTTTACTTCAATAAAAGACATCCAACAAAGAACTATTATAGGTTTATGAGAAAAACTTGCTTAGTTTCAGGAATTATCAATTAGTAGTAATTGATAATTTCTAGGTAGCATCAAAGATTAAAGTTTCTCTATTTCGTGGATATTATCTCCTTATTTCGATTCATTATTACACACATTCATATATATATATATATGAAGTATATATCACATACTTTGAATTTTAAAAGAATTAAATTAATAATTAAAGTTATCTTTCAAAGATTTACTGACAATGATTTGATATACAGATATATAAAATAAAAAGACTTGTTATTATAAAGTAAGTACCTTAATCTTACAAAGAAGTTTGACAATAAAAAAAAATATTGAAAAAAAAAAAAAAAAAACAATAAAAGCAACAAATGTTTTTTTTTTTTAATAAAAAATAATACTGTACAAAAAAGCTACTGTAAAAGCAGCAGAAGTTTTTAGCCAAAATTATTGTAGCCTCAGAAGAAAACTTCTACTTTTTACAGAGCATGAATATCAGAAACAGTTCAAAGTCTTTAATAGATTTGAAACATTTTAAGATAATCATTTGAAATTTAAGGTTCATTTCATTCATATTCAATCCTTGAAAGAAAATGGAAATTTTACTTTGAAAGTCTTTTAATCCAAGTTACTTGTATTTTATACATATATACTTACTGCAACAAAACAGAATTTTTCTTCAGTTTTGTTAACATTTTGATTCCTATAATTAATTTTGAATATCAATATTTTATTCCATTTTTGCTTTTAATAATTTTTTTAAAATAAATGTTCAAATGATTGTTAATTCAATAAAAAGTAACTTCTTTTAGCTCTTAGCTTATTTTGATTGAACTTTAAAACTGAATCATAATAGTAAACATGAGAAATAAATTACACTCATAATGCCATTAAATATATATATATAAGAAATGTATATTCCACTTGTATTAAATTTTCTCATAAATTTGAAATGCTAAAAAATCAATATATATATGGAAAAATAATATAATTGAAACTTGAATTTTACATTTGGAAATAAATTATGGTAATGTATTCCGCAGTATATGATTATTTATAAAAAGTAATACAATTTACTAAATAAATTGCTAATTTATTTTGACATGAATTTATTAATCATTTATTTTAAAAAGTAATGATATGTGTGTAATAAATATAATTTTAAAAATATACATTTAAATTTTTTTTAATAATAACAAAAGTTTTCTCTTTTTTATGCCAACTAAATATTTTCTTTAAGGTAATAAAGTTTACATATTAAACATTTTTTTTACTCAAAATTATAAAGAAAAAAAAATTATAATCTAATTTTAAATTTATCTAAGTCCTCCTTAACCACAAAGTACATCTTTATATGTATATAGATTAATCCATATTCCTTTTCTCATCTACATTTACAGTTTATTAATTTTGGACATAGTTCTACAAATTTTTTGATGTGAATATCATTGAAGATGGATGACTCATAATCACTCAGTTAACCATCCAAAGTAGTTAGGCAAAAAATACATAAAGCAAGTAGTCAGCTACAGAATAAAGATCAATCTGGGTTAGTCAGACGAATGTCAAGGTACTTATATGCAAAATTAAAATAAGTGTACTATGAAATATTCTTCATTACTGATAGAGTAGAATCATAATCCTATGCATTAAACCCATGATTATTTTACTTTAGATTTTAAAAAAAGCCCATGAGTCACACTATTTTATACAATTGTAAGTAACATTACAAAGATTTATCATTTAAAAAAGTATAAAGTGCAAAAAAGTTAAATAATGATTTGAGCATTTGAAAAAAAAAAATCCTCCAAAAAACAGTTAACAATAATGTGACAGAGAAGAGACTGGAAAAATGTTTCAATAGGTGAATGACTATTTAAAAAAAGAGGGAAATAGTAAATGCAAATTAGAAGCAAAAAAGGTATGAAAAATATACATCTGAGAATAGAAAAGGATATATGCTTTTATAATGGAAAGAAGTCAATATGAAAAGTGATAATCCCATTGCCATTTTTCAGCTTACAATAAAGATAATATTAAAATTAAATTGAGATACTGGAAAATCTCATTGCCGCTCATTATAACACTTATCTGATAGCCAATCAAATGTTATAATAGCTGTCCGAATGACAACCAAATCATAAACACACGACAAAGAATTTACAAGAAAGGGGTGGCCACCCTTCTCTCTACTTCTCTTCCTATATATCTAAGCCAGTCGTAAGCATGTTTATTATCGAATTATTATAAAATAATTTACTGTGCCTTTCTTTTCTCTTACAATAGAAGACAAATATTTATAGTTCTTACTTAAGTTCAAATATAATTCTCATAATTATCTTCAGCATTAGCTCTACAATAAATAGGAATATACAATTTGAACGATTATATTTTAATAAGTGACATAGGCAGTTTGTTAAAGGATACTGAAATTAGAACACACAGATTTTTAATTAAACTGAGTTTTAAAATTATTTATGTAAAAGTTCCTAAAGATAGTATTTTATTCATAATTATATATAGAACAATTCTGATTTTAGTTGATACAAGTTTTTAGAAAAAATTAAAGTTTATTTATCCTTTTTTAAATATAATCACTTTTAGTAGTAACACATTACTTTTGATCAAATAGTATAGTTTGTTAAAGCTCACCTTAAATTCAGTAAAATCATTTAAAAAGCTTGTGTTGTAAACTGTCTGTTTGTTATTCCCTAACAGTTGAATGTATTTGGAAAAATATAAATAAAATTTAAAAATTAAATTAGATTCTAAAATTAGTCCAACACAGAATTAAAAATGATCAGAAGTATAAAACTTGGTGAAGAATAATGCAATAAATATGTAGATGTCATATGTAGTAAACTTATCATTCATATCAAATAATCATTGTAATACTAAATTAAAAAAAAAACAAGATACAATTATTTGCTGTCTCATTACAGATAAAGCCTATGTACTAAATAATTCCACATTACACACAAGATGATAAAACTTAGACTTTATGATCAAGATCTATCCCCTCCATCAAGAAAAAACACAACTGGACTTCAATTATACTTTGATGATATATTAAGGATATAGACCATATACTTCATTGCCAAAAACTTATATATCTACCATTCCACTTCAAATCTATTTCAATATATTGCAAACATATGTTGATCTATATAATCCAGTCAGTCATGCAATATAAACCCTTCATGTATTAATGCAGTTAAAATAAATTGCTCTCAAATTTAATGGGTAATAGCCCATTAATAAATTTTCAAAACTCCCATACTACCAGAAGCTAGTAGAATTCTAACTACCATAATGAGCATTGGGAAGATTATCGTTAATCACCAAATTGATATGATCATGAAATATTTAAAATCAAAATTTCTAACATCCAAAACTTATGTTAGAGATATGACTAAATTTAAATTCATTATCACAATGGAATTCAGCAATAATTCAGCGCTTCAATATAAAAAAACTTAAATAGTCTCTGATTCTACATTTAGTAAACATATAATTGCCTCTCAAATCAATGACATGAGACCAATACTAAATATGAAAAAAATTTTGTACTGAACATAAAAAATAATTTCATACTATAAGACTTAATGCTAATAATAATCAGATATCCAAACATAAATTGTGAAAAAATTACATTACAAACACTTCATCTAACTATTACTGATAAATTAATACTTTAATAAATATGCAGCATCTGACAACTATGTGAAACATGCTATTTTTATCTTTCGAAAAAAGCTTCTTATGCAAAAGCAAAATGAATAATTAATTTGATTGTAAATACTGGCAAATCAGATAATCCATTCACTATGACAAGTCTCAACTTCCATAAGTACTGATTAATAACTTTAAAAATGTTGATCTACAAATACAAAAAACTTTGTTAGATATCTCCATGATTCCAAATAATAAATCATCTATCTCTGATAACATTATTTCATAGCCTTTGCACTATATGCAAAATCCTGCTTGGAAGAATTAATAATTACAATCATACCTGGTATCTTTCTTCATTCATACCTTCTCTGGAAAAAAAAAAAAAACCTCAGTTTTTCCTCTATGTAAATAAACCAAGAATTATCAAAGATATAGCAAACGCATCATTAAAGGTTTTTAACAAATTTAAACTAATAACTGGAGTCACATAAAATAAAAAAAATTAGCCCTGGACAGTTATACATAATATGGACATTACTAGAATTCACTGTGCATCTTTTAAATTCCTTATAACACCAATTTAATTTCATTCATCACAAAATCAAATCACGAGCAAACAATAATATAAACAAAAAGTTTCAATTAAAAAACTTTTAATTCATATAAATAAAATCTGAGGGCAAATATAAAAATTATTGATGTCATTTTTTAAAAGATATCATTATTAATGCAAAAAAGGGCATTTCTTTATAATTATGAAAAACTGACATTAATGCCATAAAATTCAATGAGTTCATACAGTTAACTTGAAATTATTCACACAATGTATAAAAACTGACATCATTTTTGTACCAGCAAGAACATATGACAATGTTAATATTTGGCTAAATTTCTGCTTAAAAAGAATAAATATTTTGTAAGATGGAGTATATACATATCATTTACATAAGTTGATGAATCATAATCACCACAACAATGCTTCATATTCTGCTAAATGTTCAATATTCAAAATTGAAATAATTTGATCAAAAAGTTGTACAAAATATATTTGTGATATTAATCATTGTATTTTATGATAAACTATTGCGAATTTCAGTTGGAAGACTCAATTAATGGCAGGTACCTTAATATGATTATTTAAAAGTTGCTAACAACAAATCTATCAGCAATAAACCTCAAATTCCAAAAATAGAAAGCAAAGGTATCTTTGATAATTGCATGTGTTTAAAATATAATAGATTTTAGATTTTATGTATTACTTACTGATTTAATTTGTTGTTTTTAACCAGAAATTCATCAAGATGAAGTAGATTTTCATATGGAGACAATTTGTTTGTTTTACATACAAATGCACACTACTTATAAAGTAGGTTGCAGAAAAGCTGCCATACGTCTGATATTAATGAATTTCAGTAGCGCAGAAATTATTAATATAAAGAGTTTTACATTTAATATAATCTTGCAGGAGACTCCTTGAATCAAATGGCCAATCCATTTCCTCTACAAAAATGATATATACTTACTGTGAAAAAGATCTGGAAGTTTTGTGCTCAACAAAAGGCAAAATATTATGTTTGCTATTTCTTTCAATAAAAGTTAACATATATGATAAAAAATGAGGATAATAGAGTTTTCTGTAGACATTTAGAAGTTGGCATTGTCAAAAGATTCTTAAAAGTCTTATTTGATAGGCAATTATTTTGATGAAGAGTCTGCCTTTTGTCTACTTGAAAATTTTATAAAAAGCAAATATGGTAGCCTGATAAAAGCAAAATAGCCCTATTTTAATAATAGAATAAATTTTTAAAAATATATAATTCTAACACATGTTTTTGACAGAAAATTAATATAAATTTATGCTCTAAAAGCAATATATGTGGGGGTTTTTTAAAAAAAGAAATATCATCTATCAGTCCTCCCTATTGAGAAATTCCTATGAACAGTACTAAAAAAAAAACTGTTTAAAGTTAGAAAGATCTCTAACTACAAACACAGAAATCTTCTCTGAAGAAAACCTTCAATTTTTTGATAAAATATCATTCAACCTTGTCAAAAATATAGTGTCCTGAAGAACTATTGTGATTCAAGTAACATCAGCATTGCATGTGAATTAGTCTTTTCAATAGTTGTTTTATGATGTGATCATTCAACTATAGTCAAAGAAAGATTGGTCTTGTCAAAGGATTGTTGGAAATAAGCAATTATATTAATGAGATGTTCAAGATTAGCCTAACTCATTATATAACTAATTGGAAGCTTTGGTTGCTTCCTGTTCAGTTACATGTAATCTAACATTAATATATATATATATATTATTTTTATGCTGATCTGGTTTAATTTTGGATTTGGGGTAGTTTTGATTTTATATTGACTAGTTTAGCTTTATGCTTGTAATGTTTATATATATATATATATTCTTTCTAATGTTTATATATATATATATATTCTTTCTCCTGGATTGAATATGAAATACAATCAATTTAATAGACAACTATATATTTAAATCATAAATTTATTTCCATCTAATCGATACCATCAAGTGAAATATATATATATAAACAGTAAATAACAAAACACTCTACATTAATGTGCCATAAATATCATCACCTGAAAAACTGTTATATTTTAACTGATACAAACATTGTGGTGTGTGAAATAATCTTTTCAATAGTTATTTCATCAAGTAGATGTCTAATCATAGTCAGAAAAAGATTAACAAAAGTTTTTATATTTTCTCATTTTGTTTCATAGTCAAGTAATGTGCTGTTTTATCACACTTGTTTAAATATATAAATAAATGAAATAGTTTTTGGGTTAAACCTTATGTTATTTTTGAATACTTCCCAATGTTTCTACAAAATAGCATCCACCATTATCAATGATAATTTTTCAAAGAAAAACCATTAGTTGTCGAATAATAATGAGACTGAGTATGAGGTAAAGAATGAGATTGAGCGTGTAACAGTTGAGCATTCAGAAGATGTGGATTAACAAATTGTTTATTTTCTTCAGTTTCACTGCTAATAGATTTCAAGTTTATATTAGAAGAGATAAAATAAGTGGTCTCCATAAGGCTGGAATACGATGTATTTCATTAACTTTATTTAAACTAATTGGTCTTTTCTCAAATCATACTTTTCCAAATTAGCAAATATTTTAGTATGATTCAAGAACCATAAGGGAGTCAACTGAAATATTAAAAAGATCACCTGGTTTAAATAGAGCTGATGAAGTACAACATATACCAGCCTTATGGAGACCACTTATTTTATCTCTTTCTTCTAATATAAACTTGAAATCAATTAAGTGTAACTGAGGAAAATAAACATTTTGTTAATCCACATATTCTGAATGCTCACCTACTTCAAATCAATCTCATTCTTTACCTCACACTCAATCTTGTTACTGTTTGAGATCTAATGGTTTTTCTTTGAAAAGTTAACTTTGACAATGATGGATGGTATGTCCCAGAAAAATCAGAAAACATCAAAGCATAATGGGAAACATGAGCTAATCAAGATACCTGCTGATTAGAAGGTATAAATAGTGGTGCTTGGGAAAGTCCAATTAGTTGTCATAAAACTTTAGTGTATTCAAAATCTTGGCAAATTGAAATTTTAAAATAGCCATTTTGTCTGCCTTCATTATCATGATTGAGTGGTACAACTCATTCTAGGCATTTTGGCTTAGCTTAACAAAACTGTCTTCACCTCAAACTGAAGGCGATAAACAACAATAAACAAGGGGGATTATCACTAAATAATATTTCAAGAAAATTTCATTTATTACTGGCAATATTTAATGAAAATTTTGTACAATTACTTTTGGAATACATACAATAACTTCAATGAAGATTGCTGGTCTTTTCATTTCAAATAATTGTGAAACAACTTATATCTTCAAAAACAAGTATACAATCAAGTCACTTATATCTTCATTTCAAATAATTGTAACAACTTTCCTCCTCATTTCAAATAAATGTGAATAACTTGTCTCAATATTATGGATTATCTCATCATGAATTATAGAAAGATAAACTTTAAGAGTTTCAACTCATGTCATGAAATTTAAAGCTTGGATGAAATGTTGAATCAAGGTGTTTATGAATAATAATCTACTGCTTGGTCATTTGAAATATAAAGCAATCTGAACTATAAAGCAAAAATGGATTAAAGTCTATAAACTGATGGATTAAAAATATACTTTGAATAAAATAAGTGATAAATGCCAATCATTTAAATTTAAAGTTACAGTGTTTTTTTTTAAAATGGATTAAATTGCTTCTCTTTCATATGATAAACTATTTAAGAAATTAATTACAGATTAAAAATGCCACAATATTAAATATGACAAAGAATTATCAGCAAATATCCTAAAATGGATTAGTGTGCTACAACATATGTAATCTGAATGAGAGTAACCCTTGTGCTTAATGAAATTTTATTAATCTTTATATTGAGTTCCAATAAGAATTACATTTACGAAAGAAATTTAAATTGTAACTTATAATATAATTATTGAAATTTTATTGAATCTTACTGTAAATTTTTAAAAAATGTTGGAATATTATGCAAGTGTGAATATTTTCATAAGATAAATTTTAATCATTTATAATTGTTGGATTACAAACTGAAGGATAATTTAGATAAACTGTAAAAAATTCTCCAGATATTATTAATATATAAATATACAGGAAATAACATTATAAATTTTTATAATTTATTATATTAGTCTATGATGCAATATATAGTGCAAATTGGAGTCTGGTTGTACTAGTGTAACAAATCTCTAATTTATAAAAAATTGTCATATTGAATTTATTATATGTTTTATTAATTTAAGATTTTAAATAATATAGAAGCCTAACAAATGAATCCAGTAAAGGATATTAAGGTATAATAAATAAGCCATAAATTTTAGAAATATTATAGTGATAAGCAAATAATTTAACTTATTTTAAAAGAGTGAAAGAACTATCCAGTGAGTTTGATAAGTTACTGATTAATTATTGTGAACAAACAAACTAAGAACAGCATAAAACATTATTATGATTATTCTTGTAATTACCCTCTAGTATTTAAATCAAGGATTTGTTAAAATCTTATTCAACTTTCTCCAATAGTATCAATGTCTTTGCAACACAATAGAAGTACATACTGTCATATCCCAAGCTTAGATTATACTTAGAGAACAAGTATTAATATTTATTGAGTGTTTTATATTATTTTGTAATTATGTTTGTTATTGTTTGTTTATAATTTTTTATATATATATTTTGATATTTTATAATAAAGTTTTAGAATACTTTTATTATATCTGTTTTGTAATTATTAAAACCATTATCATAGCATATTTAAGAAATAATGGTCATACTCCTAAGATAATAGATTACACTTGAAATTTATTAAATTTTAGATACTATTTATCTTTATTATTGCTATCTGAAATACAAATTTTCAGGGTAAGGTAATACATTTATCATATCCGGAATTGATTAATAAACTTTACATACATACATTTATTTTTTTATTTAAATGATTATAATTGATTCATAATCCTAAGATAAACAATTAGATAACATGATATTTCAAATAGCTAGTCTGATTTAAATATACATTGACTTTATTCAATTAGTTCTTTAAGCAAGAAATATTATAGCATAAATGTTTCGTTAAATATATTTTAAAAAGTATCACACACATACAGAAATACTCTGAAAAATTTATTTTTATGTGGAGATCAAACATATATGCATTTCAATTTTACTTTAGTAAACATATTCCCACATAGAATACATTTGTCTGGACTGCATGTATCTTGCTCCTGTCTAATCTCAAAAACTTTGAGAACAATCAGCGTTTGGTTTGAAAGGTTATAAATTAGCTCCCAAATGAGTGCCTCTCTCCTTGCATCTGCTAACAAATAAGGTTAAGGTTACAATATATATATTACTATATTAAATATATATACACCTGGGTCTCATTTTATGCAGTAGATAGGTTCCTGAGAAAACGCACACAAAAGAAATCGCACAAAAATAGACTTAACTTACCTTGAAAAATGGGGATAGGGGGTTGTAATTTTCAGAAATCGCATAAAAGCAAAGCAAGAAGGAAAAATTACTTTAAAATTTGCATTAAAAAAAATAAGGAAATAAAGTATGACTAATAAAAAATTTCAAATATTTGAAAAAAAAAATACAATACAAACTTTTTTTTTATTAACTACCATATTTAATTTTACATTTTTTCATACATATTTTAATCATTAGTGGCTGTTTGGCTATTTGACAATATGCATTCGTTTGTAAAATGTTAAGAAATCAGATTCGTTATGTGACATACAACTAGAGCCACTTTCAGTCTTGAGCTGTATTAATGGTTTTTTGTTTCTATATTAAAAAAATGAGATTGTAATCAAAACTAAAAGATTATAGATTATCATTAGAAAGATTATTTTCAGTTTATAAAATCAATAAAATCTTTGTTATTATTTATTTTAAAAATCTAAAAAATTATTTATTTCTGTTATAATTAACAAAATACGTTTTAAAAGTTTAAAATTTTTGATTATTTATTGTGATATTTTTATATATAAATATAAATCTATTATTATCATTTACTCATTAGTATAAGTAGGTTATTTATATAGAAGCTAATATTTTAAATACAGCTTCAGGCCATATTCACGTTAGCTGCTAATATAACGTTATATTTTTTGGGAGAAAAAAGTATTTCAAATCAAAACAAGTTATTAATAATTTAAATTTCTTGATATCTAATAAATATAGTGAAATATGAAAGATATTAAGAAGAAACACAAATCGCATAACTTCAAACTCGCATTAAAATAAACTGCATAAAACGAGACCCAGGTGTACTTCAAAAATCTTGTTCTTGATACATTGTGATCCATACATGCATAGTCTTTGATAAAATATTCTTTAACCTACATCATGTCAATAAAAGAAAAAAGTTTGGTACGTGCATTATTCGTTCAATAAGTTGTCTACCGCTAAGACAAGAAACTTTAATTAATACATTTTTAAAATTAAGGTTGCTTACAACAATGTATTTATTGGAAGCCCCTACAGCTAAACTAAATTTGTTTGATTATTGAGCATATGCTTTCGATTTTTGAGATAGTAATTATGTCTTTAATCAAACAAGATATGTGACCATTTCAATTCACAAAATATATTTTATACAGATCCCATTGCCAATTCTTTGCTATCATGATGGTGATAATGATAATTTAGCAAAGAAATGGCAAAAATCAGGACTCGCACACAAAATCAAATACGTCCAACTTAATTCTTCTAAAATATTATCATTTTTTTAAAAAAAAAAAGTTCTTAATTTGGTTGACTGAAGAAAACTTGTACCCTAATCACTTTGGTGCTCAAATCCTATATAAAGTTTTGAACAGACAATTATGATTTTTTAAAATTATTATGATTAAGTTTTACAAATCCTCTCCTTAAGATTATTAATTAACTTCTACCTCTTCTTTCATTTTTCTATGATAAAAATTTTCTTTCATTTTTATTACACTCCATAATATCTTACAACATATTTTTCATTTTGATAATTCCCTAAAATAAAAATAATGGAAAGATTTGTCATTCAAAAAATCACATATTTGACCATGGGGGGGGGGGGGTGATAGTTGAGTTACAATCTAAGAATCTTTAGCACTTGAATTTCATGAGCTTATAGTACATATCCAATCTAATTATTTATTTTCCTTATAATTCCTCATTATAATATTTATTTGTTTTGTCATTTTAACACTGCTAATCTTATTCTTCCAACTTATTCCTCTCACTTTCTCCAAAAGCAATATATTTTATTCCTTGTTTTCCTAATTGTCCAGATCTTTTCTACATATACCCAACCAAGCCAATCAACATTTTTTTTTTTTCTAAAAACACAGGATTTTTTTAAAAACTTTTTAAATTATGCTTCTTTTTATGCTCATGTATTAAAAACTGTCTGAGTCAAAACATTTATATATATATTAGCAAAAAAATAATCAAATGTTTTGTTGTAGTAGTTCATAAGAAGTGTGAGCAGTGGAAGTGACTGAGTCATGATTAATAGATCAACACCAGAAATTGCCACATTGTGACAGCACCAAAACAGGCAGGAATTTTTTCTTTAATTATTTGCTTTACTGTAATATGCTAGAAACTTAATAATCAAATTTCAGAATATATTTTGATTTATGAAGAGATTCATTATCATTGATCTATATTCTCTTCAGAAAGTATGTGCTTATATATTAGAAATATAATTTACTTATCTGTTATATAAATGTACACAATTAATCATTAGTTTTTAGTAAAATGTCAATTCTTGTTGTTGCAATAATCATTAATTATTGTAATATAAAAGTTAGTCATGCATAGTTTATTACAAATAAACTTTTCAATATTTTTAGAATGTAATGTCTTAGCCATGTTCATAAATTAGTATCTCGGATCAAAAGGCAAATATATATTCAAACAATTAACTGTCAATAACAACCCAAACAAAAACATCAAAGCAAAATAACAAAAATAGCAATGTTTTGTGATCACTGTATCCATAGATAAACAGAAAATAAATACACATTATCTTTTGAACTATTGAAAACGGATAAGCTTACTAGGATTAATCAATCATTTTAAATTTTGATCCTTATTTGCTTATAGTGCTGGAAGTAATAAAGCCTTCTATTCTAAGGATAAACATTAATTTTACTAATTTAATTAATTTAAGATAGAAAATAACATTAAAAGATGATCATTTTTATACTGTATTTATAGGTATAAATAATCAGTTATTAACTAAATAATTCCTTCTATTCAAAATTATAATTAAAAAATTAAATATTGTACTTTAACATGCAAATAGATAATAGTTTATTAATTTGTTTATCCCAGAGTATCAAATATGCAAAAAATTAATATAATGTACACACAAATATATAAATATGCTTTGCAAATGTGAATATATATATATTGTAATAATATGGAGAACTAGGGTAGATTATGAGGAGATGAGAAACCATCATCATCCCCAAATAAACAAAATATATAAGTAATAAGCATGAGAGATCAGCACAGAACTAAGACTAACTGTAAGTCCACCAGCATTACATAAAACAATAATCATCATCATCATCATGAATAATCAAAAATACAAAATAAATCAATATTCAATCTTGTGACTAAATTTGAAATGGGTCTAATATAGACCAGGCTAATAATTTAGCCTTTGCCAGCTTGGGACAGATTATTTAAACCATTAATTTGGATGCACAAACTGTAACAATAAATACAAAAATGTTGGGTTACCGAAGCATGCTGTTCATCATCAATGTTCTGGCCACTTAGTACCGTTAATGTATTGGCAAACTATAAACTAAATTTCTAAAGAATACTAAACTAAATAAAATGTAGTGCATGGACTTTAAAGGATATCCCATTTATACCAATCCAGGATCATATCAACTGGATGTCCATAAACAGTGAAAATAAATCCCTTTTTATATAAGATCGTTATGCACAAATCTAGCTCAGGAATAAAAACCCTATAATTGTTACTGTGAGCAAAAGATATAATCCTAATATATAATGTTTTACAATATTTTAAATCTATTCTATGATTAATTAAATTCACTGGAATAACTTTAACAATGAAATATCAATTTATTAATAACAATTAAAATGAAATTAAGATCTGCTGTCTATGCTATAAATATAAATTAAACCTTCCAAAAAGAAATCCATTATTATAAGATGTGATATGTTGGTCTATTTCCATCATTTATGAGTGAATGTTGAATGTATCAAAAATTTTAAACTTTATTTAAACTTTCCAAATACATCAACTTGTTAGTAATAACACACAAATAGACAATACAGGTTAGTAATTACACAATGTTTTGAGTAGTATTATTCTCCACTCTTCTTCAGGTGTTGCTGACCTATATACACAGTGACAATATTCGCTTAGAATTTGAACTCGCACCTTTAGATTCTTGAATATTGAATTTAAGGCAAACACTCTACCAACTGAGCTATTCTGTCAAAGACAACATATAGTAGAAATTTGATATATTTATATATGAGGGTTGGTTCAAATCCTCCTAAGTCATCTAATTTTTTTCCCTTTCTATTATTATTATTATTATTTTTATTTTTTCCTAAGAACAAGATTAATTAGAGGCTTCCATACATTGTGTATTGCGACATTGGGTTGACTTATAGGATTATTTACCATTGTCATATGAGCAGCTTCCTTGAATTTTCTTCTATGCATTTTTTCCTCTTTATCCAATATCTTTGTACTTTCCCACAAGCATATGGTCATTAGTACATACATGAGCTGCTATGGTAGAAACATCTGTTTTTTCTCTTTTAACCATTAGTTTATGCTCCTTCAATCGCTGTTAAACAGGGTGACAGGTCTCACCAATGTATTTCCTTCCACATTCACATGGTATCTCATAGATGCAGTTTTTGTTCTTCAGCATTTTCAGTTTAGGCTTAGTAGAAGTAAGCATTCCTCGAAGTGTGTTATGACTTTGGAAAGCAGTTCTAATGTTATATTGACTGCAGATTTTCTTTAACTTGTTCGCCATTCCTGGTATGTATGGATACACTACCATACCAATAACTGTTTTCTCTTTTGGTATCTCTTTGTGTTGTCTATTGAAGGTTTTTCTGATGACTGCTGATGGATAACCATTCTTCATAAGCTTGTTTCTGAACAAATCTCCTTTACTCTGTTCCATAGTGATAGTACAATTCCTTGTTTAGAGCTTCTTGTATGATTGGATGTATATGCCAAGTATTTGCCAGTGTGTGTTGGTTTCCTATACACTGTTGTTTTTACTTTGCCCTGAGGGAGTCTTGTCACAAGAACATCCAAGAATGCCAATTTTTGTTCTTGTTCTGATTCCATCGTGAATTTAACTGTAGGAGATATGTTGTTAATGTGCATCCAGAATGACTGTAATTTTACCTTGCCATGTGGCCACACCATATATGTATCATCAACATATCGAAGCCACTTTAGTTGGGCATGGAGTAGTATTTATGGCTGTGGTCTCACATTCTTCCATGTAAATGTTGCTGAGCAGAGGTGACAGAGATGATCCTATGGCCATTCCTTGATTTTGTTGGAAGAATTCTGAGTTATATTGAAAGTATGTTGTTGTTACACAGAATGTTAATAATTTCATTATACTATCAATAGCTAGAGCTGTTCTAGTTTGTAGACTATTATCATCATATAACCATTTCCTTACAATAGACAATGCCTCATCACATGGTACATTTGTAAAAAGACTTTCCACATCAAAGCTTACCAATATGTCAGTTCTTTCCATTTTTATGTTCCTGACAAATTCTACAAAGTGCTTAGAATCCCTGACGAAAGACTGTGTCCTATATGCCAATGGACTAAGAACTTCGAGAAGAAATCTTGACAAATTTTGACATGGTGAATTTCTAGAACTAACAATAGGTCTTAATGGAACATTGTCTTTATGAATTTTAGACAGTCCATATAGGTGAGGGATCTTGCTGAAATACGAAGTTAATTTTCTTTTTTCTGAATCACTGAAATACCTGCGATGCTTCCGGAGTAATGCTTGTAGTTTTACCTCTGTACTTGGAATTGGATTTTTTGCTACTTTATTGTATTGACCTGCTGTGAGAAGGCCTTGTATTTTGTTATCATAATCCGTTTTATCCATTACAACTGTAGTGTTACCTTTGTCAGCAGGAAGAATGATTGTAGATGTATCCTTTTTGAGAAATTTAAGAGCTTTCCTCTCATCACATGAAGTGTTTGACTTCTGCTTGTGCACTTGATGTCTTTCAAGGGTCCTTTTTACTCTCTAGCATAACTCTGCCGCTTCTTCTAGAGTCAAGTTTTGGGTCATCTCATCAGTGGCGGCCATTATATCCAATAGTGGGACAGTAGATGGTGTAATGTCGAAATTCAAACCAACAAATAAAAAAAGTCTCAAGATAATGCTGATATATAAGAAAGTACAGGTAAAAACTTTGTATTATTATTAATGACATTAGTTATGAGTATAATATATGTCATTTATATTTTATATTGGAGAGATGTTGCATTTAGTTAAACAAACTTACAAACTTCAGTAACCCATTCATGCTTAATTGACTTTATATTTTTTAGTCCTTGAATTCAGCCTCAGATTAATAGATAGCTAAACATCCTGAGTAGATAATTAAATCACTAAGGAATATTAATTTGTATAGTGCTTATAATATTTGTATAAATTGATAAATGCTATATTATGCAATAAAGCATTCTTATGGTATAAATAAAATAAATTATATTAGTTGGTTGAGGTATACTCCTAAGTAATTATTTAAACCTTAAATAGTATAAGAAGTATAGCAAGTCATTCTAATAAAGGATATGTCATAATAAGTGAATCTATGCATTTTGTATAGCACTGAGAAAAATGTACTACGTAAAGAATTTTGCTTGCTTCAAAAAAAATAAAGAACTCACCAGCTCTTATAGAATGAGGTTGATAATCTATTAATTATTGTTATAAAAATAATTGAGGTCATTATAAAACATATTTATCCTCCTGCAAATAAGATTAGGTTTTTATTTTAATAATTGTTCAACCCTTTCCATCAGAGTATATTGTCTTTGCAACATTCTAGAATTACATATAAAATTATAACCCAAGATTAGTTTATTCATGGAGAACAAACAATATTTATTAATATTGTTATACAATTTTGCTATTAAAATGTTTTTTATTCGATTATAATTTTGTTATTTTTGTTTATATAGTTGTTATTTATAATAAAGCAATTGTTATATTTAAATCCATCTGTTTGTTATTATTGAAATCATTGTCTTTATATAAATAAAAAGTCATACTTCCAAGCTCTCAAATTACATCTTCATTGATTAAATTTATCTACACTATTTATTATTACAATTGCTATCTGGAAACAAATTAGTACGGTTAAGTGATGTACAATAAAATTTCTTATACCTGCATAATACGTAGAATACCTTAAATAGTCTTTAAATGTATATTCTTTTAATTGCATGGTTGAGATTGATTTACTTAAGAACCCTAAGAATTAATTAAGTGAACATTATATTTAATTTAGGACTAAGAGAGAGTTACTTTGTTAGTTTTATTTAAAAGGACATATTAATTTGTTTCAAAGAAGTTTTTTACACAATATATATCACAACAGAATATATGCAATTAAGAATACACCAAGATTATCATATTTAAGAATATACTAAGAAATTTATTGATCTTAAATTTAATGTGTTCTGGAATAGTTATTATTATTTAATTTATGTGGGGGAAAAAGAGTCGTTTATTTAATACATATCAAATGCACTCCACAGAAAACACACTAATCTCAACCGGTCATCTTTTGTCCTACCTGATTGCCACTTAAATTTAAACTACAATACTCAAATTTGGCTGTTAACAGAAAGGAGACTCTTTGATTCCTCTTTGATGCCTTAAACGAACCAAGCAGGGCAAATTCTAAATGTCCATACATTCTTGTCATAGCAGCTTTTATTACTATGTGATTATTCATATAGTATATGAATATGGATGGCTGCTAACCAAGACACATTAGCCAGTGTGGTGAGTTTATTATCTTATTTCCTCTGAGTTTAAGATCAAGAAACACAATGATCTTTCTTCTCAGTTGCCTGGTATGAATAAAAAAAAATTCTAATAGATATATATAATCAAGACAAAAATAAATCATGGCCCATATTCCCAAGAGTCAGTAGCCAAGGCAGGGATTGGTGGCCAAAAGCAGAGGATGCTAAGAATCCTCTGATTGCAGTTACAGGCTACCATTTGATGATGACTTTTTATTTAGGTAATTACATCTGTAGATTATTTTCAAGTGAAGAAAGACTGCAAGAATTGGAAGAATTGTTTCATTAAATAGGACATTATTGAACTTTGTGAAATTAGAAGAAATGATGAAGAGACAAGTGATTTAAAAAGTGGACATGTACTTTACTACAAAGGCACAAATATTGGAAGTACAAGTGAAATAAGATTCATTATAAATAAAAAGTGGAAAAAATACAACATTGAGAAGATGAGTGATGGCTGTATTGGACAGAGTGGCAACATTAGTTATTCAACTTTAATAGCAAATATTATATGCAGATAATTCAGGTTTATGCCCCAACAAATTCTCATAGTGATGAAATGGTAGAAGATTTTTATAACCATGTTCAAAAGGCTTTTAATCAGATTAAACAACTTTTTAAAATTGTTATGGGAAACTTTAATGCTAAAATTGGTAAACAAATGAAAGAGGAAAGTGCTGTAAGTAAATTTGGTTGTGGTAATAGAAATGAGAGAGAATACAGACTTGTGGGGTTTGCAGAAAAAACAACTTTGTTATGAATTCTTTTTTTTTTTTGAGAAAAATGTTAAAAGGAAATGGACGTGAAAGCATCCATAGCACAATTGGATTATATTTTGACCAACAGAAAATACAACTTTCAAGACTGTAATGTCCTTAATAAATTCAACACAGAAAGTGATCATCAATTAGTAAGATATGTGTTAATGCAAAACTAGAGAGAAAAAATATTAAGAAAAACAATATTTACAGTTGATATTCCTAATGTTAAGAAACATTGTAATAAATTTAAATTAGAACTTGCAAATTGTTTTCAAGTATTAATAGATTTTGAACATGATTCAGATTTGTATGAAATTAATATGAAAATAAGTGATACACTTAAAAACTGCAATAAAGATAGCTGGTAGAAAAAAGTAGCAACTGACCAATAAAATTTCTACTGAGATTAGAGAATTTATAAAGATAAAAAGAAACATGAAGATTTATAAAAATAATGCATTAAGAAGGATTGAATATCTTGAATTTTGTAAAATGGTGCATTGTGAATTAGCAAGGAAATCTGTGTAAGAAAACAAAAATCTCAAGAATGTAAAACAACAATTTGGTATTGATAGGAAACATACCTGAAATAAGAAAAAAAAGATGGAACTATTACCAAAAAGAGAGATAACATCACAAAATAATTAAAAGAGTTCTATCAAGAATTATACAGTAATAAAGAACAAGTATCTCCTACATCTATTATATCTTCTCAATTACCTAGCATTTTAAAGAAAAAGTGAGACATGCAATAAAATTTATGAAAAAGGAAAAAACTCCAGGAAATGATGAAATTATAATTGATATGTTAAAAGAATCAGGCAAAGAAATAGAAAAAATGGTGGCAAAGTTATGTACCAAATGGCTAATGCAGTATTAACATTAATATTTAAAAAAGGTAATAAAGAAGATAGAAACTACAAACCTATCAGTCGTTTATCAGTTTTATACAAAGTTTTTACCAAGATAATTACAATTCATCTATAGAAAACATTGGATTTCAATTAACCAAAAGAACAAGCTAAATTTAAAAGTGGTTTCAGTATAGTATATTATATCCAAATATTGAAAAACATTATAGAAAGGAGCAATGAATATGAGTTGCCATTTTGCTTTCAATTTGTAGATTATGAAAAGGCATTTGATTCTATAAGAATTTCTCCAGTGATTAAAGCATTGAATCATCAAGGTATAAACTCAGGATATTGTCATATTCTGAAGAATATTTATAAAAATTCTACAGCAACAATTAGATTGCATAATGATACTAGGAAAGTTAACATTGAGAAGAATGTAGGACAGAGTGACTCCATATCTCAAAAACTTTTTGAAGCACTGCTGCAAAAAATATTTTATGAATTAAAATGAAAAGCTAAATGAGTAAGAGTAAATGGAGATTATTTAAGTCATTTACATTTCCAGATGATGCAGTTGTTTTTGCAAATAATGCTTCAGAGCTTCAAGAAAAATTGCAAGAATTATCAGATGAAAGTAATAAAGTAGGACTAAAGATAAATATTTAAAAAACTAAAATAATGTCTGATGGATTTTCTCAAAAGATGAAAATAAAGATTGATTATGATAGAAGTTAACAACTACAAATAACTTAGTCACATTATTGCTACAGATAGAAACATAATTGATTAAATTAATCATAGAATTAAACTTGGTTGGAGTGCTTTTGGTAGTCATAATATTAAATGGAAAGATACCTATGTGTTTGAAAAGGTTTTTAATAAATGTAAACACGTAATATAAAAGCAATAAAGAGACTTCTGAACACTCAAACTGACCTCACTGAAAAAATTAAGAATGCAGTGGAGTTGGGCTGGACATATTGCTGGAAGAAATGATAATAGATGGACAACTGAAATCTTAAACTGAATTCCAAGAGATTGTAAAAGACCAAAAAAAAAAAAAAACACATGTGAGATGGATGGATGAACAAAGAAAGTGTGCAGAGAGATTCGAGAAGATCGATTGAACATGGGGAGACTTTCACTTGCAAGGGATTGATAATGGTTGATCATGATGATATTTAAATATGCATATATTTGTTCATCTGCATAACAAAGTGGTTTCTTTTTTTATATAACCTAAACCTGAATGCACTATCAGTGAAGTTCACTATAATCATAACTTGATTAAATTAATCATAGTTGCTGCTTTAGATATATTGTAATGTAATTATGCATGAAATTTTATTTCAGTTAATTTCACTAAAAGTGGCCTCAGCTTTAGGTTAAAAGAAAAAAACCAAAAAAAAAAATACTTCGGAAATCAAGTTTTCAATTTTATTTTTCCACACTATGCTGTTTGGAAATTCAACTAATTCCATTTCTAAATCAAGGATACCTAGCCACATAAATTCGGTTAACTCCATTGTTTCGAATTCCATTTTGTATGGATATAAAATAAAGTGAAATACATTTTCCAAACTTTTAAATTGATTAAATCTATCCTCAAAACCTTGTTTTATTTTCTGTATAATCATTAAATATTTTTAATTGCGTTTTCTTGAAGGTCAAGCGTATTTTCAAAAATTATTGTGTTTTGAAAATGTTTTTGTAATTGAGGAAAATATTTTATGATTTTCATTTTCCAAATCCTTAGTAAAGATGTCAAGTTTCATCATAAATATTTTAATATTTTTAACCATCATTAAAACAATTTGTCCATTTCCTTGAAGTTTTTTATTCAGTTCATTAAAATGCTGAGTGATGTCACATAAAAACATTAAATCATTTAACCAATCTATATTTGAAAATTTATCTAAACTATTGTTTTTTTCGTTCAAAAAGAGCTTAATTCCTTCTAATAAAATGACAAACTGATTAAGAACTTGACCGCAACTGAGCCATCGAACATTCATTTATTAAGACCTCTTGCATTTATAAAATTGATGACTTTTATCACAACTGGCATTACATTGGAAAATATTTTTAAACCTTGCTTTGCACATAGAACTTCAATCAGAGAATGTGTAATATTTTGCTAAAAATACTGGATAAAACCAATGTTTTTCCCCACCACATTGGTTGCACCGTCTGTTGTTACAGAAACAATTTTCTATAAGTCAATATCCATTTCTTTAAATGCAATATCAAATTCTTTAAAAATATAAAGACCGGTACATTTCCCTTTCAACATTATTAGTTTCATTAGCTCTTCTTTCATTATACTGCCTGATTTATATCGAGCAAAAACTGCTAAGTGTGCATAACCATTTACATCATTACTCTCATCTAAAGCAATTGAATACATTCTTACATAATTTAAGTTGTTATGTATTTGCGAACAAATATTTTTCTAATTCTATTACTCGATCTTTAATTGTACTGTGACTTATTGGTAACTCATTTATATGCTTTATAATCAAGTCTTTTTCTTTAAAATCTGCAAACAAAGTAGCACTACATTCTAAAAATGCTTATTTTACAAAGTCTCCTTCTGAAAGAGGTTTTCCATGATGAGAAATGCAATGGGCAACTTGAAAACTAGCAGCTGTATGGTTTGTGAATGATTCCCTTTTTTCTTTTGTAAAAAATATGTTCTTCTTTCTTCATCTGTTGAAAGGCTGCGATTAGAATGCAACTTTTCAAAATGTCTTTTTACATTGTATGTATATGACTTTTTTGTTACAAATTACATACACAGTCATTTTATTCTTTTCAATCACACCATATTTATCAAACCATTCTGTTTGATACGATCTGGAACTTGTATCATTTGTTTTTATTTTTTTACCGCAGACATAGTACAGGGCTACAACTAAAAATATTTATATTTAGAATACAATACTTTGAGAATAAATTTCTTATTAATGTACTTGATGTACATACATATGTAGATGAGCAACTTTAATAATAATAAAATAATAATGTTGAATTATTAAACAGAAGTTAGTGAGTAGGGTTATAAGAAAAAAATCAAGCAAATCTTTGAGGACATGAGTCATATCAAGATGTTATGATTTCTTAAAATCAAGTCATTTAAGAGTGATGCAGTGGAAACCATATAAAACATGTTGAGTTTAGAGAACCAATTTTCAATAAATAGAATGCAAGAGCATCAAAAAATGGCACTGACAGTGCTCACTTCCACAGATCAGTAAATCACTGGTAGAAATCTTTGTTGCATAAATTTAAAAATTTCCAAGTATATAAAAAATATCTCAGTTGAAAGTCTTAAGTATAATTTGCCTTATAAAGTAGACCAAATGATTATGTGTGCAAAGAGAATAAATTTATTATGTAGCACAATTGCTGAATTTATGTGTGCAGAGAGAAGAAATGTATTATGTAGCACAATTGCTGAATCCCTGAGATATAATTAACAAATGCAAAAAAAATTTACAAAAAGGAAATCAGGATCTTCAAATTTTCACAATAAAGACCCAAGAAAATGATGGATAAGGCCAATATAAATAGAAAAAAAGAAATAACAACGTAATCTTTAAGAGAAAGCATGGAAAAGAATGAATAGTAATAATTCAGAAAGAGAAGAAATAATTTCAAAGATAAACAGTATGGACAATTTGAAGAGGAGTTTGCCACCACTCCAACCCAGGCCTATTCAGGTGAAGACATGTGGAAAAATCAATGTCCAGTTAATCACTCACAGAAAAAATATTTACAAAAAGTTCTCAAACTTATATGAAAGCCACTACAGTATTTCACAGCATCATAGGGGAAATGCATTCAGGTTAAAAAAATTAAAGAAGTGTAGAAGTAATGCCCAGCTCTTAAGACCTTTTCCAGAAGAAAAATGTTAATAATAGACTTATACTTTTATTTTAAAAGCAAAGCAATCCAGATGAGATATTCTTATCTGGATCAATCACTTTTTTCTTCCCATGCTAGTTGCAAGATAATCTATTTCTTAAATAGGAATTTATATTTATTAAAAGATTTACATACATGAAATTAAAAACACAATTTGAGGAGGAGAATGATGATAATAATAATAATAATGTTAAATTTTTACTAAATATAACTGGAAAAAGGATATTTTCTTTTTTCCTGTGATATATATATATATTATTTTTTTAAAAAAAAGATTAAGATCTTAATCTCAGAAAAAATTGTATGAAAGGTTGTTTATCAATTGCCACTTAAATAGTGTTTTTTTTAAAGGAAAAATGCAAAAAGATTTTATCTCTGAAGAAATTAAGTGTTACAAGAAAAGATTTTTATCAATTAATGTAAAAATAGAATTTTTAAAAAATGAAAAGAAAAAGATAATCTTTCTTGTAAAAAGAAAATCAATTGGTCAATGCTTAATACAGCAATTTCTGAGATAGTCATATGATTGGATAAAACACTGATATCAGAGTTTGCCTGATTGTGATGATGGTGAACTATTAGATGTGATATGTTTAAATATTTCCATCATCTTTGGGTGAATGTTGAATGTATAAAAAAAATTAAACTTTATTTAAACTTTTCAAAAAAAAAAGTCTGTATGCAGCAAAATTCAGTAGATTTCAGTAATGGTGAGTTCATTAGTCAAAAATGGTCTCTCATTTAATTCTATGAAACATTCATTCCACAATTGCTTTCTATTCTGAAATCAAATTTCAGTGATTTTCAGTTCAATAAATGTTCAACTAATACATGAGAGACAACAGTATTTCTATATATATATATATATATATATATATATAGAAATACTGTTGTAGAAATATATATATATATATATAGATATATATATATATATATATATATATATTTCTAAAAAATAATACATTACAAAATATTTTAGTGATCTTTTAAAATTGAAATAACAAATCTTTAATTATAAAAGTTAATTGTTTTAAAAAATCCTTTCCAAATAAATAAAAATTTATTGTAAATGATCTTTATCTAATATCATTTCATTTTCAAACATTATGTTAACATTTGGAATAATTAAAAAATATGAATGCTAGCAACTCAAAAATAATAGATATAAAAAAAATATTTTACAACAAATACTTTTATTTACTGGTGACTAAAAAAAAAAGGAAATAACTGTTTTTTCAACCCAGTTGGAGGTTTTATATTTAAGTTGAAGTAAAAGTGTGGGAGATCCAAAAATCAATCCCTATTTTTTATAGCAAGGAATTGAATTAATTAATTTCTGTACCACACCCATGCCTTTATTTCAAATTAAGTATAAAAATCCCATTTGCAGATAATGAAATAATTATTTTCTATGTTTTAGTCCTCAGTAAATAAAAACATTTGTTATAAAATACTTTTTTAATATCTATTATTTTTCTTATACTTTCTTTTATAAAGTGAGATATGGAGTCACTAAAGTAACTGACAATAAATCATTTAAAAAAGTTGTGCAATACTTTAAAAAAATATGGTGACAAATTTATTATACAAATAAGTATATTGTTAAACTAGTGGGATACACTGGTACTGAATTTACAATTGTAAAAGAAAATCTTGATAGATTGGAAATGTGAAGCAAATAAGCAAGCTTTTGAAACATATTATATGGTGAAATTAAAATTAAATTTGTTATAAGAATAAACTCTCATTTTATTGATTTTCTCACTTTTCTAACAAGATGTAATGTTAATGCTTTATTGAGAGATATTTCTAAGAAAATAAAATGTAAGTAAGACTTAACAATTTTACAAAGTAGTAAAACGTTTCAAAAAAAAAAGTATATCATCGAAGAAATTTTAAAAAAGCTTCATAAAATAGCTAATGTGTAACATAGTGACATATCTGTGTTTCACTATAAACTCATCAACACTCCTTTAACACTTTAAGCTAATAATTTTTTTATTAACAGTTTCGACTGTACTAGCAGTCTTCGTCAGATCTACAACATAAAAAAATTAGATAAATATTATATCAATACAACCAAAATTATTATTCTTCATATTCTCATATAAAATTATAATAAAACAAAATAATATAAAGCAAAAACAACTCAGTCCAAAACCTTTCAACCAAAATTTTCCCATATCTTTTTAAAAAACCCAAAACATAAATCCTAAACTATAAAAAATAATAATAAAAAATTTTTAATAATAAAAATATAAAAATTTCTTTAAAATCATTTTTAAATTATTTTTTAAGATTACAAGCAAATAAATGTATTAAAACAATTCAAATTTTATCATCAAACCCTTAAAAACAAAACCCTTAAAACCCATTAAAACATTAATCTAAAAAATTAATACCAAAAATTATCATTTTTATCATAATTACATATATAAGACCAAAAACCCAAAATCAAAAATTAAAATTAAAAAATAAACTTAAAAATCAAAATCAAAAAAATATTAAAAAATATTAAAAATCAAAAAACAAAAACCATAAACTAAAATCATTCTTTCCCCCTTTTTTTTACACTCTCATTTATACCCTACTTACTTCATTTTATACCTTCATACCATCCCCTCAATTCCCTTCCTCATATATACTCTAATACTCCCTACCATCTTTACTTATTTAACTACCATCTTATAACATTTAATATCAATACAAACTTAACTATTTTACCTTAACTTTCCTTCTACCTTCACCTTTCCTCCATCTTTTTTTTATTATTAACCACTTCCCAACTTCCTTTCTTTCCCCATCAACTAGCTCCCCCTATTAACCACTTCTATTACTTAATTACCCTAACTCTTAATTCTTTATTAACCACTTCCCAACTTCCTTTCTTTCCCCATCACCTAGCTCCCTCTATTAACCACTTCTATTATTTAATTACCCTAAATTTTAATTCTTTACCCTATCAAGCTTTACATTTCCCCTCACTTAAATCATTCTAAACTTTTCTACTGTTTAATTTCACACTACCAAAGTCCTAATCCCTTTTTCTCTATTAATACTAGGCCTTATTCTTTTAATTAACAATGATTCTCTTATCTTCCTGTCCCTTCTGTGTTTCGTGGGCTGGTTTATATTCATCACAAAGCCTGTCTTTAAATTTTTGTATTGCTTTCTATCTTTTTTAAAAAAGTTATGAGTCATATTCAGTTTATTAATGGCTGCTAATAAATGAATTCATAAAGATAGAAATACTTTAAACAAATTTTTATATACAATTTTAAATATTTTAATTTTATTAAATGTTTCTGTATAAATTAATAATTTAAAATCAGAATAGTAAAAAGGATCACTGAAAGAAAAAAAAACAAACAAACATGAAAAGCAAGAATAGAAAATATAACTTGAAATAAATAAGTGAAAATATAAGTTTCCAAAAAGTAAAACACTATTTTAAAAATATTTGGCATATATAACTAATTGTATGAATGTATATTTCATAATATATGTAGGTAAAACAAACTGAAATATACATTATCAATAAGATAATATATATATGTTATTAGAATCATTTAAAGAAAAAAAGGCTGAGCAAATACATTTTTTAAAAAAAAAAAAAAACAATAGTTATAATAAAAAAATTATTAAAGAGGTAATTCATGCAATAATTCGAAAAACTTTTCACAAATTGCAAAATCAACATTTTAAATTTTTATTATTCAAATAATTTAAACTAAAAAAGAACTTTTCTATTTTCTCTTTTTATAATAAAGATATTTGCAGTCATAAAAATAATTACAAGTCAGTAAGGTTTAATGTACTTTTTTAAAAAAATAAATCCATTCAAAATCAAAAATAACGCAAAAACTTTTATAAGAAGCTTTTTTTTTTTCTATTCCAATCAAAATATAATAAAACTTCTCATTTCTAATGCTATCTGAATAGCCAAATAAACCGTAAGTAATAATGGTAGAAAAAGAAATCACATAAGTGTAGTTAAAAAATTCATAACTCTTAATACTAATATAATTATAATTAATATAATGAAAATACTAATGACCAACCCCTCTCTTCAGAATATATATATATATAAAGTGATTAAAATATAAACATAATATTACTTATTTACATATTTATATTAAGATATTTTAATACAAACCAACTAAATGCCTTTCCAAAAGATAGTTTTCAATGGAATAAATTGCTAATAGGAATGACAGTATCATAATTACATGTTCTCTGCTGAATAACTAGTGAATTTTATACATTTTCTGAATCATGGTCTCTATTTTCCTTAAATAATCCATTCCAATGTGGCCTGATAATTTCATCCTTTACCTATTTTTTTTTTTTGTTTATTGTGAAAACATTTAATGATAGATGATGAAAATAGTCCATATTTTCACATCAAATATACCATTAACACAAACCTTCAGGCAAATATGTAAATTATGTGTCTTAATTTCTCTGTTTATAAATATTATAAGTAAGTAGGCAATGCATATATCAAAAACAAATGATAATGCTTGATAATTGTTGATGGTAGATTGCTAATAATTGTCACAGTCACACTATCTGAATTTCAGGAATATAACTTTAATTTTAATGAGCATTTATTAAAAGACATCTTAAATGTTGTTGTTTTTTAATTTGAAATGTTTTATTTCCATTTATTTATTTATTAGTAATATAAATGTTCGGACATTTATACATAAAAGGCCACTGTATATATATATCTAAACTCTTTTTTTCATGCTTAGCATGCTTTTGATAAATTATATATCATATTTATAGCTCATTCATTTGTATAGTGTTCATGATTCATAGGTATACTTGATTATTTTATTCATTATTTTGATTCATTTAAATTTGTTGTTTTATTATTCAGAAATATTTAAATTTCTTCTTAGTATCCACTCTTTGATAGATGGGTGCTAGTTTTTTTTTTTTTATGACAAAGCAATCTTTAGCAACCTTTCATCTTCTGTATTCTTTTTCAGTATATACAATTTCTGCTTTTGTCAGATTAAGTTTATGGCCTTGCTGTTGCTCATGATCTATAAATAGAGAGAGATATTTGGAGCTTTTTATGGCTCTATTACACAAATATTCATGTTGGCCATTAATATTCCTCTATGTTTATAGATCATGAGTAACAGCAAGACCATAAGTTTGACCTGACAAAGCTGAAATTGTATGCACTGAAAGAGAAGACAGAAAATGAAAGGTTAAAGACACTTTGATAATAGCTAATGATTGATTTGCCATAAACAAAAAAAAAAAAAAGACTAGCACCCCCCTATCAAAGAAGTGTGTGCTATGAAGAAATTGAAATATTTCTGAATAATGAAACAACAAATTTAAATGAATTTAAATAATGAAGAAAACCAAGTATACCTACTAGCCATGAACACTACAAATGAGTAATCTATGAATACATGTAATATATCAAAAGCATGCTAAACATGAATAAAAGTGTTTAGATATATATATATGGTTTCCTTTTCTGTATAAATGTCCACGCATTTATATTACTATTACATTCACTCAGAAAAGATATGTTTTGGAATTATTTAATTATTCTAATATGTGTATACACTACAATAATTTGTCGAACCAATTTTTATTAATATAATTTATTAATTGCTATAAAAATGATGCATATTAAGTGGAGTATAATTGTGAAACTGTATTATTGTATTAGTTGTGTAACTCAATACAGCAAATTGATTAAATAAATAGCTTTTCCTTTAAAAACTCCATGAAAAAATACATTAACTAAACATGAAATTTTTATGAACAAATTTAAATAAGCAGAGACCACACATCGGTCTTATTAACTCACATTTATAACATCAGTTAACAAACACAAAAATATTAACTAGTGTAACAGTGTTATTTTGCAAATAAAATTCTGTTGGAAGTCATAAAGTATGAAAGGAAGTTAATGCAAATTTCATAAAGTTAATAAAAAAATATATTAAATCTATTGAAGTTCAGAGAATCAAATTGGAATTAATTAATGTTTAAAGATGAATGATGATTATATTCATTGAAAATGAAAGAACAAAACTTGAAATAAATCAAGTATGATTAGAAGAAATCAATACTTATTAAAAAAATCTAGTAAATATTATGAAATTATATAATCAAAACATATCCTGAAATGGTTATATAGACTGCAACATAGATTTAAGTGTGCTTCTGCTGCATTAATGTGTTAAAAGAAAGATATTTCATCATAACTATTTCACTTAAATTAATTGTATAAAGAGCTATTATTCTGCCAAATTTATTGATAAAAACGATTGAAACATTTCACTTAAAAAGATTCCTTCAATTCAGAGAAGATCAAAACAATAACTGTGATTTTCAGTTTATTGGACATGATAACATTGATTTTAATATTGTAAGTACACATCATTGAAGGAACAGGCATGTGAAGCAAATGAATATAATACCAAGCACATTGTAAAATATTGTGACATTAATTGCTTTAATTGGGAAGATATGGCTGAAAAGAAATAAAGAGATGTGATTAAGAAAAAAGTTTAAAAATTACAGAAATAAAAGTTTATCACAAAAAATTTAAAAAAAAGTAAAAGGCAGTGTAGCAACATGTCAAACTGGCTTTGGATTTGCCATGTGACATACATGAATGTATTTGTGGTTCCTGATTTAGCTAATATAATCATAAACAAAACTAATGTTAACTTTTTTTGTTTTGCTCATCTTTTTTATTTATTTTATCTTTTACATTTATTTTTTGGAATTATAATGGCAATACTCATTCACAAATGGCTGTTAATGAATGAATCCATTGACTAATAATAATAGCAAAATACAGTAAATAATGCAGATGCAATATGACAAAATCTCTTGTGTATAGTAGATGACTTTAGAGGTGAGAAAAGATAATTCTTGAAGGAAAAAAAAACAATCAATGAAAAAATATAAAAATCATTTTTATGATAAATGACAATGGGTTATATTCATAACATACCTATCATCTTTCTTTCATTTTCTACACTAAAATCTAAAATGGAATAAAGTCAAATGATTTAATAATTCAATAAGTTAAAAAAATATTGTCTTATTCAGGAATATTTCATAATTACGATTCCAAAATAAGATTTTTAACTAATTTCACAAATGTGAATGGAATGTATATGACTTAAAAATTGATATCCTCATTGACAGTATCTTGTAAGCAAGATGGAATGAGATATACAAATCTAAAAATAAACCATATGTTATACTATCTCTAGAAAAATAAAACACTTTCCAATATTTAACACTGTTGTTCTTGTTTGGATTTTAAAACATATTTTACTGCTACTTTAGCTACAGATTTATTCTGACTATTAGAATGAAGACAATAGAACAACATTGCAGTATCTTAAATATAAAGACTTAGATATCGAAATATTTAAATTTGTCTCTTTTTAAATTAGTTTGAAAATTTTCATTAATCGTTAAATCAATATTTGTGTGGTTCAGTGAAGAAGTAGAGTGGCAGACTCAAAAGCTAAAAATTCCTGGATAAATTATCAACTAAATAAAGTAAAAAAAAAAAAAGATAAGTTTGATCAATTAAGCATTGATTCTGATGTGCCATGATCAGAACAACAAACAATACAATTAATAATCAAAAATCATAACTTATCTCCATGATTAAATAAAAAATATTCTCACTAACAATTTAGCAATTAAGTGCCAACTAAATCAGAGCTTTGGAGTGGAATTCCTAAATAAGCATATAATTTTTAAAACAAATCACCCCTTTGCAATATGGAGTAAGATAAAATATTCTGAGAGTTGTGTAACTTATTCCAAAAATACTCTATGCAAAGTCAAATCATAAAAAGTAACATTAAGATAAAGCTGATGCATATACTGTATCAATATACATTGCTTTAATTATATACTATTCAAAAAAAAGTAAATAAAAAATTAAAACATTAAGATTCATAAATTTTATGACATAGCAACAACCAATCTTGAAACAGATCACATTTATTAATAATTTTTCTTTGTATTAAGTTTAAAATGTACACAGTTGATTCTTTGTTTTGATATAATACAGCATTTGCATAATAAATGTTTTTTCTACACACAAAAAAAATATTGTATAAAATTTAATAATGATTTATTGTATTACATCAGAAAGCTTAAAGTTTAAAGAATTTAATCAAGAATATGATATGGCGGGAACTTATATAGACTTAAGCACATCAAAAATAACTAGAAAGGCAATTGTCTGCTGATGTTTCCATATGAAAAAAAAAATGTTGAACGAAAAGGATATCACCCAGAGCATGTTTAATTGTGCTAAAAATCTGATGGATATAGAAAAAAACCTCCCTGGAATTTTCCTTCCCTCTCTCAATAAAAACTTCAATGTATTTGCATATATAGATGACATCATGGTTGTGCTTCCCACCATTAAATACCTTCTTCATCTCATGAACATATTAAACAGAAATACAGCGAAACTTGGCCTACAAATAAATTTTAACAAATCTTCCATCTGGAAGATAATGTCTGGTAATCAAATTAACTCTCCCTTTTCTGCAAAACCCCAAAGATACCTAGGTTTTCCAATCTACAAAACTCCAACTGCAATGGCAAGAGAGATTCAAGATGCAATCCTCCATTCAACTGAAGCCATCACCACTTCACTCTCTAGAGTATACCTTTCATTATATGGAAAGGTTGGCCTCCTCAACATGATCATAATGCCAAAAATCTCATATTATCTTCCATTCATTAAGATGTCTAAACAGTTTCAAAATAAAATTAACCGATTATGCACCAAACTTCTCTGGAGAGGAAGGACAGTTGCTATTAGCTTGCGAGGTATCCAACGACCACGCAGGTTCAATGGATTGTCATTCCACTCAATACAAGCAATCATTTTACAGAAAACCCACAACACTCTACATAATCTGATCCTCTCCTGCGGATACTCTAACATTATTAAAAAAATTACACTGACAGATCGTCCTCCACCCTCTTCCAGTTCATGGATAGCATCCCTAATACAACAACTACAACTTTATAACCCGATAATACCCTTTAACCTTAACCAAAAAAATCACCTTATGGGAAGCATACAATATAATCAATTATAATCAACAACCCATTAAAACCAGCCTAAAAGTAACCAATCAAAGACTCATTACACACTTCAAAAGATGGAGTCTGGAACCCAAATTCCTTGACTTCATCATTAAAATAAATCTTAATGCGCTACCCACGAATTGGTTTCTTTATCACCGAAGAGGTTTTACCAGCATTGACCCTATATGTGGTCTGTGTGCTCGTGAAGATGGAACCATAGACCATATTATACACCGGTGTCCAAGTCTTAAAACTCTGAAAGATATAATTATAATCAATTCCAACATAAGACCTGACATGATTTTCTCACTTGAAAATGCCATTCATAATGGTTTTTTTTCAATAATAAGGCTTTCTACCTTTGTCCTTTATTCCATATGGATAGTGAAATGCAAAAGTCTCATGGAATTACCCCCCCCACACAAATCATACCATTGTTTTATCAAACGCTCAAAAAAATCAAGAAACATGACCAGCTCCTTGCCTCCAGTAAAGTCTTTGCTGACACCTGGTCTTTAATTGCTCTTTCCTTTTCCTGATTATCAATTCCCACCTACCCAGCATTATAGAATAGTCATTTATAAAAGAAAATATTCATGTCTATATTAAAAATTCTAATACCATTAAACAAGTTCTTAGAATCTCTTCACTATACCTAACCACATAAGAGTATAACATTGTGCTCTCATAACATAATCTAGCCAGATGACATATAGAACATTATATAATCATATTATTATACAATTTATTCATTTATTTATCCTTTATTAGTATGTAATCACTATTTATTGTTAATAAAATTTTTATTGAAATGAAAATCTGATTTTTCATTATTTATTTTATTTTAAAAAATAAAGAACCAGTATAATAACTTTTACTTTTTAAGTAATTATGAATGAGTATTTACATGTAATAAATATGTTATTATTAAGAACATTATTATTTTTGAAATTTTATTTATATTCTAATCTTAATTTCTACATGCATACTAGGCACATAAAAGCATCTAAGTTATGTATAAGTGCATGTTCAAAAATACTATATTTGCAGTTTAATAAACAATCCATATTCTATGTAATCGAAGCTTATTAATAAAGCATGAGTTATTACACACAATGTACAAGATAAGTGAGGGAGTTTTATAAGAGATTTTAAGACTCCACTATATCATTACATTTGCTAAAAACTATCTAACACATATATAAAATGATTTTTGATAATTTAAACCATAATATTTTATTTTTGGTATAATATTTTTTAAGCAACTTCAAGTATTTATTATCAGATGCAATGAAATATTTGGGGGGCAAATATTACTTATCATAAATATTCTTAATTTTATTATTGGACTACATATACATTGACATGGGTAGATATAGGTTTTATGTCATTTCCATGCTTAAAATTATTTTCTACTTATAGATAATTTGCTATTTTCATTTTTTTTTTTTTTTGTTTTTTCTGTACAAAGAATAGTTCATTTTGCCTTCTGTAAACAAAATTATCTATAAAAATGTTGGTCTTTTTTTAAATAATTTGATTTTTTAAATTTAACTAACTGCATATATTATATATATATCCTTTTTTCTATTAGATTATAAAATATGTTACCTAAAACAAAATAATGACTATAAAATTTTCTACTGCCTGTGGTAAACAGCTTATCTTATAGTTTTGATTTCAATACAATGTAAAAAGGCAACTTTGCAGTCTAAATTAATATCATTTCATTTTTGACATTCATTAATGTCACAGTTACTTGTAATGAAAAAAATAATAATAAAGTTTGAATAAATTTCAAAAAAGTAATTGTCTTATAACTTCATCCCTGACATGACTAATGACTGAAACATTTAAGGATTCCCATGAATAAGGCATTAATTTTTTAAACTTTCAACAATATAGTTTCAAACTGGTATAGTCAAACTTGGGGGGGGGGGTCAAATTATTAAATCATTTAGATTTCTGTTCAAGTTAAATATTTATGGAAAAAATCGAGGAAGACTGATGGATGGGCTGTGAAGATTTCTAAGAAACTTACTCTGCCACCATGATGCTCATTTTTATCTGTGACATTTGACTTTTCATGAAAATTCAGTAGCATTTATATTATTAATTATATTTTTCCATTGTACTAGTAATAGATATATATTTATAGCCATTTACTAACAATCATGTGCAAACAAATAAGGCCATTCTAATGCTATTCAGCATCCTAAGATTTACAAAAGTGAATTTATTAATAAACAACATATTTGTTATTCAAAAATAAACAAAACAAATAATGAAAATTACTTTTCACGTATAGAATGTGATAAACAAGGTAGCTAAAATTCAAAAGACATTAATCACAAAAAACTATTTGCCAAGCACTTTCGGTACCATGTACCAGAATCATGATGACATAGCTAAATGAACTTAATATGTTGCCATGATTCTTGGTACATGGTACCGAAAGCACTTGGCAAATAGTTTTTTGTCATTAAGGTTTTTTGAATTTTAACTACTCTGTTTATCACATTTTATATGTGAAGAATAATTTTCATTATCTGACAGAGTTTTTGTATTATTTATTTATTATTTAAAACAAAAAAAAAACAAAAAATAAACAAAGACAAATAGTGTCATATATTCAAACCCACAGCAAGATGATGGGGGTAATTATATAACAAAAAAATATCACTAAATAGTCACTGATTCTTGGCTCTTAATTGAACAAAGCTTATAACTTACTCTGCATTGCATTCAGTTTCAATCCAGACACACACACACACACATATAAAAATCAATAAAATTAAATCATTTACACCATTAACCCACTTAGCGATTGGCTATTTAGCGATATTTCACAATAGCAATTATCATCAATTTATACCCACTACTTCAATTTACAATCGATTATTCACTATAACGATGAGGGAAATTTTTTTTTTTCATTTTTTTGGTAGCTATCTTCAATTTTGCGTCACTGATGACATCAGAGAATAGGTATTTTAAATTCATTTTACCCAAAAGCAAAAGTACATTACTGTAATATGTATTGTATTGGTCAAATGACATCCACCACCTAAACTGCAAGTCGGATCCAAACTCAGTCGGTCCAAACTGAATTCAAACCCAACTCACTAGCTCAGATCAAATCAATGGATGACATAAGTCGACGGTACATGACTATGAGCCAAGAAACTAGCTCAATGGATGATGATGATTAATGAGACTCCTGATCTGACCCTAACAAAGTATAACAAAATAACTAATGATATTTCTAAGTCAACTCATATATATATGTTCGGGTTGCCAATACAGACAGCGAGCATTAATATTCAATTGAATAAGAAAGAAAGTTAAAACCAAATGTGTTAATAAAATGTTTAATAATAATAATAATTTTGTTCAACTTTTAGATTATGATATAGATTGTCTCTAGTCTTTAAACAGAGTTTATAATTACAATAAGAATGGCAGTCCTTATTATATGCCAATATATTACACAATTCTATGGAGAATTATATATATCTATGCCCCGACGAGGAAATAAAGGTAGATAAAGGTATTTGGCTGTGACAAAAATTATGATTCAAATTCTAAAGGAAAGAATGTGAGATTTATTTTCACATTCGAAAATCAATTCACAAAGAGCAAGATACGTGTTTAGGGCATCTTTAATATTTAATAGGAAACTTAATTATAAATGAATATGAATTTGTTCGACTTTAATAAAATCAATTCATCACGATTTACGAGCATTAGAGCGGGCTTTACTGGAACTGAGAAGTAAACGGTACTGACGTCTTATGAGCTATAAAAAAATGAACATGAAAAATAATGGCTTGCTGGTGATTTAAGAAGGAGGATGGCTTGTGTTTTACAAGTCTTTAACGCCCTATGAAGGAGATGAGGAATACAAGGAAAACCAGGCTGGGTCATAGCCTTGAACCTTTGGTGTTCCAATTATAATATGAGCAAGTGAGGAAGTGCTTTCTTCCTATGGAATTAAAGTAATAATAATATCACCGAGAACAAGCCTACAAAACAGGAGATGTCTTGCATCAGCAACGTTCGGAGAAATTATGACTTCGTAATCATCATGGTTAATGAATAAAACCCATTTATATAAAGAATGCTCTACGTGATGACCTGATCAAGTTAGATTAAAGTCAAATATGCTTTAACAAAAAGTACTAATGCAATTATATAACTATGCCCCAAACATCATGCTCTCCCTGAATACTAATATAAAGTATAATGTTTAAATAAGAATATATTGACATTCATTCCTTTATTGACCATTTTGCGAAACATTTTAACATTATGAATATGTGTAAAATAAATAAAGTAGCCGGAGGCATATGTTAGAAACTGAGCAAATAATTTATTATTATTAGCCATTAATCAAAATAATAAAAATTGTATAAATTCTTCGACTCGATAATTAATAGAACTGTATTAAATTAGTTCTACTGGGCAAAAATTACTATAAAACTTAATATATTATTTTAAAAAGGTAAATGTAATGAAGGAAATTATTATCGAATCGAAGTTTTACTGGCATATAATAAAAATAAATGACATTAATAATTATCTCAATATATAATAAGGTTAAATAAACGAACCACCATCGTAGAAAAGGAAAGTTAACAGATATTAAGTTTAAAGACTAGAGATAGATAGAGAATTACTACACAATTTAAAATAGCATTAATAAAAGGACAATTTTACAGTAGATAGCTTAAAGATGTTTAACTTAAAGTTCAGAACTGGCCAGGTTCAAAAGGAAAGATATTACCATTTCTTCCTTGGCTGGTTCCTGAGTTTCCACAGGGCAGAGTCCAGTTGGATGAAATGTAGGCGCGCATTTTGAAAATTATATGAATAGCATTTTGATTCTTTCGATTTTGGCAGTACGATTGGAATGGAAAAAGTTTAATTTAGCAGCCACATTGGGCCCAGTAATCAGACTGCCGAAGTTTAGTTCCTCACCACGATGGAGACACTATTGAAATTTCATAATTTAACTAGCAGCTTCTTCTCTAATGAAATATATATGGCTTCTCTTAATGAGGAATAATAGCTGCTTGGAAACTTTTTCTGGGCTATTTATACTGTCCTCTGATGCTTTAAGGCAAGTGCTTCTTTCATTATCAATCTTACAAAAATTTACTAGTTGTTTTTAGATACATTCCTTCGATAAGGCTTTCAAACTCATTAACTTGAATTCATTTTCTAATTAGAAAATGAATTTTTAAAATCAGAAAAATGATTTTAATTAGCAACCATCCTTACATTTTAAATACTTATCTTTTTCTAATTAATAAAAACTTTACCCATTGTTTTTGGAAAGGGACAATCCGTAAGCTTATCGAAAGAATGTATCTTTTAATCACTAAACATTTGAACAAACGATTTAAAGTAAAATAAAACATTCCCAATGCAATGAAACTTTAGAACGAATATGTACATTTAAATATTTATAAATATATACGCACAATCCATGCAGTTATAATATATATATAAATTCATGAATAATTCTATCATGAATTTATTAATAGAAATGATTAATTTAAATCTCAAACGAGTTAGTTTTAACACACATTTATGTAATAGTTTTTCTTTAACGAAACTAGCGTGGACTGAACATATAAAGCCCCATTGCATCGGAAATTCAAGGTTAGCCCAAAGGTTTGAAGTGGGCTTAAGGTGAGATATCATGAAGCTAGGATCGAACTTAGATCCGACTGCTTCAGTATACAGGTAATGACTTTGCTGTAATTGTATAGCACATACAATATTTTGTTCATAAATCACAATGTTAGTACTGCATTCAGTATTTTGATTATAAAACTATAAAGTTAAAATATATATAATTACTGAATCTATAATATTGTGTACATATAAGTGTTGAATGTCTTTAGAAAAATTAAACTTTATTTAAATATAATGTACAGACTTGGATTATTTAAATAAAGTTTAATTTTTCTAGACACTCAACACTTACTTATATTAGATGATGAAAACAGTACAACTAAAATATTATCATCACAAACTTTTAGGAAAACACTAAATACTAATATTAAATTGCGTGAGTGTGTTCCTTAATTATGTACACCAAGTGGTTTCAAATCAAAAGAAAAACAACATTTTAAAGTGAGAATGTTGAATTAGAATAAAAATTTAAAAAGAAAAATGGATTGCATTTAAATTAAGTGTTAATGAATAATTTCTCTACATGAACGGGGGGCACTATTACATTAGTAAAAATATACAGAAGAAAAATAAACTTAGCATATGTTTTAGAAAATTAGAACATTTTTTTTTTTCTTTTAAAATAAGTTGATTTTTTTTTCTAAAGTTGCCTGATTTACAATAGACATTAAGCCTTTTCTTACTCTGGAGTACAGTAATAAGTCTTTATGTTCAATTAAATAATTTATAATTAAACATTGTTTTTTAATTTGAATAATTTCACATAAATAATAGACATAAATGTACAGTACTGTAATGCAAATGTTTAAAAAATGCACTTCAGTATGGATTTTTTTTTTCAATACGATGAAAAATTTCTGCGGGAGAATATAAAAACTCTTAAATTCAAATTTAGTTTCACTTTCTCTTTCTTTTTGCTGTACTGTACTTTTTAAACAGTGAAAATATGCTTTTTTTTCCTAGTGATATAAAACTTTTTTTTAGATACCATATTTAGTCATCATTGCCATGAAAAAATCAAAAAAATCTTTGAGCTTGAAAACCAATGTGGATATTTTAGTCGTCGTCGACTGGAACCGACCAATTTTTTTCCCATAGACACCCATTATAAATACGTATTCTGTATATGATATTCTTGCTTAACGATGACTTTTGGAGGACCAATTGCCATCGCTAAGCGGGGTAAAGGTGTATTTTCATTTAACAACAAAATTTAAACATTGAGAAATCATTTCAAGATAAAAAGTTATTTCAAAAGTAAATTTCACTAATTATTTCTTAAAAACAAATCTACTACTTTCTAATCATCCAAGATTTGAAACAAAAAAAAACATAACTATGTATATAATAATATTCAAAAAATATCTATTACCTATTTTTTATAAAATCCAGTTGCTACATTTAACTCCAACAGAAGATTGTTAATGGGGTAAAACTGACTTATAGCGGTCTCGACACTTCGCCCTCTATTTTTAAAAAGCTTAACTACATTTTTTTTCCTACTAACTGTATCCAACTTTAATCAGGGTATCTAATTTTAAATAAACTATATCTAAGTATAAATGCTTAGAAAAAATAAAATAAAAAACCTTACATTTTGATGCGTAGTTTTCACTTGTATATGTAGCGGTCTTTACTGTAAATATAACTATAAATAAATAAACAAACTATATTAACTATAAATGTTTTTACATAAAGATGAATAAATAAAATAAAAAAGAACTTACATTTCCTGCAGGCAGAATCCATGTTTCGAACTACGTTATTCTCACTATGTAATTGCAAAGTATATCTAACTATAAATGTATTTTTTACATGAAGATTAATAAATAAAATGTAATAAAACTTACATTTTTCAAATCAATGTTAAAACAGTTGTTCACAATTTGACATACTTGGTTTTAACAGTGATTTGAATCATTTTTCGGCAAAAAGTAAATGGACAGGGAGGGGAGAGGAATTATACACGGCAAAAATTACATGTGACAAAAGTAGTTCATAATTTTGATAGGGACTTTTTTGGTCGCACTTTTGCCAGGCAACAAACATATCTCTATATAGAGCATAAAAATGTAAGTTTTATTACATTTTATTTATTAATCTTCATGTAAAAAATACATTTATAGTTAGATATACTTTGCAATTACATAGCGAAACACGGATTCTGCCTGCAGGAAATGTAAGTTCTTTTTTATTTTATTTATTCATCTTTATGTAAAAACATTTATAGTTAATATAGTTTATTATTTATAGTTATATTTACAGTAAAGACCGCTACATATACAAGTGAAAACTACGCATCAAAATGTAAGTTTTTTTAATTTTTTTTTTCTAAGCATTTATACTTAGATATAGTTTATTTAGAATTAGATACACTGATTAAAGTTGGATACAGTTAGTAGGAAAAAAATGTAGTTAAGTTTTTTTAAAAATAGAGGGCGAAGTGTCGAGACCACTATAAGTCAGTTTTACCGTTAATGGTATATATAGATAAATTAAGTAGAATAATGAGTGGCAAATCTTGTTTATTGAAAGAAAGTTTAATTCTAAATTATTAACGAATAATGGAGGTGAGAATAAATACCTCCAAATCATTAACGTAATAAATATTATTAGCAAAACTACATTCAGAAGAATCTTTAACTAAATCAATTCATAAAATTAAAAAAAACAATACTCCCCCCCCCCCATTAGCATGTTATAATCTCAAATATAATCAAAAGCAAAATTAGGAAAAACTTAAAAAGAAAAAGATCGCAACTCTGATTAAATAATTACCTTAATAGCTTAGAGAAGTAGATATATAAATGGAATATATTTAAAACTTCTATTCCACCACACACACTTCAAATATATAAATAAAGACATCAGGAAAAGACAAATGGAATAATTTTATCAATACAAACTAAAAATATCAAGAATGTTGGCAAAATAACAAGTACAGCTGAGGCATACGAAATAACAAAAGTCCCACTTTCTACATACCAGTATAAACAGTAGACCAAAACATTTAAATCAGTTGCGATAGATAGTAAACTTATTAAAAACATAATTGGGAGAAATGGTCGAGTAGAATGAATAAATTCAATATACATATATATATACTGCTGATTAATTGTAATCATTGACAATGATATAAATAGCAAATAAAGACTGAAACTCATAAAGCAGCAGCAGCTGAAGGAGGAGTAGCAGTAAATTCTATTACACAACAGATCAGGCCAAAACAGGCACAAATACAATTTTTACAATGAAAATAATAATGACGTTTATAATTAATAAAATAACAAGAATAATAAACTGGAGATAAAATTTGGATTTCAGAATGGGGAGGTGGTGCAAAACATCGTATAAAGAATTTTTTCAGATTAAAAACAGACTGGGTTTATTGTGTGAGCTACATGAACTGGGCATAAATAAGTAGCTAAACCCATCCATCCCCCCTTATTTTATGAAACAGCATAAGATATAGAGGTTTAGCAAATAGATTATCTGAAGACTCTTCTAAAACCAAATAGGAACACTTATTTGAACTCATTTTTCAAACTTTCAAAATTCAGATTTTGAAAATATTAAACCCATCTTTTCAATATATGCATTTTATATTTTACCAATATTTGTTATCTTGTGTCAGAAGAAAAATATTATCTATTTTTAATACATATATTATTTTACAGTTTTAAATTTTAATCATAAAGTTTTGTATGAAATTTTGATGATAATGTACAAGTCATTTTCAAAAATAAAACAATTTCAACTGATTTTATTATGTACAATTAGAATAAGAGAAATACAATTAAATATATATAATAATAAAAAGATGTTATTAATCTGTTTTAATAAAATAATTCTCCTGATTGCATAATTAAAATTTTAATTAAAAATTTTTTAATTTTTCATTTACATCCTTTTTTGTTGTTGTTGTTAATATTTTTTTACAGAAATTGATACATTTTTGTAAAGATATTTGGTATTTTTAAATATACATAAAACAACCAAATTTGATATTAAATGATTTTTTGTCATTGCAATTATTATGTGATTATTCAAAAGATAAATAGTCTGACAACAGTAATCTAGAAAGTTGAGTTAACAGTTTTATCTCAATTTTAAGCTTTTTCTCATGTGTATCTGTTTGTGACAATGTTTACATGTTCACAAAGATAGAATATATATATATATATTTTAGTGCGTCTAATGTTCAATTTGTTTTTTATACTTTCATGTGTGACAAATTAATATAAATGATGTTCTTTGACTATTGGAGGCTGAAAGGTAACAAACTAAAACAGTGGTTAACAAGTAATGGCAGAGAGTATAAAAATCACTAGTTAAAGATTAGGCTCTTATTAGATAAAGACTCATTATTTGATCATAGACAATTGAGGATCATGTCTAAATGAATAAATTATTGTATGATTTAGAAGAAATATTCAATATTTAATAAGGATATTGAATGACTTTTTAAAATTAAAGACAATGTAAAACAATAAATAATGTAATAAAGGAACATATGTGTAATTAAAAAGACTTGAACAAAAAAATGGTATAAAATTAATTACAGTATTTACACTTTATTTATTTTTATTATTTTTTGTATTAATTTAACTTATTAATATATATAAAAAACAGAAATGTGAAATGTCATATCATGTTCATTAATGCAGACTTCAACTTATTAATCCAAAAATTAAAAAAAATTACATGAAACGCCTTTATGTGCATTATTTATAAAGATAGTGAGAATATTTTATTAACTTATTAATCTAAAAATAAAAACAATACAGGAAACATCTTCATATGCATTTATAACTGAGGATATTTGATTACTATTTTACTATATATAGACATTGATATGAATATGTTATATTTATCTTTTATTTATTATTGATAATAGTAACACATATTCAGTAATAGAAAATTTAAAAAATTAAATATTGTAATTAATTTTTGCACAATTTTTTTATATTTTTAAAATAACAGTGTAAATACAACACTATCATCCATTTTTTGCAAAGATATATTGTATGCCCCTGAAACTGTATATTTATCAAAAATGTGGGCTGCAGAGCTTAGTAGACAGGAAAATGCACAAGTACTTATATTTTTTTAATGAGTTAGGGTACTGCCTTATAATATACTCAAAATAAGATAATTTAAGTTTCAACATTTTCAATTCAAATGAGAGTTAAGAAGTTAATTTGATTGGGTATCCACTAATATTTGTTTTTCCTTACTGCCAATACAAATTCTTCATCAATATCAAAATGTAAGGATATCATTTTTTTTTTTTTATCTTTCCCTTCTTCAGGTATCTAAATTTATATCTGGTAAACAATCTGCCAAATGTGAAACTTGGACATAACTCAAGAATTCAATCTAAAAAAATTTTAAATGTCTTAATAAGCAATAAGATGTAAATTGTACCACAGCAAATGCATCAAAAAAAAAAAAAAAGAATTATAAAAGTTAAAACTGAAGATTACAGCTAATTCAAAAAATAATCCAATTATCTCAGGCATGCCCAAAAATATAAAATAAAAAAATAACAAGTACTACATGTAAAGACATAAAGAATATAGAAAAAACCTAATTAATAAGCAACTCATCTGGGGATCATTTTGAAAATGACAAAATAACTGTGAAAAGTCAACAAGTTACTCATTTAAGACTGATCAAAACTGAGAACTTAGATACTTCTAAGAATTTGTATAAAGTGATAGCTAAGACACCAGATTTCTGAAATAAAATAAGGTATGCAATGATGATACTATTTATATTATTGAGATATATGTGTAGAAATAATTTCTATGTACAATCAAGTGCAAATGCCTATGATATTTTAAAATAAATAAGGAATTAGTAAAATATTTTGTGGATTGGGGAAACAATGCTATTTTTATTTAATAAACAATATTTTATACATAAATTATTTTCAAATCCATGTTTTATTGATAACAATATTAGTTATGCCTGGAAATTCAAAGTGATGAATAGCCAAGTTGAATGACTGTAGAATTAAAGACTTCACTGAGTCCAGAGCTCATCCCAAGGAATCTGACTGGTAAGTTAATAATTAAGGGGAGAAAAACATGTTGAAGATATATATTATGATTTGTATAAATCTTTGGTTGAATTAATTTTTAATTAATAATTGACTATTTATTAGTCTGCTTTTAGAACAGTTTATATTTGCCGACTAATGAGGTTTGTTTAAAACCCTTTTCCTCTGCATGGCACCAAGCACAACTGATTATAAAAATTCAGATTGCAATTGCTGTTTGTGCAGAAACGGTAAACATCACACTTACGGGTCTTTTTTCATTCCTTCTGCCATCTTTCTAGTTTTCTTTACATGTGGTCGTTATGTTTTATGATTTTTTTTTGTAAAGTACATTTTATAATTTTTTTATTTTTCTCATTTTCTTAGATTTAATGAATGAAAATTATTTTTAGCTGCAATAATGGCTACTTTCACCGATGAATTTCAATTTGATTCTGATGTGGATAAAGAATTTCCCATTTTTGATGCGTGTATTTCAGAGGCCTCTTCTAGCAACTCATCGAATGATAGTGACTTCTCAGATGATGGAGAAGTAATCAGAAAAGAAAGAAAAGCTTAGTAAAGACTTCTGTTAGGAATGTTAGAATGGCAATTGAGCCAATGCCTGGACCTTCTTCTCAATGTGATTCGCATTCATTTCTTGGTAACGTTAATAAACCATGCATACAAATTGGAACATTTACTGTCTCCAAAGCTAAAAATTCCCATCACCCGTGAGTACTAAATTACTGATTTTTAAAATTTATTTTTGATAGGAAATTATATGACTATTATATGATGAAAGCAATAGGTATGCTTCAGAATGGAAAGCAGTACCGAAGTGGGTCAATCTGCCACCCACTGAGTTGAATGCATTTTTTGGCATGGTAATTCATATATGTCCTCTGTCATGCGTGCCAAGGTTCAAATTTATTTGGTCTAAAGAATGAATTTCTGCATAAACCAGTACTTGCTAAAGTTATTACCCAAGATCGATTTTATGAAATTCTAAATAACTTACATTTCAGTGACAATAAATCCATGCCACCAGTTACTAGTAAACAGCATGATAGAATTTATAAAATCAGGCCAATCATAGATCACTGTAATGTTAACTTGGTCCTGCAATAGGTAAGATATATCATGATTTGATTTATATTACTGTTCATTTGTTGCAATTTTGTAAGTCTCAATTTTTTCAGTTTTAGGTTAGACAATTTTAACTTTGCTTGAAGATTTTGATTTACTTATGGTTTACAGTATATGTATTTTCTGAGTTATTTTTTCTCTTGATTTTCTTCATGTATTTATATTTTCAAGTATTTGAAAAGACTTTCAAGCTATCTCAATCCATCCACTCTATCTCATACAACTGATATACATGACTACACACATGAAAAGGATTAATGATCATTAACATACATATTTTATGCTGAACCACCAGCATCAGGTGGTGCACATCATCATCATCTACCACACATATAATCAGTGCTTGCAATAATTTTATTTATTTTGTTGTTTTATTTGTGTACTTTGTTTTTATTCATTTTCTTGTAGAGAAATTTTTCTTTGTTTGATATTTATTTTTTTGAATACACTTTTTGCTTGAAAAGAATACATATTTTAGGTCTCACCCCCTTCCCGTTTTTCAATAATATAGTAATTATATTTTTTTATAATTTCCATCTTCATTAAAACCTCGCATTTGTAAAATAGATATCCTGCATGGAAGGACTAGAAAATATCCTGCATGCAAGGACAACATCTAGGTTTTCTACCAGCAAAAGAACTTAACAATCGCCTTATTTTCCTTAGTATTATCATGAACATCTGTCTCAGGTAAGTTGTACAATATATCATTTTTTTCAGAATTTCATGACTAATGTGATAAAGCTGTCTATGAAATTGTAATTTTAACATATAACCTTCTAAATATGGAATTTGTGAAGTAATGTAAAAATAATAATATTTAAAAGTGTTAAAATCTCTTTTTTTTTTTTTTCAAAGTTATGACAATTTTCTCAGCTTTATTACATTCTTTCATGTTCATTCTTTATAAAAATGTAGTTATATTTATTGTAATAAAATAGAAAATACATATAAAATTATTTTCCTTGTAATTTTTTTTTTAAATTAAAGATGTTGTCTTATGGATTAAAGAGTTAAACTTCTTTACATTATTAATCTCACAATTCTTGGTCAAGTTACAATCTTTAATACCTACATAAATATATCAGGTTCTTATTGTTTAAGGAGGTTGCCTTGATTACAGGTTGAGATTGTTGATAGCTTAAGGGTTGATTGTTATCATAGGAAAATGTATACTATTGTGAAACCTGAATATATGTATACACGTTAACATAGTGGTGAATTTATAATAAGCTCTTATTAAAATGATTAGCCTTATCCCCTTCAATATTATATTATTAGTTTCTCATAGTTGTATGTTCAATTAACCTGAAAACATAAATTTCAATCATGATAGAGGTCAGTCCAGGATACATAGCAATATGGTAGAGTAAAAAATAGTCCTATCTTATAGAGAAATAAGCAGCCATAATATATATATATATATTTAAATAAATGTTTGGTTTATTTCAGAAAATTTTTAATTATTTTAAAATATAATCATATAATATTTTAGTGGTAAATATTATATTTTCTTAACAATTCATTTGTTATGGATCGTGATTTGTATTATTACATATTTTTTAATTATTCGATCAGTCCAAAAACAAAACAAAAAAACTTTATAATTACAATACAGATATCATTGTAGAAAGAAGAAACTGGATTAAACTTATGGGGATTTTCATCCTGAAATGAACGAATGATGCTTGAAAATGATATATTGTATCAATATGTCAAAATATTCAATGAAAGTTAAATTTAATATATGGCTTAATGAAAAATTATCTTACCCAATACTCGTGATAAATATAATTTTATATTATTAAAATATGTGTGCAAATTTTTGATAATTGAATCCAGATTTTGGACAAAAAATATATAATAAATGGGCAAAAATAAAGTACACACAAAAAAAATTGTTATATGATTTGAAAAAAATATATAGTTCATGAACTTTAATTAAATTTAGATACTAAATTTAATACTGTACTCATTGATATTAGAAGAGAGAGAGAAAGAAAATAAAAATGTAAAAATAAAAATATATAATGGAAAATCCTAATAAAATTTTATGGAGTAGCAATAAATATGAAATAAAATTATTAAAAATTCTTCTAAGTTTTGATAAACAGGTTTACAATAAAGCACAGAGTGGTTGTACAAATAGACAAATTCTTTAGTATGAGGCAAAACTAAAATTACTTACAACTGATAATCGACTTTTCTAACATTCAATAGTGAAACAAAATAAGTATTTTTTTCATGAATGAAAAATAATCAAATAGTTTTATAATAATTTTTCATGTAATCTCTTATAATCATTTCTTAGTAATGTCTACTTAGAAGTCAGCTTCAATTTAGGTATAAGTTATTGATGAATAATAATAAAAAAAATTAAATAAATTGTTTGCCTTTTTGGTAATATATCTTTAAATATAAACAATAATTTCAACTTTACATCCAGTTATTAACTGATTTACAAATAAAATTTATTTCCAAGTTTTAAATCATATAAAGATTGCTAATTGATAATTATAGTTGAAATGTTGGAACAGCATAAAAAAAACAATCATGACTACTAATCATGGAAACTCATCAAACTGATCAGAGCCAGACATGAAAGTCTTCATCCACAAATTTAACAAAATATTCCTAAATTTTCATTAAATTGTTTAAGTGTTAAAACTAATCTTTCTATTTGTTTTAATATATGTTATATTCCTCTACAGAAAATCACTGAAGGCTAGTCAAATGTTGAACGGAAACTTTTGAAATGATAAAGAAAGTTTAATGCTTTCCATTCTTGTTTTATGTTTTAGCTAAAGAAAATAAAAATACTTAAAGTCACTTAGTATGAACCAAGCTAACATAAATAAAAATCTAAACTTATTAGAAATCTGAAATAACCAATATGCTAATTACTATATCACAAGTCTAAACAACATATTTATTAATTTATTATATTAATGAAAACTCATAGGTGTAGCATAATTCTTGTAATCAGCCTGCATTTTCAACTGAAGTAATTATTCTTTCATATATTTGTGTGTGTGTGTGTGTGTATACAGCAATGGATTGTTAACTCTTTTTATTCATTAGAATTTTATCTTTTTAATAAACAGGTATTTATTTATTGAAACAATGAAATGATTATGATTATATGATTTGAAAAAGACTTGAATCTAAGACTAGTTACAAGTTACTCCATGATAAAAATTTCAGAAACAATTTATTGAAAAATCCAAATCATTTATAAATAGTCAGTGACTTTTAAATATATATATTTAATAAAACTTTTATTAAAGTAGTAAAGTAACAGTTTTTATATGCAGAAAATTATTCACTTTTATGAGACTTTCTTGACAAATTTTTATGGTCTGTAACAAATGGTAGGTTAATAACGGTCAAGCCATCAGTTTCCTATCAAGAGGACAATATGAATTATTCTAGACTCAGCCACCTGTGTTTATCTTCTCAGAGCTAGCACAAAGCTCTTTTATAAAGACAAAAAAGATATAATTTTAATTTCATTTCCTTTTTACCTTCAAAGAATGGAAATAAACTTTGTAGTTGTAATTTTATCTCTTTTCTAGATATTTATTTTTATCTAAATACAGAAAAAAAAAGGATCAAGTCCAAATTACTAATGAGAAGTTATTTCACAAAAATAGCAAAAAGACATTTCTTAATGTCTTAAGATCTAAAACTCAAATATGTGAATTTCTTAAATCAAATGTGAAATGTTACAAATGTAATCTTTATTAAATAAAAAAAGCAACATAAATAATATAAAAATAATTTTAACATATATTTTTATTTTAGCATTCTTTTTTAGAAGCATATTAGTATCCACTGAAGTTTCTGAATCACATAGTTTTGTTTATATTATCTCTTTAAAGATCTCTCATTTTGTTTTGAAGCATCATAAAATGTTATTAAATGTTTTTTTCTAAAGAAATACATTTAATTTCTATTTTTTGTACAACTTTCAGTCATATAGTGTGTCCCAATGAAAAAGTGATTGATTACAGTTTTCTCTCCAAGCTGCTTGCAGTATCAACTCTGAATTAATACAGGTTACATACCACCATAGTTTAGCTATTTACTATAAAAAAAATTTAAGACACTATTATATCTGAATCATAAATTATAACATAAAATATATGTTTCATACTTTAATCCATGATGGAACAACATGTTAACATTAAATTTTGTTTAAAATGGAGTAGAATTACTACTGAAAAGTTTGAAATGATTCATATTGTGTATGGAAGTGAAGCTATGAGTCACAAAAACATTTTATATGATTTTCAAAATTTTATGCTGATAGGATGAGCACTGATGTCAATCTATTCACATAGTGATTCATGATCCAGACAGATTAACACCTGAAAATTTTTGTGGTGAATAACTAAACTGTTGCTATATAACAATGACACAGCAAGCAACTTTACTGAGACACACTATGTGTTAAAACTCTAATTAACTCCTCTTTCTTATAGAAAATATCTGATTAATAGAAATAATTAAATTTATATGACTAAATTCTGGAAACATGTATGCATGATTAATAAATGAACACCAGAGAGTAGTTTTGATCATATTTCCAGACTAGTTTTAGGTTATTATCCTTCATAAATGTTAGAGTAAGTGCAATCAAATGATTCTTACTGATAAAGATTAACAGTCAGAATCTAGCCTAATAATCTAATCTGTAATACCATAACATATTGATATATGGATTACATTTGTAACATATATTTTATTTATAAAATCCAACAAATTCTTTATGAACATCACCAATAAGATCTCTTTTATCATGATTAGGCATATTTTCAATTTGAATTGTCTGTTTAGTTTATATCCTGTATGATATTCCTTCAATATATTTTTTCACTATAATAAGTTCTGTTAACAATTAAATGGAATATTATGATAACAAAAAAAAAAATTAATCAGAGTAACCTATTACCAATGCCTGTTTCGGTTACCTAAGCATATTATCAAAAAAGTAAAGCTAAATCCACTAAACTGACAAAAACTGAAAAAGATAAAAGTAAACAAAAGTGAATAATAATTCATTATATATTTACAATTTATTTTATCAGTAAAAAAAACAAATTAATATCTATTTATAAATATAATCACTAATTTATAAACCTATGTACTTAGTAATAGTTTTAATAATATAATAAAGAAATAGTATTATATGCAGAAAATAATTAATTTTTACTAGTATTTCTTGAAAAAAATTTAAGATCTATAAAGGCCAAGCAATTACTTTTCTACCAAAAAGCAATATTAATTCTTCTAGATTCAACTATCTCTGCAACAATAAAAATTCTTCACTGGTTACACTTTAATTTTAAAAAACAACTGAATTTTACATAATTCATATGACATAAAAGTAAAATACACCAACAACTTTATAGAAAGAATTTAATTTGTTAAATGATTTTAATAAATATAGAGAACAATAGTTATACTTCAAGCATTTTTTAAATAAGCAAAGTAAAATACTAGGTTTAATTAATCAATATCATTTCTAGTAATGTTTCACTCAACGTTTGTTAAGGGGAATACAAAATGGTAAAAGTTCCTGAAATAATTTTAAGCTACAGTAAAGCAAAAAAAAAAAAAAATCTGTTTGACCAACTGAAGCTATTTGGAGTTCAAACAAATTCAAATCACATGCATGACTGTTTATCTTCAATTGAAATTAATACATATTTTTCCTTTTTATTTATTTTTAAAATTGATTACACATACTAGTCTATTAATCTTGATCATTCTTGCAGTTTTACAATTTTTTTAAAGTTCAAATAGTTGTTCCACAAATATATGCAACTGAACATACTTTAAATACACATTACTATACATAACACAGAGAAATTGGTCAATTGATAAATACTTATAGAAATGTATAATCCCACTGAATTTTGATTAATTCCGGCTGTAAATTGTCATCAATAGTTTCAATATCAATAGATAGAGAAGTAAATAGATGAAATTGATTTTCACATTTCTTGAAGTGCAAAAATAATCTTTCAAATTCATTTTATAATAAATTTAATTTGATTAGAATATTCTGAAAATTTCAATTCTGGTGATTTTTTGTAATGATGATTGGTTACATTCAAAATGAGATAAATTTTATTTTTGAATTGGTTTTTGCCAAAATAATAATTTTTCTTTGAAAACATTGATATTATTAAATAAAGTCATAACCACATGATGTTTTACTTTATAATTTAAGATTAAGTTGACTAAGATAATTTGTAATATCAATTGAAAAAAACTATAGTCCACATTTGTAATTTTTCAATTTTAAAAAATTATCATTTCATCCAAATAGAAGAATCACTTTAAAACTTTATGATTAGAAAACCACTGAATTTCTGTATAAGGTAGATCAGTAAATTCACTCTCCATATCTTCTAAAAATTTAATAAACTGGAGGTGATTAAGCCTGCATACATGAATATAATTTACAATTTTAATGACTTTTTTGTTTATGTCATATACAAAATTTAAAATTCTGGAGCATAATATTTGCTGATAAATATTACAATGAAAAATGTGAAAAGAATTAACTTTTTCTCTACAATTTTCTTTTACTTGGGTGATAACTCCTTTAATAATATGACATAGTAGAAGCACCATCAATTGCAACAGAGCTTTTTAATGATAAATTATATTCCTTTAAAATATCCATTAGTGAATTAAAATGATCAACTCCAATGATTGTATCATGCATTCAAGTACTTTCCAGAAGCTCTTCATTTATTTTTAAGTTCAAGTCTGTGAATAAAAACTGATAGATGAACTTAACCCTGTAAGTCTATACTTTCATCAACTGCAATGGATAAGTCTCAAATGTGATTATTGATTTCAGTTGATTCCTTAAATTCCCAGCTGCATCAACAATTGATATTTCAAGTCAAGCTTATGTTTTTGAATTTCTTTAATTGTTTTGGACACAATACTTCCAATTGCTTAACAATACATTCATAACCCCCCCCCCCCTTCAGTGAATGGTTTTGACTTGCTTGCAAGCAGCTATATTATATGCAATAGTTTTGATAAATATATTGTGTTGTTTTTGAAGTGACAACTTTAATTCTCTTCATAATGTTTCTCAACGTATTTGTCATAGTTTTGTTTAAGAATTGCATTATAGTGTCTTTTAACATTATATTCCTTGCAAAACAATAGTTTCTACATAACTGACATACAATTTTATTTTTTCTTTGAATACAAAAATATTTTAATTTTGATTTTTCTTTGAAAGTGTGATGTTTTTCTTCAATGAATCATTTTTTAATCATACTCATAGATGGCTTTGATATTATTTTAATAAATCCTTAGATAATCACAAAAAAACTATTCTAATACCTGAACAAAAATATATAAACTAAAATTCATCAGTGAATTCAGAGAATAATAACAATTAACTTTATATATCATTAAAAAAAAAGCCTATTTCAAGAAATGAGACTTACATTTAAGGAGTACAACAACAATTATCTATTTTATTCAAGTCTCTTTTATTTAAAAGAGCAGGCAAAATTTCAAGATATTATGATATAGCTGCCAATTTTTATTACAATGAAACATAGGTTCATAATTAATTTTTTTATATAGAAATTAATATTCTACAAATGCAATGCTGTTCTTTAAAATATATAAATTTAAAATTATCATTTCTTTTTTTTATATACTGTTAAGCTCACACTATATTAACCATAAGTGATTCAATAGACATTATTAGTTGGTAGTACCAATCAAATCTCCAGACTATCTTCTGGAAAATTAACTTCAACAAATAACATACGATTGCACATATATTTATAAATTAACTTGATTGTATAATTATGCAAGTCTGACACTGAATCAACAACCATATCTTTTATTGATCTCAATTATAGCAAATTTATAGGCATAAATAACCCTCAGTGATGAAGTCAATTGCTAGAAACTAGGCTGGGGATCTGGTTAAAACTACCATCCACTGTTTATTAATTATTGTTCTTAATTCAAATGTTATATGTAAGCAGATAATCATGTGATGCTTTGTTTGGTAATGAATTCAAAAGATATCAAATGAAGTTTGTCATTTTGTAAAAAATTCTAAGTAAATCAGATTAATATTATCTGAAAGATTTTTAATTATAATTTACAAACATTAAATTACATTCATAATTCATTGTGAATTTTCTCTTTTGCTCCTACACATATACTATTGGTGCTGAATAATCTAAGAATATAAGTCATTCAAAATGTCATCTATATTTGATCACCAGAAGTGACAGATGAAGTTTCAATCCAGAAAACTTTAACTCTTAAATCTGTGATAATATAGCTAACTTATTTTCTACACTTTTTCCAGGATATAAACACAATGAACATTTTATTTTACTAACAAATAAGTAATACGGTGGAAGAAACTATTCTTCACATAAGCGCTAAAACTGAAGTCCATTTTGCCATTATTAGGATGGTAAGTGTCAGTTTTCTAGCACATGTGAAGAATAGTTCATTCCACAATTTTGCCTATACAGTATATAAATCACTATATTATTAATTATTACATATGTACAATTTAAGAAGATTCAATCATAAGTAGTTAAAAATGAGAAACTTTCTATTAAAGTGAATTGTTTTAAACCACTAAACATCACATGATCAACATCTCATACTAGCACATAATTGTTGTAACAAAGGCAAAACTCTCCATACAGTAGTGCCACCCTGTGCCAACCAGAGAAATCAATGGATGCCAGAAGGCTTGTGCATAAAATTCCTATCTAGTGCCTACTCATCCAATATCCCCAGACTAGTTTCTGGCTTGTGGCCATCATCAGTGAGGAGCCTTGGATCTGAGAGCACTGCTCCTCACTGGTGATGGTCACAAGCCAGAAACTAGTCTGGGGATATTGGATGAGTAGGCACTAGATAGGGATTTTATGCACAAGCCTTCTGGCATGGAGAGTTTTGCCTTTGTTAAAGTGAATTGTTGCAAATAATATGCCAATTTAAAATTCAGGCTCATAATAAGTTCAAACCTCAATTTAGACATAGTTAATAATTGTTGGTTTACTTAAACAAAAAGCTCTAATCACAGGTAGATCACCTATGGTTTTAAAATAATTATTGATTGGAGAGTGCTAGTCAATTTTACCGCATATGTGAAGAATAATTCCACCCACAATATTACAGTTATATAAAGTGCTATATTATTAATTAACAAATGAAGTATTTTTTTTTATTACAGTGATTCAAACTCTCTTGGCTTTTCTTCCTTCAGACAAGAATAAAAATTGGAATTAACAATTTCATGATAATAAACAATGACTTAACTCAAGTAAATTCTAGGCTAATTTTGGGGATAGGGGGTGGAAAGAGGGGGGCATTGCTTAATAATAGCAGTATGGCTTATACATATTTGTCAATTATTGCATGGGAAAATGAAACTATTTGATTCAGTATAAAACTATTAAATAAAAAAATCAATTAACAAAACCATATCACTTTTTTTAAATTTGGTGACAAAATTTAAAATACATCACATCTCTTACATTTACATTACTAATCCTTGAGAATACTAATCATATATATTAATCAAATTGCCCACAGATGAATATAAGAATAATAAGTAAAATTAAAAAAAATCATATATCAAAAAGTTTAAAAGGCAACTCTATATATATATAAAAGAATTAAATCAGATAAATTATGCTTACCAGATGGGAATGAAAATAATATTTGATTTCATTAGCTGAATGAAGTCTGATCAAAGCATTAAATTATGTATGATATTACTGTATTACATTGTGATTCAAACTTTTTTGACTTTTCTTTCTTCAAATAAGAATAGAAGTTGGAATTGATAATTTAATTACAATTTTGTTCTTTTTTTTAAACTCTTTTTAATAACTGCAAGTGCTCTTTTGTTCTTTTCTCCAATGTTCATCTAGATTCACCTATATATCCACTGCCACATTTACATCTCTATTTATATATGATGAAATTTTGATTTAAGAATGAGGTTTTAGATTTTGAATTATTTATTATTTTGTTTAATGTAATATTGCATTTTATGCACCTCCTGGATTAAACAAAATAACAAATAATTCAAAAATTAAAACCTTTTTCCTAAATCAAAATTGCATCATATATAAATGGAGACATAAATATGGCAGTGGATATATAGGGGAATCAAGATGTACATTGGAAAAAAAAACAAACTATAGAGCACTTGCAGTTATTTGAAAAAGTTCAAAAAACTAAACAAAATTGTAATGGATATGATTTTCAACATCAGTTTTTTAATGATCATAATAGATTATGTATATATGGTTTTAAATTGGATTGTAATAACGTAAAATTATTACAAATTGAAAGAAACAATAATAAAAGGAAAATAAAGGAAGTTATGTTAATATATAAATGTAAGCATGACTTAATAAACAGAGAGGCAGCAAACATAAAAACCAATGAATTTTGGGAAGGTTAGACTTTGAAAGTGTTAATTGACAAAGACTATGAAGCTAATCGAAAGCACTCCTAGGTGGATAAAAGTTTTTAAAGTTGTACTTTATATATATTTATGGTACTGTATTTATTAATATTTAATTAAAGATTATGTATATAACTTTGAAGAAATACTGATACCAAATATCATTATATATTTATATGTCAATTGTTGCATGGAGAAATGAAACTATTTGATTCAGTGTAAAATTGTTAAATAAAAAAATCAGTTAACAAATTATATCACCTTTTTAAATTTGGTGGCAAAATTTAAAATACATTACCACATTGTATTTTTATATTGGACTATTGCCACCATCTAATATGTGTATTGAATGTCTTTAAAAAAAACTTAACTTTATTTAAATATTCCAAATACATTATGATAGCCCAATATAAAAATACAACTAGAACACCATCATCACAAACCTTCAGGAAAACATTACCACATACCTTACATTTACATTACTAATCCTTGAGAATACTACTCATACACATTAATCAAATTATCCACAGATAAATATAAGAACAATAAGTTTAAAAAAAATCATATATCACAAAAAGTTTAAAAGACAACTCTATATGTGAAAGAATTAAATCAGATAAATTGTTATGCTTTCCAAATGAGAATGAAAATAACATTTGATTTCATTAGCTGAATGAAATTTGATCAAAGCATTAAATTATATACGATATTACTGTACCATATCTCTCAATTCAAACTATATCAAAATATTTAATAAATCATAATACATTAATAAGTCATATAATAATACCAAATGATATTAGGTCTAATGTTCTCAAATATCAACTGTATTTACATGCTTTTATTTAACTTAAAAACTCTGTTTGTTTGTTCATTTCTTTGTTCAGGTTAAATTTTGTAATCAATTTTTAACATATTTCTATAAAATGGATTTCCTTCAATTTTTGTACATGTTGGAAATTAATGACAATGCATTATGACAATGACATACTTCAGAATTGTCCAGTCTAATGATATTGGAAAAGAATTTTTAATATGTGAATTCCCTTTCATTCACATAAACTGTACATAACTTTTGTGCTTCATTTTAAAATGATAATAGAAATAATTATAAAAAATATTTTATGAATAATGCTTTATATTTAATGTGAACTAAAACACCAATACTTAAATTTGAATATGACCAATTACAAATAATATTTGAATACTAAAACATTAAAAATAATACATATTATAACCACAATTTGGATTTTTATATTTAACTTGAAATAAAAGTATGTGAAAGGCGGATGCATATCTAAATAGTGGTTAAATTGAAGAAATCAATAATTTTTAACTTTTTAGTGCATAGTAAATAAAAACATTTATTACAAAATATAATCTTTAGTATAAAAAAATGATTTAATCTATAGTGAAATGACAATATCATCCATGATTAGAAATGTGTTTTATCATATGTTATTAATTAAACAATCTTTCAAAATTGCACTGCCTGTGACTCGGTTATGTAAACAAGCAAATTAAAATAACAGTGCAACAGCCATAAGAATTCCATTAAACTTTTACAGTCTTTATGGAAATCATTTTCAATATAATCTGACACCCCCCACCCCTCTATTCACATTTTCAATAACAATAATTTAAATAATTTGTGATTAAAAAAATAATAAACAAATTTTAAAAAAAATATGTAAAATGCACAACTATGCAAATACCTACATGGCAGCAGTCATTCCTTAATCTTATATCCTTTAGGCTGATGAAGCAGCCATATTGAATATTTAAAAAATGTTACGCCACAAATTTTATCATTACATAAGTTTGTATTATTTAAAAATGACATAATATGTATTGTTTGAAACATAAAACACCAAAGAGTGTAATTAAGCTGAAAAAAATATAGTCATTGATATTCAAAATGATAAAAAAAGAATAAAAGTTAATATTTCTAATAATTATTTTCATATTATTTCATAAATTCAAAATTATCATGCATACAATTTAAAATTATATTTTTATTAGTTGGTTAATTGGATTCATCACAAAATTTCTAAAAAAAAGATATATAATAACACTTACCTAATGTAATCCATCACTTAAAAACTTCATAAAGACATTAGTACCTTTCATTTTTCCTAGTAGCCCTTCAAAATGTATTTCCATACAAGGGTTTGCAATGAATATGTCATCCCTAATAACATCCCTTATAACAAGTAGTTAATATTGAAACTGTAAGATCTGTATTTGAATCTTACTTTCACCTTTTTCTATGGTCTTTCATCCATCAGCTCCATCCTACCTAAATTTAAACTCTACATATTGGAATGGGTGTATAGTGGTATTAGGTATATATATGTAAGCATCGGTTGAATGCGCCATGGGTACACACATACTTCAATATCGTATGTAAATGTTGCGTTAAAATAATATGATTTATAAATAATTTTTAAAATTTTTTTTTACAGCTATATAGCATTTATTTAATGCTCGTTTTAATTATTTTAGTCAATTTTCTGAAACATTATTTTAAAATAATAAATATGGAAATCTTGTTTAAATTTATAATTTTGAAAAAATATATACCTGGGTCTCTTTTTATGCAGAATTATTCAACGCGATTTTGAAGTTACGCGATTCACGTTTCTCCGGAAGTTGAACTCCGATAATGCGCTATTACTTTAAATAATAAATTTCGCACACTTACGTCACATTGAAAGTAATAGCACATTATTGGAATTCGACTTTCATCTTAGTAATTTCAATATTTTCAGTGCTTTATAATAGTAAGATTTTATGCAATAATGAAATTAAAATCATGATTTCCACATTTTATGTATACACACATTAAATTTTACAAGATTATAATGTAAATTTGTTCAAACATTGTGCGTGTTAATTTTGAATTTTAAATCACATTCTGTTTTTGCTTTTTAAAAAAGAACGTAATCAATTATTAATCATTTAGTGTCCGCAAGTTTATTTTTAAAAGGTGAGTAATAGCAGTGGGCACAATTAAAACTGAAAATTAAAAAATTAAAGACAAAAATAAGAATTTAATTTTTAGTAGTTAGATTAATTACTAATTACGTTGTCACCAGAAAACCATTAACACAATACGAGAGTGATGTTGGCGCTAGTTGCATTTCCTTTTGTGAAGAATCTGATTTTTACCAGTTTGCAAACGAACCTGTTTAACGGCAAATAGCGATAATTATTAAAACTTGTATAAAAAAATGTAAATTACTGTAAATTATGCATAAAAATATATTGTTATGAATAAAATTAAATATTATAGTTAAAAAAAGTTTGTCTTGTAACAATTTTTTTCAAATTTGAAATTTTTTATTAATCATATTTTATTTCCTTATTTTTTTTTTTTTTCGCGAATTTTAAAGTAATTTTACGTTAGTGCATTGCTTTTACGCGATCTTTGAAAAATCACAGTCCGTATCCATCCTTTTTCAAGGTAAGTTACGTCTATTTTTGCGCGATTTCGTTTGCGCATGTTTTCTGAGGAACCTATCTATTGCGTAAAATGAGACCCAGGTGTATATAAAATCTTATTGTTTTATTTAAAATTTTGCAAAGTCATGTTTAAAATTCTTTCTATTAAAGATAACCGAGGGTTGGTGAAAGACAACAGATTACTTAGAAAATTCCTAGAAAACTTAATTAGCTTAAAATAATGAATCAAAATAAATTGGATTTTATGTTTTATATATACTAAAAATAACATACAAGAAAGAATTTAACAAAAGAGAAAATCGTAGTATCCAGATTTAATTAAATGGTATAGAAATTCATTCACTAATGAATTAATTCACCTAAGGGCATGACTATGGACAGATAAGAAATATGGCTAATATAAAAAGGGCAAATTTTGATTTGATTTTAGTTTTGTTTTTAGAGTTTTCTTACTCATTTTTCTAAAGTTTTAGAGATATTAAAATGTGATTTGATAAGCTTTGAAATGGCAGAGTAGAAGGTGACAAAGCACTATTCTCCTCCGGAGAATGGTCAACCAACTATCCGAGTCACCATATGTGCCCTCCAGAGAATGAGAATATTGGGTGAACTACTGCAAATCTGTAAAGAACTAACTATACTACGTGCTGAAAACTGCATTCGCTCTCAAAAAATTTTAAATGATTGAAATCTGAATTAGTAAAGGAAAAGATGACTGCTGCTGTAAATAAGGAACGAACAATGTGTGACTGATCCTATCTCTATGTGCACAATCATCTAAACTTTAAAAACAGGCAATCTGTATCCAAGAACTATAGAGTACTTTTAATCTATTAAAAGCTATAGCTATTTCGAGTAATTCCCTTTTATTAAAGTAATTTTGATGTACATCCTAACCTCAGTAAATATTTCTTTATTAGTTAACTTACCTGATTCTTTGTACCATCATCTTGGGTACATGTATTTTATATATATATATATATTAAATTCTTTATTACTATAATCGCATGCTTAGATAATTTCCGACCGGACTAATTATATCCTCCTGAGTATAATGTAACTAAAAACTGCCACCATATTTGTGGATTACTAAAGACAAGGAAATTATTGTACACCCTTTTCTTTATACTTGATTTGACTTGCTAGCTCAGAAATTATCAAAATTTTGTAATATGCCGATGAATTACATGAAATACCTGATGCATATCATTCTAACTGTCAATGTTTAAAGGTATTTATTTTCAATTACTTATCATAATTATTTATGTATAAAAGATACACATTTGTTATTTGCTTTGTTTTTTTAATCATCAATGCAAGTATATATGGGTAACTGGGTGGAGGACATATTAGTTAGAAAGCGTGATAATGTGTAAACTATTATACCCACTTTTACAATTATCCCCTTGATTTTTTTTTAAAATTAGAGTTACCTGTTCAGGCTAAATCAAGTAATATTATTTATTTTGAGAGCATAAAATCAAAAGATTCACTATTGAAATGTGGGCATTGGGAAATTGAGTCATTAGAATTTAACACGTAATTTAAAAGTAAATTTGATGATTTTATATTTATGTCATATATGTGTTACTGTTTAGAGATGTGATAATTTCTCTTAGAGCTATGTGATTTCTCCATGGATAAACACAGGTATTACTACTGTCTTCCTATAGTCTTCCATAAAGTAGACAAAATGAAATGTTCCCGTGGGCATTTGATTTTCATCACAGTAAGAGAATATTCATGGTGCTGTCCTGTACACCTGATGATGCTTATGTGCCCACCTTCGAATGGGTTTGTGGCAAATGCCAACCTGTCATTCTAACTTCTCTCAAACATGGCTCTGCAGTTTTAAAGTACTGTAATATAATTCATCGCATTGCATCTCTAATAGTACCATCTATTTATATTTTTCTTGGATTATTATACATTACAATAATATGATTCCGTCTTCCACCATCTAACATTTATTAACCATACTTGTACATTCTGAAACCTAATGTTTTTACATCAGTTAAATCATTTCTTTAAATTAAATGTATTCATTTATTATTTTAATTTTGAATCAATCTTGGTATGTCCGTGACCATGATCACCATTTACCACTTAAAATGTCGCATCAAAAGCTTGGAAATGTAATTCTCATATAAGCATATGATTATAGTATTTGTACTCATTTGTACCCAATGTTCAGGTAGTTAAATCATTATATATCATAATAATAACTATTATAAAGCTGTAACCATTAATGTTATCAGTAATGCCTAATTAATACCGATACCAAGAATCACTATATTCTATGTATCTATCATCCATTAATCTTTACCTATTAATCATACATCTGCCATTATAATGTCTATTTGTTCAACACCCAGTAGTAGTATTATTTCACCTCAATAAATGAAATACTAGATATATAAATATTAATGTCATAATCTTCCATTACTCTTGATAGTTGATTAACCCTAGAACAAATTAAGAATAGAGACATTTTTATCTCCCTTACCTCCGTGCCTAGAAGAAGAGTTTACGAGTGTAGCATCAGATGCATTGTCACGTAGTGAGTGTTGCAGGTGGCTTACTCTATCTGTAATATTGCTCTTCATATCTGGCATTTGAATTCTGCAGCATGTTAGCGAGGCATACAAATCTGACCGTTACAATATTGATCAATAATTAGTATAATTTGAATATTATAATAAAGAAATTCAATAATGTTTGTAATTTATTGAAAATTACTGCTAAAATAGTCACTATATACAAAATAAAATAATAAAATAAAATAAAAAGTGAATGAAATACTAAATTCATAATAGAGTTAAGCTTGGGGTACATAAGTTAGTAGTTTAGAGTCAGGGTGATGTAGTATTATTTATCCTATCTTTATAGGTTTTGAGGGATCATATTGCTTCATGCTACTATGACCACAAATTTAGTAATAGCTTCATCAACTGCCACCTCTCTCTTTGTATATGATATGCAGCTTTGAAATTTACATTGCAGTAATGTATAATCAGCCTATGTTTATGTACTGTCAAAATCTTTACTTTTAGCATTTGCGTATTTTTATTTTTATTAAAATGCAGACAAGACATTATAGAAACAACTAAATCGGGTCATAATATTTGCAAAATATGTTTATCTTTGTCTCATATCACCTAATTCAAATACGGACCCAAGCCCACATCATACCAAAAAATGAGATAATTCACAAAATAAATTTACACAATCACGAGCTATTTCTTTGATCAACATATATGTTAGCTTCAATAATAATTTTTTCGTATGTTTTTTATCAAATATAAATTCAAATAATAATTAAAACATATATAAAAATAAATACTTACCATCAGCTTCCAATAACGTTCATTTCAAATGCTTATCGGTCTAAAGTTGTATTTTTTTCCAATGTAATTTTCATGATGAATATTACTCCCTTAACATTAAAAAAAACTAAGAGAAAAACAAAAATTCAATTTAGTTGATCACAAAAATTATCATAAAATTTTTATTTTTTATCGTAGAAAAATAAAACATACCTTTTTTGAAACTAGAAAGATGGAAATGAAGGTGTAAAAAGCACATGCATAGACTGTGTAGATTTCCATTAACATTAACCTTAAACCAAATGTTTATAATTTGAAAATACTTGGCCACATTATGCAGGTGTAAAAAGAGGATATACTTGTCTAAATCTAGCACTTAAACTTGAACAAGTTCATATAATATTTCTATGCTGAGATTTAAAAATTTATAATGGCTTTAAAATGAAAAGTTAATGATGACAGCAATTCTTCCAATTCCTTTGTATGAGAAAATTTAAATGATTAATTTAGTTGTGAAAACAAAAACACTTTAAGCTTGAAGTGAGCTACTTACATATTAAGAATGAATTTAAAAGTCATAAAATAAATAAAAGAAACATAAATTTGTATTAGGGTACATTATGCTCCATAAACTTTGTGAAAATTTAAAAACTATTATATTCATAAGTAAAAGATGTGAACAAGAAAAATGTTAAATGAGAAAGCATTGCTAACCAATTTTTGCTAAATAAGGATTATAGCATTTTTTCATTCTTTTATCCAATAATTAAAAATAACAAGATATCTATTAATTAACAATTTTTGATGCCTAAATAAACTGGCTTTATGCAAAAAAATCCTGCATTTTGAAATCTCACAAAATGTCCAAGTTTTACCCAATGTAGATTCGAATCCCAAATCATGGTCATGGCAGGTAAATGTGCTAGCGATTACATGAAGACCATCCTGATCAATTTCATACATATATAAGCACACGTTAAAAAAAAAAATCATTGGAATAAAAAAAACAATAATAGGATTTTTATAGAATTTCACATTTCAAATATATATGTTTTTAATGATAATAATATATATATATTTTTTTTAAAAAAAGTATATTTAAAAGATTTTAAACTAACAAAAAATATATTCATATTACTATATTTCATTTTAATGACATAAAAAAGGTTCACTGAAATTTATGAAGAAGATATAAAATTAAGATGCTAAAATAGAGTTAAAAGTGTGCTATTTTATCACAAACAATAAGTATCTAATTAGTCAGTCTGACTTCGGTGCAGAACTTTATGCACACATATTACAAATATATTACTAACTATAATAATGAGATATTATTTTATATAGCGCTATGTTTTTTATGTAATAGTATATCTCGTGCTGGAAAAATTTAGTATTCATTTATAATTTATCTTTAAAGCGCATGTGCATTGACTTAATCGCTAATATTACTAACTATAATAATATAAATTATTATGTTATTCTATTTGTAAATCATTACAAACAAAACATACACACAAAAAACAGATTATGTTAAAACTTCTTTGGATGACAACGAAGTTTGACGAAAACTTTTAATAAGTATAAATCATAAAAATTAATTATACTGTCATATCTTTATTAAAAATTCTTTCTACTATATTAAAATAATGTCACGTCTTATTTTATTACCAGCTTTAAATAAATAAGACCCCCTCCCCCCAGCACCTCTCATTTTTTCTCTTCTTTTACATAAAATCAATATTAGTATAAAAGATACTATCACAAAAACTCGTTAATTTCAGGGAACTTTTGATGCGTGATTATGAATCAAACTTCAGAACTTAAGATAAGAAAATTGTAGGTCTTCAATCTCTTAAATGAATAACAACATGTAATTTGAAACACACATGGAGAAAAATACTGATTTAAAAATTTATGAATGAATTTTTTAAAAAATCAAGGAATCATATAAATAAATATAGCTGATGGATTGAAGAAATATTAAATGAAAAAAAAAAAATCTACATCAAAAAATATTTACTGCAAAATAAATAATGTCTACAAATGATGTATATATCCCAAATAATATTTTCTTATTTTATTCTTAAAGTAAATCTTTCCTTTACAAATAAACTAAAATTGTTAATACAGTGTCCTTTTTTTTTTTCATAATGAAACTTTTTATAACTAGTTTTAGAAATAAAAATATTAAAAAAAAAAAAAACAACTTTGGAAATAAATGAATATGAGAGTAAAAATTAACATGGATGTTTCATGGTATAGTGGTTAGTGTATCAACCAATCATGCCATGATAAAGTTCAGCCAGTTAAATCTTGGAAATTTTTCCAGATCACAGGAAGGTTTGGAATTTTTCACTTATATAACCAACCAATAGCCAATCTAGGTAGTAAAGTTTTGGTAGCAAAACGGATAAATAGAAATTATTAACTAAAAGTTCTAGATTAATCTGTGTTGGTCCGATGATTGTCAATATGTAGACAAAAAAAAATAATAATTACAATATGATGTAATATTCATCATTGGTAGAAGACTAACAGATGTTAATTCCATGGTTTATCTTTACAGCCATGTCTTCTAATATTACTTCACATGGATACCTCTTTGACATGGTACAAATTCTCACTTATTTCACTTCCAAAGCCATGAACACATTTCCACTGGAAAAAGTTACTATATTATTGGATATAGAAGCCACTACACTACGCTCAGAAAAACAAAAAGGGCATTAAGTAAATCAAAAATTGATTTATCAGCATCTTTTTACATGGATGATAAATCTGGACACATTTGTAAAAAAAGATTAATTAGTTTTTAATTGCATAGACTTTGATAAATCATAAATATCATATGGAAGAAATACAGTAATTTCCAACTCTCATAATAATACTCCATATATCTGAAGAATGGATGACAGTCCCAGCCATAAGTAAGTTCACTTTAATGAAAAAGGAGTTGAGAAGTAAGACAGGCATCTTCATTGTATCTCTGAAAATGTCTTCACTTGTATTTCTAGTCGGAGGAACTATTCAGATAGTAAATGTTCATCAAGAATAATACTTCTTGAAGAAGCATCAAACTAAAAGATCAAAAAAAAAAAAAAAATCAGATTCTTCACACAGGAAGATGGCTAATTACTGCTTAGATTTCAATCAACTGATTAAATATAAGCTGAATACTTTGCCAATAGCTCTTATTATATATACTTCATGTATATCAGATGAAAAAAATGAAGAAATTTTTATATTAAGTTTTTTACATTCAAAGATCAGCCTTTCAAGCTAATTGTGCATGTGTCTTCTGCAAGTGTTAAATAATAAATGAATACTTCACTCTACAATACAAGATATAGTATTTATGCAGGAATAAAAGGAATTCTCTCATTCCTACAACTCAAATTCTTTTATATGAGCAAATCTGAAGTACTGTTGAATAAAGCGTGAGAGTAGAATTCTCACTTTAAATTACTATCTACGATGTTGTGAAGAATGACGTCGGTGAAATTGTCTAGAATTTACTAAACGTCACTCTAAGTGAAACTTAATTATAAGTAAATAAGCACTCACAGAAGACGCATGCACAATTAGCTTGAAAGGCTGATCTTTGAATGTATACAATTGTATGCATAGCGTTATATAAAAATAAATGCTTATTTACTTATAATTAAGTTTTTTAACAATTTTAATAAGTGGAAATTATATATATATATAAATATGTACACAGATAAATGTATATGGTATTATTAATTCTAAGTTTATTTTAAAAGTGATTTAAAACAAAATATTTCTTTTATTAACATTTGTAAAGGTATTTTATAATTAGATGGGTGGATATGATATTATTATATAAAATATTGATTAAATTCTAGTTAAACAGATGAACTAATTAAGGAGATAAATATCTGATGTAGTTTTGTCAAAGCATTGTCTGTTATTTTGGTATAATCACTTTCAAAACTAAAATTTTACAAATGCTATAATTGAACAAATAAACCATAGACCCTAATGAAATTTAGGAGTTATCTATAACTAATACATAAATGATGAAAATGACCCATGATAAAAACTGATTTTGCTGATAAGAATTCAATAAACTATAAATAGCGTATCTCTGAAGGTCGTTGGTGATTGCTTATCCTGCATTAATTGTTTTGCTGATTCTACTTTGATTTATTAATATGATTTGTGTTAAAATATAATGGCAAAGCAGTGAAGCCATCATCTGCTACACTCTGGCCAAACCAGAAGAGTGAAAGCCAAAAGTCCATCAAGAGTTGCTGAAAAAAACCCATCAAAACATGTAAGGAGCATCGTGTCCAGTTTATATGCAAACTATATGCTGCCTAAACTTCAACAGAGTCTATTGATTTAAGGAAAAACAGGTCATCAATCAACAAGGAAAATACTGTCTAATGCTGCCCATTAAACAAAGAAAGTAAACTTGTATTAGTTAAGACTACTGCAGTAATCAAAACCAAGATGATAGAAGCTTCATCAGACAATTGTTTTTGTACAGAATAAGTCTGCTAAAAGTCTGCCAAAACCTGAAATCAGAACTTGAACTCTTAGTAACAAAATAGTAATATGTATGAACTATGAATATAATATTATTACTGTCTATTATTAATATTGTCATTTATCTCCTAGATTTAATTTATACTGAAAATATTTTATAAATTATTATGACTAATTGTACATACAAGTATATGTTTATAAATTAACACTGGTAATAGCATCAACAACCATACCGTTCGCTTGATGGCACTCTTGCTAATGAAAAACAATGAAATATAACGTTACCTGGCCGTGATCTTTCAAGAACTAATTGACCATTCCTTGTGGGTTTTTTTTTTGTTAAATAACATTAAAAAAGTAAATGTCTTTTTTTTTTTTTTTAAGATCGACAAATATGGCGGCATTTGTTAAAAAGTAAATATATCCTTTTTTAACAACGACAATAACAAAATATTTATTTAGGACATTTTAAAGATTTTATTAAATATACGTTACTCTTCTAATACTTGAAACACCAAAACAACAACAAAACATTAAAATGTCAGTGCGTAATGCTGGAATAGGCATGGGGTGGGGATTCTGATGGCTTTGACGATCCTAAGGATCATTCAAAAGCTGCATTACTTGATAAACAAACTAATTAGACTGAACGACAAGAAAAAAACTATGATCTTTTATACATTAAATTTAGTATATGTACGTTATTCTTCTAATAGTAAATTAAGCATTTAAATAAAATTAAAATACAAAAACAAATCAATACATTAACAAACTAATGTTTCGCGAAGATATTGCGACTGCCATGACTGACTGTTTAAGAAGTCACACTTATAACAAAACTTTCCCTATTTTTAAGCCATTACAAAGTCTTCACAACCACTGAGACGGTTTAAAATTTTTTTGGACATCATAGTACATCATTTAAATGTAATATAATACTTTATTAAATGACATTTCAAAGGTTATGTTGACTTCAAATCTACACACCCTCAAATTATACGATAGCACAGGCTCAATACCGATCATTTGTAGGGTAAGAACAGATCGCTTGAAAGTAGTGTGAATTGCAAGATAATTAGCATAACATACTACAAGGCATTACTGGCTGCCTCAAAAACGGTATATTCAACTGTTTTTGAGTAGCACCAGCGCTGTCAAGCAATTGGTACGATTGATTGTTGATACTACTACCTTAAAACTAAGTGTTTTAAAATAAGAACTAATAATGGTTATTTCCCCTAGCAAAATATAGAAATTGTAAAAATAATTATTTAATCATTAATAAGAAGTAAAATAGGCTGCCTAGACAGGTTAAATTAAGCAAGATTGTCTTTTTAATAGTTAACAGTTTTAGGCAAAATATCCTCCAATTTTGGGAATAAGAGAGCATAGAAAGAATAATTGAGAGTATTAGTTTACTTTAGTTCAGATATTTTTATTTCTGCAGTTTTGTTTATATTAATGTTTGTTTATATGTATAGTTTTGTTTATTCATAAATGAGTATGATAATGTTTTTGTCTGCTGGTTACTCACAGTCATTAACTTCCTTTGAGCAGTAGTATGCGGTAGACAGACATGCCTACTATATATAATATGCCTCGTTTATATTTTTGTGTGATACTGCGAGTCTGATGGTCTCTCACACTTAGCACCCTTACTTTGAGCAGTAGTATGCTGTAGACAGACATACCTACCATATATCATATGCTTTGTGTTATATATTCTTGGTTCATAAATGAGTGTATCATAGATGCTGTTTTCTGTCTCTTACACCTAGTTACTTAATGTTTAATTATTTATCTGCATTACAGCCTGAAAGTATTTATGTTAGTCCAAGTCCTTTAATAATATAGTTTATTGATTGATTTTAGGGTATCCTCAAACAATTAAGTTTATTAAGCCTTAAAACTGTAGTGATCCATTGTATAAATAAATAGTATTAATAATAGTTAGTCTGTACAGCAAATTTATCTGTCCAGAGACAATTAAAATGAATTGTATTATATTTATCTGTGCATAAAATATAAGAAGAAAATTAATAAATCTCTAACAGCATTAATTTGTATAACAAATTAAATAAGGCAATTAAGGAAAATTATGTTATTAACCTAAATTTAATTCTGGGTAAAAAAGAACTAATAGAACGATGTTGTCTATGGATGGCAGTGAATTGTGTTATCATTTGTGTGGTAATAATGTACAGGGTGGCCCAAAAGTAGGTTTACAGTTATTAAACTACCTTTTATATGGTTGAACTTACTCTCTTAATAATACCAATATAAAACATTTCTCAGAGTATAAATCTAACTTACATAAACAACTTTTTCCTTGCTGATTGTAATTTATTTTATTATGTAATGCTAACTTTTTACTTGATGATGAAGTTACTTGCTAAGTAATACCAATATAAAACATTCCTCAGAGTATAAATCTAATTTACATAAACAGCTTTTTCCTTGCTGATTGTAATTTATTTTATTGTGTAATGCTAACTTTTTACTTGATAACATTTTTTTATTTCAGGATTAATGGTGAACAATTTAAATCAAGAGCAAAGGAAATTGATATTAAAGCAGTATTGGAAGTCTGAAAATTCCGAGATGGTACGTACAGCATGGCAAGAAACTTTTAACACTTCTCCACCTTCACGACAAACAATTTATCATCTAAGGAATAAATTTGATGAAACAGGATCAGTGAGCTAATGCACCGAAATCTGGACGTCCTAAAACTTCTGACACCAAAGAAAATGAAATGTTAGTGGCTATGACATTTGTGAACAGTCCAAGGAAATCCACATGACATGCTTCTGCAGAACTATCCATACCAAGAACATCATTGCATCGCTTAATGCGTAAACTGAAATTAAAATCTTACCGACCAAGACTAGTACATGGTCTTTTAGAGGACGACGCAGATCGTCGGCTGCAGTTCTGCGAAATGATGCGTAATCAATTTACTGGCGAAGAACATGACTCTTTGGATAAAATTATTTGGTCAGATGAGGCTTGCTTTAAATTATCTGGTCATGTGAACAGGCATAACTGTGTGTACTGGGTTGATGAAAATCCCCATTTGATCATAGAAACTGAACTAAACCAGCCTGGCATTACAGTTTGGGGTGCATTATCAAGCGAAGGTGTTGTTGGGCCCGTTTTTTTAATAGAACTGTAAATGGAGAGAACTACCTGGACATGCTTTGTGAAGTAGTAGTGCCACAACTCAAAACTAAACCTAACTTTGACGAACTTTTCTTTCAGCAGGATGGAGCACCACCACATTATGCGTCTACAGTAAGAGACTACCTTAACCAAGTTTTTCCACAGCGTTGGTTCGGAAGAAGGGGCAGCATCGAATGGCCACCACGTTCACCTGACCTGACACCTATGGATTTCTTTTTTTGGGGTGTTGTTAAGAACAAGGTTTATGAGAAGAAACCCAAAACAATAAATGATTTAAAAGATTACATTCATCTCGCATTCACAGAAATTGATGAAGAGCGGAATTTGTGCCGCACTGTGTGTCAGAGTGTCCTGGAGAGATTTGAAGAATATTGCAATGTTGAAGGAGGATATTTGGAGCATATGAGAGATTAAATTGTTTATGTTTATGTTAACAGGTATAACGAATTTCCCACTGTTCTAGTGTCAAATTTTCAAATAAATAGTCTATGTGATAACTGTAAATCTACTTTTGGGCCACCCTGTATATTGTAACCTTGTGATTTGCCCAAGGTTGTATCTGAAATGCTTATTTAAAATTTTTGCTAAAATTAAAAATAATAATAATAAGTTACTATTTTATATAATGTTAGCGATGACCATAAAACTGGTTATATAAATTCTGTTGTATAAGTAGTTTATACATACTATGTCAGTAATTAGAATTAATTATTATATAGTTTCAGTAACATAAATTTATTATAAACTAATAACTTTTACATGTTTAATTATACATGTATATTCAAACCAGAATAAAATATAGTAGGGATTAAATATCAATCCTTATTCAATTTATAAATAAAGCTAGTTGAATTAAAACAGTTAGACTAAATTTTGTATGCTACATTATAAAGTTGAAATTAATTTTATATGTGGAATAAACTATGGACTTGTTAATAAGTTCATTAGCTCTAAAATATTGTTATTAAAAGTAGCTAAAATAGTTAGCATATTATTTATTAATTAACTGTATTAGAAAAGTTATAAGTAATGAAATTACTTTATTAATTATAAAATAAAATATTTACAAGTATGTAATATTTGTGAGGGTTAATATTTAGTATATTAAATTCAACATAATAAATTAATTGCAGTAATTTCTGGTCTATATGTGTGAGTGAATGTGTGCTTGCACATTAATTCAAAATATTATTTATTAATACAAATAATGTTATAATTCTTTTGTTAAAATATCAATTTGGATTAAAAATAATTTTGAGCTTCTTATAAATTAAAATTATTAAGAATAATTTAAAAAGGTAATATTATAAAATCGTTTATTTTATCAATTATTTATTTTGTTAATAAATTATAACAGATCAGTAAGAGTTAATAAAATGTACTAGAAACTTTCACATGATAATTAATTACTGTTATGTAATTCAGTTTTTTATTTCCTTGTAGTGGTTAGAATATTTGTTATCAGAGGCATAAATAAATATATATATAAAAAAACTAGGTAACTGATTGGTTACCTATTAAGGTATGAAAGGTTATAAAAAGATAACGTGTGTGAGGAGTGTCTGGTCTGGTCTGCTTCTTGTCTGGTCTTCTCTTGCTTTTGAAAAACCTCAGTCAAAAGCAATAAAATTTGCTTTTTTTTTTGTTTAAAAAATATGCATTGCTAAATTCAAAAAGGTGTTGGGTTGTTTGCACCTAATCTAATTGGGAAGACAAAGAAAATTAGCAAAGATGCTTACTAAAAATTACTGTTCCATATTAAGCAATAAATCCAAAATAGGACAACTTCAATATAAAGATAATGTAATTTTGTATTTTCAAGTGTAAAGACTATGTACTATACTAATTTATCATTAATATTCTCTGCCTTTATTGAACTCACTTCACTCTTCATTAAATTTACTGTAACATTTAAAATAAAGACTTTAAATCATTTATTAGACTGCATTTATGTTTTATATATACAATTTTAAGTGAATAGTACTTAATTCCACCATCAATAGACTGTTAAAATTTATTTATTGATAAAATAAAGAATGCTTCTGCAGAATTTAATTTATTAGATTTTAAAATAATTAACTTTTGATAATGACAAGAAGAATTGTAATTATTTTCTTCAAAATATTAATTATATGCTTGACTTAAATGTTTTTCCATGTAAAAAAGGACTTACTCATTGAAAGTTCTGAAAACATTATATATAATAAATTTAAAGAAAATTATTTCTAATGCAGAAAAATTATATGTGTCATAATTAAATATTTTGAAAGTACTATTTTAAATGAAGAATAAGAATATGGGAGAAAAAGTTTTATTTAAAAATGTTACATCCCGCTTATTATACCTCTAATAAAACACCCCCCACTCTCCAACTACCACCTATCTCCCTCACCCTCGATTTTCGAACTTTGATCCACTCACTTAACACACACCCTTCATATCTTCACCAATATGTTATATAAAGTAAAATAGATTCAAGCTATGTCTTTTCAGGAAAAAGTAATTTTTAATAACTATTATTGATTTTATCTTCATTTAAAGAAAGTGGTACTTTAAATAGTAACGTGAAATGCTCTTTTCCTAAGAAAGAAAGTTGTTCGTGAAAAATATCCATGGATGTGTAAAATGAAATATCCTTAATACATTTTTTTATATATTGGAATGAAATTAAAGAAAACAAGCTATAGCAAACTTTATACATTTAATACCTAGATAAATGAGTGGACATTAAATATGCTGCAGTAATTTTAATTATTGTTAAATGTGCATGTCATTTGTTCCTGAAGGTTATTGATATGTGTGTTTTGAAATTATAACATGAGGGATGTATTGCTTTAACATGATTTGCCATTCAAAGGACACTATTTCCCACATCAAACAACTCACCATGGCAGATGTCAACTGAAGTACAACAGTATCTTAAATATATATATTTATATTTAATTTTATTATTATATAAAGGTATTTACCAATTGTTAGGCAAAATTTTATGCATTTATTCTTAATAGTGTTCAAAATAAAAAATTTTATGCAATGTATTTTATTTTTTAATTATTTGACAGGAGGTAAATTATGCTGATATCCTTGTCTAGTCAAAGCAAATTTGTATTGTTTTACATTCTGCTAATAAAATTTTATCAATATGCATGTTATACATATCGGGGTAATTAGATAAGTACTTGATATTTATCAGCTCACAAAAAAGTTTCAGCTTATATAACATAGTAATTTCAGTATAATGCTAATACAGTATTATATTTTATATACATTATATTTAGTATTGTTTTTGCATTTTTGCCATTGATATCCACTTTATTTTTTGGAAAAAAATCCAGATGCTATTTCTTATTATTTGCAAAATTTATTGCGCTATTTCAGGTATATATTTTAAAAGTCACTTTGACTTGTATTTGTTTGTTGATTTTAGTGCATTATTTCATGTATGAAGTTCTTAGAGACAAATTGTTATCTAGTTTTAAGTGTTATTTATTTTATCTTGCCATGGTTGTGCTGAGAATTAATGTTATTCCCAATTTTATCATCATGGGAGACATTTAGCTTTAGTATTATTGTATGCTAATTATTGTACATTGGAAGATTGCTCTCCCCAATGATAGATATTTCTTTCATGAGATGTTATTGTTCTAATATTTTATTATTGTTGTTTATGCTTAGCTAATATAACAGGATCCTCAGAGATGTTTTCCTGTGATTTATATTCCACTTTCATGTTCTAGGATTACGTTCACACATATTTTTACCCTCGGAAAAGATGTTTTTGGAATATGCCATTGTTCTTTTCGATATAGTAGTTTTAGCTCTGAGAAACCTTTCCTTCATTAGGATATCTTAGTTTTTTTTTCCATATGTCAAAGCATCGGCTGGGAAGAGAACCCACGTCTGCAAGCAATTGCTTGCTTGCAAGACAGTAGCACTGACCTCTCAGCTACCAATGCTTGTTTTATTCCACCAGTAGGTGAAGTTAATGTATGCTTTATAATAGTTATAGCAATTGATAAGTTTGTATTTGAAGTATCTAGTTGCTCCAGAGGCACTGTTGAGGGGAGGGGGTGGGGGGGTGGATTGTTTTTTTGTTTCCCCAGCAGAAAAAAAAAAACCAACATATTTTTCTTAAAATTTAAAGTTTAATATTTATAATAGCATAACAAGATGTGCACACGTTTCTTTATCATCACCATCCAGAAATAATTCACCAAATGATTGGTAAGGACATTACATGTTTGTTAAATAATTTATTATGTGGATATAAGCAAAATTAGAATGTGCTGTGTATGTGGCTTCTGAAAGTTTTACCATTTAATTTTCTCTAATTAGCAATGCCAGATAGGATTTCTCTTATCTATGCCTTGGATAATACTTGATATTATCATGCTAATCTGTTAAAATAATTAGTTATGTATTAATTAAAGGCCAAGTTTATAAGTTATTTAGTAGTTCTATAAAGATAGAATTATTGTTAAATTATGATACTTAATAACAGTTAGACGGACGTAAAGAATATCTCAATATTGTTATAAATTATGTTTTAAAAGACTTAGGAAGTGATTATTTTACAACAGTAGAATACCATTACTGTTATGTTCAGAAGAAAGCAAGTATAATAATGAATTATTATTATTTTAAAACAAATGTTAATAAAATATCATTTAACTAAAGTATGTTAGGTAAAAATGTAACAAGTTATAGTTGACATTAGCATCTAACATTTTGTAAAAAATAGTTTTATTTGCAAGGGAATAGGCAAATCCTTTATTTCCATAAATGTATCATGTATAACAGTGCCTATGTTGTAAAAAAAAAAAAAAGGGATCTTCATGTAAATATTATTATATGTAAAGTAAAGCTTATGCTGCTTGTTAACAAATTTGTTTTATTATTATTAAATTTTTAGTCTCTGTCTCAATATGGTTTTCTTGGTTCATTAATTGTTAATTATGGTATAGAAATGTTTATTCCAATCAGATAAACAATATCATTTTACAAATACAGATCCAAACTTAAAAATGCATTAGAATGGCAGTTCCAAAGATTGGAATTGAATTAAAATTATTTGTTCGATTTATTTTAAAAATTTAAGTTCATTTAAGACTGCACATTGTTTAAATTATTATACCCATGAGAGTTATACATTATTTTGATGATGATTTAAAAGTTGCATTTGTTGATGAGTAACAGAATGGCATAAAAAGGTACCCTGTCCATTCTTGGTATTCGAGTGTCATCCTAGGTAAAGACTGTTCTTCTAAATTTTATTGTTTCATGCTTGTACTATTTAAATGTAATATTTCTTTATTATGATTATTATTATGATACATTAGTATACATTAACTTATAAGGGAAATGTATGTCTCCTATAGTCTACTAAGATGTGGATTCAGTTATTCAACAATAAGTGAAGACAAAATACATTCAACTTGTTTATTAAGAACTCCAAGATCAAATTTTTATCATTATTATAACAATGATTTTTCCCAGTACCTGAATCATATTTGTGTGGCATTACCAAATCAATTTTATTGTATTATAAGGAAAGTACATAAACCCTCTTACTTTCCCAAGAGTTGGATCAAATCGTGACAATAATGGAAGAGGGTGATTCAGGTAGAGAGATATTTATTGCTATTTATATTTATTTAATACGGGATTTCTTTTATTTTGGTTAGAGATGATCTCCCAACTATAAAGGCTGATTAATCCATTAATATTTTATTTAGGTTAGAATATACATAAACTGTAATGACTCATTATTTTTAGCATTTGTCATTATTTGCAATAAATAATGCTAATTAAACTATAATAGTCTCTCGCATCTAGCTGATTTCATCATCATCATCATAAACCATTATCAATCAACTGCAGGATGGTCTCCCCAAGTTCGATCTATCTTCTCTGATCTTTAGCTTCTCTTCTCCATATCACCCCTGCACACTTTCTTATTTCATCCATCCATCTCACATGTGGTCTCTTTCTGGATCTTTTACAATCTCTTGGCATCCAGTTTAAGATTTCAATTATACATTTATTATCATCTCTTCTAGCAATATGTCCAGCACAATTTCACTTCAGACTTTTAATTCTTTCACCAATGTCAATAACATCTTTTTGTTCTCTTACCCATATATTGTGTTTTCAATCTTTTCTTGTTACTCCTAACATGCATCTCTCCATATTTCTTTGAGTGGTCTTAAGTCTCTGTATTGCTCTTCCATTAAGTGTCCAAGTCTCAGATTCATAAGTAAAAACTGGTAAAACACATTTATTAAAAACCTTCCTTTTCAAACACATAGGCATATTTCCTTTTAATATCAAGTTATTTCTACCAAAAGGACTCCAGCTAAATTTAATTCTATGATTAATTTCATCCATTATGTTTCCATCTGTATTAATAATCTGACCAAAGTATTTGTAGCTGTTAACTTCTTCTAACTCATCATAATCAATCTTTATTTTCATATTTTGAGAAAATCCATTGAAAACTACTTTAGTATTCTTAACATTTATCTTTAGTCCTACTTTCATCTGATAACTCATGCAACATTCCCTGCAGCTCTAAAGTATTATTTGCAAAAACAACTACATCATCTGCAAAATTTAAATGACTTAAATAATCTCCATTTACTTTCACTCCTTTAGCTTCCCATTTTAATCCACAAAATACTTCTTGCAGCATTACTATAAAAAGTTTTGGAGATATGGAGTCACCCTGTCTTACACCTTTCTCAATATTGACTTTCCTAGCTGATTTAGCAAACTATAAAATAAAAATAATAAAAAATAGAGTCATATATCACATGACCCTATTTCTTTTAAGCTTGTAAAATATAAACAAAGAGCTTTACTAATTGCTCAACAAGCTTTGTGATAAATGCTTAGCCAGAGAAAGCATTGAAAATATCTCTGTTAGAACCCCCCACCCAACCCTTGACCAATGGTTTTGTGCTTTTGCTCTATTTTTTATTGACTATTTATAGACTTTGCCTTAAGTATTAAGTGATGTTATATTGCTAAGACTACTAATATATGGTTTGGCTGAAGATCTCTCAGCCCCATATAGCTATTTGAGTTAGATAGCTGGGTTTGAAGACATTTAAATGTCTAAAAATTTCAGATTTTCTACTCAATAGTTAACTCTTAGAAAAATGCTGGCTTTGGGTTGGTATTTTTAGATCTAGTGTCTGAAACTATCCTAGCACCTCTCTGAGGAGTGGCAAAGCACGAAACCATTAGTCAGGGGTTGGGGAGAAATTCTGACAGAGAAATTTTAAATGCTTTCTCTGGCTAAGCATTTATCACAAAGCTTGTTGAGCAATTAGCAAAGCTCTTTGTTTATAAAAGAAAAAGTTATTGATCATGTGATATCAGAATGTGGAGTTCACATGCAAATTACCCTTGCATGATTTTCATGTGAGCTATACACTTTAGACAGTTACAATATATCAGAAGAATGGATGACAATCCCAGCCATAAGAAAGCTCATTTTAATGGAAAGGGAATTGAGAAGTAAGATAAGCATCTTCATTGTATTTCTAGTCAAAGAAACTATTCAGATAGTAAATCTTAGTCAAGAATAACATTTCTTGAAAAAGCATCAAAATAAAAGATAAAAGAAACAAATCAGATCCTCCAGACAGGGAAGATGGCTAATTACTGCTTGTATTCCAATCAACTGATCAAATATTAAAATTGTATACTTTGCCATTAGTTCCTATTATTTACTCACTGATTAATTATCTGTATAATGAAATGCCAAAGATTAACATTAATATGTATGTATGTATGTATGTAACTGCTAAAAAATAAATCACTATTTTAAATAATTCATTGCAAGACAAAGATCTCTCCAATAGAAGGTCAAAAAACAAATGCATCCCCACTAAGTTTTCCCATTATTAATGAAAATTTTTTGAGCACTTTTGTACTATACTATCTAAGTACGAATAACTAGTTGTCTATTAAATGATCAATGCTAGATGGATTGCCTAAAGTAAAGATGGTTATTTGAAAGAAAAAATGTAAGTCTGGCTGAAATCTGAAAAATGTAGAAATGTTTACAGCTTAGATTAGAAACAATGTCATATGAATAACAAATGGATACACATGCATATAGATAATTCTTTTGCATATGTATGTGCATATGCATAATGAAGTAATTTCTTTGATTATGGAGCTAATCACTGAAAGTGCACTCAGCTTTATGATATAAAGAAAAAAAACTATTTTGTTATGAATATGTATATACGTATGCAAAAAAAAAAAAAAAAACGTATAAAAGCAAAGGGAAAATTCATCATACTCATATATATAAATACACACATTAAGTAATATGCTGAAAAGCAACACAGCAGATTCCAAAAATTATTTTAATAATAAGTATTTAGATTATCTGATTAAGCAATAACAGAATGCTTAAACCAATGTCCAAATAATAGTTTTACTATTGTTTTTTATTTAAACTTTAACAAAAATTATTACAGCAATTCAAAGTTAAAATTTATTTCATAGTAAAAATTATGGTGTCAAACATAACCAAAAAAAAAAAAATCTTTCTAATGATAGCTTTCAAGATTATAAATTACTTTCTTTACAAGTAATTTTTATTTTATACATAACAATATAAAACAAATTAAACAGTGTAATTTATGATTAGTTAACTTAGTTCCAAATCCAAATAAAAATAATTAAAGAATGCAGCAAGTTTATTATGTCCAATTTTTGAACAGTATACAATTGGTAAAGGTTTACTATAATGGTCTATCTGTTTGCCCTCTATTGTTTAAAATTTAAACTAAATTGTTTGAGAATCTTATGTGTATGTTATTATATTACAAATAAATTAAAATTTAATAAAATGTAAAAGATAAATAAAAAAAAAACCTTTTTAAAAAATTTGAATGTTGGATTAATTACACATTAATTAAAAGAATTACTTTTAATTTCTTTGAAAGTTAAGAATTTAAACTGTCTACAACTTAAGAATTTAAAATAACTACATTTATAGCACATGTTGCAAAAAAAAAAGACACCCTATATGTTCAATGGCGCAAATTACACGCACACGTGTACAGTTTTATAGTTGGAAAAAATGTCTGCTACATGCTTAGTACCTGATGGTGAAATTTTGAGTCGTCCATCAGAACAACTTCGTGCATCCCAAAGACCAAGACATACACACCCAAAATATTGAAAACATGTAGATGAGAGCAAAGTGTAAGCTGAAATTCCAATCTGGCACTAGCAGAGCTTTGTTTTCATCGTACCTGCATGAATTTGCCCTCCGGAGTAGATACAGCAATACCGCTTTTTTCTCCAACTTCCTAGTGTGTATAGGACATAATTATGTTTAAAAAGGTAAATGTTTTTTTATTATCTTTTACATTTGATTAAATTTTAATTTATTTGTAATATAATAACATACACATAAGATTCTCAAACAACTTAGTTTAAATTTTAAACAATAGAGGGCAAACATAGATAAACCATTATAGTAAACCTTTACCCAATTGTGAATCTTTTTGCGTTACAGAAAAATTATAAAATGTAAATATCATTGAGAAAAGACAAAAATATTTAGACAAACTAATTCCTCTTGCATAAAAAAAAGCAATCATATTCTGAAAATCTTGTAGTATGATTACAAATACTACAAATCCTCCCATATCTCTTATGTATATATAGTTTTGATAGCTTGCTATAATTGAAATATAGGTAAGTAAGACGTTTGCTAGGGCAAAAAAAAATTGGAAAAAAATAAAGTAGAAATTTAGTTGGAATATTATATGCAAATATTAATGTTATTCAATTTAAATGTTTTAATTGATTTAGAGAATATCTGGTAACTATATAAAAATTAAGCAGAAAGAGGACGGATGGACTGCAATAGTCATAAATGTTAATGTGAATAACGAAACTTAAAATAACAAATCAGAAGCACATGCTTTGCATATTAATAATGTTTATTAGTCATTCATTAGACTAGAAATTATACAATAATGGATAATATTTCTGTAGTTTAATTTTCACTACACCACTCTTATGCAAGTTAGGGACTGGTTTCTATTAATTTTTAACACTTTGTGGAGGAATACAATAATAAACATGGTCAAAGACATATGAAAAAGATCTATGATTCCCCAAGATGCACCTTTCATTCTGAACCAGCATTCATCAGTTGACCCAGATCACAATCTCTTACACATACCTTTATCAAGATTCAGTACATATACAGATAGCAAACTACTACAGTTTAATCGATATGTCAAACATGTTATCCTCACAACTTTGACACAAATCATTTAATGAAAATATATTAATAAATTTTATTGGTCATTCATTAGATTAGAAATTGTCCAAAATTGATATTTTTGTAGCTTAATTTTCACTACACCACTCTCACACAAGATAGGGACTGATTACTTGCTAAATCTCATAAATCACATTAGCAAAAATTTTGGATATCCAATATATTTAGTTGCTGGGAGCTCTTCAACTAGGGTAAATATCATTAAGATTTTGAAAACTTTTTATTGAAGATTTAACACGTAAAAGTAACTACAGATCAAAGTAAAAAAAAACAACAATAACATAAAACTGTCTTACTAAAAAAAAAAAAATATTGCTTAATAAGAAAAAATTGTGCAGTCAGTTGCTGGGAAGAAAACATAATTTGAGCATCAAAGGAACAGGCTGAGCACAATAAATCCATGGATTATAACTCAGCTTAATAATTTCCAATATTCAAATTCTTGTACACTACCAAACAATAAAAACATTTGGTACTTATGAGTATTCAAGTAAACAAAGATGGTAGTCTGTATTTTTGATAAATGTACAGTTTCGAGGCCTATAAATTACCTAAAATGTGTTTAGGGCAGCAAGCAAGGTATGAGGGTGCCAATACAAGAAAGGTGCGGAAACAGAATTAAGAATACATTTATTTTTGTTTCATTATAAATATTAATTATTGTGACTTGATTCATTATTTCTACCAAATCAGATAATATAAACATATTAAAATAAATAATCATTTCTTGAAATATGATTTGTGAATTATAATTTCCTATGGTTTGTTTTTCTCTTATGATATTCTCAGTTATGTCTTCTTATGCTGGGTTTACATGATGATTATTTCAAATCATGTCGTTATGTGATGCAAAAATGGAAGTCTAAAATTTTACTATTAATATCCATGTCATTTATATATATATATATTGTGATGGTTATTTGATATTTGTAAAATAATAATAATAAACATAACTTCAAAATTTTTTATTGATTTATTATAAAAATAATATCTTAAATTTACCATATCAAATAAAATAAAAAAAAAAAAATCTAAGATGCCTTCTAGTATTTTTATAGCATTTGAAATTCTTATAGCAATTATGGTTTACATAAAAAAAAAAACAATACACAGTTCTAGTAAACTATTAACTGTGCAGCCTTTGGTGGCGCTGTTAATAGTTAAAAACAGAGCGTTATAACATTATCGGACCGCTAGATTTTTTTTATCTAATAGATCATCATATTTTGACATACGGCTGTAATTTTTTTTTTTAATATTTAATATATTGTTGTTGTTTGTTTTGAACATAATTATTTTTTTGGTTTTCATTTGATAAATTTAAAACTATAAAGGAGACTTTGACCTTTTTTTGGATCTCAAAAGTACATAATTTTTGACATACGCCTTTATTGGGGGGGGGGGGATTTCCATTCTAAATCTACTGTTTCTTTTTTTACAGACGTCTTTTATTTTTTTGTTTTGGATTCGATACATTTCAAAGTAATAAGGGACAGTTTTAACTTTTTTTTGGAATATCTCAAATATACGAAATTTGCTTTACATACGACTTTCTTTTTTTGTTGTTGTTGTTATTTAAAATTAGAATCGACCCTTTCTTTTTGAATTATGTTAAAAATGAGGGGGGTTGTGTTGATTGATTTAGCCAAAAAAATTCAAACCTGTCCGACAAACTCCGCCTCAGATGTCCGTATTTGCTTATAAACGAAAAGAATTGTTTGGTATTTTATCTTACATTTATAAATACGGGGAGGGGGGGTTTGGCCGGCGTGTTTTGATTTTTTTTTTTTTTTTTAATAATAACAAATAAAACAGGGTTTTGATTTTTTTGTTTTTTTTTAATAATAATAAATAAAACGGGACTTTTTTCTCTTATATTTATAAATACGGGTTTTTTTTTTTTTTGGCGGCGGGTTTTGCTTTTTTTGCTTTTTTTAATAATAACAAATAAAACGTGCTACTTCCGCTTTTGGCAGCCATCTTTGCAACTGGTCTTACAAAACGCGTCCCTTAGCGATTCAATTTCAGGAAGATAGGGACGATTGTCCCCTTACCTTTACGTTTCTTATTCAAGGTAAGTCGCTTTTAATCATTATATATTATGGAAAGTGATAATATAATCGATAACTCGCAAATTAAGGTTAGCCCCGATCTCAGCATTCAATCTAGCAATGCAGTCATCGGTCGTAAATTTTATAGTCTTAGATCTAATCTAAATTCATCCAAAATAACTTCTACAACAAATAAAAACCCACAAACCAATATTTCAAAAGAAAACAACATCACAAATATCAACAAAAGTTTAGAAAATATTCAACTTACCCCTAATATAAGTAATAGCATTAATATCTCATCAAGCGAAACTATTGAAATTCTTAAAAATTCAAGTAAAAACCAATCATCACCTCTCCGAAGACTTTACGCACCCTCAGAAGACTCTAATGAGCAATTTACTTTGCCCAATAATACCCTGGAAACCATATCTGATAATAATAGACAAAATTACCGACAAGATGATTTCGGCGAATTTTTTAAAGTAAAAACTTTTCCACCAGAGGTCGACAAAACCAGTGCTGTCACATTACAGTTTGTCAACAGTAAATTTAAAAATCAAAAAGAAGAAATAAATTTTAAAACCGATAAATCACACTCCAGAACAAACAAAGATTATAGCGCAGAACAATCCATTGCTACTTCAGCCAACTTACAATCTAATCCAATTTCTTCAACCAATATTGAAAAATTCCTCTACGTACGCAAATATCGTAAGGTCTAAAAATTCTGAGAGCACCTCCAAAAAGATTAAGGCCGATAATTTCAATGAACTATATTTGAATATCTCAGAACTAGACATAGAACAAGAATCAAACACTTTGGAAAATGTCTCATTTAATATAGACGAACTTAATGACGACATGTTCCTAAAAATAAATAATGAGTTCAACAAAACGATTCCCAATAGCCTATATAAATCGTTTGCTAACTACTACAGCGATAAATCGTTAATCTTAGCTATAACAAATCAACAATGTGCTCTATATAAGTTCCCTCTAGAACAGCTATACAGACTAATCAATCAAAAACAATTAGGCAGAGGCATTCATATGATTCTTAATCATCCCAATGACCGCTATGTTATCGTTGAGTTTAAAACGTGGGCAGACCGTATGAACTTTAAAAATAAATACAGATCTTTAGGAAATTTTATACTATGCTCCATAGATATGAACCGTCCTGTTACACTATCCGGCAGAATCCAAAACTGCCTTGCCCACTTGAAAGAACAAGAACTACAAGACATCCTTATTAATTATGGTTCAGTTAGCAAATTTAAACACCTATTAAACCCTCACTGCGAAGATCAAATCCTGTCCAATACAGTTATCTTCACACTTACATTGAAGAAAAACATTATACCCACTGACATACCCACTATTATTACTGCAAGAGGCTCTCCTATGGTTTTGACTTTCAGGGGAGTACATCCACAATGTTTCTTCTGCCTTCAAAGAACACACCTCATTAAAGATTGTGCAGCAAGAATATGTACACACTGTGGTATTAAAAAGAATAAAGTTCACAGATGTCCTGGTAGACCTACTAACACGGCTTTCACATCCTTAAATAGACAATCACCACATGGGCCTAATTCAATCAGCAACCTCACAAACCCAGACAACCTGAGTCAAATAAATCCTCCAACAAACTCTTTCACATCCAAACCTATCTTTCAAAATGAAAATATTCAAGAAAGAACAAACGACAACCTCTACACTAATAGTAGTGAATCAGAGATCCAAGCAATTACATATACTGCACCTAAACCAATTACTCAAACCGATAAGACTAAAGATCTTACATACGATACATATACTAATCCCGGAGAAACAATACTAGGCCAAACTCTTGACACAAAAGAAGGCAATATGACTAAACCACCTGACGAGAGCAAGGAAAATACAAGCGATGAAGAAAATACACTCAAAAAATTTCAAAACAATCCATCCATAACAACTCCCACCCAGTCTAAAACCACTGATACATCTTCATGTGGGTCAGTTAAGTCCAGTAAACCTAAACAAAGTGATCCACAAACTGTCCTCAATTCCTCAACTCCTGCAATAATTAACCATCCAGATGAAAAGACTTGTCAAACACACAACCCGAAAGTCAGCATAGTTAATGTTTCCCAACAGTTACAGCAAACCGAAAATGACTCAGGTCTAAAATTTAAAACAAATTCCTATAACAACAAAAAAACACTTTTATCAAAAGAACAGGAAAATGAAAAAAACACTATTAAACTTAAAAACCCTCAAAAAACCGACACAACAAATACCCAAAATGCAAGTAAGAAAATTAAAAGAAAATCAATTCGTTCAGATAAATCAAGCTCTGATGATGATAGCGCCCATCTGATACATTACTCACCTCCACCCTCTAACAAACAAATTTCAGATATATCAAGCACAAAGCCTCGCAAATCCATAGAAAAAAAGAGGAAAACCATGGATCCTACAACCATTGATACCATTGATCCTTCTGACGAATCTCAGACAGATTACACTACTTCATCAGACACCGAAGACTTCATGGATGCGTTTCCTCAACCAACAACTATATCACCAATCCATCCACAAATTCAATCACAAGACTCTGATTGCCAAACAACATCAGACCTCATTAACATGGAGATGTCCCACATTGACTTGGTACACTTTGCTGAGGACGGTTTGGATTAATCTATCATGTTCTGCAAAATTGCTGGCATTAACATTCGCGGCATCAACTCAATTGATAGAGTTCTAGCTATTAAAAACTGGCTCTCGCTCTGCTCCCCTCATATACTTCTTATGGGTGAAACTAAATGTCACCATAAGACCGATCATAAAATACTATCTCTTCTCTCAACTCTCGGATTTACTAGATTTTCCATAGGCCATTCTGCTTCAGGTGGAGTCGGTATTCTGCTCAGCAAGTCAACACCACCAAACAGTTTTAGCATTCTATTCCTAGATGCCAATATTATTATCATAGAAATAGACTATTGGGGTTATCCGATCATCATAGCTTATATATATACAGCCAAAGACACCTCTCAATATCTAAAAATAATCCACATCCTAAATGCCATCAACGCTAACAGAGCCTCCCCTACTATTCTTCTGGGAGACTTTAACACCACATACAATGACTTCAACAAGAGATTTTTGCATCTAATAAATCGCAGATTAATGTGTGGAGAGGGCTTTTTCCCTCCCGAAGCCTACTCTTTCTATACTAAAACTAAAAAGTCACTGATTGATTTGGTTTACTACACCCCAGACCTCCATTTCAACCTTGATGCAGCCTTGGCCCCTGTTGCTTTCTCTGATCATATGGCTCTAATCTTACAACTTACACCTATTTCAATCCCTGCACCTATTGATGGACCTGGTAAAACCATGCGCATGATCACCCAATCAAATATGACCGAAGCGATAGTATCTGAGGCATACATCCTTTTCCAGAAAATAAACATCCTTTCCCTTCCTGCTGAGGAGGGCTGGTTTTCCTTCATCGGAATACTACAATCCATATTAAATCACCACGCCAGGAAAATCAAAGGACCTAATGGCCTTCTAAATGATCTAACAGACATTAATATACAACTTCAAGCTTTACAGCAAAATTTCACAAATACAGAAAAAATCATCTTCCTTAAAAATCTCTACAAAATCAAGCAAAAGTCCCTTGCAGAATATATATCCATCAGAAGAGCCAAATGTTTCTTAGTACAACAACACTGCTGGACGAGAGACTACCTTAGATGGGCACTGGGGTACAATAGAAAACAAATCACTCCCTTATCCATTAATTCTAATGGAACCAATCTCGTTGGCTTTCCAATGATGCAGCACATCAGCAAACAATTCTGCCAATTAATGCAAAAAGATGGAACTCCTCCTATAAACAGCTGGTTGGATGCTGGTGACCCCGGCGAACATGGCATCACAGAAATCCAAATCAAAAAGAAGATAACATCTCTCCCTGATGGCGTTCATCCTGGCCTTCATGGCATCCCAAATTTCCTTCTCAAACACCTCAGTCAATTCACTGTGCCAATTATTAAAAAAATGATTGATCACCTAGCCTCCGGCAACAGAAACATAACAGATCTTTACCCAGTGGCACTCGTGCCTTTTATTAAAAAAGCAAAACCACTAAACGACATTAACAATATCCGGCCAATTTCCATGACCCCATTGCTTATCAAGATAATTGAGTCAGTCATTAAAGACCAAATCCAAACTCAAATCCTTAGCCATGTCTCGTCAAACCAATACGGAAAAAAAGGATCATCAACCTCGCATACGGAAAAAAAGGATCATCAACCTCGCATGCTATGTCCAATGTAACTGCACTATTCAATTACATCAGAGGACATCGTAAATCAAAACCTATTGCTGTCCAGCTGGATGTTGCGGCAGCATTTGATTCAGTCCAGATAAATATCCTCCTGGATATTCTGTCGGAATGCGACATTCCAGCCGGGATTGTTCAGATGATCAGCAATCTGCTCAACAACAGAGAGATTTTTCTCTCTCTTGATGGCAAGATCACACCAGGCTTCAAGCCATACAAGTCGATCCCTCAAGGATCTCCACTCAGTGCCCTTTTCTTCACAGCATACATCAACCCTCTTCTGATGGATATAGAAAAAAACCTCCCTGGAATTTTCCTTCCCTCTCTCAATAAAAACTTCAATGTATTTGCATATATAGATGACATCATGGTTGTTCTTCCCACCATTAAATACCTTCCCCATCTCATGAACATCTTAAACAGAAATACAGCGAAACTTGGCCTACAAATAAACTTTAACAAATCTTCCATCTGGAAGATTATGTCTGGTAAACAAATTAACTCTCCCTTTTCTGCAAAACCCCAAAGATACCTAGGTTTCCCAATCTTCAAAACACCAACTGCAATGGCAAGAGAGATTCAAGATGCAATCCTCCATTCAACTGAAGCCATCACCACGTCACTCTCTAGAGTATACCTTTCATTATATGGAAAGGTTGGCCTCCTCAACATGATCATAATGCCAAAAATCTCATATTACCTTCCATTCGTAAAAATGTCTAAACAATTTCAAAATAAAATCAACCGATTATGTACCAAACTTCTTTGGAGAGGAAGGACAGTTGCTATTAGCTTGCGAGGCATCCAACGACCACGCAGGTTCAATGGACTGTCATTCCACTCAATACAAGCAATAATTTTACAGAAAACCCACAACACTCTACATAATCTGATCCTCTCCTGTGGATACTCCAACATTATTGAAAAAATTACACCGACAGATCGTCCTCCGCCCTCTGCCAGTTCATGGATAGCCTCCCTAATAGACCACCTACAACTTTATAACCCAATAATGCCCTTTAACCTTAACAAAAAAATCACCTTATGGGAAGCATACAATATAATCAACTATAATCAACAACCCATTAAAACCAGCCTAAAAGTAACCAACCAAAGACTCATTTCACACTTTAAAAGGTGGAGTCTGGAACCCAAATATCCTTGACTTCATCATTAAAATAAATCTCAATGCGCGTCCCACGAATTGGTTCCTTTATCACCGAAGATGTTTTGCCAGCATTGACCCTATATGTGGTCTGTGTGCTCGTGAAGATGAAACCATAGACCATATTATACACCGGTGCCCAAGACTTAAAACACTGAAAGATATAATTATAATCAATTCCAACATAAGACCTGATATGATTTTCTCACTTGAAAATGCCATTCATAATGGGTTTTTTTCAATAATAAGGCTTTCTACCTTTGTCCTATATTCCATATGGATAGTGAGATGCAAAACTCTCATGGAATTACCCCCGCCACAAATCATACCATTATTTTATCAAACACTCAAAAAAATCAAGAAACGTGACCAGCTCCTGGCCTCCAGTAAAGTCTTTGATGACACCTGGTCTTTAACTGCACTTTCCTTTTCCTGATTATCAACTCCCACCTACCCAGCATTATGGAATAGGAAATTCTAAAGGTAAATATTCATGTTTATTTTAAAAATGCTTATTCCATTAATCAAGTTAATAGAATCTCATCACTATACCTAACCACATAAGAGTATAACAACTGTACTCTCATAACAGAATCTAGCCAGATAACAAATAGAACATTATACAATCATATTATTGTACAATTTATTCATTTATCTATCCTTTATTAGTATGTAATCTCTATTTATTGTTAATAAAATTTTTGTTGAAATGAACAAATAAAACGTCCAAAACAAAAACCAAAAAGTCAATCATGGTATTGTTTTTTTAACACAAAAAATATGTATGTTAACCGGTTTTGTTACATTTTGTAGGATTTGTTTATTTATCTTTTTTAAGAGTCGTACAAGTTTGTTAAATATTTTTTTGTTTTCATAACAAATAAAACGTCCGGTATTTTTATTCTTTTTTAACAAAAAAAATTAGCTCAGGTTCATTTTTAAAATCTACTTAATGTGCTGTTTATTGATTTAAAACAACAACAAAAAACCTCCTTTTGCTTCTAAACGGAACGAATAGAAAACCTCCTTTTGCTTCTAAATGGAACGAATAGGTATGTCAAAAGAAGTTTTTTTTTTTTTTAAAAAAATCAATCAATCAAGAGATGTCCAACAAACTACGCCGCCCCTTTTTAACACTGTCATTCTGTGTGTTAATTACATGATTTACAGATAAAAATAATCGCAAACAAAACACAAATTCTTTCCAGAAAATAAATTTATTAACCACATATGACTGAACTAAATCAACTGTAATGAATGGCAGGATGTTTTGGGCTTGCAAAAATGCAACTGCCTCACTTTCTCCGTTTGGAACGTCCCACAAATATAATAACGTGGTAGACATTTTGTTCTTCTTTTTCAACTCACATCCGAGTCACAACAGAAACGGTATTTTTCCGCAAACAACTCCAATCATCTGCCAGAGAACTTGAGAAATTTTATTTTGTCTTTTTTGATCCCCAAAAAAGCCAAAATTAGCCAAAAAAAAAAAAAATTGACAAATATCAATAATACGCTGAAAATTACTAGTACGCAAAAATCTTTCAGTTGGGAAATACAGAAAATCATAAACATCAACAAATAAACACTTGAAAAAGATGACAATGCTTGCACTCTCATCTGAAATTCTAGCGACAATACAAATTCTGTCAATATGCATAGGAATTCAACCCGCAATGAAATCAACGGCAAACTATACGATCATAGTATTGTTAGTAGACATAGTGTTATTGAACGCAGAAGAATTGGCCACATATTATAACCACTACATACGATCTACTCGTATATTAGCCGTAGGTTCGATCGCAAAAGCGGTATAATTCTGTGTTTTTACACAGGAATGGTGCCACCAAAGGCTGCACAGTTAATAGTTTACTAGAACCCAATATCCAAATAAAATGCATAATACATAAAGATAAATTAGTTAAAACAGAATCAGTTAAAGCAATATTTATATTAATATACACATAATGATAAAGCTAAATAGTGACAAGCTTTTTATGTAATAATTAAATGAGTCAATTTCATCATCATTTATTGTTCTAATAGGAATTAGTCTTCCCACTTCTCTGTGATTTTATCATTAAAGCGCCTATGGTTTCCAATCTCTTTTTTTTTTGTAAAAAGAAAACATTTTAAACAATTTCACAGGGATAAAAATAATTGAAACTCTTAAAGACTTTAAATGAACTTTAGATTATAAAGGATGTTTGTTTTCACATTTTATATATAGATTATATAATGTAGTTGCTTTAAAGGTCTTACTAGAGTAAAAAAAGAGGTTCTACAGATAATATAATTTAAATTACATATACTATTATTTCAATATTAATGACTTAGTTCATGTGTAATTTGTTTTGGAATGAGATAGCTAATTAATATTTATGTAGGTACATTAAAGATTGTATGATGAATATTTATATAATTAATTACTTTTGTCAAGTATAAATAAACTTGAGAAAACTTATTTTAAAAAAATTTAAAAGAATGTTTTAATAGTGATAATAATAATAACATAAATGGAGAGGGATTATACAAAGAACTATGTCTGTTTAAGAACTTATTTTCAAGTGAATTATCTCAATTCAAAAATCCGTCAGATGTTCTAAATAATATTTAGAAAATGATTTGACCATTTCATGCCCAAATTTGAGCATATCATTAAGAATATTATTTATTCTTCCTATAAGTATAGCTAAGTGGAAAGAGATCATTTTCGAAGTCAAAAATCATAAAAAATTACATTCAACAATGACACAAGATCGGTTGGTAAATTTGTCAATGATAGCTACAGAACGACATATGTAATATTCTAAATTCTGATATTCTATCTAAATTCAGTTCTGTAAAAGCTTGGAAAGTAAATGTATAATTATGTAATAGAGGGAATTTAAACACAGACATTCAAGCTCCTTTTAGCTATCCACTCCATCTTCTATAACCAATACACATAGATCACATACATATGAAAAAGATAAATGATCTCAAACATACATATTTTGTACTGAACTAAAACTTATCAGCTCATCCAGATCGTCACCCCCCACACACATATACAATCAGTGCTCAGTTCATATTAAAATAGAAAATCTTCAAACTTAATGGACAAGCTTCAATTTTCTACTCCATCCAACTCTTAACACTGGTTATATAAGATGGAGTGGATAGCTGAAAGGAGCTTGAAAGTATGTGTTCAAATTCCTTCTAATTGCATCTATAGTTTGATCATCATACCCCACACATATATACAATCAGTGCTCAGTTTATATTAAGACAGAAAATCTTCAAACTTTAATGGACAAGCTTCAATTTTCTTCTCCCTCCAAATCCACTTCATCTTCTATGAGCAATAACCATTGACCACATACATATGAAAAAGGTAAATGATCTCAAATATACATATTTTGTGCTGAACTAGAACTCATCAGTTCATCCAGATCATCATACCCCACACATATATACAATCAGTGCTCAGTTCATATTAAGATAGAAAATCTTCAAACATTACTGGACAAGCTTCAATTTTCTATTCCCTCCAACTCTTATATTGGTTATATAAGATAGAGTGGATAGCTGAAGGGGGCTTGGAAGTATGTGTTCAAATCCCTTCTAATTGCATCTACAGTTCAGTATAAATAATATACTTATATTTAAAATATTAGATTCAGCCTGAATTCTGTCCATCTCTCTTCTGTGTTTTTAAATTGTCATATTAAAGTCCTATATATGATTTCTCAGAGTGACTTAAAGTCAACATGGGTATGACAACAACATTGGCATAAGCAAGGGTTTTGAATATTCAGTCATGTAGAGCAGAAGAACTGGAGGGTAGAAAAGATATAAGTCTGCCCATTACAGGTTGAAGATTTGCTATTTTAATATAAAATGAGCACTGATTGTATATGTGTGGGAGATAATGATCTGGACCAACTGATAAGTACTGGTAAAGCGTGAAATATGTATATTGGAGATCATTTATCTTTTTACATGTATGTGGCCATGTGTATAAGTTGTATAAAATGGAGTGATAGCTGAATGAAACTTTAAAGTCTTTATTTAAATATCCTCCAATTATAATTAAAGTTCAGTATATATAATATACTTTATTTAAATTATGTAATTAATAATATTTTTTCATCGTTATCTTTAATAAAATATTAAAAACTTGTTTCAATGGGGAAGGGGGCAATCACTGTTTTGTATAAGGGCGCTGATGATCCTTCCTCTGACCCTAGATGTGTTAGTTGTTAAATTAAAACAAAATTAATAAATCGATTATTAAACTTTAAAAAAGGAATAAATTCTGATAAATTTCATTAGGAAGCTTTATTTCAGTTTTTTTTGTTGTTGTTGTTGCTTAACGTATAAAGTGGGAAGCGACAAGATGCTCTTAACATTGGCAAACTTTGATTTAATTTAGCGTGTTTTTTTTTTTTTTTTTGTCAGCATTTTTTTGGTAAATTATCATAATGATAAAAAATTGGGACCTTCTTATCACAGTACATGATGCAATGGACTTTTTCCAAAGATAAGGGATCCTGCCCTCCGAAAAGTGTTTGTTAAGGGTCACGTGTAAAAAAATATTGTATTTATATTTTTTTTCATTTTTCTATTAATAAGTTAATCCAAAAAAAAATAAAACAAACTGTAAATATTTGTAATTAATTTTTCTACACAATGATTTCTTTTTTTAAAATAACTATAATAAAAAATAAAATGTAAATAAATACTAAATACCATGTTTCCTAGCAGGATATTTCTGTTTACATTTTTTTTTTTGGGGGGGGGGGGCACGAAACTAGATTTATCAAAAATACAGGATGCCGTATTGGTTTACTTGAAAACTCACAAGTACCAAACATTTCTATTATTTTTATTTAATTTAATGACCAAACGAATAGTTTTTTTTTTTTTTTGCAAATTTTTAAATTGAATTCACAATTTCATTATTATTATGTTGTTGTTGTACACGGCTGGAATAATTATTGCCGCCATTTAAAATTGGCACATATATTTTTACGTTTATACAATACTAATACTTTAATAAAAAAATAGAACAATTAGATCAACTATTATTATTTTCATCACTATATTTGAAATTCATTTTCTTTCAACAGCATTTCAAAAATAATAAATACTTTATTATAAAAAAAAAATTGATGTGTCTATTTTTAATGAATATGTTTTCTTTGCAAACCAATTGGCTTACAGGCCAAAAATTGAAAACTAGAGAGTAATCTCTAGCACCTAAGGGCAAAAATCTGACAACTAAAGCATCCCTCATCAGATTTATTTCTGAAGACATATGTCAAACTTTCATCAATCGTTTTCCCCTCAGCAATAAACTGGACAGATCTTTTTTTACCTTTTTTAAATCAGGTTATTACTAGAAAACATTTTAAATCTCTGTAGTTAGGTTAAAAATTATATAGGTGTTAAAGATGTATAAAACAACCTAATATAAATTTAAAGAATGTACATTTAAAAATTCAAAAGAAAAAAAAACTTACAAATTCCTTGGAATTATTAAATCCCAATCACAGAAATAAATGCGGGCAAGAATAAGCATTTAAAAGTATATAATTAACAAATTAGTAGAAATCAAAAATAAGTAATTAATTATGATTTTCATAATGAAAATAATTATTTGTGAACTCTACTTAATATTTTTTAATACAGCTTAGATTAAATACAATAAATGAGAGAGATTAGACTTATTTCAAAATCAACAGAAAGTCTTATGAGAGTAGGGTATTTTTTTATAAATTAAGTATTTCAATAATATTGCCATTTCAATTATTATTTTGCACTCAGATTAATTATATATACCACATAAAAATTTAATTACAGAAAAACATACCAAAACACACGCAATTAAGAACAATATATAAACATGATATTATTACAATTATAATTATTTTAACAATCAACAAACATATACACACAAATTAATAACTAGATACAAAATCTTTCTGGAGGTAAAAAAAAAGTTTCATCCAAGATTCTTTTATATCCAATTTAAAACAGGATTGTTAAAATTCTTATAATATTTATATAATAGAAACCCAATACAAAAATTGTAAAACATACTAAGACCAGCATATAATTATGTAAAAAATTATATCACAATTAAAACATCAATGAGATTGAATAAATATTTACAACCAGAGTATTGATTGAAATGGAATTTTCAACTGACAAAACTATGAAAGTATAAATATGGGTATAATATACATTAACAAAGATAAATAATAATAATTAAAAAAACAAATTAAAACACTTATTTTAGTAGCAGATTTCATTACTTTTAGATGCTAGTTAGATAGTTGTGCAATTTGACACAACCTATAAAAGCATTTTTACAATCAAACTGTAAGGAGAGAATATAAATGCATTATACAATAACTATAAAATTAGATATTCACACATGTTTTCTTTGAAAGTTTTAGAGATGCAAATTTGAATAATAATGAAAAAATAAGTTCATAAATATAGTCTTTAAAAAAAAAACATAAAAAAAGATTATTTTTGAGAAAAATATGAATAAAAAAAGAAATTCTATTAGGTATGTTCTTAGAATCAAAGAATTGGAAAAAAATAATGAAAAGGACTCTAGAGAATAAGAGAAAACAAAAAAAAAAAAATTGATTATCTTAAAAAAAAACACTATAGATCTTAAGAAAGAAACTATTAGGCTTAATTAAAATTTTGACATAATTTGGTATATTGGTCTTGCTTTTTGGAAGGTAAGTAATAGTGGTGGCAGTTTTTCAGAATCAATACATTTTATGTAAAAACAGACAATAAATTATACTATTTCCAGTATAAAGATTGTAACATAAAGTCATTGTAAATCGCAAGATTTTGTGATGGTGAATTTATAAAGGAAATAGTGGACTTAAAAAGTGAAAAGACTAACAGTTCCATGCTCCCAAATCAAGATGCTTCAGATTGGCCTATATAAGTGGGAATTTGGGTTAAAGATAAAACGCTGTTCTTAGCTTTATAAAGTCACTATCTTGTGTCAAAGTTTGAGAGGCCCCTCTATAGTCTTAAAAAAAGACAGTTTGACTATTATAAACATTCAAGGTGCATATTCAAAATTTTCCTTTATTTATAAGCTTGTATTATTTATTTTAAAAATATTTTGAATGCTTCAAAAGGCAATTATTATTAATCCCATATATCAGTCTAAATTTATCACTTAAAATAAACAAACACATATATATGAAAAATATAATTTATCGAATTTGAAACTACATTCAAGGTTTCTAATATCCTGTATTCAGAAAATTGTTGAATAAAATAACAAAATATAATGTACAAAATTCAGAAGTTTCCATTTACAATAGGATGTGACAATAGTGTTATATATAAATATAATTTTCCAAACAATCCAATCTAAAAACAATTATAGACTTACTTCAATACTTTCAAATATCCGAGGTTCACTTAATTATTTAAAAAATAATAATTTATCTACCAAATGATAAAATGAAAAATATACAATCCCTCACAATGTTTCTAGAGATACTAAGACATTAATGATGAAAATAAGTAATCAGTTATAGAAAATGCGATTCAAAAAAAAAAAATGCATCTTATTTTATCAATGCCAAATAAACAAAGTAAAAAAAAATTAATTCAAGAACTCATGATTATATTAAATTACTATAACATACTAGTTATGACATATAAAAGTTGTAAAAAAGCATACAAATGGGGATATTTTTCACTTTTCATCAGAGATTACATTGCACCTATCCTTGAATTATACAAGTCTTAACTTGATGGGTCTAACACTTTATATAATATTAATAAAAAAAGAATCTATCAAGAATGTACTATCAGAGTATCAAAATATACAGTTACCCAGTGTAAATATTATATGCTATTACCACAATCAAGAAGTGGAAAGCACATTCATACAAAGATATGAAAAAATATATATTTTCCAATAATTTTAAAGACTATTCTGCTTTTTTCCAAACTCTAAGACAGCTTCAAATGCATACTTAAACTTCTTTGCAAGAAACAATGTTAACTAAATCTATCATAATTAATTTCTTTCAAATCTAAACATATGATTTGTATTAAATGCATTTTTATTTCAAAAATGTTTAAATATTTAAAAAATTACATCAAAATTAATTTTAAACAATATATGATTAGAGCTTTGGTTTAATATACATTTTTAAATAATGAAATGCACAAATAATTTTGAAAAGAATATAGAAAATTTGAATAGCACTGAATTCCATATGTCCATAAATGGCATAACATTTAACATTAAAATAACTATAGAGTCAAAAAGATATCTTTAGATGATAAAAAATGTCACATTTTTTATATTGTGTGTGTAAATGTATATGTTCATAATAATGGAGACTTAGATCAAACATCACTTACAATGGAGATGAAATTAACTATAAACTTCATATCTCTAGTTAGATATGATGACCCAGCTGATGAAACCAGACATATCTGGGTAGACAGTCATGGATCCACTAATTCTTTATTAAAACAATGTAAATTGAGGGCTTATTCTTTGAAAGTGATATCCTTAGTCTAGGCACTAAGACAATTATTTTAAAAATCCATGATACAAATCTAAAATCATGAACAAATAAATTACTTATGCTAGAAAATCAATTATATGTTTCTTACAATTAATGAATAAAATTCTAACCACTCATAAATGTGCTTATGACTAATGCAAATTGATGCAAGGTCAAATCATATACATTCTCCTTAAATAAAATTAAGAGTCTCCACATTTAATTTTTGTTTAGTAACACTCGCTAACTTCTCTTATAAATATCAGATCAAAGACAATTAGTAGTATGAGTATTTAAATATTTCTTGGAAGTCAGATGCCACTAATTTCTACTTGGAAATATAACAATAATCATTGTATTAGTTTTGCTCAGGTACTAGCATGTAAAATTATATAAATGGTGGACATCTCTCAGTTAATAATAAAGTCTTGAAAATTTTCAAATCATAAGCCATATAATCTAATACTAGAGATAAGATGCAGGCGGAATATAAAGCTAAATTCTGTTCTGTTATATATGAATTATGAGAATTTAAAAAAGGAAAATTATACTGGTAGTTCATAATCAAAATAAAAGTAGGTATATGCCAGTCTATACTAAAAAAAAATATATATATGCTAAGATGTTTTATATTGGATTTATTAGGAATAACAGAATAGTAGAAATATAAAAGAAGCTTTCCAATCAGATATTTAGATAATGCTTCAGTCTTTAAACATGAATAATGGTAATTTTGTAGGAAAAATAATTTTATAATTTGATTTGTACATACAATTACATTTGCTTTATTACAAAAATAATAAAAAGTATAGTGGGAAATATTATTATGATATATATATATAATCAAAATTACCCCAAATTCACAACTCATCGGACTAGCCAAAAAATAAATTCTAAAATACAACCACTGGTTCACTGTTACATGCAGACTTCTCAAGTGTAAATAACTATATATATATATATAACTGTGTTAGGCATTCTACCATGAAAGAAAGCTGCTGAGAGAAAAGTATATTTTATAAAATATAATAATAAACTATAAAAAAATATAGATTTTTATTTAATAAACAAAGTTTATTCTTTCTATTGTTACTACCCTGATAATAAAAAAAAATGTACATGTAGATTTTTGTTTTAAATAAATCCAACAATAGTTTATGTATTTTTTGACAGTATTCACTTATTCTTTATAAAGTTATAATTGAGTCTTTGTTCAACTGTGTTCTTACATTTATAATTATTATATTTTGCTGTGTATAATCCCTTTTCTTAATGATTTATATTTTGGAGAGGGGAGGTATTGTATTTTGGGAAAAGGGGGGTATTTATTTTAACAAAAACAATAAAATAGATTACTTCCAGTTATATATAAATAAACACAAAAACTTAAAAGTGACGTTAAAAAAGAGAAGTTATAAATAAATATAATAAAAATAAGCTAAACGTTTTCGAAGATCCATGCCTCATAATGATAGCTTTCTTAAATATACATAATAAAATATATACAAAGATATTCAAATTAGCACGGGTTACGTGGACCATTTATTCGATATATCAAAGCAAGTGTCTTTTCTATTTATAGCATTAATATTTCCATTAATATAGAATGCTTCTTTTATTTTCCTCTTATGATCATTTGATTCAGTGCATATAATTACAGGATTGGCAGGAGTAAAATTGTGTCCAGATTTCATGGAATGCTCCAAAAATACAGAAGATATACACCTGGGTCTCTTTTTACGCGGACTTATTTAACACAATTTTGAAGTTACGCGATTCATGTTTCACCAGAAGTCGAACTCCGATAATGCGTTATTACTTTAAATAATAAATTCCGCACACTTACATTATATTGAAAGTAATAGCACATTATTGGAATTCGACTTTCATCTTAGTAATTTCAATATTTTCAGTGCTTTATAATAGTAAGATTTTATGCAATAATGAAATTAAAATCATGATTTCCACATTTTATGTATACACACATTAAATTTTACAAGATTATAATGTAAATTTGTTCAAACATTGTGTGTGTTAATTTTGCATTTTAAATCACATTCTGTTTTTGCTTTTTAAAAAAAAACATAATCAATTATTAATCATTTAGTGACCGCAAGTTTATTTGTAAAAGGTGAGTAATAGCAGTGGGCACAATTAAATTTGACAATTAAAAATTAAAATCTGATTTTTAATTGTAATTAACAATTTAAAAATTACTTATGGCGACTTGAAATTAATGTGATGTAAAACGAAATTTGATTTTTAAACGGAATTGAAAATTAAAAAATTAAAGACAAAAATAAGAATTTAATTTTTAGTTGTTAGTTTTAATTAAATTTTTCCCAGCAGTGGTGAATAAATGTCTTTTTATTATCATAAGTCTAAGTTCATAAACAATTAATAAAATCATCAACTCAAAGATTAATTACTAATTACGTTGTCAACAGAAAACCATTAACACAACATGAGAGTGAACTTGGTGCTAGTTGTGAGAATCTGATTTTTTTACCTGTTTGCAAACGAACGTGTTTTTTTCAGAAAATAGCGATAATAACTAAAACGTGTATAAAAAAAATGTCAATTACTGTACTGTAAATTATGCATAAAAATATATTATTTTGAATAAAATTAATTATTATCGTTAAAAAAAGTTTGTCTTGTATCAATTTTTTTCAAATTTGAAATTTTTTATTAGTCATATTTTATTTCCTTATTTTTTTTTTGCGCAAATTTTAAAGTAATTTTACATTGATGCTTTGCTTTTATGTGAATTTTGAAAAATCACAGACCACATCCCCCCTTTTTCAATGTAAGTTACATCTATTTTTGCGCGATTTCGTTTGCGCGTGTTTTCTGAGGAATCTATCGCGTAAAATGAAACCCAGGTGTATTGTTGTTTTTCTGAGCTCTCTTGTAAGTGTACATGTGTAGAGCAAGCCTAGTATTAATAGTAGCTTTAGTTTCACCATAATATACAGCAAGACATTTTTCTTGAGGACATAAAATAGAATATACTACATGTGGGGTGAATGAACGATCAATATGATCTTTTGAGTTGTTGATCAATCTGTTAGAATTAGGAGTTCTAAATCCTATTTTAAACTTATTGAATAATAAGAACAATAGTAATGAGTGTTAATTTCTATAAGAGATGATTCATTTTGATTTCTATTTTATTTAGCAGAGCATGTTAAGTTTTAAAAAATAAAGCTTTAAAGTAAAAATATAACTTCAAAATATTATGTTTTTTCTTATTTTTACATAAGATTTTTTTCATGAGAAAAGAATAAATAGTATTCCCTATAGCTTGAGGTTTCTTCCTTCTAGATAAAGCCACATATTGTACAAAAATGACCAAAGAAAAAACTAATCAAAAAGATAAAAAATACTCTTATTCCTAATGCCTGAAAATACTTGATCTAGAAAAAAAAAAAAGAAATCCACAGCTGTAAGTGTAACAAATAAAAACACATTTAATTTACAAGCAAATAAAAAAATATGTGTTTTAATAAGCTAAAAAAGGTAATTCATTGCAGTAAGAGTAATAAATAAAAACATGAAAAATAATATATTAAACAATCAAATCAATGCAAAACATTTTTCCACAAATAAAACACATTTTTCTTTATTATGAGTAAACCTACCCATGCTGGAATAATCAGAATTTACCAATTACAATTTTTTTTATTTTCAGCTAATAATATGAACAAGAAATATTATCAAATTCACCACTTCCTTAATTTTACTGTAATATGTTATATAAATACAATTCATCCACTACTTTGAACACTTTGGCAAAAACCTTTTATTGACCTATATTCATGCACAATCTTACATTTCGACTGTTCTACAGTCTTCTTCAGAGCTATGATATAATGAACAACATAACATAAAATACATAACTACATAAACAATACCATAAAAAATGTAAAGAATAAAATAAATAAAATAATAAAAACATAAAATATAGCAAAACATAATAAAACTAAAATAAAATCCAAATAAAATAATCCAGTTAATATAAAATACAATATAAATATAAATTATGCATGTGTATAAACTGAAATAAATATAATCAAACCCAAATAAAATAATCCAGTTAATATAAAATAAAAGATACAATATGAATATAAAATAAATATAAATTATACATGTGTATTCATGAACATTTATTAATTTAAATATACACATGTATAATTTATATTTATTTTATATTCATATTGTATATTTTATTTTATGTTAAATTAAGTGGATTATTTCATTTAAGTTTGATTATATTTATTTCACTTTTATTATGTTTTGTTATATTTTGTTTTTATTATTTTATTAATTTTGTTTTTTACATTTTTATGGTATTATTTATATAGTTTTGTATTTTATTTTGTTGTTCATTATATCATAGCCCTCAAGAAGACTGCAGGACAGTCAAAACGTAAGATAAGTCAATAAAAGGTTTTTGCTAAAAAGTATTCAAAGTAGTAGATAAATTGTATTTATAATATGGACAAGAGTTGAAAGGCTTTTTTTTTCATTAAGCGTTTATGGGGATGTAACAACAACAACAAAAAAAGAAAATTCTTATAGAATTGTGTTTTTAAGAATCTATTAAAATTAAGAAATGACAAAAATTATATTATCTTTATTATAATATAGACTGCTATTTTATTTGTAATTTTTAAAATACACCTGTATCTCTTTGTATACGATAGATAGGTTCCGCAAAAAAAAATGCATAAAAGAAATCGCACAAAAATAGACTTAACTTACATTGAAAAATGTGGGATAGGTTCCACAATTTTCAAAAATTGCATAAAAGCAAAGCAACAAGGTAAAATTACTTTAAAATTTGCATAAAAAAAATAAGGAAACAAAATATGACTAATAAAAAATTTCAAATATTTGAAAAAAATTGATACAAGACAAATATTTTTTACTTTTTTTATTAACTATTTAATTTTATTCAAAACAATATATTTTTATGTGTAATTTATTTTACATTTAATCATACATATTTTAATCATTATCACTATTTGACAATATGTGGTTTGTTTGTGAACTGGTAAGACATCAGATTTGTCACAAAAGAAAATACAATTAGCGCCAACTTCAGTATCATGCTGTGTTAATGGTTTTCTGTCGACAGTGTAATTGGTAATTAAACTTTGAGATGATGATTTTGCTAACTGTTTATGAAGCTCATGATATCCAGACTGCTATGTCTAGCTGTTAGAGAATGCACTTCCACAAGCGCAACTATATATATATATATGTAACACTTCCATGAATGTGTTAATAATGACTAACAGCACACTGTCACTATGGGCCACCAATGCAGGCCAGATAAGCCTCAGGTTATATGCAGAGAACAGCATGAATTGCGTAGGAAAGTGAAAGAGGCGGGCTATGTTATATCGGATGTGCACACGATGAATAAAAGAGAGACGTTTTACGCCATATCTAAGAAATGGCAATTTTTTTTTTTTTTAAATTTTCCTACCCATATTTGCATGTTTAATCTGTCCTATTTTGCATATTTGCACTTCATGAAAATGAAGAAATATTGTACTTCTTGAAAATGAAGGTTACACCTTTGAAAGCGCTAGAAGAAATCAATAAAAGTTTATTTATTTATTTGATTTGATTTATCTATATATAGCCGAATTATATATACATGTGGATTTTTAATATTAACACAAATATTAAGTTATTACAAATATATTCTAACACATGATTAAACGTTATTTATATACATATATACATGGAGAAACTTTTAGACAAAAAAAAGTTACAAGTAAAAATATTTAAAAACTTTTAAAGATATATTCTTTTTAAGTAAAAATTAAAAGTTCTTAAAATATTTTTACTTGTAACTTTTTTTCTTGTTGACAGAAAAAAAGGGTATTTGTTAATTAGCCACTGTACATCATGTGGTGACGCTGTTTCTGTGCATAAACACAGAAATATGCCGTTTATGCAGCCAAAGTCATGGCATATAGAACACTTCTGTTCATATTAGCCATTAGCAGGCCTAGATGGTGTTGCAACAAATATTATGGTCCGTTGATGTGCTTCGTGATACTATGCAAATAGCGCGCACTTCACATATCGCTATCGTATGATGCGAGGGTGGATGTAATTCAAGTGGCCGGAACTGTTTTAATGTTCATTTGAAGTAATGATGTGACATACTATTATATAGAAATAATTGTAAGGCCAACCCCGTGCTTCCTTACACATGTTGGAAGGTGAAAATAATTTCAAAAGGGTAGGGCCAAATACCATTTCCCAAAACTCACATGAATAGGCAGGTTTTCATGAGAACAGCTACAAAACAAATCATAATCTTTGTTGAATAATGTACATTTGTAAATAAAAAGAAAAGTGTTTTTGTTTTAATGTAGAATGCTAAGAATAACGTAAACATGTTGGAGATTGGACATTGTTTTGGAAATCATAAACTTGTTTTGATCAGAGTAATGCATCTTTTGTATGATCCTTTGGATCTGAAACCAGCCTCCCCCTCTACCTATTCCAGCACTAAGCGCTGAAATTTAACTGAATGCAATTTCATTTCATTCGGCTGATTAATTTGTTAATCAAGTGCGGTTTGATCAGAGTAATGCATTTTTTGTATGATCCTTCAGATCTGCAAACCAGTCACCCCTCCCCCATCCATTCCAGCACTATATGCTGAAATTTAATTGAATGCAATTTCATTTCATTCTGGCTGATTAGTTTGTTAATCTATTTTTTTGTTTGTTTAAAAGTTTCATTTACTATTAGAAAAGTAACGTAAATTTTTTTAAAATAAAAAGGAAATTTTTTTATGTTTTGTCCCATACATTTTTTAAAAATAAAGTGTTTTGTTTTGTCCCGGCCAGGAAACATTATATTAAAACGTTTTTGCACAGCAACAGCACCACCACACGATGTACGGTGGCTAATTTACAATTACTGAAAAAAGTTACAAGTAAAAATATTTAAAAACTTTTCTTTTTAAGTAGAAATTAAAAGTTCTTAAATATTTTTATTTCTAACTTTTTCCTGTCTGACATGTGTATATGTATATAAAAGAAAATATAAACATATACATACATAACACAGAGATACAACTATTTAGTTCTCTTTGGAATTTAGTTCATAATTTGTGTCATTCACAAGAAAATGATTTTCCAATTGATTAGAAAGTTGAAGACTTTCTGGAATCATTTTTGCTGTGAAAGAAACATGTTCCACTTCTGATTCATTATCTTTTTCTAAATCTTCTACGGTTTCTAAATTTATTGCCAAACAGTTTTCCAACAGGCATTTAAAATATATTTGAAATATAGGCACTTTTCATATACCTGGAACCTAATTGTAAATATAGGGAATTTGAACTCAAGACTTTCAAGCACCTTTCAACTATCCACACTATCTCATATCACTGATACACATGATCACACATGTAGAAAAGATCAATAATCACCAATATATGTATTTCATGCAGGTGCTTGAAAGTCTGAGTTCAAATTCCCTATATTTGCATTTAAAGTATGTAAAATTTAATGCGTGTATATAAAACAGGGAAATCCCAATTTTAAGTGAAGTATGAACTTTTTTATCACATAAAAGAAAACTGCATAAAAAGATATTAAGCAGAAACATGAAACGCATAACTTCAAAATCGCATTAAAAAAATCCACACAAAAAGAGACCCGGGTGTATTCAAAAATTACAAAAATAGCTACTATTGTGTATATATGCACACACACCTCTCTATCTACAACAAACACTTCAAGAAAGACTATTAAACTTTGACTATAGATTAAGAATATATATATATTAATTTTGGTTAATCAGCTACCAACCATTCAATTATTTTATTTATGTCATTAGGAGTGCATACTGTTTTCTTTATAATTTTTTTAACAAAGTAAAAATTACTTTTCATTGTTTATTTTGAAGTAAATCCTATTAGAGCAGAAATTCAGAAAATTAAAATAATTTGAAATCTAAACCATCAACTTTGTAAATTAAAAAAAACCATGAAAGACTTTCATTTAACCTGGAGGCAACAAAAAACATAACTAATGAAATTTAAAAAAAAAATATTTTCCATTACTTCTACATTTTTAATCCAAATGTAAGTAAAACAAACATTTAAATAAACAAAATGTTCTTAAAAATATTAAAAACCAACTTTCAAGTACTAACTAATAACAAAACCTTTGAAGAAGGTTTTTTACTGGGGGCAGTTCGAATTTGATTTCATGTAAATTCACAGCTGACTTATTCTGCTAAAATACTAATACAAAAAAAAAAATTCAAGCAGTTATAAAATACTTATTTTCTGAGAAATCTCTATTTGTTTACAAATAAATAAATGAAAATAAACAAGTGGAAAAATTAGATTGTAAAAGAATTCATGGTCTATTTTAAAAAAAAAATGTTGCTCATTTGCAAAAAAAAACAAAAATTATACTCCTTAGAAAAAACTTTAATTTGTTTAGTTTTAAGATACTGATGTCTATGAATTAAAATTATCAATTAAAATATGAATTTCTTGAAAACCGATAAAATAATTTTTAATTCATTTTTCTGTTGTTAGTAAATGCAACGGAAAAACCAGCATCAGCACCAAACATTGAAATATAACCTTGTATGGAGACTCTGTTGACTAATTAATTAGTTATTATAAAGTTTAATATGATTATGGATTCGATATATGTGTGCATAAATCCTCTAATTTTATCTGAAGTATAATATCCCTTTTTTTTTTATTTACATATAAATCACAAATATGATATGAATGTGTCCTCTTATACTATATACCAGGGTCCTCAACCCTATGCCTGTGGGCACCATGGCGCCCGCAGACCATTTTACGTGTGCCCGCCGCTATCCGAACACGATAAAAAATTATTTATCTGATACAAATAAATTTAATTTTTAAAATTTCTTATAAATTATTGCATTATATTGTAATCAAATTATAGGGCATACTATACTTTTACAGTGTAAAAATATAAACATTAATTATATGTTAAAATTTTATTTTTGAAATAAATACCTTTTTGTACATTATGTGTATTATTAATAATATCCAACTATAAAATTACATTGAAAAAATAAATGGTGCCCGCCACATGGCCGGTATTATAGAATGTGCTCTTAAGTGCAAAAAGTTTGGGGACCTCTGCTATATACATATTGAAACAATGTATAAGACTATGCAGTAAGATTTCAATTCATTGTTTTTTTATTTATTGTGATTCCATATTTCTAAAAAAAAAAAAAAAAATTAATAATAATAAAACATTTCATTCAATTTAAACCTCTTTGACCTTTAACTTTTTCTTCTAATTAAAAACAAAAAATCATTAATAGCTTCAATAACACTAAAAAAAAAAAATCTGATTATTATGATGATATAAATTGGATTATATGGAAATTTATTTTTATAAAAATACTATTTAATGAAGGGAAAAAAGGACAAATTATTTGTTTAAGCAAAAACTATAAGTTAAAATATTTATTTAAAGTCAGTTTCTTAAAAAAAATTGAGAAGAAAAAATAAAAAACAGACAGCTTTGTTGGTGCTTATAGATTTTCAATTTAAATAATCCAAAAAAATATATAATTTTCTCTAATTCATTGCGCCAAAGTTCTAGTGCTAATATTGTAAATGTTTAAAATAATCTGAAGTAACTATGGTATTACGAAAAAAAAAAAAAATTTGATATAATTTTCAATAATAGAATATGTAAAAATAAAATTCTATATGTGTACACCATGCCTTGAATAAACAATAAAAAAATAAATAATTATTTACCTTTTTCCATCTTATTATTAATTCCCAGTACAATAAGAAGTATTATATGAAAGAAACTGTGCCTGGTAGATTTTCACCAATTTATATTTGAAAAATGATCAACAAATCCCTATGCTAAATTAAAAAAGTGATTAGTTATACATGTTAAACTATATAATGTTTGTGGAATTTCAACTCTCTATTTAAAGATTCCACAACTGAAAAAAAAATCAATCATTTATTAATTTGAAAGTTCCAAAGGGAATAACATATATGTGAATATATATGATAAGGAAAATTTAATAGGTGAAGAGAGACTGATAAAAACATAAATATAATACAGTGTTGATATATGAACTCCCGATGTTGAATATAAAATAAATAAATAAATAAAAACAAAAAATGGGGGGGGGGATACTCTATATTAAATAAACCTGGGTTTCATTTTATGCGGATTTATTTGATGCGATTCATGTTTCTTCTTAATATCTTCATATGCAGTTTTCTTTTATGCAATAAAAATTATTAGATCAGAAGTCAAACTCCATTAATGCGCTATTACTTTAAATATTATAAATTTCACACACTCACATGGCATATTTAAAGTAATAGAGCATTATCAGAGTTTGACTTCTATCTAATAATTTCAATATTTTCAGTGCTTTATAATAGTACTGTAATAGATTTTATGCAATAAAGAAGTTCATAATTCACTTAAAATCAGGATTTCCCCATTTTATATACACACATTAAATTTTACAAGATTGTAATGTAAATCTGTTCAAACGTTATAGATACATATATTATGCATGTTGTTGTTTTTGCATTTTAAATCACATTCTATTTTTGCTTTTTTAAAAAAGAGTATGTAATCAATTAATCATTTAGTGTCCGCAAGTTTATTTTTAAAAGGTGAGTAACAGCAGTGGGCACAATTAAATTTGACAATTAAAATCTGATTTTTAATTGTACTTAACAATTTAAAAATTACATAATGTGATCTGAAATTAATATGATATGAAACAATGAAATTTGATTTTTAAACGAAATTGAAAATTAAAAAATTAAAGACAAAAATTAAAATTTAATTTTTAATTGTTAGTTTTAATTAAATTTTGTCCAACAGTGGTCAGTGTCTTTTTATTATCATAAGTCTAAGTTCTTATTTTTATTTTAAACTTTTAGTTCACTCTAACGGAGAAGAAAAAAACACCCAAGAAAATGAATTTCTTTGGAAACAAAAATTTGAATTTTAGATTGCTTAGCAAAATCAGAAAGATCAACAGTGATTGGAAAACATTTAGTTTGGGTGAGTCCACGATAAGAGCAATTAAAAAAATGAAGTTGGCACTAGTTGTATTTCCTCTTGTGATGAATCTGATGTCTTACTAGTTTACAAACGAACTTACATATTGTCAAATAGCGATAATGATTAAAATACTGTACATGTATGAAAAAATGAAAAATAATGTAAATTATGCATAAAAATATATTGTTTTGAATAAAATTAAATACTGTAGTTAATAAAAAAAGTTTGTCTTGTATAAATTTTTTTCAAATTTGATAATTTTTTATTAGTCATATTTTATTTCCTTATTTTTTTTTAATGTGAATTTTAAAGTAATTTTATGTTGTTGCTTTGCTTTTATGCAATTTTTGAAAATTACACTACCTATCCCCCATTTTTCAAGGTAAGTTAAGTCTATTTTTATGTGATTTCTTTTGCGCGTGTTTTCTGAGGAACCTATCTACCGCATAAAACGAGATCCAGGTGATAAATATAAAATGTTATTAAAATTAAGTTTATTAATTAGGTGATTTTGAAAATATACAATTCTCCTTAATCCATTAGATACATACATATCTTATTATTATGTATTTACAAAATGGGAATGTCTTAATTATAAACAAAAAAAAAAAAACATTCAATTTTCTTTCCAAAAGCAATTCAGTTTTTTTTTTTTAAATCATAAATACTCTTCGAATCTTGTTTATTTTATTAAACTCACAATAAATATTTTACATAAATATGTATTGTGGGTACCTTATTAGTGGCATATATAATAGTCAGTATTTGTAATTTATATATAATACTTGTTTATAAATTCAATAACATTAACAAGATTTGTAAAGACAAGTATGGAAGAAAAAATATTTATATCTTAATTATAAAATTCAAAAATTAAAAACGAATGAAACTTATTAATTATTTTACCTTTTTCATAATTATTTTACCCAAAGTCATTATCCAATTATATTAGAAGATATGAATTATATTTTAAGGTGGATTACATTTACAATTTGCAGTGATATTAAAAATGAATATTAATATAAGTTTGTAATTTTCTTCAAAACAATTCTCATAAAAAGTTTTGAGCTTTATATTTTTTATTGATTTCAAACAGTTTAAATCTTAACTTTGTAAGCACAATAGCACATTATTTGATAAATTCCTAAAGGCTAAATAGATATATTAATGATAAATGTTCCAGCATCTGATTTTTACATTATAATATATATATATATATATGAGTGTATCACTCAAATGATATTGCTTTTTATTCTTTTTATACAATTTAATATAATATTTCATATTTGGAAATATGTTAATATCATCATTAAATATACAATGGAGTTGTAATATCAGCAATATTTTGTTTTGTCCATTGCACATCACATTATAATTCACATTTTGTTAAGCTTTTATTACAATATGTAATGTTTATTGAAGTACAACTGAAATACTTTTCAACAAGCAGATATATATATAACAGATGTTTTTCTATGTATGCATATATAAATTGAAATTATGGCATAAACAAAATTAAAAAATAATAATGTAGTCATTAATAATAAATTGAACAGCACATTTAGATATAAATTTATCTGTGTTCACTCATTTCCACTCATTCAAAAAATAAATTAATAAATGTACTGTACTATATTTTTATTTTTTAAAATAAATAACACAAGGTTAAATGTTCATAACAATTAAATACATCTGGAAAATATCCTTTTTCTTCAATAACTTTCTTTTTCCAAATGAAATGAAATAGCAATCTCACTATCATCAGAATACAAGTTCTAGTCATTTTGATGTTTTCAATGCAAGCAAAAACATGTTTGCTGTTATATTATAAAGTATATCAAATGTACATTTTTTACTGTTTTTACCTTTCATTTATTTACATTTTTTTAGGATAGTATATATTGATAAAGGATATACTGTAGTTTCACTGTATCTATTTATAAAATGACCTCGATTCATCATTTATGCAAGTATTGTTATTAGCATCTATCATGTTTTTACTTTGATCTCAAATCAGCATTATAGAAATACTTTTTATTTTTTTATGGACTGTTTCAATTGTCATTCAGTGTCTTCTATTAATGAAAACATTTTTTGAAATTGATAGTTTTTATTTTTAAAATTTCAAATGATATTTTTATTATTTTATTTAAAAATAATTCACACCATTTAATGAATATTTCTATAGTGTCATTTTCATTATACCACTCTCATGCAAGATAGACTGGCTTTTATCCACTTCTAACAGCTTGTGGAAGAATGTAATCATAAATATATAACCAAAGACATTATGCAAAAGATCTATGATTCCCATGATACATACTTCATGCTGAACCAGCATTCATCAGTTAGTCCCAACCACAATCTGTTATGCATATCTTTATGATAGTTCAGTATATATTGAAGCACTCAAATCTGTTGCACACACATTTGGCTTCACTTTCTGGTGATGTTTGAAACCCTCAAACATGGATTCAAACTCAGTCATTTAATAATAAATCACTAGGGAGTGAGGGTATACCGATGGATGTGATTGTTTATCTTTTGTTAAGCTTTATTCTCATCTAGAATTAATATAAATATAAAACATCAATTTCTATCACGGTAAACAATCATGCGTATGTGTGTGTGTAACAGATAAACATAATAATTTTATTAAAAGCATTATATTACGTATATATTTTTATTCGTGTATTTTTTACTTTTGAGAGGAAGTTCGAGAGAGTAATGCAAATTTAGTAAACAAAAGACTTACCTTATTTTAAATTCAGAAAAGATTTATTTTTATTTTACTTAACATTTATCCTGCAGGTCTATTTTCAGCTCGAAATAGACCAAGACTAGCTCTCTCGAACTTGATCTCATTCATACTTTAAAATTTGCTGTGTCATTGTAACCGTTAGCTGACATCCGGGGATTACCCAAAGGCAGCCAAAAATGAGTATAAATACCACCGCATTTCCTAACTAAAGAGCTCTACATGTTATTTTCTAAACATTGTTGCTAAGGAAATCTATGTCACTCAGAACTTTAAAATGATTAGTGAGTAGAGTTAAAATTTGCTTCCCCGATCTCTCCAAGATCAAGCCAATGCCAATGTACTCATAAGCCATCGTTTCCAAACTACTGTCAAAATGAACTGTAAATTACATAAGGAACGGACTTAACCCGCAATTTCGTCAAAATAATGCCAAATTAATCATATTTTGTAAAACATGAAACCAACATGTGTGCATACGGCCTTCAAGTCATCGGAAAGCCGCAAAATGAACTCTAAAACTTTCATCTAAATAACCTCCTTAATCATAAAATGTAAATTTCAACCTCTAATTATGTAAATTTAGCTCACTTAAAGTATGTCCTTTTAATATTTCCATTTTTGTAATCTTTATATTTTCAAAATGTAATTGCTTATTTTTCCATCGGTAATGCCAAACTGAGTAATTGCTTAAATAATGACATTTCTTTTTGCTTCAATATCTAAATTCTATTTGATTTTCTAAACTCGATTACTAGGTTTTCACTCTTACTGTATTATTATTTTAAGTGCGGCAATTTTAATTTGATATTATGTAAATCATACCCATTTTAATATGCTAATAATTCAATCTGGCGAATTAATCTTATCTTATTTTACTATTCCGCCATTAAGAAATTTAAATCGTAAATGTAAGTTTTCTTACAAAACTATAAAAATTCGCCCGGTTGAAAAATATTCCTAAACTATTTTTATTAATTGATATTACGCTATCCGCTATTATCTCAAATAAGTTAACTATTATTTCACGCTATTGATTAATATTACATAAATTCAGTATTAATTAAATTGAATTCAGATCCTTACTTTAAGTGATGATTCATTATATAATTAGCCTGCCATCTAACAATATTTTAAGTAACTAATTTCTCGAACGTATTAATTTGCGTCTAACGAAGGGAATTTTAATTGTTATATTTTATTATTGATATGCTAGATAACTTCTTTAAGTAAATTGTCTGCCCTTTTTGGGAGTGCTTGTATATAATCATTTCATTACGCTAGGCTTATTTACTATTTAAGGCCATATAAATCAGTGTGAATACAAACCTGAAAGCCCTTGCGATGCATCCCGGTGATAACGTTCATCAATCAAATGTTGCTTTGTCATATTTTCTCTCGTCACTGGAATCCTTAAAGCACATTTCTAGGTGGAGTGTGGAGGCCCCGACTCCCACAGATTGTGTTTGGTTGTGTACGTTCTATTATGGGTTAACATTCGAAAAAACGGAACCATGGTATCTTGCCGACCACTTCTTCGGATGCCATCTGTCACAAGTGCAGATGAGCTTATATTCTTCGTTCTCAAGTTGATGAAGCTTCTCATCCTCTCAAACGTTATCCTTTGGTCCGCACGCTATCGTTTATACTTTCTCACATATTTTATTCGTCTGTAAGTCATAATGATATGATTTTCCTAAACCACCCCAAGTTCTCATTATAATGTAAATTTAGTTTGCCTTATTATATGTTATCGCTTATTAGCGTTATCCACCCTTTTGTTCAACTGCTATTAAATACGTTAACAGTTAACTTTTAAGAAAGCCTATAAAGGTCAAGTCATGTGACGGAATGTCAATATAATTATGCTTTTCCTTATTCTATACGTAAATCATAAATAATGAATCATCTCATAATTTCCAAGATAATTGATCTGTTGTTGATGTAATTCTGATGAAGTCCAAGTATAATCAAAATTCACTTGATCATTTGTTATTTAAAATATAATATTCATAATAAAAGCCCACGTACAGTTATTGAAATCTGTTTTACTCTTGTGATTTAAATATGATAATGTAGATAATAACAGCCCACGTACAGTTATTGAAATCTGTTATACTCTTGTGATTTAAATATGATAATGTAGATAATAAAAGCTCCTGTATAGTTATTAAAATCCATTATATTCTTTGTGACTTAAAATCTTGTAAATATTCATAATAAAAACCCATGTATGGTTATTGAAATCCACTATATTCTTAATGATTTAAAAAGGTCATAGCGTGAATAATAGAAACCCTGTAATATATATATTAGCATATTAAGCCGCGTCGTTTCAATTAATTAATTTCTTACTATGTAAACTTAGTAGTGGCATATCCATTAATCCTTAAATTAGGTTATTAAGGTCAGCATGGAATGCCCACGTGAATATTAAGTGAAACCTAGATCGAGTATTCTTTATGTAATCAAGGTTATGATGTTTTAAATCTTTATATTCAGCTACTCACATACTGATTTAATTTCATTACTAATGTTATTTTCAATAAATTCATATTTAATAGTCTATTCTTTGGACATTTTATTAATTCATGCAAGGACATCTGTTATTATATTGCGTCATCATTTAGTTAATCATTAGATCTCTTGTGTCTCTGCAGACCCTCTGGGCCGGGGATTTTTAAAATGTCTTTTGCTATCATCAGAAGTCTTGTTTGTAATGTTATAGACTTGATAAATGGGCAATAGGGCGGAATTCATGAGTATTCCTGACCTGTGTATCTCGCATATGATTGAACTCTAGGTACTTTTGCTTAGATGCTAATTCTTGTTAAACAAACATACAATTCTGACTGGTACAATATGTAGATAGCAAATTACTATAGCTTAATTGATAAATGTCAAATGTGCTGCCCTCACAACTAACATAAATCACTTAATGAAAATATATTAATAATATTTATTAGTCATTCATGTGCATCTTGGAGTTTATAGATATTTTTCACATATCCATAATCATATCCTTCCACAAGGTGTTAAAAGTGGACAAAAACCAGTCCCTATCTTGCATGAGAGTGGAATAGTGAACTCTAATCGAATGAATGATTAATAAAAATTATTAATATACTTTCATTAAGTGATTTGTCTGAAAGTTGTGAGGGCAGCATTTTTAACACTTTTCAATTAAACTGTAGTAATTTGATATATATATACTGAAGCAATCATAAATATATATGTAAAAAATTGTGGTCTGGTCCAACTGATGAGTACTGGTTCAGCACGAAATGTCCACCTTGGGAACATAGATTGTTTTCACAAGTTTATGATTACAACCCTCCCCAAAGTATTAAAAGTGGATAGAAACCAGTCCCTACCTTGCATGGGAGTAGTGTAATGAAAATTTCAATAGAAATATTATTTATTATTGATAATCTCTAGTCTAATGAATGACTAATAAAAATTATTAATTCACACTTTTTCTCTCCCTCTTACTTATTTTTTGAATTAGAAATGTATTAAATACAAATATTGTCAATCCAAATTTCTCATTATGCTATTTGTTCATTAAACATGTTTTTTTTTTTTTTTTTGGTTTGTTTGTTTACTTGAGTAAGCTTTTGACTTCATTTTAAGTTTTAAATTTAAAGTCTACATTATTAGAAATCAAATGAAGTATAAAATTTGAAGCAACTAAATATTTTCTTCAGAAATAAGAAAATGAACAAATTTCCATTGTAAATTGTATCTCAAATAAATTTAAAAAAAAGTATTCAAATTACCAGCAAAGAGTTTACCAAAGAAATATATGGACAAAATCCTGGAAAGGTTGAATATATTTTTAGACAAAAAACTTAATACATAATGATAGGATATGTTATATTAATGTCAATGTAGTAATTTATATATATAATGGTAAAACAAATTATAATAAAATATTGATTAGATCAGGGGTCCCCAACTTTTTTGTACTTAAGAGCACATTCTATAATACCGGCCAGGTGGCGGGCACCATTTACTTTTTTCAACGAGATTGTGGGCACCATTTATTTTTTTAATGTAAATTTATAGTTGGATATTGTTAACAATACACATAATGTACAAAAAAATATTTATTTCAAAATTAAAATTTTAACATATAATTGCTGCAAAAGTATAATATGCCCTACAATTTGATTACAATATAATACAATAATTTATAAGAAATTTTAAAAATTAAATTTATTTGTATCAGATAAATAATTTTTTATCGTATTCGGATAGCGGCAGGCACATGTAAAACGGTCTGCGGGCACCATGGTACCCGCGGGCATAGGGTTGGGGACTCCTGGATTAGATGATTCATTTTAAAATGTAATCTTTTTACTAATTAAAACTGCATAATTTAGAGCAGTTATATAAAGTGTGAATTCGAGAGCTTAAAGTCAATAAATCATGATCAATTCAAATTTCCTTTGAACTCCAGATTTTTTTTTACTATATAAATATATAATTTTTGACATAACAAAATTATATATACACACAAAATAATTTTGTGAATCACTAGGTGGGGAATGAATTTGAATGTCAGATTTATATTTAAAACTAACAGTTAAGTTGTCTTTATGTATACAATATTGCAAATGAATTTTTTAAATATAATTCTATTCATTGTTTTAAATATATATATATATGAAACAAAAAAATTGACCCAGAGCAAAATCTCTCTAGCCAATCCTTCAAAACCAAAACAAAAAAAAAAAATTAAGAAAGATATAATTCCTTTTAACCAAAAAAAAAAAAAAGTTATTTTTCTTATATTTATTCAAAGCCAGAACTGGACCAAGAGAGGTGCATATGGTCCCACACCTGCATAATATATGTATTTTGGATAATCAAAAATAAAGGTAAACAATGTATCACTTCCTTAATGAAACCACATTTCTTTTTCTTTTTTTTGCCAAAACTTTGTAATTTGCATGCTTTATAGTGACTATCACATGCTAAATGATAGTGCACATCTTTTAGCTACATACAGTACATATAAAAATGTTTCAATAAAGTTCTGGTCATGTTAATGTGAAATTCTATGTTGTATAATTGAAATTAAAATATTCATAAATTAAAAAAAAAAAAAAGTAATTAATGCTAGTTTATTATACTTTAATCAATATTATATATCTAATAAAATCAAAGTGTAAATTCTGTAAGATACCAAGTACAATTTGTTTTTGCTTTAAAACAACTTCATGAACTTATGAGTGACATAAAACTGAAATCTGAAATTAAGTCATCTGAAACAAAACTTATTTTATTTGAATTTGTATTAAGTTTAGTGATTTGGTGTGACTTACTAAATAAACTAAATATAGTGAGCAAGATATTTCAAAGTTCCAACATGGATGTTAATATTGCAAATTCACATTTAAAAGGCATATTAAATTTTTTTGACAACTATCAAAAATCAGGATTTAAATCTTCTTTAATTAGTGCAAAAGAAATTTGCTGCTAAAATGAAAATGTTACCCCAATTTAAAAGTCAATGAAGTGGATGAAAAATTTGATTTCATCTGAAGATTATTTTCAATTTCAATACTTTTTAATGATAATTGATAATACAATATGAATATGAATCACTTTTCTTTATTCACTTTTTTACAATGCATTACATATTTATTTTACTATCATAACGGTATAATGCATTGTAAAAAAGTGAATAAAGAAAAGTGATTGGTATTAATATTGGATAAATTGGGCAATGCATTAAAGAAAGATTCAAATTGATAATATAATTACCTTGTTTATGAAAAAATTAAAAAATTGCCATAAACTGTATTTGGCTTTTTGTATAATTCTAACAATATTCAAAATTTGACTTAACTAAAATGATATTGATTACATTTGTCACCTGAGTACTGCTATACAAGTATAAAATTTTGCAAATTATGCAATATTTATATAAAAATAATTTATCTAAATTGTGTCCAAATTTTGATACTGTTCTCAAAATTGCATTAACACTATCAATAAACTATAGCATCTTCAGAAAGATCTTTTTCAAAATTAAAGATAATTAAAAATTACTTAAGATCTAGCATAAGTCAAGAACAAACAATTCTCTTCATTAGAAATTTTACCTAATGAATCAAAATTTACACAAAATATTAAATTATGATATTATCAATGAATTTACAATAACACATAGGAATCAATAAAATTGTATAAATTCTTATTTATAATAATGAATTATATATATATATCTGCAAATAAGATATATATTTTTTATTATCTAAGTGTATTGTTAATCATATATAAAAGAGACAATGCATAAAACCATTGCACCGCGCCCCACATTTTCTAGTCTCACTCTGTTTAAAACAAAGTACACTTGTTAAATCAAGGGCATTCATTCCTTTATATTCTTTTAATAAAAACATATTTTAAATAATATAAGCTTTATAAATAAATAAAACAAAGGTTATATATTGTCATTCATCTTCCAAATACAAAAATTCTATTCAATGCATTAAATATGTAAATTAAAGACTAGAAAAAAATAATATAACAAGTAATATTCCTATGGTAATTAATCTGTAGGCATAATGAGATATTCAATTATGAACCAAAAAGTGAATAGAGAGGTGAATTGGCTATGATCAATTATTTGAAGGAAAAAAGGCAACCCTAAAATTGTTTGAAAATTCTTATACTGTATCTGAAAAGTTACTCTTTTATATTCACACATATAGAACTAAGCATATATCTACAAACTGAACAAATATTGCATATTTTATCTACTCTTTATAGTATGAATAAAATTTCTATTAAAAGAAAAACTCATATTTACATATAGTAGAGAATTTTTACTGAATATTAATATACATATTTTCATCATTTTCAACTACCACTGATCTATTTCTGGATGAAGGTCTTTCCAAGTTTAATCAAGTTTATTTGATCTCTAATCTTTCTTCTCCAAAACATGCCAGTACATCTTCCTATTTCGTTTATCGAACTTGCAAGTTGTTTCTTTATAAGTCTTTTATAATCACTTTGAATCCAGTTTAAGATTTCAACTGTCCATGTATTATCATTTCTTCTAACTCCACTTCAGTATCTTAATTCTTTCAATGACATCAGTAACATGTTTGTTCACTCACCCATGCATTTCATTTTCAATCCCTTATTACTCATAACATACATTTTCCCATACTTTGAGTGGTCTGTAATCTTTAAAATGCTCTTCTGTTAAGTGTCCAAAGTCACAGATTCATCAGTAAGAATTTGTAAAACACATTTATTAAAAACCTTCCTTTACAAACACATATTTTCTTTTAATATTAAGTTATTTCTACTAATAGCATTTCAAACAAGTTTAATTCTATGATTAATTTCATCCATTATATTTCCATCTGTAGTAATAATCTGACCAAGGTATTTGTAGTTGTTAATTTCTTCTAACTCATCATTATGAATCTTTATTTTTTCTTTTGAGAAAATCCATTGAACATTACTTTAGTCTTTTTAGCAATTATTTTTTCATCTACTAAATCTTCTAACATTTCCTGAAGCTTTCAATTATTATTTGCCAAAACAATTATATCATTTTCAAAATCTAAATAACTTAAATAATCTATGTTTATTTTTACTCCCTTACTTTCCAATTTTAGTCCAAAAAAGACTTCTTACAAACCTGCTGTAAAATATTTTGGAGATCATGTATCCTTCTCAATTTTAATCTTCCTAGTAACTTTATGTAATAAAATCATTGCTTTTACATTTAGATAAATATTCTTCAAAATATGACAACATCCTGAGTCAATATCTTGATAATCCAATGTTTAATAACTGAAGAAATATCTGTAGAATCATATGCATATTCATAATCTATAAATCCAAGCATGATAACAACTAATGTCTCTCAATACTTGATTATGATCCACTGTACTAAAATCTCTTTTAAATCCAGTTTCTACTTTTGGTTAGTTAAAATCCAAAGTTAATTGTAGATAAGTTGTACTTACCTTAGATAAAAATTTTGTACAGTATGATAGGTCTGTAATTTTTAATATCTTTGTTATCATCTTTTTAAAACATTAATATTAGCAATGCATTCTCCAATCATCTGATACATCTTTATCATTTAGATATTTGGCATATAACTTTGCCAACAATTTTTCTATTTCTTCCTCTGCTTCTTTTAAAATATTGTTCTTTATTGCTATATAATTCTTGATAAAATTCTTCCACACATTTCATGATATCATCTTTCTTTTTAATAACAGTTTCATCTTTCTTTCATATTGCAGAGATAAGTTTCTTACCAATATCAAGATGTTGTTTTATACTTTTGAAACTTTTATTCTTTTCTATTGTTTTCCTCATTAATTCATACTTATAATTTCTTAATGTTGTTACTAATTCCTTTTTGTACCATTTTCTTAATGCACCATTTTTATATTCCTTCTTTTCTCCATAAATTTTTTTGTCTCGATAAAATTTTATTGATCAATTGCTGCTTTATTTGTACTAGTTATCTTTGTTGAAGTTTTTAATAGTGTATCAGTTTTCTTCCTATTGATTTCATTCAAATCTGACCATCTTCAAAATCTATTAATATTTTAAAAGATTTACAAGTTCTAATTTAAATTCATTGGAATTTATCTGAAAGTTAGAAATATCAACTGTGAATACTGTTTTTCTTAATAATTTTTGTCTGTACTTTTGCATTGACACATAATTTACATTTCTCTAATTGATAATCAATTCCTGTGTTGAATTTATTAAGAACATTACAACTTTCTAATAGTCAAAATATAATCCAATTATGCTGTATCTTAATTTGGAAACTTCTGTGTTCCATTTCCATTTTGCATTCTCTCAAAGAAAAAATTCATAGTGTAAAATCTGGTGTCCTTTGTCACTTCTACCACCGTAACCAAATATGCTTATGTACTTACATATTTCAATTATTTATCAAGTCTCCCATGAAATTTTAGAATGTTGTTTGGTTTGATTAAAAGCTTTTTGTATACATATAAAAAGCTACTTTTTCATCACAATGAGAATGTATTGGGACGTATGAATTATCTACATTTGGTATTGCCCATTAAGTTGAATACAATGCTGTTTTTCCACTTTTTATTTATCATGAATTTTACTCCATTTGTGTTTCCAATATTTATGCCTTTGTAGTACAGTTTATTTCCACTTTTTAAATCAATTGTCTCATCTTTACTTTTAATTTCACAAAGCCCAATAATGTCCCATGTAATATCAGACAGTTCTAATTCTTTCAATTTTCCTTCACTTAAAAGTGATTTGCAGTTGTAAGTAGTTAAATAAAAGACCAACATGAAAATGGCAACCTAGACTTGCAATCAGGAGATTCTGCATTCACCTCCTTGAGCCACCAATTTCTAATTCAGCTGACAACTTTATAGCCTCCTGAAAATACAGGCCAAAATTTGGTTTCTATCTATAAAAAAAAAGTTTATTCACAAACATTGACACACACACTGATGCTGTCTTCAAGAAAACTCAATTGACATTTCAGTGAAGAGCTATCAGGAAACTGGAAAAACTACTATGGTATTTCTTGAACTAATAAACTCATCATGTGAGCAAAAAAATGCATGTTGATGAGCAGTCCATACATGTTCATATACTATACGAATAATCATAGTAATAATAGTTGCATTAATAACAACATAAGAAGTGAAAAAGAGAAGTTTGCCCTACTCAGTTCCTTTAAAATCTCAAAAGGAATCAAAAGAACTTCTTTCATTCTTTCAGCTAACGGCAGTCTTTTCTACCACCACATAAATTCATGTGTTTCAAGACTCTAGCTCAATTACTAACTGATAGTTGTTCACAAAATAAATGTATAAGGAAAGATAGTGGTCTGAAAGTTTAGTGGGTTTTGGAAATAAGGAGTATTTACAAAAGGTAAAATCTACTTGGTAACATATTTTCCATGGTAATCCATTAATTATTATATATAATCAGTATTGGGCAATATCTACTATTCAACTAAGTGTTATAAGATTGAGAGTATAGAGTGATGTGCATAGACACCTGCAATCCCTGCTTGGATATTTTTGTACAGTATATTGTACCGGTTGAAAAACGTCCACCACCTGAACGCAAGTCGGATCCAAACTCAGCTGGTTCAAAGTAAATTCAAACCCAACTCACCAGCTCAGATTAGTAGAACTTGACGGCACAGTGCTATGCGCCAAGAAACTAGCTCAACGGTTGGTGATGACTAGAGACCCTTGAATTGATATTAATATCGGATCATAAATTGACTAATGATAATTTTAAATCGAATCATATGTATATGTTCGGGTTGCCAACACAGACAGCGAGCATTAACAGTAAAATAATTATTGAATAAGAGAATTAAGAACTAAAAACCAAGTGTGTTTAGAAAATATTTAATAATAATTGTTGTTTTGTTTGAATTTTAAATAATGATTATATTAATTAATTCTAGTCCTTAAACAAAGTTTATAATTATAATCAGAGTGGTGGTCCTTATTATATGCCAATGAGTATTACACAATATTTTGGAATTCTATGTCTATGCCCCCAACAAGAAAATAAAGGCAGATAAAGGTATTCATTTGTAATGGACATTATTGCTCTAATTTTATACGAAAGAGTGTGAGATTTATTTTCACATTCGCAAATCCATTCATGAAGAGCAAGATACATATTTAGGGCATAACTTTAATCTTTATTGGAAAACTTATTTACTTTGAGATAACTGAGAATTTGTTTGACTTTAATTGAAATCACTTCATCACGAATTACGAGCATCAGAATGGGATACTGGAACAGAGAGGCAACGGTGCTGACGAATTATGAGCTATAAAATGAAATTGAAAGACAATGGCTGGTCAATGATCTAAGTCCTAAGGTGGCTTGCATTTCACAAGTCTTACTGCCCTTTAAGGAGAGGTGATTTAAAAGTAGTATGGCGGCTTGTATTTGACAAGTCTTATGCCCTTTAAGTAGATGGGAATACGGGAAAGCCAGGCTGAGTCATAACTATGAGCCTTTGGTGTTCCAAATATAACCTGAGCGGAGGAGGAAGTGCTTTCTTCCTCTATAATTAACATATCAGAAATATCACCACCGACAAGCCTGCGAAAAGAACGATAGCCCTATGCCAGCAACGTTGAAGATGATGACTTGATAGTCACCGTTTGAAAATAAAACCCAATTATAGAATGCTCCACTTGATGACTTGATCAAATTAATTAAAGTCAATCGAGCTTTTAACTAAATCTATTTTAACGCATTATAAAATTATATTAGTCATGCCCCAAATATCGTGCCCTTCCTGAATCTAAATAGCAAATAACTGAAATTTGAATTAGAATATATTTGATTGATTCCTTTATCAGCCCTTTTGCAAAAAACATTTTAAGATTATATATGAATAAATACACATTGTTGAATACGAGAAAATAGCTGGGGCATAGATTAGAAATGGAGCTAATAATTTATTATTAGACAATTATAAAAATAACAAACATTTAATAATTTCTTTCAACTCGATGATTGATAGAAGTGTATAAATCTAGTTCTAATGGGTGAGAATTATTATCAGATTTAATATTATATTATTTGCATGAGGCAAATAGAACAAAGGAGTTCATCGAGTCGAAGGATTATTGGCATATAATTAAAAATAAACGACATTAGTAAATCACACAAATATATATATATATATTATAATAAATGAACAGCCAGCGTAAGAAAGGAGAATTAAATCTAAGGACAAGAGATTTAGAATTACGACATAATTTAAAATAGCATAAATAAAACTAAGTTTTACACAGAGATTATTACATTAAATGAGAAGAGCTCTTAAAGGGAGTGTAAAGTAAAGTTCGGAAATTGGCCAGAAAGTTTAAGGTTCATTATGGAAATATATTACCCATTTCTTCCGGGGCTGGTTTCCTTAGTTTACACGTCCAGGTTGGTAAAACATAGGCACCATTTGGTCGATTACTTGATCAGTATTTTAATGAATTTTCATGATTTTAGCAGCATAATTGGTCCGGAAAACATTCAGCAGCTTCATTGAAGATTTTTAGGGGACTTCAGGAACCGCAGCCAGATTCCTGACATTTTAGCCCTTCACCATGATCGAAACACTATTTAATTTTATAATTTAAGAACGCACATAGTTGACTGCACTTCTCTACAACAAAGATGGCTTCCCTTCAAACTTTTCAGGGCTATATATACTGTATTTAATGCCTTCGGGCTAGCGCTTCTTTCATTATCAATGTTACAAAATTTACTGGTTATTGTTAGACACATTCCTTTGATAAGGCTTAAAAACTCATTAACTTGAATTCATTTTCTAATTAGAAAATGAATTCTTAAATCTAAAAACGATTTTAATTAGGGAATCCTTACATTTTAAATACTTATCTTTTTTTTTTTAATTAATAAAACTTTAACTATTGTTTTGGAAAGGGAAAATCTGAAAGCTTATCGAAAGAATGTAGCTTTTAATCATTAAAGATTTAACAAATTATTTAAAAGTGAAATAAACATTCCCGATGCAATGAAACTTTCAAACTATTATATATATTTGAATATTTACAAATATATACGCACAATCCATGCAGTTATAATATATATAAATTCATGAATAATTCTATCATGAATTTATTATTAAAATTGATCAATTTAAATCTGAAACAAATTAATTTTAATACACATTTCTGTAATAGCTTTTCTTTATGGAAATTAGCGTGGATTGAACGTATAAAGCCCCATTGCATCGGAAATTTAAGGTTAGTACTAGGGGTTTGAAGTGGGCTTATGGCTAGATGTCATGAAGCTAAAATCGAACTCAGATCCGACTGCTTCAATATATATATATATATGTAATTGAGTAAATGAATGATATTTTATTTCAAATTCATATGTAGAATAAGTAATTAAAAGATCTTTATAACAGCCTCTTCTCTCTCAGCTGCCAAATGGTGAAAAATTTAGCACTTTTTCATCCTTATTCTATTCCTACCAAAGAAAATAATTGGCTGAGTGGGCTATCTGAAAAAAAATTAAAGCTTGCTTAAAATCTTCCTAGATTCAACTCCAACTTGTAGGCATAGCAGGTTGATGTAATAAACTTTAAATCATAAACCCTTTCACTCCTGGATTATACAAGCATGTATAAAAACAGATAATATATGTGTGCCATTTTCTAAGACATATGTAGATTAATTTAATTTAATATAATAAAATAAGCATTTTCTTATTAGTTAAATATATTTTACTCGGTTGGAATAATAAATATCTGAAATCAAAAAACAATAATCACATTTGGATGTACAGTTGAGTGATTCAATAAAAGCAAGTTAAGAATAATGAGTTCAGAGAAACAAAATAGTCACAAACTATTTTCAAAAAGTTGAATGACTTTTCCAGCATCAGAAAAAGCTACAAAAATATGATATACTTCTTTCAAAAGAAAGTTTATTTCCACTTGACTTGATGCCAAATTCATTAATTCCAGCCACAAGCAGACTGGCAAAGAATTTAGAACTATCTCCAACAAAATAACAGAATAGATTAATACAACAAACATTAAAGCATTACAATAGTAGAATGGTGAAGTACAGATCAACTATGCAAAGATCTTCCAATTCTTAAATGATGAATTTATTTCTCACTTGTCCTCACATCTTGATACTCTTAAAGAATAAAATTTGATTTTCATTATTTCCAAACACTTCACAATTTATGGAGAAAATAATAACAAAAAGAGTAAAAAAAGAATAAAATGAAAAAAAAATAAAATGAAATTAGCACTTCTCTATATATTAAAAATAATGAACTTAAAATCTTCATTTTAAAAAAGGGAGAGGAAAGAAAAAAACATAAAACTAATAAAAATGGCTAAATAAACACAGTGCTGACAGATATATGCAAAGTGAAAACTATACATGAAATTAAAATTATGAATATAGAAACAAAATAATGATAAACTTTATAATTGCCTAATCAAGTCTATGAGCAATAAATAAAATTGTAAGGTTAATTGCCAAGAACGGACAATGTTAAGCACTAAAATGGTGAATTGAGCATCCTTTTAAGTGACAAAATGATAGATGTTTGTTTTACTCAGATATCAATCAATCCAGGAACTTTTATTTCATCCTTTTAAGTGACAAAATGATAGATGTTTGTTTTACTCGGATATCAATCAATCCAAGAACTTTTATTTCAAAGTACACCATTATATTATTAAGCTAAACTGATCAGATCAAAAATAATCATGAAAAAAAAATAAACACAATTCCAATGATAACTTCAATTTAAGATTAAACAAAATTATTGTGCTGAATTCAGACCAAAGTAAATGGCAAATTACTTTTAACCATTCAACTAAAACCATACTTAATTAATACCACTCACTATTATAAAAAATATATTTTAATTGTCAATATATATATTTTTATAACTGAAAATAAAAATAAATTGTGAATAAAACAAGTTTTCTTATTACATACAGTTATCAAATTATGGTATAGTTTTCAAATTTTTTTTTTTAATTTTTATTTTAAGTAATAAACTTTATTAAACAAACCTCTAAATATATACAGGAAATATCTACAAATTAGTTTTGATTCACTTTATCCATTACCATAAATTTACTGATATTGTCCCCAAAAACACCACAATGCGAGTCTATAAGTCTAACATTGTTATAAAGTTAATATAATTTTCCTTATTAAATCCAAGAGTTATACCATACAATACTCCTAGTTTAAACATGGAACCTTTATTCTCTCTTGCGAAATCCTTTATTTTTCCGCTTTATATACTTCTACTATCTCATTCTCTTTTTGTGTGTCTATTTTTACACTCACATTTTACAAGTGGTCATAGCAGTCCCTTTTCATAATCTTCTTTTTTTTTTGTTTTTTGATAATTTTCCCAAATGTCTATGAAAATAGTTGTCCCAATCATTATAAAGTTTCTTCAACCAATTAAGTTTTTTATTATCAAATATTAAAGAACACCGGATTGTCCATATAGTTTTCAATGTATGTATTATCACCATTGCATTATGTAGTTTGAATTTCATTACATTTTGCTTATGAAAAACTCTGTATCTTAGCCTCCCAAAGGCAAAGCATTCTTCGAGTAAGTGTTGAAATGTTTCACATTTATTTTTACAAAATGTTAACAAGTTCCCTCTAAGCTCATTCCCAATCTTTTATTAATGTGTGCTGTAGTTGGTAAAACTCCATTGATCAACTTAAATATGAATTTCATATATGCCTGTAGTGTATAAATTAAGTGGAATCCATGAATTTTCAGGTTTTACTCCCCTTCTTATGTCTTTATATCTAATGCCTTCCAAGTTTTGCACATTAAGCTCATCTTGTATGTCCTTATATGCAATAAACATATCTGCCAAATAACATCTCTCCGCCTCTCTTTCAATATATGATATCACCAGTTGGCGGACTGAAGCATTGATCCTTCATAACATTTTAAAATGTCCTTGTGGTAATAAAATTTACATATACTTTTGGATCAACTAAGTTAAGCCCTCCCTCATTAATGGGCAACTGTAATATTGCCATTGACAATAATCTAGATTTCTTCCCCCAGATGAATTTTTTAGCCATCTGGTTTATACTACGAATTGTTTTGTTATATAGTTTTACCTATGGACCATAATAACTAAGGATCCCTGTTGCAAATGCATTAAACAATTGAGTTCTTGTCACTTCATAGAGCTTGAATGATGTGAAGTTATTACTCCTCTCTCTCTCCTAATTTTTGTAATTAGCTGATCTAAGTAACCATTCATACGTGTCATTGACATATATAATGGCAATCCAAGAAATGACTTTGGCTGAGCTATAAATTCAGATGGTATCCTTTTACCCATTGCCAATTGCCATGCTGCTGATGTTAGATGAAACTACTGAACATGTAACTTGTTGAAATTTTTTTAGGACATTCATCACTACATTAATATTATAACTATTTTCTAGTATTATTATAATATCATCAAAAAAGGCTGTGACTCCTAAATGCAGTAGATAGATCCCATTAAGCAATGTCTCTATTTCTTTAATCATGGCGTCTACATAAATTGCAAATAAGAGCACTGCCAATGGAGAACCTCGGGGAATACCTTTCTCGGGGATGAAGAATTCATATCTGCACATATAATTTTTTATAGGAGATTCTATTATTTCTTATGTAATTCACTACAGTATTCTCTAGGTATTTGTCTTTTTTGATCAGATTGTTCAGGGCTTTTATGAGATATGACCAGTTAACTAGGTCAAATGCTGATTTTAAATCCAATTTGTATTGCAAAGTACTGCGTTAGCTTAAGTTCATTTGCATACTTTATTGCTTCTTGTATTTTTAGAGCTGCATTTACGGTTCTTTTACCCTTGAAATGTAATGCACTGATATTTTATCTATTACAAGTTATTCAATTTTTTTAGTAGTATTCAAGCTAAGATTTTTGAATCAATATTCTCTATAGATATGTTTCTTAGGTGTTCGAAAGTTGGGGTTTGTTTTGATTTGCCTTTTTTTATGCCAAAAATTATTCTATTGTTTATGTAAAGTCAATCAATCCTTTCATTACACATCTGATTGAAAAATTTTGACATTGCACCTGCCAATACATAATTGATCTGTTTGTACACTGAGGTTGGTATAGAGTCGTTTGCTGTTGTCATCTGTAATTTCAACCTATTAATTTTGTTCATTATTTCTTCAATCGATATATATTTTTTTGAATTTTCTATGGCCACTCTCTCATATTTATCAATATCTACTACTCGACAGCCGAAATTTGTTTTCAGCTTTTCGACATTCATCAACCTCATCTCCAGATACCACAGTATTCTCTTCTGTCTCCTCAGAAGCAATGGTCTTTGTATGTGGTATATAATTTTTTCTATAGATAATCACTGTTTTTGATTGTATTCAACTTGCAGTTGATTGATAAATTCATGATTAGGACTTAAGCCAGAAATATCCTGATATGTCTTATGAATCTCATGGATCCTATTTTTCATTTGGTACTGAGATCCTCACTTTTATATCATAAGTCTGATATGGATTTCTTTATTTGATACCATGCAATGCATGAAGGAAGTTTTGTAAGTCTTGTGTAATAGTTTGTAATGATTATAATGTTTGATAATTTGATCAACTGAAAATTTGATTTGGCTTCTAATATTCTTTTTTACTGTGTACGAATATATTTTTTTATTTCTTACATAATTATTAATTTGCAGTTGTACTCTTAGGTGATCAGAGAATGTAATAAATGAAGTGTCAATAATAGAATCATTAACTTTACTTACCGAAACAAAGAATAAATCTATTAGTGAAGAGTATCTACTGCTGAAAAATGTGTAAGCATCATTTCCATATTTCATTTGTAGCAGATATACTGCCACATCCTTCAACTTGTGCTGTAAGGATTTAGGTATGTTTTGGTATGGACAATTAAAATCACCATGTATTATCACAATACCTGGCTTTTGCAGCAATTTGTTCTATACACTATGGATAGTCTTATGCTAACATGCACAAGCACACAAAGCTGAAGACAAATAAAGAAATGTAAAAAAAAAAAAAAATGGCTATGAATATGAGGGCTCTGACCCTTAAAAGTGCTTAGCCACTTAATTAAATATATATATATACATTTCTTTATTTGTCTTCAGCTTTGTATGCTTGTGCGTGTTAGCGCATTTTATATTTTGCACTTTAGAACAATTAGTCACAAAGTTTAAACTATTTGCTCATATGAATAATCTTGGAAATGTCATTACCCCTTGCTATAGAATATACTGCAATCAAGTAATGAGGCTCATTATAAATGAGGAATGACAGAACTATGTAATTTGTTTGTAAATCTATTATTTGTATTTTTTTTATTCCTGAGTGTATGCATATTTATTACTCCCTATGAGGATCTAATGTTTGGTTTAAACAAAAATATATTATTTTTTGATAATTTTTCTATAATCCATAGAGGAGTATTATCACATATCTTAGTCTCTGATAAAATTATTATTTCATACTTTTGTGTTGCTATATAATCCAATATTTTCTCTGCTTTATTTTGACCATTCATTCCTCTTATATTAATTGATAGTATATTAAGTGACCTGTTCATGATTTGACATAATTGGAGTCTCTTTCTATAATACTAAACAACAAATAAGTTTTTTTAATTCAAATAACTTAATAGTATTATTAAACTATTTAAAATATAGTTTTCTATTATTTTTTCCTATAATCATCTTTAGAAATAATTTATTTGTATTTATATTACAGAGTCCTCTGTTGATAAAACCTAAAACCAACACTTACATTTTAATTTACTTTTAAAAATATATATCCATTGTAATGGTCAGGATTGTACATTTGCTCAATAGACTGAGTCCAGACGAAAGAGAAACAGGCTGGCCAAGTCGGGATGGTGACTCCCTATGTCTGATCGTACCTCAACTCTCTCACCTGTGCTTCTAAATCCCACACTAGCGACTGACCTGCCTGAGGCTACACTCAATACTTCCTTGACAATGTTCCGTTACTAGCAAATCAGTAGAACATGAGACCTATCCCCCCTAACTAATACTAAATGACTTTAGTGATTCATAAAGACTATGAGCAAAGATTGAGACTGAGAGGTGATATATTTTAGAAAATTTAATATATAAATTCATAATTAATAAAACAAAATGTACATAATCTATCATGCGCAGGTGAAGGTATATAGGATTACAGGTTAATAAATGAGCTTTATATGAAGGGAAATAAATATACATTTGTGATAAAGAATAGCAGACATTAAAACTCGGGTATATAAAGGATTCACATACAGGTGAATGTTATTTTACATATGGTTAATATTTTAGCTTTATAAGGTAAAACAAAATGTTACAGTGGCTAATTAACCTTTACATTGCCATTTTCCCTTTTATTACATAGGGATGAGTAATCTGATACACAATTATGCAGAGATTTATGCCTAGATATATGCCAAGAACTTAGCAAAAAGAGTGTGATCAAACTAGCTGGGGTATATTACTTATCAATAAAGTTTACATCTAATTTATGGTATAAATTAATCAAGTTAACCCAGATTCTGGCTCGGATCAAGGCCGAAGTTATTTAATAAGGCGGATGGAACTGATGGAGCAGGGTCACTTCAGATTCTACAGCATATCAAAAATATTAATAAAAAGAATGCATCTCAAAGTTGTGCTTGTAAAGATTTATTACCAAGTAATCGGTTCTTTGTACCGCGCTGCTTGCTATACTAATAAAGGAGACTTCTTTAGTCCGGAAGATCACACAGCTACTTCAAGAATGAGACTCTTTTAGTCTTTTTCAAATATCAAATACAAAATGGCTTGGCTGTCCGAACTAACTGCACGGTTTGACATTAAATCAACCCCAATGCAGACACATACATATGTAGAGAATATAGCAAGAAGCTAAGCATTATTTGCTAATGAGCATCACATTCGCTCCGCGAATCTAATATAATCATTTTAATTCATTAAATCGCTTAAGACATATAATTATAGATTTACAGTATATTTTAGGAGTTATTATGGGTCCAAATATTCATTACACATATACTGTAGAAAATTGCTCTCGCTTAAAGGCAAATAAATACTATTTATAATTATTTATTAGGCCATATTATAGACAGCAATATTATCACTGGCACAGAATATTAAGTACAGAAGGGAGTTTTGTCTGTTTCTTTAGAGCAAATGAGCACAATGAGACCATGTAGGCATCTCTTTGAGAATTAATAATTAACCAAACTCTGTTCTGATTACTTTAGCATTGTTCTGATTACTTTAGCATAAATCAAACATAACTATGATAAAGAATGGATTAAATAATGTCTAAATAATAAATAAGAAGTTAATACTCTTATCACTAAAGTTTTAGGGTTTAAACATTACATATTAAAATAAATATATGAATATTATTACGGTAATGATAATGATGAGCTACTAAGATTTGATAAAGTGACTAATTTAAAATAAAGATACACAGCAGATTTACAGAGTTATACAGGAAACATAATTAGCGCTAGCTTGATAGTTACTTTAAAGAATGAATAATATTTTAGCATGCTTTACCATAATTCTTGAGAGGGATTCTAGTAAAAGTTCAGGTAAGAGTGGCTTCTCTGAACATGATTCCTATTCTCCATGGACAGACACGAATCTGGCTTTTCTTGCTTTCTGACACCATTCAGTAGATACAGCTTCACCATTTTAAGGTGGCTTATTAGACACCATTTGCTTTCGGCTGGGGAGCTTACTGGGTACAGCTTCGTTATAGCTGGGGTGGCTTCTGGATATGTCTCCATTATTGTCTATGCAGCTTGTTTATACTTGTAGGGCAGCTGTTACTGGTTCTAGGGCATAAGACAATGGCTGTTGTTACCATTTGTAGAAGCTCTAGTGGAAGATAAGTGGCAACTCTATCTTCCACTAGCCAATAGTTCTCATCTTACAACAATATCTTTTAATATTGTCTGTGATATATTTTCCTGTATACGTATATATATATCTTTTAATAATAAAAACTGCAAGTTTTTATATCTATACTCAGTACACACCCCTATTTCTTTCCTGTGCTTACTATGTCACTTGTTTACTACTTCGAACCTCGTGCTTTCAATTATATTTTACCACCTCTAAAGAAACTCCCCCAGGGTCCTCCAAATGGTCAAGTCAGGATTTACGACCGACTGATTTCTAAATTGACTTTTATCTATAAGGTTAATTAAGTTAAATGTTATTTTGGTCAAATGCAAAATCTCATAAACAACTTTAAAGTCCGCAGTTTTAAAAAAAATTGTAAACCTAAAATAATTTTTAAGAAAATGCTAATCTAGTCTCTTTGACTAAAACATAATTTTAAGCAAGTTTTAACTTTTAAATAACTTTATCATTGGCACTTCTAATAAAGAATAAACTGGAAATAATTTTAAGTAATACCAATCTGGTCAATCCTTAATGAAATATTACTTTGAACAAATATTGACTTTAAAACAACTTTACCATCTGTATTTTTAACAAAGAATAAACTTGAAATAATTTTAAAAGAATATTTAAGACAAATATTTTAAATAAATCATTTTTTACTAAGTTTAAATATAATTCTATATGTAAATTCAAGCTGCACAGACTATTAGGTTTACACAATTTTAATAAATGGAGGGCTATATGTGCGTATATATCATTCTTACTGGCATCTATATTGCAATGAAATAGGCACTTATACAGGCCCATACTGTATAATTCTTAAGAGCACAAGTTCGGAATTCTGAATTAAAAAAATACACACAATTTGGAGTGAAATAACATACAAATAAATATACTACTATGACTATAGTAGGTAAAACAGGTGGATCTTTAGATCTGGCTGTTTCACTATTTATAATGAAAACTTTTGCATATAATCAATCATTAGACAAGGTTTAGCATCTCTTGTTCTATTGAGAGTTGTAATTATGAATAAGACAATCAATGAAGGCCAAAGTATATTAGTCCAAGAGTGCAGTCTGTTCAAGTATGACCATGTGTCTTCAATCACTTTTTTTGATGAATAGCCTTCATCCCTTTTCTTGATTTTCTCCAAGTTGTTACAAACAAGTGAACTACTTCTGTTACATCTGGTTTTCCATAATGAGAATATAGTGAAAATTGCAATTCTGATCAGTCCAAAAATTTTGTTAATTTATACAGTTTCTTACTGAGGTGATACAATTCACTCTGATTTGGGAGCGGTCGTGGATGAATTTCATGACTGTCAAATCGCACACATGCTCCAATTAGGTGTTCAATTGTTTCATCTCACCCACACAACTGGCTTATAGGGTCAAGTTTTTTGAAACCCTTTATATATAAAAAACCAATTGGTGGGCAAAACGTCAAAATTTAATTTGATTACAAAATCGATGAATTTTGGCTCCAAAGCCCAGAATTTAATTCTTAATAAGAGTCTATTGTTAGTTAGATTTAGTTTACTTGGCAAACATTGTAACTCTGGATTCATTAGATGATATGCTTCCCATAGTCTGATCTTATTTGCAAAGGGTAGTTGTTTTGGTGTAGCGAATTTCCTTAGGTGTTTATTCAACTTCATTATCCAATCCTCCTTTGGTAGTGGCCGGTCAGTGGGTAAGATGATTTGCATGATCTCATGATACCCATATAGTTGTGTCCAATTAACAATTAGATTATAGGCCTTTGGGCATTAATGGCTAGGACTGAATGTAAAGAGAGACAATTAAGTTTCTTAGGTTGTATTTTACTTAAACCTATGGTCACCACTCCTCTGCCCCAAAATAGCCTGGAACACATATAGTTAATTTTGTTGATAAAGTTCTTATTCAACTTTATGATGGGAAGAAAGTAGGTAATCTTTGTAAATATTTTAAGGTTCAGCAGTGTCCCTTTTCCCTGGAGGAAAAGATAAATTTTGGACAATGAGTTGGTTAACCTTTCTGTTGATTCCAATATTGAATTTTGTATTTCTTTTGCCATTGCTGTTGGCGACCTAGATATGAGAAAGCCGAGAAATTTTTGTGGTTCTGCTATAAATATGCTGTAACTTTCTTTCCAGTAGTGATTTTCTAGGCTACCGATTTATGAATATTAAAATTGAGTCTGTAATCAGCTTGTATTTGTCCAGTATTTCATACAGCAGGTTTAGATATTTGATTGATGGCAAAATTACTAATAGGTCATCCATGTATGCTATTACATTAATTGATTTTTTAATCCCAGGAATATAAGAACAGGGAGCCTTCTCTCTATGTAACAAGAGAGGGTTAATATATGCTACAAAGCATAGGGTGCTTAGGGGGTTAATCCTGTGGAACTGAGAGTGTAGGTTTGAAGCCAGGAGCTATTTTACAATTTAAGGTGACAAAGATCTCTCGGTTCCTTAATAGGTTGTCTATTATTTGGATATATGCATCTGAGGTGGAGTACTCAGTTAGTATCTCCAAAAGCTTATCAGTCCTGACTGAGTTGAAAGCTGCTGCAATATCCAGCTGTATTGTGATAGGCTTTGAATTTTTTCCCCATCATACATGGTCGACCAACAACTTTACCTGGCCCATTGCGTTAATCGTTGATGTCCCCTTTTTTACGAATTGGGAGTCAGAAATAAAGTGTAGAATTTTCCCTTGAATATTGTCCTTAATCACAGACTCGATGATTTTGATTAGCAGAGGGGTCATCAAAATGGGCCTTAGACTGGATAGTTCTGTTGATAGTTTGTTTTTCTTAAGGGTAGGAGAGCAATGGGATATAGATAGCTATATCCCTTTGTCCATTTGCCAGGAGGTTAATCATGTTTAACATAAGAAATGGCAAATTAACTGAAATGCATGAGATACCTGGGGATCCCATGAAGGCCTGGATGGAACTGGTCAGAGAGTGATGTCAACTTGTTCTTCAACATTGACTCCATTATCTCATAATCCATTCAATTCCCATGAGACCACCATGCAGCCCCCTCCAAGCCCCCTGCCTTCTGCAACTTCTTCCAGAAGTACTCTCAAATTCTCTCAAGCATTGATGTTCCTGCATAAGTTCTTCCTTCAGTTATTATGGCTGTTGGCATCACCTGCTTATGTACTGCCCCCAGCATCCATCTAAGATATCCTCTTGTCCACGAGGTAGATCTTAGCCCTCTTGACAGATATATATTCCGCAAGGAATTTTTGTTTTATTATATCGTAATTTGAGTCTGATAATTTCATCAATGCTTGCTATATTGGATGGTGTCATTTTCAACTTATCCACTATCTGACTTAGTTCTCTTAGGAGTCTAGTCGAACTTTTCAGTCTCCAAGATTGATGGGTAATCAATAATTGGAGGATTCCAATGAACAAAAACCCGGCCTCTTCAGCAGGAATAGACAGGATATTTATCTTGTTAAAATAAATATAGGCTTCTGATACAACAGCCTCTGTCATGCCCACCTTAGTTAACATTCTCAAGGTTCTACCACAGTTCCCCCAGAATCTATTCCCCTATTGGCCTCAATTTTCACTATAGTGCCATGTAGTCTGAAAAGGCCACCAGCTCGAGGGCCGCATCAATCAGAAAGTGGATCTCTGATGTGCAGTAGAATAGGTCTGAGTGAGCTGTATTTGTGGGTGTAGAAGGAGCTTGACCCCAGAGGAAAGAAACCTCCCCACTCATCAGTTTCCTGTTTAGTAAGTATAAAAATTTCTTAGTATCATGTTTTAAATTTAAATGACCAAGCAATACTGAAGGGGATGAATTGGATGCAAGAGTTATATTTATAACATGGATTAGTCTATGAAATACTGTAGTGGAATTTTGTGCGTAAATGTAAATGATGTTTAGTGGAAATCCACCATAGTTGACGTTAAGGATAATTATATTATGATCTATGAACAGGATTTTAAAGTCATCTGGAGAAAATTTCTTTGTTGATCAGTAGACCCACCCTGCCAGATGCAGTCTTCCAAATGCTAATTCGCAATAACCTAAGTTCCCCAGCATTTCTTCGATTTTGTGATTGGAACCCCAGTGGAATTTCTTTTCTCCCATTAGAAGAACATTAGGTGAATTTTTGTTAATTTTTAGTGTAAAGATATAAATTAATAAAATACAATAAAATATAAATTCACAAAATATAAATTATTAATATAAATGTAGTATTAATGTAATGACATATATAAAACAATTATATATATTCCCCTCTCTCCCCATTTTTTTTGACCATAACTTTAGCAAATATATAAAATAAAATTTTAATAAAGTATATAATTAGTTTATTTAATATATATATATAATTATAATTGAAATAATATTTTTAACGGTTTACAAACAATTACAAATAATCTTTAAATCCGCAGAAGTACTTTCGGTTACTTTCTAACCTGCCTCAACTGCCATTAAATATATATATATATATATATATATATATATATATATATATATATATATATATATATATATATATATATATATATATATATATAAGTATTAACAATCAAATATAATAATAGTTTAAATGTTCAACTAATTTATAATGACCATATTTTCATCAAAAACCATATTGTACCGAGAACCGATCATTCTCTACACTCTAAACCTACACAGTTATTACATTAACAACATGATGTGCTCCAAATTTCTAAACAGTAAAGTCTATTTTCTTTACTTCTTAAGTCTCTTTACTACAGACCTCACATGCAGTGTGCACAAATCAATTCAATGATATGTACACAAAACAACATATGGTATTATTTCAAGTCCAATAAATAAACAGACACACTGGAATTATTTAAAGTAGATCAAACTAATTATCATTAGTTATATTTCCTGATCTCACTCTTGGCATCAATCTTTATAAGGATTGACAAAATTTGTCATTAACAAAATATTTTCATAAAGCTTGAATCACATAAGGCTTATATTATCCATTTTTCTTAGAAAAAATGCTTTAAAAGGAATCTTTATAAAGACAAACATTTACAGTTTGCTACAGTGTATCCCAAATTTAAGCTGAGTACTCTTTATTTTTCAGAATAAGTAGCACCCAGTAAAAAAAAAAAAATCATTTGCTATTGATTGAGATGAGAATATAAACTGAATACTAAGAGTTGATTTCATCTTAATCTAATTTATTAATATTAGAATAATTCATAGTCACAATTTTAAAAAAATAATATAGTAAAGAATACAAGATAAAGATAAAATATAAGTGAAAAACCATCTGCTTTTTTTGACTCACACAAAAATATATCTTTCTAGATAAATCGAAAAGACATATTTTGCAGGTTCAACTTGTTAAGAGTTTATTTAATTAGATGCTCCAATGTTTCGACTTGAGCATACAATCCATCAACTGGGAAATGAATATTATGTAATTGTAGAGGTGCTGTAAACATTGTCCACGATAATTGTTAAAAGTTCCATGACTAGAAAAAATGAGTGCATAAAACTGAACAAATTGAAAAATAAATTATCAAATAAAAAATTCTGAATCTTCAGCGTAATTAGTTTATCACAAAAATTTTCCAAATATGAGAAAGTTTATATATGTCATTGCATTTGTTGATACAATTTGGTCTTTTTAGTATCTCAATAGCTTCTTTGATTTTATATTGATGTAGGTTTTTATATCTGGATAGGATCTTGCTCTCAGAAAAATCAATATTGTGACAACAAATTGCGATGACACATGTGAACTTCCTCATATATGGAAAAAAAAATTATTTATTTATTTTTCAATTTGTTCAATTTTTTTTTTCATGTGTCATAGTAGCGGCTGGGAAGCGAACCCGCTAACCCGGGACAACTGCTTGCAAAGGCAGCTGTGCTGACCTCTCGAACACCAACGCTCGACAATTTGTTCAATTTTATACATCTGTTTTTTCTGATTGTGGAACTTTATCAATTATTATGAACACAGTTTTACAGCACCTATTCACCTATCTTAATAGACACTATTTATAGTGCATCTACAATTACATAGTATTCATTCCCCAGATGAGGGCTTGTAGGATCAAGTCAAAACATGGGAATATCTAATTAAAATATTACATAAATGAACCTGCAAAGTATGACATTTATATCTGCAACCTGTGAAATCATTTGTATGAACAAATATATATATATATATATATATTGTAACTTAAATTTTTATCGGAAAGATATTAAGATAAAATATTACCATTATAAATATTTTTACCTGAGTCCAAAGGCATTGTAGCCAAAAATATATGAAAACATCAAAATGCTTATCTCAAACATATTGCCATTGTAACATAAATAAAGTGATCAAAAGAAAAGATTCAAATATAAATATTACCATGCCTGTGTAGTAGCTTAATAAACGAAAAAAAGAATTGTAGCTTTTATTTTATATCAAAGAGAAAAGAATTAAACATTGTAACTTGCTGAGCATAAGCTATTAAACAAAAGATCAGACTGAGTTATCATAAGGGTCATTGGATTAAATGAAACATATTTCTATAATTAGATTTCTCAAGATATCACAACATCAATAATTATAAACAAATTATTAAGAACCAACTACTATAACTCAGGTATATGGAAATCAAGTGAGGTGAGTACACTAGTAACTCAATAAAATATCTTCTCAGGTATACAGACAGTAGATTTTATCCACTTTCATTTCTTGGTTTGATGTTAAGTGCATATTTAAACAAATACCAAGTGAATATGGTCTAGCAGGGCGCCACTAGATTATCTGAATCTAGACACAGTTATATCAATAACCTTTCACATGTAGTGGTTTGAATACTGTTTTGGTACTTTATTTCTAATAAAAATGGAGGATTTTGCTTTTTAGAGCCATATCACCGTATGCACTAATATTTAGGTAAGTATAAAACATCCTTAAACCAAAGTGGAGTATATAAAATTCATTAGACATAAATCATTTCTTACAGCTTAACATAATAAATGTGTTTCAATACTTTTTTATAAGTTTTACTAGCTCGGATTATATGATTAATTTAGGATAGCAATTCACTCATCCTTGTATGAAATAGATGATGGGATGGTGGTTATGATAATTATTCAGAAATCACTAAATACTATGAAATCAATATTTATTTATGGCCTTTAAACATTTAAACAGCTCATTAATTAAAATGTGATGATGATGATGATAATGACAACAATAATGGTTTCAACCACAGCTTTAGGACTAAGCCTAATCATAAACCTATTTTTTATAAAGAAATTCATAATCATTGCTTAATTTTAGTATATCTAATTGGAACTTAAATAGCTAATATTCCCCTTGATGATGAATAATCACACATAATAAAGACTACTCTTAATGAAATATATATGCCTCGTTTAATAAAACAAATTAACATTTATTAATGCATTACTAATATCTACATGAAAATTTATAGATACACATGAAAATTGATATGAATAATAATAACAATAATAATTGACCATATTGCAATCTTCAGATTAATTTCAAGTTCTTCCCCCCTTCCCGTCAAATGTATATGGTATTAAATTGGGTAACCGATTTGTTAAAATGTTCTATCCACAAGAAAAGTATTTCATAAAAAAAAAATATTCACACATTGGCACACATACCTTATAATCTAACATGTAAGCAGAATGTTAAAAAAAATGTTAGTAGAATTGGAGAGAGCAAGTTTTAGAAACAAGTTTTAAATCATTTTCTCCCCCTCCCTTCTACACTCTGAAACCTATACTTTCTTAAAACAAAATAATTTAATATTATAATACTGCTTATTCCTCACATTCACTCGCAATTATACACAGATAAAGTATTATTATGTATGTGTGTGTTTACCCCGTAAAAACCAAAAAATTATTTAAAACCAAAATAATAATACAAAAAAATTATTTTACACATTAATATTTCATAACTGTAAATTAATAAGCAAATAATTTTGATAAATTCAAAATCATTTATGAAGCTCAAGGTTATTATTAGAAAGAAATTATTGGTTTTAATCGATCTGAATTGTCTTAAAAAGTTCTTTAAATAAAATATACCACTTTATTGCTAAAAGTTTATTAAGACTCTGATATCATAAAGAAAATAGATATAAAAAGTTATATTACCGATCCTTTGTTTTGTGGCGAACTTCCAAGGGCTCAAACTTATCTTGTATAATGTCTATATTTCTGCAGCTACCATTTCCGTTTTACTTTGGAACAATCTCTTTCTTGAGGTATAATTGTTTGATGATGACGATCCTATTGAGGTTATTTGCTTTAGTGGACAATTTGAAAATCATTATATTAATTTTTCTTCTCTTCCTGTCAAGCATGATTCTTTTAGTGGATGAAGTACAGCAGTTGTTTTCACGTTTATAAATTTTCTGGGTTTAAACTCAGTTACTGGAACAATTAATTGGACTTGATGATTTAATATTTATCAGTAGACTACTCTGTTTCTTCTGATTTTAAATGCAGATGAATGTTTTCTTCTTTCTGTTTAAAAACATCTTATTTCTCTCGGTCAGTTGAAAGGTGTAGAATATTATTTTTCAGACAAGACATCTTTTCTTTCCTATATGATGTGCTAGTTGGATGGTCTGGTCAACAGACGAGACATATATTAATTTTTCTTACCCCACCATCCTTATATTTTCAGCATTCAAAACGATATAAAAAATGATTTTTTTAAAAAAAAGGTTATCTAGCAGAATTAAAAATGTTTGTCTGCTTTAGTTTCAATAATTTTAAAAGTCTCCATAACAATATTATAATAATAATCCCTCAACTGATTTTCCAGACTGCTTTTATATCCGATTTTTGAGTCAACTCACCCAATTAGAGTGATAGTGTGACTTGCTATTTTTGACCAATTCATTTTTAGTTGGAAAGTGCAATCTTTTTTAGGAACATTAAAAAAAAATCACACACCTGGTTTTCAGACAAACTTTTGTCTTGAAGAAAAAAATAGTCTTAATCCCTTTTCCTCACGTATATCTGTAATATCTCAAATTGGAGCTTCTTTCTTTTGACCTTAAGATGAGATAATTTCAAAATTAGAGTTCCCACCAAGCTTAAACTCCAAAATGACAAACAATCATTTACAAAAACAAAATTGCTACAAAAATATATATCTGCCTCAACAGATTTTCTCCCTTAACACAAAATTGTAAAAAAAAATAATTTGACAGATTTAACCCTTCTTCCTTTCAATATATAATAAATGTAAATTTCTGTTTGTAATGTACACACATACTTTTATCATTTCAAATCATTCATAAACTGTCCATCAAAATAATATGAATGCTAGTTTAGAAATTATAACCCTAATATTTAAAATTAAATCCTTAGCTTTTAAATCCCAATTACAATTATAGAAAAGCAAAAATAGAAGTATAGAATAAGATATTAAAATTTATCAAGCTTAGGTTAGTTTTAAAGAAAGATTAATATCTGAAATATAAAACAATTCAATAGTTTACACATACACTGCCTATACGTATGCGTTATAACTTTCCTTTTAACAAAAAAAATAAATATTGAAAAGTTTAAATGTGTGTATTAATTACCTTTCTATCAACACACAAACAAATAAAGAATATAATTGTTGACCCACTCTCTTTCTGTCTAAAGCTTTTAGAACTTGATCTTATAGGGTTTAAACTTGGGTGCCCTACAGCTTCCTTTTTAGATAAAAATGTGATGATGATTTTTGTTCAGCATTTTGTTTTCATGCACATTACGATAAATTTAGCTAATGACTAAATTGTAATGGCACAATATATATAAAAGACATATTTTGCGGGTTCATCCGTGTTAAAATATTTTAAAAATACTGAAGTTTCGACTTGGTAACACAAGTCATCCACTGAGTAATAAGAAGCAGAAAGACGGTTGCAGAGGCGCTACAATCACTGATTTAAAAACGTTAAAGTTCCACCAATAGCAAAAATTTTAAATTAAGAATATTTTTTAACAAAATCTTTCCAAATAGGAGGAAGTTTGCTTGTATCATCTCGCTTATATATATATATAGTACCTGCACAGATTATAACTTTATATTACAGTATATAAAAAAATAAGTTCATTGCTCTTATTTAATTTCGTTTGACTTGATTTATGGATAATGTAGATGTTGAAATATAAATGTTACCTGCGTAAATATGGCAACCTAATATTTTAAAATAAACTCATTATTTACTATTAATATTAGCATCAAATTATAAATTGGTTGTGATCAATAAATATATACTGGAAAATAATTAAGTGAATCATAACATGAAACACTTGAATAAAATCATTATTATTAAATATTATGTATTCATTTTGTTACTACATTCACTAGCAACTTACTTATTACAAAATTAAATATTTGATATTTCATATATGTTTATTTATTTATTAGTATATAAATATATGGCAAACAAAATTTACAGTTCATATTCCTAATCTTCAGAAATATTCTGATGAATTTAAATTAGAACTTACAAATTGGTTTCAAGTATTAGTAGATTTTGAACATGAGTCAGATTTGAATGAAATTAATATGAAAATAACTGATTTTCTAAAAACTGCAACAAATATAGCTGGTATAAAAAAACACCAATTGACAAATAAAATTTCAACTGAGACTAGAAAATTTATGAAGAAAAGAAGGAATATGAAGATTTACAAAAATGATGCATTAAAAAGGATTGAATATCTCGAATTTTGTAAAATAGTGCGGAAAAGAGTTGAAAATAATATAAGAAAGTACAACTGTGAACTAGCGAAGAAAGCTGTAGAAGAAAATAAAAGTCCCAAGAGTGTAAAACAACATTTTGGAATTGGCAGAAAATTTATATCTGCAATAAGAAAAAAAGATGGAATTATTACTAAAAAGGATGACATCATGAAATGGGTAGAAGACTTCTACCAAGAATTATATAGTAATAAAGAACAAGTACTTCATATATCTATTATATCTTCCAAATTGCCCAGAATTTTAAATGAAGAAGTGAGACATGCAATTAAATTTATGAAGAAAGGAAAAGCTCCAGGTAATGATGGAATTATAATTGATAAATTAAAAAAAGCAGGTGAAAAAATATAATTTTTTTTAGCAAGTTATATACCAAATGTCTAAATGATAAAGATATACCAGATGATTGGAAAAATGCAATATTACTATTTTAAAAAGGTGATAAAAAACATATTAGAAATTACAGACCTATCAGCCTTTTATCAGTTTTATACAAAATTTTTACCAAGATAATTACAACTCATCTATAGAGAACAATGGATTTCCACCAACCAAGAAAACAAGATGGATTTAAAAGTAGTTTTAGTACAGTAAATCATATCCAGGTATTGAGAGAAGTTATAGAAAGGACACATGAATATGAGTTGCCACTATGCTTTGGATTTGTAGATTATGAATAGGAATTTGATTCTATAAGCATTTCTTCAGTGATTAAAGCATTGGATCATCAAGGTATAGATCCAGGATATTGTCATATTTAAAATAATATTTATAAAAATGCAACATCATCAACTAGATTACATAATGATACTAGGAAAGTCAACATTGAAAAGGATGTAAGACAGGGTGACTCCATATCTCCCAAACCTTTTACAGCAGTGCTGCAAGAAGTATTTTGTGGATTAAAATGTTAAGCTAAAGGATTGAAAGTAAATGGAAATTATTTAAGTCATTTAGATTTTGCAGATAATGAAGTTGTTTTTGCAAATAATGCTTTAGAGCTGCAGGAAATGTTGCAGAAGTTATCAGATGAAAGTAGGACTAAAGATAAATGTTAAAAAGACTAAAGTAATGTTTAATAGATTTTCTCAAAATATGAAAATGAAGATTAATTATGATGAGTTAGAAGAAATTAACAGCTACAAATACCTTGGTCAGATTATTAATACAGATGGAAATATAATGAATGAAATTAATCATTGTAAAAGACGCAGAAAAAGACCATGTGTGAGATGGGTGGATAAAATAAGAAAATGTGCAAGGGTGATGTGGAGAAGAGAAGCTAAAGATCAGAGATGGATTGAACTTGGAGAGATCTTCATCCTGCAGTGGATTGATAATGATTGATGATAATGATGATGATTTATTATTATAGTGAAATATATTAAAATAGATGTTAAAATAATATATTTATAGGTATAGAAAATGTCATGTGTATCCTTTGTTTTGGTTGAAAATGAAAAATAATATTGAAATTGTAAAACTAAAATTTTTTTTTACTGTATCCAATATTCTATTTAAAATATTCATATTATTTATTAAATGGAGGCAATTTTTATTAGGCTGAATTGAGTTATCATTGAGTTCAATTGAAAAGTTGCCTTAGTAACATTAATGTCAGTAAAGAGAGGTTATAAATAGAACTGAAACGCTTTAACTCTAGTTCTTAAAACTTTTGTTATTGTCCAGAACAGATGCTTTTACAATTGTCTTTAAAATAAATCAATTTTATTTCAAAAGTGATTCATTTCTAAAATAATAGAAGAATAAAGAATTAAACTGTCTGCCCACACAATTGAGTGCAGCTCATTGATAAAATTCCAAGGGAAACAACAGAATGTATTATAAAAGAAAAAAAAGGTCAAAATTCATTGTATTACAAGTACAAAATATTCTATTACTAAAAAGTTTGGACTTCGTCTATATATTTGTGATGAATACAAACCCCATGATATATGTGGATGTCATATTTTTGCTCAAGGAATTTTACAAGATTGATTAATTTAATTTCTATATGATATTAATAATTGAAATTTCACCTTATTGACTTGGAAAAAATGCTAGCATTTATTATTCACTTGGAAGAATGTTTTGTCATATATCATTGCAAATAAAAATGGAATACCAGTGGTGCATAATATAATGTTGACTCATCTAACTAACTACATTTTATAAAATAAATTGGACATGTATTTGAATAAAAGGGAAAGGTATTGGAATAAAAGATCCTCAATTATTATTATTATTCATGCTTGTCTCCTCTCTACTTCAATAAGAATTGTTTCTCTGCATTTAAATCAGAAACATGAAAAATAGGAGCTAGAATAGAACAGTGGGTAAAAGAAAAATTGACTTTTCACTTATGGGGTATATTTGTGTATATATTTTTCATTAAATGAAAAGAAAAATTGTTTTTTTATTTTTTATTTTAAAATATAGGATGAAATAATATGTATATTTTAGTATATAAGCTATCTGCACAATAAAAGGTTGGAGAGATTTTTTTTTTAAGTTTAAACTCTTATCTGATGATATAAATTAGTTCCTGACTCAATATTTTCAAATATTCATTTTCTTTTAATTTACAATTTAACTTTAGAATATTTGAATAGAAGAGTTTAAATACAATCAATTTTATACTAGTTCAATTATAACTCATATCGATAGATGAATAAAATCAATTTTATGTAGTCACATTTTTGAATATATATTTTATTTAAAGACTTGGGAAGATATCTTGAAATTTTTCCAACTGTTGATATTGTCCATTGTCCCACAACATATTTTGCGATCCATCTATATTTATTCATTATTAATTTTATAGAGTAATAAACAATCAAACTTATTATATATCAAAGAGAAATAGTATTTGTACTTCTTAACTGGCTACGATTTTAGTCAATTGCATACATCATGTGTTTTGTTTTTTTTATTTTCATTACTCTCATTATTAATTCTTATTATAAATTAATAAATTTAAATTTAATTGAAATCTAATAAATCTGACTAATTTATTTTTTTTAAGTGTGCAAGATAATATCAAGCCAAAAGAATTTTATACATATTTATTTTATTATACGATTATTGTTTAAATCTAATTAAATATAAATTTTATATTGTCATTCCGTTTGAATAGTTTTAAACCACTTAACATCACATGATCACCATTTCTTATGAACTGGTGGCCTACTGCATATTTAAATAGTTATTTGCTTTATGAGTTAATATCAGTTGTATAAATAATTTCATTAGTATATGGTTAAATTAAGAGTTTATCTTGTCCAGTTACAAAGATCTTGATAGGTTTTATTCTGTCATTAGTCACAATGATCTGTCTTAATTATCTTTAAACATCTTAGAGGAAGATATCATAAATTTATTAACTATTAAATCCTAATGTTTATCTTTGTCTTAAATAAAGGGCCAATAATTGTTTTATATGTTTTAATTGTCATAAAATCCATTTTAATAATTGATTTACAGGAAATTTAAATAGATGCATAGGATTAATTGATTATGATTCAGTAAATAGACAATAGAAACCTACTTTACATTTGATATAATGATATGATTGGATATTATAAATGCAAAGATATATAATAGATTGACTGATAATATGTTTTTGTTAATCATTTTGTTTTGATATATAACTTAAGCAATAATAGTGTATTGATGTAAATATAGTATAGAAAATTATTATTTTTAATATATTATTAAATTAGATATAAAACTGATTAATGGTTTATTTTATTTAAACATTATAGATATTCGTAGCTTTATAAAACATTATCTAAGTGTTATCATAACCATTTATAAATTAGTTTATTTAATTAGGGAATATCATTGAATTTTATCATAAGTTTACATTACTATATGTAATATTTGATAAATAAAGCATATCACAACTTAGTTGTTTATTGATTTGATTTTTTAAATGGATATCTTAGGCATACACCATTGTTTAGGACAATGATATAAGATTTCACTACTTATTGTAGTTTATTTTGGGATAATGAAAAGATTTGGAGATATCTGAAGTGATGTTTTGTTTTTTTTTTTGTTTTAAATGTGATATGAATAAATTAGGTTTTAATAAAAATTGTCATCAGCATTTTAATTTAGTGTAGTGAACAATTCAAATAATTATGTATTGAAAATATTGTTATTGCTAATGATTGAGCTACATAATTTTATACAAGTTATAACAGTTACTATTTATTGGTACATGATTTGCTCTGTTATAATAATATTTAAACCATAAGAGCATTTCTTCATTATCTTTTATTTTATTTTTGTGTCAGTAATAAATGTTGTCAAAATCTGTAGGCATTTTCTTTTGTTTCAAGACAAATGCTGACCAAACCAATATAGAGGGATAATGGGATAGAAGATCAGTTATTATCCTGATACAATATATATGTATATATATATAATCAAAACTACCCCAAATCCAAAATTCAACCAGACCAGCATAAAAATAATATTAAAACACTACCAAAGGTTTCACTGCTACAAGCAGACTTCTCAAGTGTAAAGAACTACAAAAACTACACAATATATATATAATATTAAACATTACCCACAAATCCATTCATTTCCCATCCACCCTTAATATTAAAAGAACTGTTAAATAAATTAATTGCTTCAGAATAATCAATTTTAAAATGGAAAATAATTGGGTATTTGGCAGTTTAGATATTGAAAATATGTATCAGTCTGTTAATAGGTTAAGCAATATTGATATTCTTATGTCTGTATTGATTAAGAAAAGTTCTTTATCAAAAAAAAATTAAGTTAATTAAAGATTTGCTTTTGTTATTGGAAGATTCTATATATTTTACTTATAAAGGTAATTTTTATAAGATTAAAAAAGGGTGGATAATAGATTATTATTTCTCCTTTAGTATGTTCAGTTTATATTAATTATATGGAAGAGGAAATTAGTATTAAAAAGAATTGTTTATATGTAAAGTTATTTGTCAGATATGTTGATGATTGTTTATTTGTAGTGGAGAATGATAAATTGAAGGAATTTATAAATGAGTTTAATTGTTTTGATCCTTCTATAAAATTTGTGTTAGAATGAGAAGGCTTAGATTTTGGTAAGTTGAAATTTTTAGATCTTTTGGTGATTAGAAATGTAGAGACTAATTGTTTACTGTGCAGTCATTTTGTTAAAAGTAAAGAATTAAGATCTATAATTAAACCTGATAGCTATCAGTCTGTATCTCAGAAAGTAGCTGCTTTAAGGAATATTGTCATAGGAATAATAAATTAAATAATTCTAGTGGGGTAGCTTTGTTTCAGAAATATCAATTTTATAAAGATTACTTGAGGATTGGGTACTCTGATAAATTTGTTAAAAGTATTTTATTTAATAGTAATGTTTGTAAGGGTGTAAAGGTTAAAGGAAAATATGATTTTATTTCTTTGCCATTTAAATTGTCTTCTTATAAAATTGTATGTAGAAATAGTAAATTGTTTGGAAATAAGAAAATTGCTTGGAAAAGGGGTGTTACATTGAATAATTTATTAAATAATACAAAAGAAATTTTTGATAGAAAGACTATTCCTGCTGTAGTACATTTTATCCCTTGTTTATTTTGTAAGAAGGTTTAGATAGGTCAGAGTAGTTTGAGTTTAAATGAAAGAATAAAGGTTCATAAAAGTAGAGTCAAAAATAGATATCTTAGTTCTGCTTTGTATGTCCATGAAAAAGATACAGGCCACACTATTGATTTTGATGAAGCTAAGGTTGTCTTCTTTGAGAGAAATGAAATCAAAAGAAGAATTAAAGAATCTTTATTATTGAAAATGTATTATTCTGAAGCAATTAATTTATTTAAGAGTTCTTTTAATATTAAGGGTGGATGGGAAGTGAATTGATTTGTGGGTAATGTTTAATATTATATATATTGTGTAGTTTATGTAGGTCTTTACACTTGAGAAGTCTGCTTGTAGCAGTGAAACCTTTGGTAGTGTTTTAATATTATTTTTATGCTGGTCTGGTTGAATTTTGGATTTGGGGTAGTTTTGATTATATATTGATTAGTTTAGCTTTATGCTTGTAATGTTTATATATATACATATGTGATGGCTGCAGGAAGGGGTTTGCTATTAACTGAAAAAGACCCTTTGAGTCCTCTTGGAGGCCTTAAAGGAACCGAGCAGGGCAAATTCCCAAATGTCCACTCCATACGTTCTTGTCATTGCAACTGTTATTACTATGTGATTATTCATATAGTATATGAACATGGATGGGCTACTCATGAACACACATTAGCCAGCGTGGTGAGTTTATTGGCTTTTTACCTCTGAGTTTAAGATCAAGAAACACAATGGTCTTTCTTCTGAGTTGCCTGATAAGGCAGAATGAATGTTTGTGTAAATGATATTTTCCCAATATATATATATACAATTATGACAGACAAAAATAAATCATGGCCTTTATTCCCAGGAGGCTGTAAAGTGACCAACCAAGGCAGCGGTTGGTGGCCAAAAGCAGAGGGTGCTAAGAATCCCCTGATTGCGGACCCAGGCTGCCATTTGATGACGACTTTTTATTTAGGTACTTACAACTGCAGATCACTTTCAAGTGAAGGAAGATTGCAAGAATTAGAAGAACTGTCTTATATTAAATGGGACATTATTGGACTTTGTGAAGTTAGAAGAAAAGGTGAAGAGACAATTGATTTAAAAAGTGGACATGCACTCTATTATAAAGGCACAAATATTGGAAATACAAGTGGAGTAGGATTCATTATAAATAAAAAGTGGAAGAACAACATTGTGGAGATTGATGGTGTATCAGACAGAGTGGCAAGATTAGTTATACAACTTAATAGCAGATACCAAATGCAGATAATTCAGGTTTATGCCCCAACAAGTTCTCATAGTGATGAAGTAGAAGATTTTTATATGGATGTACAAAAGGCTTTTGATCAGAGTAAACAACATTTTAAAATTGTTATGGGAGACTTTAATGCTAGAATTGGTAAACAAATGAAGAATGAAAGTGTTGTAGGTAATTTTGCTTATGGTAATAGAAATGAGAGGGGACATAGACTAGTGGAGTTTGATAAAAAAGAAAAACTTTATATTATGAATTCTTTTTTTTCAGAAAAATGTTAAAAGGAAATGGATATGGAAGCATCACAATGAAGGTACAGCAGAATTGGATTATATTTTGACTAACAGAAAATACATATTTCAAGATTGTAATGTTCTTAATAAATTTAACACAGGAAGTGATCATCGATTAGTAAGATGTAAGATACATGTTAATGCAAAACTAGAGAGACAAAAATTAAGAAAAACAATTTTTACAGTTGATATTCCTAATCTTCAGAAACATTCTAATGAATTTAAATTAGAACTTACAAATCGGTTTCAAGTATTAGTAGATTTTGAACATGATTCAGATTTGAATGAAATTAATATGAAAATAACTGATACACTTTTAAAAACTGCAACAAAGATAGCTGGTAGAAAAAAGCAGCAATTGACCAATAAAATTTCTACTGAGACTAGAGAATTTATGAAGAAAAGAAGGAATATGAAGATATACAAAAATGATGCATTAAAAAGGATTGAATATCTCGAATTTTGTAAAATGGTACAGAAAAGAGTTGAAAATGATATAAGAAAGTATAATTGTGAACTAGCAAGGAAAGCTGTAGAAGAAAATAAAAGTCTCAAGAATGTAAAACAACATTTTGGTATTGGTAGGAAATTTATATCTGCAATAAGAAAAAAAGATGGAATTATTACTAAAAAGAGAGATGACATCATGAAATGGGTAGAAGACTTTTATCAAGAATTATATAGTAATAAAGAACAAGTACCTCCTATATCTATTACATCTTCTGAATTGCCCAGAATTTTAAATGAAGAAGTGAAACATGCAATTAAATGTATGAAGAAAGGAAAGGCTCCAGGTAATGATGGAATTATAATTGATATATTAAAAGAAGCAGGTGAAGAAATATAAATTTTTTTAGCAAAGTTATATACCAAATGTCTAAATGATAAAGATGTACCAGATGATTGGAAGAATGCAGTAATAATATTAATATTTAAAAAAGGTGATAAAGAAGATATTAGAAATTACAGACCTATCAGCCTTTTATCAGTTTTATACAAAATTTTTTACCAAGATAATTACAACTCGTCTACAAAGAACATTGGATTTCCACCAATCAAGGGAACAAGCTGGATTTAAAAGTGGTTTTAGTACAGTAGATCATATCCAGGTATTGAGAGAAGTTATAGAAAGGACAAATGAATATGAGTTGCCATTATGTTTTGGATTTGTAGATTATGAAAAGGCATTTGATTCTATAAACATTTCTTCAGTGATTAAAGCATTGGATCATCAAGGTATAGATCCAGGATATTGTCATATTTTAAAGAATATTTATAAAAATGCAACAGCAACAATTAGATTACATAATGATACTGGGAAAGTCAACATTGAGAAAGGTATAAGACAAGGTGACTCCATATCTCCAAAACTTTTTACAGCAGTGTTGCAAGAAGTATTTTGTGGATTAAAATGGGAAACTAAAGGAGTGAAAGTAAATGGAGATTATTTAAGTCATTTAGATTTTGCAGATGATATAGTTGTTTTTGCAAATAATGCTTTAGAGCTGCAGGAAATGTTGCAGGAGTTATCAGATGAAAGTAGGAAAGTAGGACTAAAGATAAATGTTAAAAAAGACTAAAGTAATGTTTAATCGATTTGTTCAAAATATGAAAATAAAGATTGATTATGATGAATTAGAAGAAGTTAACAGTTACAAATACCTTGGTCAGATTATTAATACAGATGGAAACATAATGGATGAAATTAATCATAGAATTAAACTTGGTTGGAGTGCTTTTGTTAGAAATAACTTGATACTAAAAGGAAATATGCCTATGTGTTTGAAAAGGAAGGTTTTTAACAAATGAGTTTTACCAGTTCTTACTTATGGATCTGAGACTTGGACACTTAATAGAAGAGCAATACAGAGACTCCAGACCACTCAAAGAAGTATGGAGAGATGCATGTTGGGAGTAACATGAAGAGATCAAAAACGCAATGTATGGGTAAGAGAACAAACAGGTGTTACTGACCTCATTGAAAAAAAATAAAAAATTGAAGTGGAGTTGGGCTGGACATATTGCTAGAAGAGATGATAATAGATGGACAATTGAAATCTTAAACTGGATTCCAAGAGATTGTAAAAGACCCAGGAAGAAACCACTGTTGAGATGGATGGATGAAATAAGAAAGTGTGCAAGGGTGACGTGGAGAAGAGAAGCTAAAGATAGGACAAGACGGATTAAACTTGGAGAGACCATCCTGCAGTGGATTGATAATTGTTATTGTTGTTGATGATGATGATACATGTGATAAATAAATAATTTAAATCTAAGAAGCTAATTATATTTCAATTAAAAATCACATGAAATCATTCTGAACACAGATACTCATGCACTTATAAATTAAATAAAATAATTCATCGCATTTATATACAAGAAAAAAGAATTAAGAGATCAAATGTTTCAGACAAAATAAGATATCACTTCATATGTACACATACATATATGTACATACAAATTAAGTCAATAATTGTATTTATATAAAAAATATTAACTCAATATGTACATATATATTAAGACATCAGTTATATATATATATAAATATTAAATCAATAAACAATTGATCTTACTTTATGAGGTGTATGATTTTATTTTTCTTATTAAACATTTAATTTACAAAGACAAATAAAAAGCTGGAACTAGTTTATTCTCAATATAAAAAAAAGTTATAATCTATTATAATTCTTTTAAAAATTGTTAACCAGCTCAAGCCTCAAAGAAACTTCATTTCCAAAGCTACAAATACAAATGATGGCATAAAGATTTTGATCTAGACAACTTCACGGAATCTTTTTTTAACAGACAAGCATTGACATCTAGCAATTCATAAAGAGGCTGACATAATGATGATGAGTGGAGTTAGGGTACTCTGGAAATGGTTACTACTCTAAGTGGATTCCTTTGTTCAAATTATCCAACAGCATCCTAATAGCGTAATAATTAGCTATCCATACAATGACAATGTTTATTCCCTGGGATTGATCTTTATATACTGTAATGAATTATTTATACAGTTCACACCATCAATTCAGGATGTCTTCAGCAGAGCAGCTCCTCAATCAAAGCTTGTCTTTTTTTTTTTTTAATGAGTCAAAGCGTAGCCCGCGAAGCGAACCCCGGGACAACTGCTTGTAAGGGGCTGTGCTAACCACTCGGCCATCAACGCTTGCCTTTTTTTTTCTCTGGCCAAACAATAATAATCCCAATATTTTTTTTACAACTTATTTATAGTCCCATAAATGAAAAAAAAAAAATGCTGCCAGCTAGCTTTGTTTTTCTTTATCTAACTTTTTTGTTTCTATTTTAATCATCAGATAAATATTTTAATTAATTAATAACAATAATGTTACAAAGAGCAAAATGATTTAATCAATACCGGATTAAAAAAATTTTTTTCAAAGTTTCAATAACTCTTATAAGAGAAAATAAAATCAGATGAAAGATATTCATATATGTTAAAATTTCTTTAACATTTTTATACACTTAAATGCAATCTTTTTTATAATTTCTTTTTTATTTTGCTTACAAATTCCTTAATAATTTTACCATACATGTATTTTAATTAATTCCATCTTTATAACATAAAAAAAATAAACTTAATTTTCTCTTTTTTTAAATTTTATATGTATAACAAAATAAATTATAGAGGACTTTGTGATAAAAATAATATATATAATAAAATGTATTTATAATAAAATGTAAATGTTGTGTGTGCATATATTATGTCTTTAGACATATATTTCTTTATTTGTTTCTCTTTTTCAAGATTTCTATTTAAATTTTATAGAGACACGATTGGTATTTTTATCTTATGCATCTGTTTATGAGGATACCTGAGACTAACTTATGATGGGGCTTGATTATCATCATCCCTATCACAATATAAATCTATAGACATTTCTTTCTCTTTTTTGTATTTGCTTTTATATATAATGATTTATAATTTTTTCTTATTGTTTTATTATTTTCATATGTTACTGGTTTTCTATTATGTTCATATTTATTTTACTTTCTATATCTATAAAGAGCATAAATAATGCATATTTTGAATCAAATTGCTATATAGCCATATCATGATATTTTCCTTTCTTTGACTTTTGGAAAACTATCAATGTACCTTTTTCACATTTTATACATTGTATTTTATATAAGAGACCAATTTTTATTTTGTTCTTAGCAATGTATCTAGTGTTGTCTTAACAAAGTCTTAAAAACAATGGACAGATTTTAGTTGTATTTATATGTTGGACTATTTCCATTATCTAATATCAGTATTGAATGTCATTAGAAAAATTTAGTTTTATTTAAATATTCCAAATAAATTCAATTGTTAGTAATAGCACACAGGTTAGTAATATACACAATGTTCTAAGCAGTACTATTCTTCCCTCTTTTTTAGGTGTTGCTGGCTTAACCAGTAACAGTACTAGCATGAGAATCAAACCTGGGTTCTTAGATTATTTGAGTATTGAATTTTAAGGTAATGTTCTAACCAGCTGAACTATCCTGCCAAAGGCAACAGTCAGTAAAAAGGTACAAAGAAAAAAATTTAAAAAAGCTGCTCACATGACAATGGGAAACAATCCCATAAGCCAACCTAGTGTGACTATACATAATGTATGGAAACCACTAATCAACTTTGCTCTTAGGAAAAAGTAGAGTAATCAAAGGAAGTTCATAGATAAGTATATGAAATTTCTACTGACTGTTGCCTTTGGCAGGATGGCTCAGTTGATTACAGCATTACTTTATATTCAATATTCAAAGAAGCTAAAGGTTGAGGTTTTATTCCCATGCTAATACTGTCATGGGTCAGCCTAGCAACACCTGAGGAAGAGAGAGCAATAATACCTCTCAAAATTCATATACTAACATGTATGATATTACTAACAGTTGAATGTATTTGGAATATTTAAATAAAGTTAAATTTTTCTAAAGACATTCAATACTCATATTAGATGATGGAAATAGTCGGATATATAAATACAACTAAAACACCATCATCATATTTCAGGAAAACAACAATGGACTGATTTATTTCTAAGGCCATTCCAATGTTTTTTTTTACTATTATAACAGCTGTTCTTACATGGTAAGTTTATTCTATTTCATATTTTTGTCTCAGAAAAAAAAAAAAGACTTAGTTTTCTAGAAGGGAAAATATATAACCAAGAATTGTGTGTGATGGCAAACTACATTAATATCAAGTGCAGCCAAAATGAAAAAAAAACTGAAGCAAATTCTCAAAAAAATTTCCAAAGCTCATTCAATCAAGAATTGCACCTCAATTTCAATTCTGGGCTAGGTGAACTTTGAATAACTAGTAAACAAAATCTATCCTGAAAAAATATTCTACATCAGCATTAACAAGAGTGTAACGAAAAAATGTAATTTTGAAGAACTTATTTAGAAAAACAGCGATTATGTGATGTTTAGTGATTTATTTGGAAGTTAGCAATTTTTTTGTAAAAGACATTTTTAAACCAAAAAATATGTCACTATTAGAAGATTGTTTTTGAAAACAACTTATTTTTAAGACAACATTTCTTAATTAAAAAGTTCAATACAGCAACCAGAAACAATATTTCTATTGGATAAAAATAAATCACTTTTGTCAAAACTATAAATAAAATACTTCTTAAAATTTAATAACAATAAATAATTTATTAACTTTTAGAATTTGTTTTCTTTCTGGAAGATAACTAACCCTAAATATATTCTTTTAAAAAGATAAAATTCAAATGTCTAATAATTTGCTTTTCTAACTTTTTGAATAAATAATTTTACACCCAATGACACCATGCTTCATTGTAATAGGTAAGAAGTATTTTTAAATATTTATTTTTGTATTAAATATATATACCTAAATGGATATATATATATATATTGATTTTTAAAATTTCTATCACTTGAAAATTTACATATGTAATAATTACAGTTAAGATTATAAATATATTATATAGAAAACAGGTTTGATTGTAAAAATAAAATGTTAAAATATGGGGGGAAAAAATAATGAAAGCTTCATTAGATACTATTCAAAATAGACAGGATGAGTTTTTCAACTCGACAGGTTAAATTACACTGAAGATAAAAAAAAAAGATAAATATATAAAATATGTTACATTAAAAATAACTAATAATTTTACAAATGTTTATAAAACTTCAATAAATTTAATTAATAACTAGTCAATTTGAATAATTATATAATAAGATAATATATATATAGGTGTATAGGGCATGTTTTAATTTATTCTGTATTTTAATATGTTGTATAGTCAATTATTCAACTTTTATTGAAACTCTGTATCATAATTCTATTATATTTTACTGATATTTTATTATGTTACAGTTGTTATTTCATTTCCATTATAGAACATTAAATAACATTCTATATGAAAGATTTGATTAAAGTTAAACAGATACTTAACATTCGAGAAGAGCACAAATCCATGTGCTTTTTTTAAAAAGACATTTTTATGAAAAATTATTGATTTATATATATTGTAAAGGAATGGGTTCTAGCTTTGCATAATAGGAGACTTGATAGGCTGTCAGAATGGAGGAGAAAGAGCATTTGGGATTCTTATTTTCTAGATCCATGTCCATTTTGATCTCACTCCTAGAGATAACGTTAGCATACGACCATGCATCAAATATATATACAGTCATCTTTTTTCTCCATCCTTAATTTCCATTTATCCCAGAATTCAAGCTTAGGGAGAAAATGTATAATATTCTACTTCAGGTAATATTAATATTACTTACTATCTTTATTGTGTGAGCGTGTGATAAATTGATAACTGAATAAAAAATAAAAAAAATAAGTTTTTAATATGAAATCATGTTTTACAAATTTATTCACAATTATTTCGATTCATTCAACAAGAGATTATAACAAAAGCAATTAATCTGTGTAGATATCTATGATTATTCTTTCATTAGTATAGTTAATACATATTATTCCATTCCCTCTTTCATTCTCAAAGAATAATCATTCAATATTAATACTAACAAGAAAAATTAAATCTTGTTATTATTTATATATACACTTGCTTGCTAATTTAGACTTTAGTAAAATTGTAATTCATTGTTTCCAATATGTTTAATGATTAATTCCTCATTAACAATGTGGTGATGATATGGAATCCACCCTTCTATTATGATTTGCTTCTATAATGCTAGGAAAGACCATTCACACTAGAAAATTTTAATCATATATACACCTGGGTCTCTTTTTACGTGGACTTATTTAACACGATTTTGAAGTTACGCGATTCGTGTTTCATCGGAAGTCGACCTCCAATAATGCACTATTACTTTAAATAATAAATTTCGCGCACTTATGTTATATTCAAAGTAATAGCACATTATTGGAATTCTACTTTCATCTTAGTAATTTCAATATTTTCAGTGCTTTATAATAGTAAGATTTTATGCAATAATGAAATTAAAATCACGATTTCCACATTTTATGTATACACACATTAAATTTTACAAGATTATAATGTAAATTTGTTCAAACATTGTGCGTGTTAATTTTGCATTTTAAATCACATTCTGTTTTTGGTTTTTAAAAAAGAACATAATCAATTAGTAATCATTTAGTGTCCACAAGTTTATTTTTAACCGGTCAGTAATAGCAGTGGGCACAATTAAAAATTAAAATCTGATTTTTAATTGCAATTAAAAATTTAAAAATTACTTACGGGTGACTTGAAATTAATGTGATGTAAAACGAAATTTGATTTTTAAACGGAATTAAAAATTAAAGACAAAAATAAGAATTTAATTTTTAGTTGTTAGTCTTAATTAAATTTTTCCCAGCAGTGGTGAATAAATGTCTTTTTATTATCATAAGTCTAAGTTCATAAACAATTAATAAAATCATCGTCGTTGTCAACAGAAAACCATTAACACAACATGAGAGTGAACTTAGCGCTAGTTGTATTTCCTCTTGTGAGAATAATTGCTGAGATATTCTTGACTTCGTTTAAGAGAAGCCAAATACCTCACATCACATGAGAATCTGATTTTTTACTAGTTTGCAAAGGAACATGTTTTTGGGCAAATAGCGATAATAATTAAAACATGTATAAAAAAATGTAAATTACTGTACTGTAAATTACGCATAAAAATATATTATTTTGAATAAAATTAAATATTATAGTTAAAAAAAGTTTGTCTTGTATTAATTTTTTTCAAATTTGAAATTCTTTATTAGTCATATTTTATTTTCTTCTTTTTTTTTTTTTTGCGCGAATTTTAAGGTAATTTTACGTTGGTGCTTTTATGCGAATTTTGAAAAATCACAGACCGCATCCCCCCTTTTTCAATGTAAGTTACGTCTATTTTTGCGCGATTTCGTTTGCGCGTGTTTTCTGAGGAACTTATCTATCACGTAAAACGAGACCCAGGTGTACTGAAAAACAAATAAATGATGAAATGATCAGTATCAACAAACAAATAACAATGTAACTACACAAGCGTTGGTATTTAATGTGTAAGAATATAAAATCTTACCTCTAGCCCTGGTGATGATTAAATTCATCTGCAAGCAAGTTCAAACATGACCAAATATTTTATTTCAATTCAAAAATAAGGCTAATAATGTTTTCCCTTTTCTAACATGTAAAGAATTTATACCCCCCACCCCCACCCAATTGATGGTAAAGGAAAAAATAAACAAAAAATACAGATTAAAAAAAATGATAACAATCTAAGATAAATAAAGTCTATAAAGAAAAATGTCTTAAAAGGATTATATGTCTTTATTGCTACAGTTCATGATCCAATTGGGGGGATTCAAGTGTTCTAGGATGTACATGATGATGATCATGATTTCTCTCTTCCATATAGCATGTCTTGATGTCTTGAATTGTTAAGTTTGCAGTTTTACATCACATAGTAAGGTTGGTGGTGCTTTCAGCATAGATTAATAGATGCTGTTTCAAGTCAAATTCAGTTTTGGCATTTACACTCCATGGGTGACAAATATTTTACCATGAGGTAACTTCACACTTAGCAGTGCTGTTTGTTTGTGTCTCTATATATGTAATTGACCAGAGTCCTTGAGTTTGTTGAATAGCAAGATATTGGCTATTGAAAATGTCAAGTTAAAGTTGATTTAAATCTTCGGCTCAAGATTGAAAATATTCTAGAAGTGTCGAATAGCTTTAAAGCTGTTTCTAAGATTTATAACTTTAAATTCCCTTAGTTTACTGACTTTAGATCCGTCCACCTTATTTCTGTTCTTGTCCGTCTTGTATGAGATATTCTCGTTTCAATTTTTACTTTGATAGCCACAAATTTTTCTCTTCGAATGACAATTTTGATTTTCTGCTCACAAAGTATACATATTGGTTGGCCGACAAGAGTTTTTGATCTACTTTTTGAGAAGTATATATATTTTGCTGCTTACCAAAATGAGGTTGTTCTTTTTAGTTAATTTAACCTTTTCAAAGAGCGAGTTTGAGTTCATGCATTGTAATATGTCTATATTAAACAGTAATTGACAAGAAGTTTTTATAATAAAGTATCAATATTTAAATTTTACAGTTTAGTTTGGATTATTTATTTTATCTTACGTTTGTTAAATATTTAATTATAGAAACAATTAAATGTTTTTCAGCTACAATGTTTGTGAACACTTTCATCTTTTGGGAATACATTTTATCTGATTACAATCTCTTTCCATATAACTTTCTTTATATTATATGTAGGGAATATTGTTACTGTGGGTATTGATTGAAGTAGCTAAGGGTGTTTAATGGTGCTTGGTGGAATGTAAGACATCTTACAATATATATATATTCACTAGAGGGAACAATATATATATATTCACTAGCTCCAATCAAGCTTTCATTTATAACTTTTAAATTACTGGTGATGCAATTAAATGAGAGAGAATATAGACCAAATAACATTTTAAGCAAACATTTATTTATTCAACATACCCATTGATTTAAAAATAAATATAACAAAACACAAAAGAATAAATATGTATACATTCATTGTTAAGAAATTCAATATTACTAATTGTACATTATAGTTCATTTCATTAAAAGAAAATATATTTGTCTAGATATGTATGATTGAAAATGTATATTTACTTAGATTTTTCATGATATCAAGATGAAACATCACCATTAGTTTTGATTTCCAACTGTTTGGCCTTTTGATCTCCATTGATGGTTTCATGGGTTTCCTTTTGTACCTTTGACAGATAATGGGAGAGAGACAGTATGAGGCAGCATCTATATTATGCATGAGGCATTGATACCAGGTGAGAGCAGTTGTAGGAACAGAGGCTCTGGGACATGAAGCCCAGTCAAACCCTCCAAATGTTTTCTAGCAACACACGGTGCTAATTTTGTGGCTTATATGTTTATATTTTCCGCAGCAGTAAAGATTGGCTTGCTGATGAATAACTTGATGAACGCTAACAGAAACTCAAATAAAATTCAAAACAGACTTGACTTGAGAGTCGAATAAACTGGAACAGAGACTCAAAAAAAAACTCTAATGAAACTGGACAATTTTTATTTTAAAACATTTCATATTTATTTATTGTTTTAACTTTTTTCTCTCTCTCTATAAATTTAATTTATAAAAATGAGAGCAGGTTTTAAAATCTTTATCTCACCAGATTCATTTTCCCCACCCCACTCTTAATAAATAGTTTTATTCTAAAAGAAAATGATGCAATCTTTTATTTAATTCATTTTTGCAAATCTATCTTTTTTTTTAAGTATTTTTCCTTTGTTTTTTTTTAACCTTAATAATTTGTTTATTTATTTTAAATTATCAAATATGTAACACAGATATATATATATATGTGAGTTTTATAACATATGAGATATCTCATTAGAGTTACAATATATCTATGCAGAATTGGATTATATTTTGACTAACAGAAAATACATATTTCAAGATTGTAATGTTCTTAATAAATCTAACACAGGAAGTGATCATCGATTAGTAAGATGTAAGATACGTGTTAATGCAAAACTAGAATACGTGTTAATGCAAAACTAGAGAGCCAAAAATTATTAAGACAAATGATATTTACGGAGATATTCCTAATCTTCAGAAACATTCTAATGAATTTAAATTAGAACTTACAAATCGGTTTCAAGTATTAGTAGATTTTGAACATGATTCAGATTTGAATGAAATTAATATGAAAATAACTGATACACTTTTAAAAAGTGCAACAAAGATAGCTGGTAGAAAAAAGCAGCAATTGACCAATAAAATTTCTACTGAGACTAGAGAATTTATGAAGAAAAGGAATATGAAGATATACAAAAATGATGCATTAAAAAGGATTGAATATCTCGAATCTTGTAAAACAGTGCGGAAAAGAATTGAAAATGATATAAGAAAGTATAACTGTGAACTAGCAAGGAAAGCTGTAGAAGAAAATAAAAGTCTCAAGAATGTAAAACAACATTTTGGTATTGGTAGGAAATTTATATCTGCAATAAGAAAAAAAAGATGGAATTATTACTAAAAAGAGAGATGACATCATGAAATGGGTAGAAGACTTTTATCAAGAATTATATAGTAATAAAGAGTAAGTACTTCCTATATCTATTACATCTGAATTGCCCAGAATTTTAAATGAAGAAGTGAGACATGCAATTAAATGTATGAAGAAAGGAAAGGCTCCAGGTAATGATGAAATTATAATTGATATATTAAAAGAAGCAGGTGAAGAAATAGAAAAAAATTTAGCAAAGTTATATACCAAATGTCTAAATGATAAAGATGTACCAGATGATTAGAAGAATGCAGTAATAATATTAATATTTTAAAAAGGTGATAAAGAAGATATTAGAAATTACAGACCTATCCGCCTTTTGTCAGTTTTATACAAAATTTTTATCAAGATAATTACAACTTGTCTACAGAGAACATTGGATTTCCACCAACCAAGAGAACAAGCTGGATTTAAAAGTGGTTTTAGTACAGTAGATCATATCCATGTATTGAGAGAAGTTATAGAAAGGACAAATGAATATGAGTTGTCATTATGTTTTGGATTTGTAGATTATGAAAAGGCATTTGATTCTATAAACATTTCTTCAGTGATTAAAGCATTGGATCATCAAGGTATAGGTCCAGGATATTGTCATATTTTAAAGAATATTCATAAAAATGCCACAGCAGCAATTAGATTACATAATGATACTGGGAAAGTCAACATTGAGATGGGTGTAAGACAAGGTGACTCTATATCTCCAAAACTTTTTACAGCAGTGCTGCAAGAAGTATTTTGTGGATTAAAATGGGAAACTAAAGGAAAGTAAATGGAGATTATTTAAATCATTTAGATTTTGCAGATGATGTAGTTGTTTTTGCAAATAATGCTTCAGAGCTTCAGGAATTGATGCAGGAGTTATCAGATGAAAGTGGGAAAGTAGGACTAAAGATAAATGTTAAAAAGACTAAAGTAATGTTTAATCGATTTTCTCAAAATATGAAAATAAAGATTAATTATGATGAGTTCGAAAAAGTTAACTGCTAGAAATACCTTGGTCAAATTATTAATACAGATGGAAACCTAATGGATGAAATTAATCATAGAATTAAACTTGTTTGGAGTGCTTTTGGTAGAAATAACTTGATATTAAAAGGAAATATGCCTATGTGTTTGAAAAGGAAGGTTTTTAACAAGTGTGTTTTACCAGTTCTTACTTATAGATCTGAGACTTGGACACTTAACAGAAGAGCAATACAGAGACTTCAGGCCACTCAAAGAAATATAGAGAGGTGCATGTAAGGAGTACCAAGAAGAGATCGAAAACGCAATATATCGGTAAGAGAACAAACATGCATTACTGACCTCACTGAAAAAATTAAAAGATTGAAGTGGAGTTGGGCTGGACATATTGCTAAAAGAGATAATAGATGGACAATTAAAATCTTAAACTGGATTCTGAGAGATTGTAAAAGACCCAGGAAGAGACCACATGTGAGATTGATGGATGAAATAAGAAAGTGTGCAGGGGTGATGTGGAGAAAAGAAGCTAAAGATCGGAGAAGATGGATTGAACTTGGAGAGATCTTCATCCTGCAGTGGATTGATATTGGTTGATGATGATGATGCATACAGTGCTTGTCTGATAGATGTATATCATTATTTTCAACTATTATTGATCTACTACAGGATGATCTCTCCAAGTTAAATTCACTTAGTCCAATCATTAGCTTTTTTCATCTATAATGCACCAGCAAAGTTCCTTATTTCATTCATCCATCTCACATGTGGTGTCTTTGTAGGACTTTTACAATCTCAGTATCCAATTTGAAATATCAGTTGTCCATCTATTATCATATCTTCTAAAAATAGGTCCAGCCTAGCTCCATTTCAATGATGTTAATGACATTTTTGTTCTCTGATCCAGATCTTTCATTTATAATTTATGCAGTAAAGTATTCCAGATATATCTATTATAATCAATGATTATCATACAAGAATGTTATTACATCCATATCCTGAAACTAATTATAAAATTCTAACCTGTGTAGAATATAAAAGGCAGTTTTAGAGACAAAAACAAATTCTACATCATATTAAAAAATCATCCCAGATTTACTACTATTTTATCCAAATCCCATATTATATGATATGACAAAAAATATTTCTTCTTGTTATTTCAGAATAACAATTACAAACTTATTTAAAAATTACATTCATTAAGTGATAATATTATAAAATTCCAAACATTTTAATTAATAAGAATATCAACATTTTTTTTTTAAAAAAAGGAAAATGAAGATATTCATATTTTTTAGAAAATGCTGTTTTCAATCAATTGCCTTCTTTTTTTTCTCTCTCTAAAAAAATTAAAGATGTTTTGCAAAATTAAAGAATTATCCCTTTCTAATAATTAAGGAAAAAGTAACTACAGAGGTATTTTTCAATAATTAGAGTATATATGACATGAATTTTCAATTAACTAAAAAAAATATTTTTCTTTTTGCAAAAAGAGTCAATTGATCCAGGTTTAATGCTGTAAACTCTGAGATGGTGTGTGACTGGATGGATAAGAATGTTCTAAAAAATAAGCTAGAGTAAAAATGAAGTCAATAAAGTCAAGAATCTTGCAAGTCAGATTTAGTATAGCTGTCGAGAACAGCAGCAATCTTGATTCAGGTCTTAAAAAGAAAACAGCAGTAGCAATTCTGATGTGAAGATATTTGAAAAGTTAAGCTAATATTCTGGAGTAAGACTAACTTTACTATTGTTAACGGTCAGGTTCGTATGTTCTGTTAACAAGATGCAGAGTCCAAGCAAAATACAGAAAGCTCAGCACCCCTGGATGGGAAGTACTTCCAAAGAGTACTAAGTCTTAAACTATTTGCCTGTGCTCCATAATCTCCACTTCATGAATAATGCTCCTGATGCTACTAATAGTACAATTTCATTCTAGTCATGGGGGTCAAGGAGAAACAAGAGACTTTTAATAATAATAAGCCCACCCTAGGTTCGCTAACATAATATCAATACAGATCCATAGTTGATGTACAGATAAGTAATGCTAAGACCTTTAAGAAATTCTAGAACTGCATGAGTAATGTGAGGTAATGTGGTATAGATCATACGAACAGATAACAATAACAACAGATACAATTTAATACAAAATTTAATAAATGTTCAAATGAATATGTATATACAAAATGTAATACACACTATTTCACTATGGTAAAATATTTGATTATTTGAGGCTCTATACTTTTATGGATAAATATAGGACAAAATCATAGATTAATATGCCTTATGGAAATGTCACCGAATCGGGTTAATAGATGCTAGTGTGTACAATGGAGATATTGAAGCATTATAACCATAGACATAATTATATGTATCTATAAGTAACTGATATTATTAATGCGGTTTATTAACCTAATCAATTGGTATATGAGAACTTAGAATCATAAGAATATTAATAGACTCGTTATTCATATTGATATACTTAAGAATAGAAAGGGATTAAGTAATATAATAGCTAAATGCAATAGAGAAATATAAAATATAGACCTATATGCAAAAACATATAGGAGGGCAGTGGAGTGAAACCACAAGGCTTTGTCTAAGTATAATTTGAACCGGTGAATTGCCATCTATCCAGAAAGGGTTTGTCACAATAAGTATCATGACTAGACTGAGCCCTAACCCCAGTAAACTCTGTGACTGTGTGATTGAACAACTATATCCCTAGATGAGACTTCCATATCCACTCTGATGTGGGAACTTAATGATTTGGGGATGGTCTTAGCTGTATGCACCCCATGGAGAAGATTGACTAAGCATAATAATCATAAATTTAAATATCTGCATCAGCAACACACATATAAAGTATACTAAATAGTAATAATTAATGATAGTTTGCTCTTAAAGTTTAGCATGTTACGGTATGGTTATACTTCATTTATTCTTAAGTCTTAATTTCAAAGAAGTCTACGTATTCACTGGCTTAAAGATTAAAGTGGATTATATAATTTAAAGGCATCCACAATATAATTATAATAATAATAACTAAATGGGTGGGAATGGATAATGAAGGGACTTTTAGAAACTTAAATGTTTAATCATGCATGTTTAAAACATATCTATAGCTATAATTTAGTACATACACCGCATATTATACTTTAACTTAAATGAGCAAATAAATATGAAATAACATAAATAGATCATTATGGATGGATTAATTATTATATAAACATAATAGGATTCACCGAATAAACAATAATATATAGATACTGAAAGATAACCTCCGAGCTAGCGAATAGAAAAGGGATTTGGCATGAAGTAGTTGCTATGTATATAATTAACCCATATAGGGATGTAGCGACATGTTCATTATAGGTAGAATGAGATTCACTCACTTGGTCAAAGGTTATCCAGGCATATTATTATAACAAAATATCATAAAGAAAATGATTTAATAAAATTCAAGAGCATTTATCCTAGCACAAAAGTATAGTTTAAAGAATAAATTAGCCAAGTTACATAGGTTGGTTGGTGAAAATCCAGTGTTTTCTGTAGACGAGTTGTAATTATCTTAGTAAAAATTTTGTATAAAACTGATAAAAGACTGATAGGTCTGTAATTTCTAATATCTTCTTTATCACCTTTTTAAAATGTTAATATTAATACTGCATTCTTCCAATCATCTGGTACATCTTTATCATTTAAACATTTGGTATATAACTTTGCTAAAAAAAATTATATTTCTTGACCTGCTTCTTTTAATATATCATTTACAATTCCATCATTACCTGGAGCCTTCCCTTTCTTCATAAATTTAATTGCACATCTCACTTCCTCATTCAAAATTCTGGGCAAGCTGGATTTAAGTGATTTTTGTACAGTAGATCATATCCAGGTATTGAGAGAAATTATAGAAAGGACAAATGAATATGAATTGCCATTATGTATTGGATTTGTAGATTATGAAAAGGCATTTGATTCTATAAACATTTCCTCAGTGATTAAAGCATTGGATCATCAAGGTGTAGATCCAGGATATTGTCATATTTTGAAGAATATGTATAAAAAAGGAACAGCAACAATTAGATTACATAATGATAGTAGGAAAATCAACATTCAAAAGGGTGTAAGACAGGGTGACTCCATATCTCCCAAACTTTTTACAGCAGTGCTGCAAGAAGTATTTTGTGGATTAAAATGGGAAGCTAAAGGAGTGAAAGTAAAGGGAGATTATTTAAGTCATTTAGATTTTGCAGATGATGTAGTTGTTTTTGCAAATAATGCTTTAAAGCTACAGGGAATATTGCAGGAGTTATCAGATGAAAGTAGGAAAGTATGACTAAAGATAAATGTTAAAAAGATTAAAGTAATGTTTAATAGATTTTCTCAAAATATGAAAATAAAGATTGATTATGATGAGTTAGAAGAAGTTAACAGTTACAAATACCTTGGTCATATTATTAATATAGATGGATATATAATGGATGAAATTAAATTAATCATAGAATTAACCTTGGTTGGAGTGCTTTTGGTAGAAATAACTTGATACTAAAAGGAAATATGCCTATGTGTTTAAAAAGGAAGGTTTTTAATAAATGTGTTTACCAGTTCTTACTTATGGATCTGAGACTTGGACACTTAATAGAAGAGCAATACAGAGACTTCAGACCACTCAAAAAAGTATGGAGAGATGTATGTTGGGAGTAACAAGAAGGGATCGAAAACGCAATGTATGGATAAGAGAACAAACAGGTGTTACTGACCTCATTGAAAAAAATTAAAAGATTGAAGTGGAGTTGAGCTGGACATATTGTTAAAAGAGCTGATAACAGATGGATAATTGAAATTTGAAACTGGATTACAAGAGATTGTAAAAGACCCAGAAAAAGACCACATGTGAGATTGATGGATGAAATAAGAAAGTGTGCAGGAGTGATGTGGAGAAGAGAAGCTAAAGATAGGAAAAGATGGACTGAACTTGGAGAGACCTTCATCCTGCAGTGGATTGATAATGGTTGATGATGATGACATAGGTTAAGATTATATATATATAATTTAGACACAATTATAGGTTACATTTTAATTTAAACTATTTAGATAAAGTTGGTTACAAATTTAGCCATAGCTTAAATAAATTACAGAAAAACATTTAAGAGCTCTTGGAAGGGATTACCCTAAATTATCAATGAAGTGTTTTAGTGCACTTAATGGGTTTGATCACAGTTATGAAATGTTCATGGGATAGCTAGCTTTCATTTATAATAGCATCATTATGTTGACTTCAGCAGTGACAGCACTCTCTCTGGCATTGGCAACAGCATTTTGGTCTCTGGTGGCAATGGCAGGTCATGGGCATCTTCTTATAGTTAGAGGCATGCAGGTAGTATGGTGCTGCAGGATAACCATTCTCCAGGTAGGAAAGTAGCACCCTGCCTATCTCTGTCATTTTAGTTTCACCCTCATAGAGTCTGGTTTTACAAGCTCTTCACAATATTATTATTAGCTATCTTCTCCGCCAAATTCCCGCTCTATATATACTAGCCAAGTATGAAATTAATCTCCCATACTGGCTTACCTTGCGGTGAAATAATCCATAACATATTTTCTACTGCCACACCTGATGTGTTTATTATCTATTTTAATATCTAATATTGCAAGTACATTTGCTCTTGTTATATTATTTCCAGAAATCCTGACTACAGTAATTCTTTTGTTACAATTTTTATCAACTAAGATTTAAAAAAAATATATTATAAAGAGAATACTTCAAGATAACATCTGCAACTTGCCAAAACTGTTATCATTTTTACTGGCTAATTACTGAAGTCATTAATAATTGAATTTTTTTACTTCATTAAATTGTAAAAACTATACATATGTGCTGCATGCACAGATAATGAAGCTAATATATATATAATCAAAAGCAAATATAAAATACTATTTTAGCTAAGTGCTTTCGAGAGACATCTTGCTTTCATATATAATCGAAAGAAAATATAAAATACTATTTTATATTTGCTTTTGATTATATATATTAGCTTCATTATCTGTGTGTCCAGCACATATATATAGTATTAAGCCATTAATGTACCCCTATGGGATTGCATTAGTGAAGTACTATTGTTCAGCCTCCCAAACCTCATTTATTTTGTAATAAACAAAATTTGTGGCACGATATTATAAATATTTAAAATAAGAACAAAATAATATTCTTAAATATGTTTTAAAGATAATAATGGAATATATATATGTAGTCCCGGCATACCTGACTCATGTGCTTATACATATACCCACATGTGAACATAATTTCAAATTATAAATTAAATTAACCAATTTATCATTCCTGTTAGATTATTAACCCGCCTATCTATAATAACTATATATATATATATGATAAGTGCTTCACATGTGCATATATCTTAGAAAGATTAAAACACAGTATATACACATTACAATAGGCTAAGGTTTAAACTAAGGTATGAGGGTAGGTAAGGAATAAAAAAAGGTGAAACTAAGATTTGCTGAGTGAATCTTACCATTTCCCTATTAAATATTAGAAAATGATTTTTGAAATGAAATTCAAAGAAAAGCATGTGTTCAGGTTTAGCTAAAAGATGAGCATCGCCAACCTAATCAAATAACCTGTTTCACCAAAAAAAAAAATAGGAAAAAAATACTCCTAAGTTAAATTTTCTACATATGTGTTCATCTAAAATCGTAACTGTCTCAGCTTATGCTAGTGACATGGAAATATGTTAATCTAGAAATTTGTCAAGCATTGGTGGTCGAAAGATCAGCAACAGTTGCTTTCCAAGCAGTTGTCCTGGGTTAGTGGGTTCGCTTCCCGGATGATGCTATGACACGAAAAAAAAATGTTAATCTTGAAATTATCATAATGCGGAAATTCAACTTGTGTAACCTACAATGGAAATTACTACTATTTTAAACTGAAAATTAAAGCTATAAAAAAAGTTAATGGGAGAAATTTTAATATAAATAATAGATAAATTCACATTGTGTTTACCTACCCTGGAATGTATTAGAATTGTAAACTGAATGCTTGAAGATTCACAAGAATGGCTAACATTAAAAGAAACTGAAAGTATAAAAGAATGTAACAATCACATAAGGCAATTGATTGTAATGTGCACTTCTGCATTTACAAATAATTTGTTTTAATGTTAGTAATAATTGATAGCAATGAATAATTTTGATTTAAGTTGTTTTTGTTGAAATGTGTTTTTATTTATTTTCCTTTTTAAAATATTAATATGTATGGGGACCTTCCCATTTTCATAAGAAATGGGGAAGCTTTCAGTTAATCTTAAATTTTTATCTCTTATTGTGAAATGTTTCAAGATTTAATTATTAAAAAGAGGGGATAACTCAGTTAAAGGAAATGTTTAATTAATTAGTAAGAACCAACAAGAAATAATCTCTGCTATTTGAATTTATATTTCTTATAAGAATTGTGCTAGATTATAAATTATATTTTTTTTTTAAAAAATATTAATTTTCAATAAATATTTTTAAAAAAGTTAAGTCTCTGAAAATATTTTTTTTTGTCTTAACATCTTTCTTCATCCAGCTATCTATTTGACAAATAAGCAGTGTGACTTGATTTCATTATAACATGCTGCTTTTAGCTAATACCAGTAAAACTCTTTAAATTAAAGTGAATTTGGGCATATACCATTATATTTTCTCCTTTCCAGAATCACAGTCCCTCATGCCCTTATGATCCTGAGCTAACTCTAAAGCTGGGTTGGAAATATCTGAACCCATAGACCAAGTCCAGCACTTGAAAGTTCCAATCTGGCCCACAGACATTTTTTGCAAACATATATCAAATGGGCCTGTACAAAACTTCTATTTAAATATGCATATATTGCAGTGCAAGTATTGAATTATGAGTTAAGTAAAATATTTATTTTCTCAACTACATCCTTTTCTCTCTCAAACCTTTATAATAATTCTACTTCTTTCTAGCAGAGGTGCAATATTCTAACAAATTATCTATAATATATGGTCTATCTCAATACAGATTTAATCAACAATGATGCTGAGAATATTTTGTTTGTTTTTATGGTGATTTGTGCAGGAGAACATATACCTTGCAAAAATAAAATTATCATTTTACTTCATATTATTGTTAATATTTTACATTCATTTTTTTTATGAGAATAACTACAGGAGTAAGATAAGAAACATTAACATAGAAAGTTAGGTGCAAATTTAGTACGCGATCTCTGCCATTTTGAATTTCAAAAATAGCCAAAAACATCGTCTGACACATCTAAGTGATAAAAAAACTACGCACGAAAACAGGAAAAATTTAGAACTTAAGTCACATGACTTGGAAAACCCCGCCAAAACGCAAACGAAAAATTAACATTTTCTCATTTTAAATTATAAATCAAATAATTTATATAGAGAGAAAGCAAGATTGCTATATTTAAATCTTAATCAATAAATGCTAGTTATCATTGCCTAAAAAAGTACATAATAATAAACATTTTCTCATTTTAAATTATAAATCAAATAATTTATATATAGCAAAATTACTATATTTAAACCTTAATCAATAAATGCTACATTTTCTAATTTGACTTAATGGATTTCGAATCCATTATTTTTATTACAGTACTCTTTGCTCTTTATTTCCTCACATGTACTAGTCGACCATTTGGTTTCCTGCTCTTTGTTTTATTTTACATTTGACACCTTTGAACATCCAAAGGTATTTGACTGTAGCTATTTTCAAGATTGCTTTTGTGGATAAAGATGCACCGCACTTGTATTTATTCCCTCTCCCAATGTCTACTTTTACATTCTTATTTAATGGTTTTCAGTTTTTATATATGTTTCTTTTAGCTGTAAAATGCTTAACTTAAATAATTTAGATTTTTGCTTTAGAAAGATGCCATAATATTATATATACACACACGCACCTATTACAAATGCGTGCGGATTTTAATATTACATTTTATACACCATAAGAGATAGTTTGGTTTTAAGTAAAATGAAGCAAGTATATTTGCGTACAAATGATATTTACCACTTCAATATATAAAATCATACCTCAACAAAAATAATTTAAAAAATGTTTAGAAAAATACGCAAACCACTCTATAATTATTTTGTATACAAATTCTGAGAATTAAAAAGTAACTTTCTTGATATGATGGGGAGAACCGAATAAGGCGTATTAAGCCTCTTACTATGTGCGGATGTACATATAAATATTACCCCGGTCACTATTAAAGTTAGTTATATACAGCTTACTTGTACACAAACATATATACGCGTTAAAATATAAGAAGATAAAACTCATTAAAGTCTTCATTTGCATTTCATCTATATCAGATCTACCCTTGATTATGTCACTATAATCTGTATATCTATTAACATTGAAATGAATTTTACTACCAACAAAGGTAAACAAAAACATATTTTAAACAAATGTAAATATTTTATTTTAATTAATAATCGCTTTGTGTCTGTAATGAGTAATATATATTAGATGTATATTTCACACAAATAAAATTATGAGTGCGAAAAGAAAACAAATAAATGAAATATGATAAATAAATAAATGGCTATTGGGTTTATTTATTCATTATCAAAGCTGTGTGCTAAATGGAGTGCTGTGTGCTAAATTTGCATTTCTTATAGCAACAGTTTTACTTCGCAATTCATTTAGCTACAGCTTTGATAATGAAGGTATCTCTTCAAAAATACTAGCCATTTATTTATTTATCTATCGTATTTCATTTATTTGTTTATTTTACGCACTCATAATTTTATTTGTGTGAAATATATATATCGCATATACATTACTTTAATTTCTATAAGGGGGAGGGGGTGCCTTAGATATCACATATCAGCCACATCAAAATGCTACCAAGTACTTTTTTAGGCAATGATAACTAGCATTTATTGATTAAGATTTAAATATAGTAATCTTGTTCTCTCTATATATAAATTATTTGATTTATAATTTAAAATGAGAAAATGCTATTTTTTGTGTGTTTTGGCTTTTTTTTTTTTTTACCTGCGCGTTTTGGCGGGGTTTTCCAAGTCACGTGACCCAAGTTCTAATTTTTTCCTGTTTTCGCATAGTTTTTTATCACTTAGATGTGTCAGATGATGTTTTTGGCTATTTTTGAAATTCAAAATGGCAGAGATTGCATACTAAATTTGCACCGAAAGTTATGCATTTGAAAAAGAATGGACCAATGCATATTATTTCTAAAATATATATATAATGTGCATGATATGCCTGGAAAGTATTTCACTTAATAAAAAACAAATTTAATACTTGTGAGTTTTCCTGTAAATGAAGATAGCAGTCCATATTTTTGATAAATATACAGTTTTGGAGGCCGACAAAAAATGTTTACAAAAAAAAAATTGCTGTTAGGAAATGTGCGCATGTACTAAGGTTTTAGCCTTATTTAAGTATTATTTACATTTTATATTTTTTATTATTGCTTTTATTTTTAAAAAAGAAATCATTGTGAAAAAATTAATTACAATATTTACATTTTTCTGTTTGTATATTAACTTATTAACAGAAAAATGAATATATTGTACCTACCCAGATTTGAGCTGTATATTACAGTACATAAAAAAAGGAAATATATTGATCTTATTTAATTACATTTGACTTGATTTATGAATAATAGAGGTATTGAATGATAAAGATTAACTAGGTAACTATAGCAACCTAATATTTTTAAATAATATCATTATTTATTATTAATATTATTATCAAATCATAAATTGGTTGTAGTCAATTTTAAATGAAAAATAAGTGAATCATAAAACAGATCACTTGAATAAAATTATTATTGTTTCAATTTTTACTATTATATTCACTATAGCAACTTATTTATTAGAAAATTAAATATTTCATATATGTTTCTTTATAATATATAAAGATATATGTTAAAAACATATTTTATTAGAATGTAGAGAAAATGTTATGTGAATTCTTTGTTTTTTATTAAAATTGTAAAACTTTTTTTTTTTATTATATCAAATGTTTTCTAAAAGTCTTCACTTTGCTGTAAAAAAAAATTGTACACCCAAGAATGTCCATTGAGTTCAAATGAAAAGTTACCCTAGCAACATTGATGTCAGCAAACAAAGATTATAAATAGAACTGAACCACTTTAACTTAAGTCTTTCTATCTTGTGTTGTTGTCTAGAAGGGACACTTTTACATTCATCTTTAAAAATTGTTAATTTTATTTGAAAAGTGATTAATTGCAAAAATAATGGAAGAATAAAAATTTAAACTATCTGCCCATTCAGTTGAGGGTAGTTTGTTAATAAAATTCCAAGAGAAATGACAGGATGTATTATAAAAGAAAATATCATCAAAATTTATTTTTATTCCACATAAGCTACTTAATATTCCATTATTAAAATTTGAGATTTCATCTATATATTTCTGATGAATACAAACACTATGATGTATATATGGATATCATATTTTTTATGAAAATTTTTTACAAGATTAATTGATTTATGTTATATTAAGGAATTGAAATTTCACCTTATTGACTTCAAAAAATGCTAGCATATTACTCATTTGGATCATAACTGAATTTTGTTCACAGAAGAATGTTTCTTCATATATCATTCCAAATAAAAGTGTAATACCAGTGGTATATAATATTGCCTCATCTAACTAACTACTCTTTAGAAAATAAAGTAGACATATATTTGAATGAAAAGGATAAGTATTGGGATAAAAAAAATGGTAATTGAATTCAAGATCCTTTATTATTATTATTATTATTATTATTATTATTATTATTATTATTATTATTATTATTATTATTATTATTATTATTATTATTATTATTATTATTATTATTATTATTATTATTATTATTATTATTATTATTATTATTATTATTATTATTATTATTATTATTATTATTATTATTATTATTATTATTATTATTATTATTATTATTATTATTATTATTATTATTATTATTATTATTATTATTATTATTATTATTATTATTATTATTATTATTATTATTATTATTATTATTATTATTATTATTATTATTATTATTATTATTATTATTATTATTATTATTATTATTATTATTATTATTATTATTATTATTATTATTATTATTATTATTATTATTATTATTATTATTATTATTATTATTATTATTATTATTATTATTATTATTATTATTATTATTCATGTTTGTTTCTTCTCTACTTTAAGAAGAATCATTTCTTTGTATTTAAATCAGAAACAATAAAACTAGGGGCTATAGTGGAACAGTGGGTAAAAAGTAAAATAAGACTTTTCACTTATGTGGTATGATATCTGAGTTTATATTTTTTGTTAAAAAAATGTTTTTTTGTTCATATTTTTATTTTAAAATATAGGATCAAATAATATGTATATTTTATTATATAAGCTATTCACACAATAAAAGGATGAATTCTTTTTTTTTTTTTAGTTTAAACTCTTATCTGATAATATAGATTAATTCATGATTCGAAATTTTCAAATATTCATGTAGAAGGGTTTTAATACAATAGATTTTCATGCTGGTTGAATTATTTAGAAATTATATTAATGAATAAATAAAAATAAATTTTATTCAATCACATTTTTTGTCATTATATATTGTATTTAATGTCTAGGGAAGATATTTGGAACATCTCCTTCCGTTTATATATAGCATAGTGTCGTACAACACACTTTTGTGAGTCACATATATTTATTTATTATTTGTTATAAATTATTAGAGTAATACGTAATCAAATTTATTATATATTAAACAGAGAAATAGTATTGTCTTATCACCTGGTTACAATTATAATTAATTGCATATAGTAATTTTTTTATTACTATCATTATTAATTCTTATTATAAGTCAATAAATTTAAAGTTAATTGAAACCTAATAGACTTGTTAATTGCTTTATAAGTATGCAAACCAATTAATATCAATAAATTTATAGAAGATGAATTGTCTATATAAAAAGAACTTTTTTCTTTTGATCATTGAATCATAATCTAAAGGTCATAATAATATCAGTAAGTGAAGTATGGTTATATACATGTATATTTTATTGTACGATTATTATTAGGCCTAATTATATATATATATTTAATATTGTCATTACATTGAAATAGTTGTTTGCTTTATAGGAGTTAATATCAGTTGTATAAATAATTTCATTAATTCATGGCTAATTATTAAGAGCTTATCTTGTTCAGTAATAAAAATCTTGATAGATTTTATTGTCATTGGCTAGAATGATTTGCCTTAATTATCTTTAAAACTTCTTTGAGGTAAGTCATAAAATTTATTAACTATTAAATCTTAATGTTTATCTTTGACTAAAATACATGCCAATGCTTATTTTATATGGTTTAATCATCATAAAATCCATTTTAATAATTGATTTATAGGAAATTTAAATAGATGGATAGGATTAGTTGATTATGATTCGGTAAATATGTAATAGAAACCTACTGTATCTTTGATATAATGATATGATTGGATATTAGAAATGCAAAATTATCTAATAGGTTTAGTGGTGTGTTCTTATTGAGTATTTCATTTGGACATATAACTTAAGTAATACTAATAAATTGATGTAAAGTATAGCTGAGATAAGTTAAATTTGTTTAACATTTTATTGAACTTAATATAAAAAAACTGATTAATGCTTTATTTTTATTTAAACATTATATATTGTAGTTTTATAAAACATTCTCAAAATGTTGTTATAACTATTTAATTTAGGAACTAGTTTATTTAGTTGGAGAATATCATTAAATTTTAATGTAAATTTACATTACTATATGTAATATTTGATTAGTAAACTATATCAGAACGATAGTTATTTATTGATTTGAATTTGGTTTCATTCAATTATAAATTAAATGGATATCTTAGGCATATATCATTGTTTAGGAAAATCATATATGATTTCACTAATTACTGTAGCTTATTTTGCAATAATGAGTAGTTTTTGTTTTTTTTTTTTGTTTTAAATGCTATCTGAATAAATTAGGTTTTAATAAGGTTGTCATCAGTATTTTAATTTAGTGTAGTGGACAATCTAAATAATTAGTTATTGGAAACATTGTTATTGTATAGTATAACTAATGACTGAGTTAGATAATTTTATACAGATTATAACAGTTAAGATTTATTGCTACATGATTTGCTCTGTTTTTTTTTTTTTTCATATGTCATAGCATCGGCCGGGACGCGAACCCACAACCGTCTGCAACCAACTACTTGCTTGCAAGGCGGCTGCGATAACATCTCGGCTAACAACGCTTGACATGATTTGCTCTGTTATAATTAATATTTAAACCATAAGGGCATTTCTTCATTATCTTTTATTTTATTTTTGTGTCAGTAATAAATGGTTGTCTAAAATCTTTAGGGCAATTTCTTTTGTTTCATGACAAATGCTGATCAAACCATTAGAGATAATGGGGTAGAAGATCAATAATTATCCCATTATAATATATATAAATACAATATTTGCACTTTATTCATGTTGCTAGCATACAATCCCTAATGGCCTCCAAAATTGCCACAAATAAATCTTGTTGGTGCAGTCAATTCTGCTATCCACTCCATCTTATACAACTGATGCACATGACCACATACATGTGAAAATATATATATTGGAGATCATTTATCTTTCTTACGTGTATGTGGTCATATGTATCAATTGTATAAGATAGAGTGGATAACTGGGGAGAGCTTGAAATCCTGAATTAATTTTGATATAGACAATATACTTATATTCGAATATTATGTATATAATCATACATACAGGGTTGAGGTGATGTGTTGCTGATATCATGGAAGAAATTAAGAAACTAAAATGGAGTTTGGCTGGACATATTGTTAGAAGAGATAATAGATGGACAGTTGAAATTCTAAACTGGATTCTAAGAAATTGTAAAAGACTTAGAAAGACACAACATGTGAGACGAATGGATGAAGTAAGAAAGTGCATTGGGGTGATACAGAGAAGAAACACTAAAGATTGGAGAAAACAGATTGAACATAGAAAGAACTTCATCCTGGAGTGGATTGATAATGGTTAAAAATGATCTCTGCCAAGTGTCTGTTTATATAATATTACTCGGAGTTAGTATCAACATCATACTGCTACTATTACAAGTTCACATCTGCTATCATCTAGGCAAAGGACATTCAAACTGACATTAGATATTAAAATACTGCTAATATCCACACTATATAAACATTTTGACAACATATCTGTCATTTTCATGCTAATAAACATTATTTAAGGCAATGTTGCAAAGATGTTGAAATAAGAATTTTCAATGTATGCAATACTAGCTTAAATCTTTTATGGAATCAATGGCAGGTATGATTCTGAGAAAGCTTCAGTATGAAATTGATATTAACAGTCAACTACATATGAAAGATGATGAAATGTTTATCTATGAAAATCTAAGTTTCATTAAACAGACAGATATTTATGTATATTCCAGTGTGAGTCAAACATTACCAGTACTCCAAATATATTAACTTCAAATATAGCTGTGGTGCAGAAACAAAGATTGCCCTATTTGTGATTAGCATGGGGAAAAAGTAGCATGCAATGATTAATATTTGTGGTTTGAGGGATATGTCTGATATTGACATTTCTCAAGGACAAGCTGAATTTAAAAATGGTATAAGTACAGTAGATTATAAGCATTTCTAGAGTGAGTAAAATATTGGATTAGTAAGATAGATAGATAGATACTCAGGATGTCAGAGTTTGTGCCATAGAGCAGTGGGTCAAATTAAACTCTCCGCACATATTCTTCATGGAAGAAATGAAATTTCATGATGATTCAGATCCCAGAATTAGTCAACGCCTTGGTTCACATGGATATGTTTAGTTCTCAAATAGTCTTACAGCTGCTGGGGGAGTGGCAATATTGATAAATAAGAGATTTCCCCCTAACACATTTAAAATTGTGTATTTGGATGCTAATATTGTAGCTATTGCAGTAACATACAAATATCTGTCAATAAACCTAATGTATATATATACCTCAAATCCAAATCATACAATAATCAATATAATCAACACTATAAACATGATTATGGGTAGTAATAGCTGGCCTATTCTAATACTTGGGGATTTTATCATCTATGATAGATTTAATAGAAACTACATACATCTAATACAAAGATCAGTAATGAGTGGTGATGGCCACCTTCCTTCCAACTCTTACTCATACTACACCAAAAAGTTTAGATCACTGATTGACCTATTCTTTTATACTCCTGGTATACATTTTATTCTGTCCGCCCAGTTAGAACATGTAGTCTTCTCAGACTATCTTGCGCAGATCATACAAATTGAAGCATTGAATAATGCTGTGCCAACTGCTAACTATACAATCCAGCTACTAACTAAATCCACAATTACAGAGGCGATACCATCTGAATCCTATATCTACTTTAAAAAGATCGACATCCTTAATAAATCCATTGAAGAAGCATGGTTTGCTTTTATTGGCATTCTGCAAACCCTGATCAATCATCACACTCAGTACTGAAAAGGTCCCCTTGCTCTTCTCAAGGATTTAGATGATCTCAGTAACAGGATGAAAGCCTTTTCTGCAGCCTCCCACTCCATTGAAGAAGTCATTGCTCTTAAGCTACAATATAAAAGCAAACAAAAAGTTATAGCTGACTATCTCTCCATCAAGCGTTCGCGGAATTTTCTTGCACATCAACACTGTTGGACAAAGGGATATCTCCACTGGGCACTTGGAGCCATCAAAAAGCCACCTACACCCACCATATTGAAGATTGGTGACAGCTCATTTGTAGGTGAACCAATGATAAATGAGATATACCACCATTTCAAACAGAGGCTCCAGAAAACCAATCATCATTATTCTGACTGGGTCAGAATGAAGTCTGGAATCAATCATGGAATAACTGAGACTGATTTCAAAGATAAACTTCAAACCATGCCAGATAAAACTCACCCTGGATTACATGGAATCCCCCTGTTTCTGCTTAATCCCCTGAGTAGTTTTACCATTCCCATCCTGCTAAAAATGACAGAATATTTGGCACGAGAAAAAAGGTTGACATCCTCACCTATATCCCATTGCTCTAGTTCCCTTTCTTAAGAAACATGAGGACACCCAATCCATACTCAACATTCACCCCATCTCTATGTCCCCACTCATTATCAAGATTCTGGAAACAGTTATTAAGGAAAAGATTCAAGACAGGATTTTAAAAGATATTTCACTTTTTCAATATGCCAAGAAGAATTCATCTCCAGTTCTGGCAATGGGACAGATTAAAATTCTTCTGGACCACATCAGACAAAGTAGAAAACAAGCAGCCATTGCCGTTCAACTTGACATCACTGCGGCTTTTGATTCCGTCAACATAAACACTCTTCTACACTTGCTTGAAGAACATCAAATACCAAACTCTGTAATTCAAATCATTCAAACCTTTTGGACAACAGAGAAATTACAGTATCCCTAAATGGTAGGTTGCCATATTTCAAACCTGTAGCCTCCATTCCCCAGGTTTCACCCCTGAGTGCACTTATGTTTATTACCTATATCATTCCGCTATTGAAGCTTCCTGGCATATATATACCTAGACTGGCTAAAACGATTAATGTGATTGCATACATGGACGATATCATTGTTTTTCTCACATCATCAAATTTTCTCACTCAGCTTAACTCCATCTTGGAATGGTATTCCAGTAAATTCGGTCTCTTAATAAATCCATTGAAATCTGCAACATGGAAGATCTGTAATGGAAAAAAAAACTGCATCTAAGTTTAAAGCAGAGCCTCAAAAATTTCTAGGATTTGCACTTGCCAAAACACATACCCAAATGTCAAAAGACATACATAATAAAATCCTATTATTAATGGAAAACTTAACCCAAAAATTATCCAAAAGTCTATCTATCCCTACCTGGGAAAGTAGCCATATTGAATATGAAAATTATGGCTAAAATAAATTATGTGCCAATCATCAAACTTACCAAAACATTTATCAGAAAAGTAAACACTCTTGCAGCAAGATTATTCCGGAAAGGCAATGTTGCTGCATTTAGCATAAAGCTCATGCAGCAATATAAGAAATACAATGGTTTATCCCTGCATTCTCTCCAGGTTATTGCAGTACAGAATACTTTTAACTTTATCTCAATAATAATCAAAACCTTTGGATACAAGCAGATTCTGGAGCCAGTAATTCCTACTGATAGACCGCCACCTAGAGCTAAGAACTTCATAGACTCGGCTATTGAACTGATTAAAAATACATGGTCATCACCCATGACACGTTTGACAATCGAATCAAGATATGGGAAGCCTACAGACTAATACATCCAGTCAACATCAACATACGTCCCAAGTTGGGGACTCCCAATAAAAAACTCACAACTCTCTTCAGCTTCTGGAGCATGGAGCCTAAATACCTGGATTTTGTACTCAAAATCAACATCAATTCAGTGAGTACCAACTGGTTTCTTGCATATAAGAGAGGCATTGTTAAAATTGATCATATTTGTCCTCTCTGTCAGAGGCACGAAGAAACCTTTAAACATGCTCTGGTCTCTGGATCACAAGAAGTACAATTGCCAAGAACCTCAACGTTGACTATTACTTAGTCATATCGTTCAATGACATCATAAAAACAAGATCAATTGCCACAATCAGATTGTCATTATTCATAAACTATGCAATTTGGACTGTAAGATGCAGAAAAATATTCAACACCAGTGCTTTCGATGAAGAGGCGTTTACCGTTAGGAAACTACAAAAATGAAGAATTGTGATAAACTGCTAACTGCCAACTCAAGATTTTATGAAACATGGAATCTCATTAAGAACATTCAATGATCGCAACAGTCTGCTGAACTGAGTCATTTGTCAGGCAGATTGGGTAAATACATACCATTATTAATGGACTGCTTAGTTTGAACATTAGACAATGGTGCCAGATATCACAGTTATTATGTCACATTTATTTTATCCCTTATTCTATTTGTATTAATCTATATGTCCTTATGAATTTATTAATGTATATAACATATTCATCTTGCTTGATTATCATTTTTTTTACACATGTATTAGCTTATATTTTATACTTGTTTCTTTTGTACAATATATAATATATTGATTTTGCATTCAATAAATTATAGAGAATAAAATTATTTTCTTTAAAAAAATATAACAGAAATGATTAGATTACATAATGATATAATGAAGATTAATGTGGAGAAGAGTAACTATTCCTCCAAAACTTTTTTGTAGCAGTTTTTCAACAAGTATTTTGTGGATTAAACTGGGAAGTGAAGGTAGTAAATATAAACAGAGATTATTTAAGTGACCAAGATTTTGCAGATGATGTAATTGTTTTTGTACATAATGCTTTTCAGATAAGTAGTGCTTTAATGGATTTCCTGAAAAGAAGAAAGTAAAAATTGATAATGGTGAATTAGAAGTTAATAATAAATTTATTTCTTCAAATTATTAATATGGATGGAAACATAGTGGATGAAATTAATCATTAAACTTGTATCGAGTGCTTTTGATAGGAATAACAATATTAAAATAAAATATGGCTATGTGTTTGAAAAGATTTTTAACAAATGTGTTTTACTAGTTCATATTTATGGATCTGAGACTTGGACACTTAGCAGAAGAGCAATACAGAGACTAGACTACTCATCAAAAAATGGATAGATATATGTTAAGCATAACAAGAAGGAATTGAAAATGAAATACATGGGTGAGAAAGTAAACAGTTGTTACAGAGATCATTGGAAAAAATTAAGAGATTGAAGTTGACTTGAATAGGATATATTTCTAGAAGAGATAACAATAGGTGGACAGCTGAAATCTTAAATTGGATTTTAAGAGATTGTAAAAAACTAAAAACAGAACACAATGTGAGCTGAATAGATCAATAAGAAAGTGTGCTGGAGTGATGTGAACAAGAGAGTCTAGAGTTCAGATATTGGATTAAACTTGGAGAAACCTTCATGCTGCAATGGATTGATAATAATTGAAAATGATGTTTTGTCACAAAAATCTGTGGGAATGAGTAGAAGTTCAAGGAAGGTCACACAAGTATCAGCAAAGAAGCCAGATCTCTGTCTATGATTGATGACAACTATTGAGCATGCATATGAACTGATTCTATTGTGTAAATGAGTAACAATGGATTATGTGACAAACTCTACAAATCATGGCTTTGCCTATGCAATAACAGAAGACAAACTTGAGTTGCCAAAAGTTTATGTTAGATAGGTATCAAAACAACTCACAAAAACCACACACAGAAGCATTTGGATATTTGCAACACAACTTACACCAATACTCTAAAAAAATGAAATTTTCTTAAAAAGAGTCATTACTTGTGATGACATGAATTCATAATTGCAAACTTGAAAATAAACAGTACAGTATGGAATGAAAACAATGTCAATCACCAATAATAATAAAAATCAAATCAACTGCAAAATTGATTCTTAGTTTTTTGGGATTCTCAAGTTCCATTATTAAAACATTAACATGAATTATAGTGAGATATTCACTGAAGAGCTGAAACCTAAACTTGGACAAAATGCAAAAGGCTGCTACTGAAATGCTACAAAAGAATGCTATCCAAGGCAATGTATTGATGTATAACAATACACATCCACACCTCACTGCTCATTTAGTCAGCATTCTTCAAAGAGTTCATTTTGACACACTGGAGTGTCCTCCCTACAGTCATGATTTTATGACATTGTATTATCCCTGTTTAACCCCTGAAAAAAGATCTCTGAGAATGAATATTCGCTTATGATAAATAATTGAAGACAATGATTGATTTGTGACTTGCAAATCAATCTAAAACATTTTTTTAATGAGGGAAAAATAAAGCCTGTTGAGACAAATGAATGAAGTGTATTGAAAAGAAGGAAGATGATATAGAAAAATGATGTGTCTTTTCTAAAAATTGATTAAAATAAATTTTACAGCCAGAGTACAGATAATTTTGATTCACTCTTGTAAAGGACTATTAACCAAATTTGAGATTTATTTAACAGCATATAATAGACATATTCTTTATTATAGATGTATCATTATTATTTTCAATGATTGATTCACTTTACCATGAAGATTTTTTCTCCAAAGCAAAGCTTCTCTTCTCTACAACACTTTAGAAAATTTTCTTATTTCAGCCATCGATCTCATGAGACTATTTACAGATATCTTAAAATCTCATTATCCTAGCAATATGTCCAACTCAGCTCCATCTAGACTCTTAATTAAAATGTTGATATTTTTTTGTTCTCTCAGTCATGTATTTAATTTTTGATCTCACCTTGTTATTCCCTATGTACATGTCTGCATTGTTCTGTGCTTTAATGTATCTATTGCTCTTGTTTGAAGTGCCCAAGTTTCTGATCAATATATAAGAATTCGTAAAACATCTATTAAAATGTCTTTTCAGACATATAGGCACATTTCCTTTTAATATTAGATGATTTTTATCAAAAGTACTCTATCGAAGATCAATGCTTATTTTCATTCATCCGATATCAACAATAATTGGACCAAAATATTTATTGTTGTGAACTTTTAATTCATTGTTATCAATATTTTCTTCTGTAAAAAAAAAAAAAAAAAATCATTGAACATTAGTTTTTTTAGCAGTTATAATTTTAGTCCTATTTAATATTTATGATTTCCTGAAGTTCTGAAGCATTACTTGGAAAACGACCACATCATATACAAAATCTCCATGTATTTTTATTCCCTAAACTCCCCATTTTAATCCACAAATTATTTTTCATAAAATGGATGTCAAAGTATAGATATACAATTACTATGTCAAACTTTCTTACTAATATTAAACTTAGTGTCCCCATGTAATTCAACCAAAACTATTGCATTCTGATACACAGTGCTTATAGAATTAAATGCTTTTTCAATTTACAAATCCAAAACATAAGGGCAAAGTATTCTCATTGGTGTTTTTTAGGATTTCTCATAATACTTGAATGTGATCTGCTAGAATCATTTTTAAATCTAGCTTCTTTTCTATTTGGAGTCCAAAATTTACTATAGTTGAGTTGTAATTATCATAGTAAACTTCTTAAATATCAATATGACAATGCAGTCTTCCAATTACCTGGTACAATTTTATCATTTAGACATTTCAAATATAGTTTTGCTATTCACTTCTTTTAAGATATCAATAATAATTCCACCATACACTGGATCTTTTTTCTTCATGGATTTATCTGTACATCTCATCTCTTCAATTTTTAGCTATTCAGATGTTGTAATTATAGGGTCTTTTTATTACTATACAATTCTTTGTAAAGCTCTTCAAAACCACCCATAATGTTGTTCCCCCTTTTTTTGTCAATAGTTATTGCTTTTTATTGCTGAAACAAATTTCCTTTCACTACTATAATAGTATTATATTTTGAAGATTTTTATTCTTATTTAAGAGCTTTATTTACCAAATCACAGTTATATTTTCTTATATAATTAACTCTTTTTTCAACCATTTTATAAAATTACAAAAGTTAAATTCTTTGTAATAAATCATTTTTTATTTTCATATTCTTTTTTTCCCTCACATAATATATTATCTTAGTTGAAAGTTTACTGAATTACTGCTCTTTTTACCCATTATCTGTATAGCAGTCCTTAGTAAAATCTCAATTATCTATCTCAGTCAAGTCTAAACTACATTCAAAAACTATTAGTATTTTAAAATGATTTGCAAGTTCTAATTTAAATTTCTTGGAAATATTTTTGAAGCTTAGGAATAACAAATGCCAATACTGTAATAAATAGATTTATTTATAAAGCACTGACTACCTATATAAAATATAAAGAAGGGAAACAAACCATCAGTCATGCTCCCTTCATGAATTTACACATACCCATAAGCATCAGTTTAAAAAAGCATAAGTGAACTACTTATGCTTAGATCTTTTCATTACATAGGCCAATCTTTACTCACCATGATCAAATCAGGGTTTAACCTATTGTGTGACCAATATATAACTTGACAAATTAAACTTATGCTTACAGGTGAGTGCGCGTAAATTCGTAAAGAGCACATGACCAAAGGTTTATTTTCCTTTTGTATTTTCTACATACATAATCAGTGGTTTATAAATAAGATTATTTATTATAGTAAATTCAATATTTATTTCTAAATGCAGATTGTTAAAAATGAGATTCTAACTCTCTACTGTTATAGAAAGAATACCTTTGTACAATTAATGTTAAATTATATATCAGGTACCACAACAGGTTAAATCCCTGATTTAAGCATGGTGAGCAAAGGTTGGCTTATATAATAATAAGCTTGAAACATAAGAAGACTATTTATCCTTTTTAAACTAATGCTTATGGATGGAGTAAATTCCTGAAGAGTGCATGACCAAAGATTTATTTCCTTTCTCTATTTATTACATACATAGTCAGTGCTTTATAAATGACCCTATTTATTATAGTAAATTCAAAATTCATTTCTAATTGCAAATGGTTAAAAATGAGATTCTTTCTTGCTCTAGGTCTATGAATGAATAAATTTGTACAATTAATTTGTCAAGTTATATATCAGGCACACAAGAGATTAAAGCCATGATTTCAGCATGATTAGAAAAGGTTGGATTATATAACGATAAGCTCTAAGCATAAGTGGTTCACTTAATAACAGATACTTATGGGTGAGTGCATGTAAATTAGTGAAAAGCACATGACCAAAAGTTTATTTCTCTTCTCTATTTATTAAATGTCAATACTCTTTTTTTTTAGTAGTCTCCATTTATTTAGCTTTACTTTAACAAAAATTTTAAATCTCACTAATCATTTATCACTTTCCACATTGGAAAATATTAAGAACATTACAAATTGAAATATACATATTTTATGTTCATTAAAATATAATCCAGTTCTACTTATATTCTCATTTCAAAGATACCACGCTATTTCTGTATAGCATTTTCCTCAAGCAAGAATTTGTATTTTAGAATTTTTTTTTTTTTCTGCAAATTCTGAGGTATTTATTATCTCTCATATCCATCTCCATAACCAAATTTATTTAAAGCACATTCATATTTCAAGGTTTCTCATGACAATTTAAAAATGTTTAGTGTAATCAAAACATTTTATACATTTACATACATATTTTATACTTCTTCATTACAGTGAAAACTAGTTAGAGCATAAATACTGAATTATCTGCAATTACTACTTAATTAAATATTGCCACTCATATCTGATATACCATCAATCTCCACAATGTTGTTTTCCTTCATTTTTTTTCTTTCTAATGAAATCCATTCCAGTTGTGCTACCAATATTTCTTGTTTTTGTAATAAAGCATATATTCATTTTTAAAGTAACTGTTTCTTCATATTTTCTTTTAACTTAATGTCCCATTTAATATTAAATAGTTTTTCAAATACATGCAATCTTCCTTCAGTGGAAAATGATTTGCAGTTATATGTAGCTAAATAAAAAATCATCAGTGAAAAAAGTTTGGGTCTCTAATTAAATGATTATTACTACTCTTTTGCCTTAGCTAATCACTTGGCAATCTCCTAGGAATAAGAATCATGATAATTTATTTTTATCTATCATGAACGTAAATATATGTATTTGGACTTTGAACCTTCTTTCAAAAAACTCAATTCATATTTCATTTAAAAAATATAGGGCAACTGAAAATAAAAACCATAGAGTTACTTGTCTTGAAGTTAAAAATAAAAAAATCAATAAAATCAAACTAGAAAATGCATGTTGGTAAGCAGTCTATCAGAGTTCATTTACCACATGAACCATAACATATTAGTATTAACTCCAATGACAAAAGAATATGGGTTGATATTAGGAAATTGCCCTGCTTGGTTCTTTTAAGATTTCAAAAAAAGAAAAAAGGTCCTCTTTTATTTACCAGCAAACTCCTTTTTCTTTTAAAATACGGTATGGCTTTTTATATATATAAAAAAATAACAAATATCATCATTATATTGCAATCAAATATCAGAAAAAAAATATAATTCAATAACTTCTGCGTATTATTATATAATCTAAATTATTTTCTGTGTAATCATGAACTAATACCATATACATCATAGTAAAAAAAGCATAAAACTCTACCACCATCCATTTTCCTAACCATATCAAGGTATTGAATCCCCCCCCCCCTTTAACATTCATTAAAAATTGTTTCTTTATCCGGCATATGTGAATGATAGTTCTCAACTAATTATCTTTAAATAATTATTTGTTTTTTAAATCTAAAACTAATAATATTTAATTCAATGCATTATTTATTACATAAACTGCAAGATGATATTCATCTTTAAACTTATAATTTTTTCCATTTGTAAGTAATCATAAACTATAAAGAAAAACCACTGTGTTCCTTTTTCTTTTGAAAATTTTTGGTCTGCCAATTTTTTCTTTTTGGCTTACTTTTTATGTGTCATTTACTTGTTTCTTTACACATTCCATCTTACTTTCACAATGGCACTCTCATTTAAATTTGTAAGAGACATGTTACCTTTCCCTTGAATAGCATTCAAAAGAAATGTATGTCATAATTCTATTGCTATCTAGCAGTAAATATTTCCAATATTAGTTTTTGTTTTCATAGATTGCAGAAGTTATCAGAAAAAATATAAAGTTTTTTAATACAAAAGATTACATTGTATAACTCAAGTTTTCTCAAAATGATGGTGCTTGGTCCCATTTTATTCATAAAGCAGAAACCATTGTAAAGCTTTTTTTAATGCTTTCAGAATTTCTTCAATAAATATAAAAATGTTTTTATTAACTAAATATAATATATATTAATTATATTATTGTTTTTAAATGGATTTAATTTTATATAAAAATGAAAAAAAAAAGATTTATTATATTAATGTAAAAAGTCTTGATTTTTTTAATTATTACTTTAAATAAATGTATGACTTTTACAATTTTCTCATTCTTTTAATTATGTTAATTTTAGCAATAAACTGGATAAAAAATAGTTGCATTTGGACAAAAGTATCATTCAACTTGCTAGTTACAAATATGAAAATTACATTTTCTGAATTTAACCCTATTTTAATTATGGAATTTTCCATGGAAGTTAAAATTAATTAAAAAAGGATAAACCTTTATTTTATTTTCAACAATTGAAATGACATTAAAAAATTCAAAACAAAACGTTTTTATATCAGAAAGTTAATTCTGTGGAGAATCAAATTTCTTTGGGTGAAACATGTGGTTTGCCTTTATAATTATAATTTATGAATATATATTTATTTTATTGAAAGCAATTAGAAGTTAAATCATGTTTTCTGACTTTATAAGCTTTCTCCATATAGATTCTCTAGATCTAGCACTTCATAATTTGAAACTTTTAGGCAACATTTAAATGGGACTGATGATAAAATGAAGACAACAGGTAGTAAAAACGATTATCATTGAGTTCTACATCGAATATATATATAAGAATTTATTATATGCTATAACAAGTTACTTGATGTTATTGAAATTGCAAAAACTTTTTTTTAATTATAAAGGAGTGATACATAAGTATATATATTAAAATATTGCAAAGCTTTCTCTAATTACATTGAACATATGCTTTTTCCACTTTACTCCCTCTATTCCAGGCCATTCTTGGTAACTTGGACGGATTAATAGATACCAGATGGTAATGCTATTACATTTATATCTCTATTTTTTTGCTTACAACTTTTAACAATAAAGATTTATGAATCTAATATATCTTACCTTAAGCAATTACTTTTTACTTCTTTCATATTACAAAGTAAATAGTCTAAAATTCAAAAATATATTTGAACATAACCAAAGACAACTTGTCTGGATATTTATATAGATCTGACAATAAAATAGTAGCTATATATTTTAATGACCTCAGTTTTACATTAACATTTCTCTTATTGGCTATGGAGTAGAATAAAAAAAAATGGCTTTTAAAAGCATATAATAAATGTGAGCATAAAAAATATGTTTTGTAATATAAAACAAACCCATTAAACATTTAAAAACCTATAATAAAATCATTAAAACAGTCAGTGATTTAGTATCAGATTTGTATAACTATATAAGCAAACTGAGTTGGTTTAAAACCTTGGAATAATTTTGAATCCCAAGCTATTAACTTGAAAGTATAAGGAAATCAAAAGATTATAGATTGATATGAAATGCATATCTACAAGTCTTCATCAATGAAGATCATAAGCCAAAAAATAATCAGATAAATGAATATAATAACACTATTATCTAATATTAATTAATTCAAGTTTACAATAGATGGCTCTTGGTAAAGCGAAGATACTGCTCCCAAAATGTAATGTATTATTGAAGGTGGTCTATTTTTTAATTTTTCTATGAATACACCACACCCTTATTTTCAAGACATTAGCCTTATTATTATCTATTATTTTACTTAACCTTTTCATGGTAGTTTGGTTTTGTGATAAATAGTGAATGCTTCTGCACAAAAAATATAAAAAGAGATCTGCTGTCAATTATGGTTTCCAGGATATATGCCTGATAAATTGGGTATAGTATAAAACGTCATAGATTTATCACTCTCAGTTCCCAGAATGTTACCAGTGCACAGCGTTAAGGAAAATATGAAATCCATAGCAGAGAAAGCCATAGATAAAATGGCTGTTGTGGCAGGCATGAAAATAAGGACTGGTAAATAGCGAACATTATTTATATTAGAATATAAATACACTAAATGAAATCTTGTGTGTTTTATTTTATATTATAATTGTATGTCCATGTTGTTGAAAGTAGTTATTAAAATATATAGAATTATAAATGAGAGTAAATTGTATTTATTGCTATCTTACTGGTTAAACTTAAGAAACCCCTAAGACATAGCAGGTAGTAAAAAAATTTAATCAAAACTAATTTTGTAAAATTTAATTTTTCATATATGTAGCATTCAGTATAAATAAAGCATTTACAAAATAACTATTTTTCACTAAAAATTATTATTAAAATTAATTTTAATGATAACTAAAATAAGAAAAAACTATGAAAGCTATAAATTTACTTAAGAAAAAAAAACAAAGCTCACTTTTTATATCCCCACACCCCCATCAAAACATAAGTTTAAACGCTTCTAAAAAGGTCACATAACTACAAAAATAAAAATATTTTGTATCTATTTAAAAAAAACATTCCTCAAATGATAAAAAAACTGACTTTGAAACAAAATAATTATCTTTTCGGTGCTTGTCTTATAGCTAAAGATGCCGTTGAATGGCACCGTTTTCATGCTAAAACTATAAAATATGACCATTCCCGGGCCGTTGATTATAATTTTTCTGTGCTTTTTTGTAATGCGAAAATAAAAACAAAACAAAATCGTCTTTTTTAAATATTATTTTTTATTAACGTATACAATTTAAATGATAATAATAAATGTAAAATAAAATCAACAAATTACAATTTGATTTGTGTTTTTTATATCGTATACTTTTTAAATTGTGTTACGGCTTTTTTTTATCAATTTTCTATCGGATATTTTTTTACTTGTGTTATGACTTTTTTTGTTGTTGTTTAACTAAAAAATAATAATCGTAATAAAAGTAAAAGTTGTTACGGTTACATTTAGGGTTAGGGTTAGTTTTTTGTTGTTTGTAATACTAAAATAAAAAAATTCAAAATCGTAACCGTACTCGGACAAAAGGAAGAAACTAAAACTTTTTTAAACAACAACAAACACATACAAATGTCTTATTTACTTATTAAACATGTTAATAATATTTGCTTTTTATGAAATTTACAAAAAAAACTAAATTTGGACTTTTCTTACTGGATATTTTTTTCGTACCGCTCTTTTTTACTTCAAAAATATACAGATGGTAGAATCTTCTTTGTCTCGTGGAATGTTACAAACAGTACATTACCTAATTGCAACTCAATAAAAACAGATATTTAACATTTTCCCAAATAAAAGTTCAATACAGTACGTTGTAAAAAGTCTTATAATTATTGCTTTAAAAAATCTGAACATTTCAATACTTTAAAATAAATAAAAATCCAATGAAAACAACATTTCAATACAATTCAAATACAAACTCTCTCATCAAGCCGTAATTATTTTATAAATTGTGCGAATTCAGAAAATGTATTTGCTGCTATGCGACATACATGATGTACTGTGACGCAACATAGCGGCCTGCGTTCTGTAGCACAACAAAAAAGTTGTATTATAAAAAACGCGGGTTCGAACATATCGGCCGCGGAAACAGCATTTTTGTGTGTTTTGGTGTGAAAAACGTGACATAGAGCGGCATCTTTAGCTAAAAGATGAGTACCATCTTTTCAATTGTTTTTGCTTGATAATTAAAATGTGATCAAGTCCATCTCTCTGAGCAAATACGAGTTCTGCAATTTAATCTTTGAACTATAAAACTATTTTTTGCTAATAAACCCTACCAACTACTAATAAAAATGAAAACTAAAATATATAATTTTTACTATTCATTTGAAATTATTTAATGTAAAATTGCAATAGAACTATGAAATATAGACTGCTGAAATGCCATGCAAGTAAAATCATGACCAGCAAATGCACCCCACTCCAAGAAAACACAGAATATATCAAGAAATAATTAAGCCGAATAAACCTTGTCAACAACAAAGGTAGAAAGCTCAATTTAAAAATTATTAAATCAATTCCCAGCTGAGAAAAAATAAAAATACATTGGTTAACGACATAAAACTGATGTGCTCAGTAAGTAACATAGATGTGGAGTAGCTAAATGTATGATTATTATCTGTTCACTCCAATTAAAATAAAATTCTGATCTATACCGTTACAAAATTTTTGTAATGGGCTGCATCAGAGTTCACTACTTCAATTAAGAGCTATCCCCCCCCCCCCTAAAAAATAAAAATAATAATATACGTAAAAACAAAAAAGCATTAAAATTCAAACATTTAATACATATAGTAATACAAGACCAGCCATTATGATCATGTTTAAAAAAAACATTATAATTAGTAAATATAATAAATTTTATAATATGGTAGTAGCTATTTTTTCCATCGCAGAGTATCATTCACAATCACATAATTTTATTCTTTGTTTCATTGTCCTTTCTGGCTTTGATACAGAATAATATCTTGTGTAATAAAATGTTTTCTAAGTGTATAGCTAAATGTTTTATAAAATTTAAGAAAATCTGTTAAATGATTTTTCTTATCTGATAAAATAAAACTTATTGATTTTATTAGTGGCAGAAAAAAAGAATTGTCAAACATTCTTGTATTGCATCATAAAACTTAAATTTGGAGAGTTAAATGAGAATCTGAAATGGATATCAAGTAGAATTGACTGTATAGATTCTGAACTAGACATGAGCTCAACTAATTAACCTTCACTTTTATTTAAAATTGTTGAAATTTTTCTCAAAATGAATGTTGTCCTGTAACATTAGATCACAGTATTAATGTTATACTAAGTGACAATGACTTGCAGTTTTTTTTTTACAAAATAGTTTTTAACATAATCCTTTTTTTATTGTTTCAAAAATATATGTATTAATTACTATGTGTACAAATTGGAAAGGATATATACAAAGTTAAATGAGGTTATGCTAAGTCCTGAGAGTTTTTGTTGAATAGTTTAGTGGGCTGGCATGTCTGTCATTCTGTTGTTATTAGCTAGGAAGGTGAATAGGTTCCAAGTGTCCTCAAAGGATTTTTTGGGAGAGATGAGCTCATCTCTTTTCATGATCTCCTTTATTGTTTTGTGGAACAACAGATGTGGGTCTAGATGGGGCAGTTCCATTATCAACTTGCAGTGTGCTACCCAGATTGCATAGAGAATGAAAGTGGACAGTCTAATAATTGCGAATGTTAAAAGTTGACAGAAAAAATCTGAAAAGATCAACATCTTATGGATTGAAGCTAAGATCAAAAGATGCCTATGTACTTTGATAGAAGAAATCCCCAGAAGACATTTGCATTGCATTTTTCAGATCTAGTTTACAAGTGAACATTTTGAAGTACAATTTTTTTTTTATTTAAAAAATTTAGATTTATTGATAATAGGTATATACAAAAGTTTTCAATGATAGTTATAAATGTTTATATTGTTATAAGTTCTCCAAGAGTTTGTATAGAATGAGGCAAGAGCTGATTTGTTTGTTTAGTCAGATCATAGGTCAGAGAAAAATTAGTGTGTGTTTAGGACGTTTGAATTTATGTCTATACATTAATCAGATATTTGAGTGTTTCTTTTATCTGTTATATGAGTCAGTTTGTAGGTAAGGTATTTTGAACAGTTTCCATATATATTCGTGTAGATACTTTGAGGAGAGCATTTTGTCTTTCTTTTGTAGTTTTGAAAGTGTTGCAAGGAAGAAAGAGTTTGCTTCCGGCTGGGGAATGCTAAACTTTAATTTACATCTTGTTACCCAGATAGAATATGTAAAAAAGGTTGCCATCCTAATGGTGGGGAAGTCTCTTTCCTTAATACACTCTTTGATTGATAGAATTTTATAGTAATCAATAATACTATTTTGAGATATTATGAGTTTAATCCTTCCCAATCCCATGCAAGAAAGCATAATGGTTTCAAATGTTTCCTAATGCTTTAAGCAGTTTGGACAAATGGGGTCAATGTTTCTTATATCTCTTTTGTAATGAAGGAACCAGTGGGTATGCATTGCATTTAGGTTCACCTTTATTAGGTAGTTGAGGAATTTAGGTTCCAATGTCCAGAATTTGAATAAGGTGGTGATTTTGTAATTGGAATAGTCAAGACTCGGTTTAATTTGAGGTGATTTAGGGCTTATTAAATTATGTGCATCCCATATGTTAATTTTGGTTTTGAATACATCAGGAGCGGTGCTGTTATGTTGTTTTAGTAGGGAAATTAGTTGGTCTAGCCAACCAACCTTGATAGGAGAGTGAGTGGTTTGCCAAATTTGAATAAGGTTGAAGATTAGTGTGTGGCCTTTTTGATAGTTAATGGCTTGAATGGAATGTAGAGACATTCCATTCAGTTTACTGTGGTATTGCATTCTTGAAATGCTAATGGAGGCAATGTTGCACTTCCAGAACAGACCCACACATATCCTATTGATTTTATTAATGAAGGTCTTTGATATGAATATGATGGGCAGGTAGTAAGCTATTTTTGACATTACTTTCATGTTTAGTAAGGCCACCTTGCCTTGGAGGGATAAATATACTTTTGAGATTGTGTGTGTAAGATGATTTGTTGAGTCAATGATGGTATTCTGTATATGTTTTGACATAGCAGATTGGGATTTATATATAGGGAATCCTAGAAAATTCTGGGCCTCAGCTAGAAAGTTAGATGTGACCCATTAATAATATGCCATGACGATGACTTCTCAGGGTTTATGGTAAGCTGCGAGGTTTAGAGAAATTGTTAAGAATTTTGTAGAGATTTTAGAAATTTCTGGGATGGTAGGATAATAAGAAATGTCATCCATGTAGGCAATGGTCTTAATAGATTTCTTGATGTGTGGTATTAATACTCCAGGGAGGGAGTTCTCTAATGCTATTAACGGGGGTTAATGTAGCATGAAAAGAGTAGGGCACTCAGCGGGGATCCCTGCGGAATAGATCTGATAGGGGAGAAACCGTTGGAGTATGACCTATTGAGCGATATGTGTATTAGTCAGTTGTGAAAGAGGTTATCAATGCTTTGGATAATGTCTGTGGGAATTTCACATTCATCTAGTAGGTCAAGTAGCATATTAATGTTGACTGAGTCGAATGCTTCAGTAATGTCAATTTGAACTGCAATAGGTTTGGACAATTTTTTAGACCTGATATGTTCCAGTAGTATTTTGACTTCTCCCATTGCAGTTAGCGTGGATGATCCTTTTCTGGCAAATTGTATTTCTGATATTATGTTTAGAATTTTGTCTTGTATTTTTTCCTTTATGACTCCCTCTATTATTTTTATGAGGATAGGGGTCATAGATATTGGTCTTAAACTGTTGATGGATGTTGGATCTGTTTTTTTTTAATGAATGGAACTATCGCTATTGGATAGAGGTTGGCTATTGTTCTTTTCATGATGATAAATGGTTAATCATTTTTAATGATGATTGGGATTGGGAAGTTATTGAGGTGAGTTAGTATAAATTTGGGAATGGCATGCATTCCTGGATGGACATTTATGGGTAGTGATAAAAGGTAGCTTTTGATATCTGCCTCAGTGATGCCATGTGCATTTACTCTAGTACTGTCCCTCGGTGTTTTGTGTAAATCCATGCAGTGAGCTTGAAGGTGATCTCTAAGGTGTTCTTCGATATGTTGAATCATTTGGAGGCCAGTGGTTTGAAAACCATTGATGGTTATAATTGTTGGAGTGTTTTGTTTTGATTTTGCACCTAAAGCCAAGCGCAGGTATCCTCTTGTACAACAGTGTTGTGATGGCAGGAAATCTTAATCTCTTAATAGCTATATGTTCTGCTATTGTTGTTTGTTTAGGTTTATATTGATTTTTGAGAGTGAGTAAATTTTCTATAGGTTCTGTGTCTAAAGCAAATGTCTTAATCTTATTATGGATATGTTCTAATTCTTTGAATAGAATGGTAGGTCCTTTGGCTTTCTTAGTATAGTGTGCTATTAAGGTCTATAATATTCCTAAGAATGAAAACCATGCTTCTTCTGGAGGCCTAAAAAGAATATCAATCTTATGAAACGGAATGTATGTTTCAGAGAAAAAGGTGTCCGTCATGGCAGCACGAGTTAGTACTCTAATAGTTTTGTTGAAACTGATTGTCATACAGTTTTTTAACTGCAGAGAAGTTAATATTGGTTGGTGGTTTGAGAAGGTGACTGGCTGGAGGGTGGCCTCCAGACAGAGGTGAAATTCTGAGATATAAATAGAAAGTCTATTAGAGAGGGCTGAGTTTTATTGTAAAAAGAGAAGATGTTGGGTGGGAAGAATCCTCTTCCATTTAAGAAGCCTCGGTTGAGTAGGTGTAAGTATTTTGATGTGAAGCAATCATAGGAAATATTAAAAAACCCCATGAGGATTGAGGGGGCATAATTATTAGCAGTGAGCATATTAATTGTGTGAATAACTTTTAAAATATTTGTTGTATTATTAGGATGACCACACCTCCAGCTGGAGAGTGATTAACTGAAAGATGAGGAAAAACCAAGTTTGTTTAGTTCTGAGAAAATATTGTTTTTGGTGTTATAATAATGTGGGGAGAGTTAGATGAAAAGAAATGCCTAATGGCATGAACTTGCATGAGAGATTTGATACCTCTGACATTTACACCAGCAATTCTACAAGTGATACTATTCATTGCCAAAGAATTTGCCATTACTTACTGCAGACAGGTTTTTAGCGAGTTGTGGAAGGCATTGGTCAAGATTCCGAAGGTTATCTTTGTTATTAGTAAAGAGAAACTGAGGTATTAATATTTCTTCATCAGATGAGAATCGGGGTTTGGTTTGTGGGCTATTTGATCTTGAGCAGATAATTTTTTTGTTTTTTGTCTCCAACTGTTTTTGTTGTATTATTATAAACAAAGGCAAAACTCTCCATACAGTAGTGCCATCCTGTGCCAACCAGAGTAATCAATGGATGCCAGAAGGCTTGTGCATAAAATCCCTATCTAGTGCCTACTCATCCAATATCCCCAGACTAGTTTCTGGCTTGTGGCCATCATCAGTGAGGAGCCTTGGATCTGAGAGCACTGCACCTAGATCTTAGGATCTAATGCAACCCTCCAGCAGTCACCTTTTAACTCTACTTTACTAAAAAACTATGAGAATAAAATTGAAAACACAATAATATTTTCAATCTAAGCTCAATAGCTTATATAGTCATATGGGTCTGAACTCAATTCAGCACCCATACATTTTGGTGTCTTTGCCTCTTAAACTACCATAGCCACCACTATCCTATAAGGCAGGACATCACATGATCATCATCTCATACTAGCACATAATTGTTGTTAAAAGGTGGCTGCTGGAGGGTTGCATTAGATCCTAAGATCTAAATGCAGTGATTTCAGATCCAAGGCTCCTCACTGATGATGGCCACAAGCCAGAAACTAGTCTGGGGATATTGGATGAGTAGGCACTAGATAGGGATTTTATGCACAAGCCTTCTGGCATCCATTGATTACTCTGATTGGCACAGGGTGGCACTACTGTATGGAGAGTTTTGCCTTTGTTTACAACAATTATGTGCAAGTATGAGATGCTGATCATGTGTTGTATTATTATGTTGTAAAATCTGATTTCTGGTGTTGTTGTCTTTATTGGTCAGTGGCAAAGTGATATTATCTTCCTCTGAGCTAGCTTTGAACATATTGGATGATTTTCTTTTGTTATTATGAGATTCTAATGTACTGAATTCCATTTCAGAATTTTGTTCTGAGAATTCATCTTTAGAGTTAATTTGCATGTTGTTGGAATCTTGATTTATTGCTGCATTTATGCTGAGTTTGGTTTTTTGTTTTGGGAATGAAGTTTCTAAAGAGTGTGATAAAATGGTAGGTTTTTGGGCAGATCTGTTGACTTGGCTGGCATATGTGCTAATTGGCTGTCTAATGCAGAGAGATGATTTTGAATTTGTTGTGGAACTATTGTGAGTTATTTCCTTCCAGATGTCTTGTTTTATCTGTTTTAGTTTTGTGATAAGTGGTTCTGAGTTGTAGACCTTTAATATATGATTGTGATTGATTTTTTGTTTTCAAATTGGAATGTGATATACTTTTGAATGTAGGCTGAAAATTATATTTCTTTGTTCTGCTCTCTACTGTTCGGAACTCATCTTGTTGTTTGTGTTGATCTGATGTATTATTATGTAGAGTATGGTCTTCAGAATTGTGGTGTTCTTCAGCTGGGTTTGTATGGTTTTCTTTGCATCTGTGGTATCTGTTCTTTTTATTTCAACATGTTGTACAGATGCATGAAATGCAGTCTTTGATTAAATGGGATCTCCGTCCACAGTAAAAACATTGGGGCCTGACTCATAAGAATGAGAGAATCATTGGAGATCCCTTGTGTTTTATTACTGTAGGTATATCTGATAGGAATTGTGACTTTTCTCAGCTGTAGATCAAATATAGCCGTGTTTGAGAGGATGAGGTTTCCTGTTCTGTCCATCAGCAGGTATTTGAATTTGGAAATTTTTCCAAAAGGTGTTAATATTTCTTGTAATTGGGTTTCATCTATTCCCATAATAGTTTTTGATTCTTCCTGATAGTGTGGAGGTTCTGTTGGGATCTATGTACATCATAAATTTGTTGTCTATTGTTTTGTAATTGTTTCTGAACATGTTTCTTTTTCCCAAGATGTGAACTCAACTGCTAAGTATCTATCATTGAGATGAGTTAGAATGTGATGTATTCCATCATCTATATTCTCTTGTTTTATTAGTTGACAAAGAGCCTCAATAGGGAACTTATAGAGTGAACAGTTTGTGTCCGTAGTTGCAAGAATGAGGCTCTTATCGCTGTTGTAGTTAGAGAGTGATTTTAGTAATTGGGATAAAAAGATTGAAATCATTTGTTATATTTGTGTATTGATCTTCAGTAAAGTTATCAGTGGAGAAGGAGTTATGTAGAGGGTTTGATTGTGCATCATTAATTTGTTGACTTGAATCTTGTTCTATTAATTCTAGAATTGTTAGATTAGGTGTATTTGCCTGAGCGATTACACGTTTGTAGTGCCGAGAGACACTTGGAATTATTGTATTTTAGTTTTTATATTTGTGTTAGCGGATTGTATCGATCTTATTTTAGTTACATTAGCATATGTAGGATTTATTTGGTGATTATGTACAGCAATTGTTTGTTCTTGTGTGTATTTTTCGAGTGGTAGTACTGTTTTTAGGTTTGAAAGTTACGGTAGACTTTGTGAGTGTTTGCTTCCTTTTGTGCAGTTCTAAGGAGACTTTGATTCAGCGCCTCAAGCGAGAGGTTGGTTATCTCATACGCTAAATCCATAGTGTCTGAGAGAGAATTTTCTGATGTTTCATCTTTGTTTATTTTAGTTTTTTCTCTTAAAATATTAACTTGATTTGTTTTATTAGTTAGTTTATTATTGATTGAGTTTATTTTAAGATATAGATGGCTTCTTTTGGGGTTGGAATCTAGCGAGTGGCTGTCTTCAGGTTCTGATATGCTAAGACCGTAATTTGGATGACTTTTGATCTGAATGGTTAGAATCTGTAGTAGAAAAATTCTTATTAGATTTTGAATTTGTTTGTTGGTTAGTGGTTTGTGTTTTAGGATGTGCATTTTTGTTAATTTTAATAGGATTTGATTTGTTTTCAATTTGTATTTCTTCTTGACTGTCTGACGCTGTTATGCTTTGGCTGTCGAGAGAGTTTATGTTTTTATTATTTTGATTAAGGGAGTTACTTGAGTTTCTATTACTATTCTGTTGATCTGTAGTTGTATGGAGTGCGATGTTTGTTTCTTTTTGTAGCAGAAGTTGGTCTTTGTTAAAGTTAGCATTATGAGCTATGCATTTTCTAAGTTATCATTTAGGCTTCGGAAATATTCACTTTCTTTTTCAGAAGAATGGAGTTGTTTTAAGTCTGGAGAGTTGCTTGGTATGATTTTCGGAGGTAAGTCTTGATCTATTGTGGATTTATAACTTTGTTCATTGTGCTACTTTGTCTTTGACAGATTATCTGTATTTGTTGTGAGAGATTTAACCTTTGAGTTTGAGCTGATTATATAGTCGTCCAAGGCTTCATTATTGGAGGTAATCTTTTTTTTATTTTTAGTCTTAGAATGAATTTGTTTATTTGAGGACTTGTAATACTGATTGTTTATTAAGTTTTCCTCTTTATTTTCTGTATACATAAGGGAGTGTGAAGTCTGAGAATTATTTAAGCCTTTTTCTTCTGTGCTTAGATTTGTTGCAACATAATCTGCAAAATCATTAGTGACATGTTCAAAGCTCTGGATATTTGATTCATTATAAGAGCTGATAGACTGGCTTTTATCAGGAATCTTTTTAGAATTATTATTTGTTTTCTTAATAATAGGAAGTACAATTTAAAATATTTTTTTGCATATTTATAAAGAATTGATAATAATAAAAAAATATACAGGTAAACTTTCAATATATTCATTTATGTTTTATTTTTAGAAATAAAAGTTGATAAACCTGACTATAATATAAAGGAAAAAAAACAACTTGGTGTTAAAATCATTTAAATTATTATATAAAGTTGTAATAATTATATTTATAAAGTGCACACTTGTTACTTTAAAGTAATATATATTAAGGCTACAACCTTAAAGTGCATAGTTTTAAGGTTGTAGCCTTAATATATATTACTTTAAAACAGTGGTCTTCAACCACCGGTCCGCGGCCCGGCACCGGTCCGTAGAAGTTTTTTGCTGGTCTGTGCTAGACTGGCAAGAAAGTTTTTAATAACAAAATAATAAGATTTTAAACTTTTAATTAATAAAAACAATTTTTATTTATTTTTTCATCGCACTTTTACCTGATTAAAAAAAAAAAAAAAGAACAAAATCTAATCAATCATACATAAATTAATTTATTTTTCTAGTTATCATAGATGTTTATTGGGGGGGGGGGGATAGAATTAAATTTTTATTACTTTTTTAAAATAATTAAAAATTAAAAAAAAAAAAGTTTTTTATTATACAAACTCCATATATATATAACTTCACCTAAGGCTAAACTGTTTACATCTTTAAGAAAATTTATCTATAGACTTCTGTTGGTCCATGAAACCTTATCCTTATTTTTGCCGGTCCGTGAAACCTTATCCTTATTTTTACTGGTCCGCAGGTGTGAAAAGGTTGAAGACCACTGTTTTAAAATATTGAAGTTTTTTTTAAGAAAATATCAAATTTTAAGCAGAATTTGATAGAGTTATCATAAATGTACCTTCATGCATTCAGAAAAATACAAACTTAAAAAAAAAAAAAATTGTTAATTTTTACTTTTAATGTTTACATAACTATCTGATGATATTTATGATACATTGTTATATTTACAGGTCAGTTTTTAAATATTTAAAACAGTCAAATGTGATTTCTTAAAAATATTATTTGCTTATACAAAAGGAATTAAAGTCCAATTTATTGAAATTTAAGGATGAAATAAAGAGTTTATAAAAACATAAAGGTTGAACATTTCCAAAATCTCTATCAGGTGGACAATAGAATGTTTCAGAATTTTAATTGGTTATAAACATAAAAACAGCAATTATGTTTTCATGAGGGAAACAAAAGTTAAAAGCAAAGAATATTATCCAGAGCATAATTAACCACAATGAAAATCTAAAATTGAGATATTTATTTTATTTAAAAAATGATATGGTTCAGTAAGTTTTTTATTATTTTTATTTTTTGAGTAAATGTAAGTACAGTAAATATATAGGTAAATATGTTCAATCAATTTATTATTAACAACTATGTTATTTTTTCTAATTTTGTTTATTCTAAAGTCTTAATTTATATATGCATATTATATACATTAAAAAGTGTATATTTATGTGTGTGTGTTGAAAAGTACTGTAGATGTACAATTTAGTAAATAATACAGAATCTATTACAATCAAAAATCAATAAAATGTGAGTTATTGTTATGCATGGTAAACAATATACACAAGAAAGGCTTGGAACAAAATATTTATTTTGTAAATACATACATAATGTAAAAGGGTTTCATATTATCTTTAACCACATGTATTCATGTATTCATACAAACTTAGCATTTTAATACATGCCTAGTAAAAGTTGATAGTTTTCAGAATCAGGCTTATGATTTTTTTTTTTCAGGAAGCTGATCCACAACAACCATTCAATATGAGTTTATAAATGAATATCTAGTTATTCATAGTTAAAAAGTAAAAGAAAGATAAAAAAAAAACCACTCAAATCCTTACTACTCAGAAAATGGCAAACTTGGAAAGTTATCTGTTCTCATACATTGTTACTTTACAGAGAAAGTATTGGAGAAGTCTTTATCTTGCAGTAAATTACTGAAAAGCTATTTTACTTTTTATCTATATGTAAAAAGATAGGTAAAAAAGCTTTTAAGTAATCCATTGCAGGGCAATGTTTTTTTACAACATTCACCTTGCAGAAATATATATATAAATCATGACTAGAGAAAAAAAAAAACAGCAGCAATACTCACTTCACAAAATCAATTTCAATTTTTTTTTTTTTTCAGAATATTAAGTGTATGAAATAATTATTTGAAAAATTTATTTTTGTTACTTGGTTATAAAAATTATCCATTTTAATTTAGTGCTATATACATACACCCTAATGAACCTTTTTAAAACCGATGAGTCACAGATTTTTAATGCATATTAAAAAAGAAAATTCAAATTTAATATTTAAGTATATTTCTCTTAGATTTAAATAAAAATAATGACTGAAAATATATATTTTTTTCTACCCCATTTTTATTTTTAAAAGATTTTAAATTATACTTCAAAATCTCTAATATAGAATGGTAATGTTACAATTCTTAATTTTTACTATTATTTTTCTCTCTCAGTGTATAAATATTAAAATTGCAGCACAAATGATTTTTTTAAAAAATATATATAATAAATTGCCGATTTAATAAAAAAAAAAAAAAAGAATAACTGACGTTTAGCTAGAAAGAATTATTAAGACTCAATAAAGTAGTGAAGAAATGAGGAAAACTATTATTTAAAATAAAGTTTAATTTAAAATTTTTAATCTACTTAAAAACTTTTCATCAAAATTTAAACATAAACAGTAATAATATTTACTTTATTATAATAATTTATTATTATTTTAACTGAAAGCAAATCACAAAAGTATAAAAGTATTAATTTTAAAGGGGGAGTGCTAAAAAACAACATCAAAAGGAAATTTGTATAAAAAATAAATAAAAGTAAAAGCAAATCTAAATAAAATAAAAGTAAATATGAATGATATAACACACATACAAAAACAGATCTGGAGTAAGAGATAAAGATTATTTATTTATTTATACATGTTATTTTTAAGAGTGAATATGATAAATATAAAAAAGACTAAATAAAATTCAAAAGTATGAAGTGAGTAATGTTGAGAAAAACAAAATCAAATTGCATGCATACTTTTAGGAGTGGAGAAAACTATTGAAGCAAATCTAGAAAATATTGGCTATGAAGAAGCTACTGCATTTTAATAAGAGCTATCCCAAAAATGTATGAGAAAAGAAATTGAGAAGACCAATTAAAAGAAAACAAAATAAAAAAGTTTCTACTTTGATAAGAAAAAATGGGAAGACAGAGAAAAAATCTTTAACATGTGTGGTGTGCTTTATCAAAAAATGTATTTAAACTCAAAGAAAATTTTAAATAGGAAGCTAGTTGACATAAAAAATAAGTATACTCAAGTTTTTAATTCAATTCCTAATGAGAAAAAAAATCTGCCTGAACAATTAATGATAGAGCAATTACACTATAAGAGCTATTCTAATAGTAAACATCATCATCAACCTAAATATATACAAGATATTATACATTACATTGCAAGGTCAGCTCAGAAACATTAAATCAAGAATTTCCAGAGTAAAAATCAGTTTTCTGAACTATACAATATAACCACTTATTAAAGTTAGTATCAATTATTTAATTATGTACTGGATTAAGTTTCCCAGTGAAACAAATTGGATAAGTGAGCCATGGATTCAGCACTCATGAGAGGGATGACATCTCATCTATCTGTCAATATTTTTTTTTATTATCATCTAATCAACCAAATTAAATGGAAATTAGATACCAATTAATCAATCATTACTAACTGCTTTAATTATAAATCATTTTATCTGAAAAAAAGTGTCATGCCTATTTGTATTTCAAGGCTCATCTGCCTGATATTCAAACTCCAGGTTATGAACTAAATACTTTGCCTTAATGCACTTTTTATTTGCTTATATGCATTAAGTAAATATAGATTAAATAGTTATTTAACAGCCCACTGCAGACTTTTGAAGAATAATAAAAATGAAATCATTACTTACCAGTCACTCTCTAATTAACAATGATTAGTTATCCATCGCCTATCAAATTTTGGATTGAATAAATAAAAAAAAAAAAAAGACTTCCTGGAAGTTAAAAAAATTACCAATTCTTATCCAACCTGAACTATTTCATTAATTATTATATAAATAGATATTAAGCTACAGTCAATTTACATCCTGTCATTCATCTCCTATACTAAATGTGAAATGCCAATGGGGACGCCATGCATATTATAAGCTAGCAATAGCTTAATATTCATTTATATAATTAATATTGTTAGACAAAATTTTAAATAAGTTATAATTAAACAAATTACCATTATTCTTCTCTCATTCTCTGTTCATTACTTTTGCCTTACTATCTTCAATGCTTTAGATTATACAAAGGTAAGATATTATCAGCCTCTCATTCCATTGATTATCTCACTGCATTAGCTATAACAGTGGGATTCCATACTTTAACTACAAGAATAGTACACATTCATTCAGTCTTTCCACTTTTTTTCTTCTTAGTTGTCTAATTATTTTATTCATTTACAGTTAGAATGGTCATACTCATCTTAGACGAACTGCTGATAATGATTTCAATGAAATTTTATGAAATTAATTGGTTTCATTTTATTATATATAAATGAAATATAAAGTTCACAAATATTTTTAAAAATTACAATTCCAAAGGGTACTTTGCTGCTACAAAAATTATAATTATTTGTGTCCTAATTAAGGCTTTTGTAAAACAACAAACCAATGCCTAAAACTGTTTATTTTCAGCTGCAAGTTTTTTTTTAATTATTATCCCTTCAAAAGAATATTCATTTTATAATATATATATAGGCAGGAGCATATCAAGGGCATTTAATGCCTGTGTATGAAAAATATTGTCATCTTTTGTATCTTTTCTAAGTCATGCATTTACATAAGAAAAGTAAAAAAAAAAAGATGAGCCAAACTGTAAATTGTTGAAAATAAGCCAGCTATGCTAATAAGTGATTTATATTCCCATTTTAGTATAAATTCTTATTTTATTTTTTTTCATATTGACACAAAAAAACTTCAAAATGAATTAGAATTTTAGTAGCAAAACTTCACCTTTGTGAAAAAAATAATTCAAAGTCTATTTTTCATACTAAACCTAAATCATATCAGAAATGATTATATGGAATATTAAAATTAATATATTTCATGATTTTATTATTCCAAATTCACTTTCAAAAATGATCACTTTTGTTTACATTTAGGCTAGTCCTATCTGCAAATTCTTTGTACATCAAAAATGTTCCATCTTCCAATGTATGTGTCATATAATATAATCATATATAAATCACATATTATTAATTAAAATAAATCTTTTATATTTTTTGCTGACATCTGTAATTCCTAAATTGAGATTGGATAGAGTAGAGATTTGCAGATTGAACACATCTCACCAAAATACTTTATGATAATTTAATTTAATTAATTATAAAACCTAATAAAAGTGTACAATAAATAAAATTATAATTATTCATTTAAACAGGCATTTTTTAAAATATAATAACCAGGGAATTGGTTTTAATCAGAAAATACAACTAAAATTAAAACTTAAAACTTATTTCTATATGTGATCATATGTTATAGGTTAACAACCTTTTTTAAAAATAGATTAACCAATCAACTACCTCTTTATTATAATAAGTAACTTACTTTGACCCAAACATTTTAATTATTTTCTTATCAAAGTTTACAAAATACTTTTTAAAAATTTTTAAATTAATTAATTAAAAAAAAACCATATGTACAGTAAATTGTTACATTTTTATTTACAACTGTTAAACTCTATCCACTCATAACTTTGACAGATCCACCTCAGGTAAATACAATGAGTATTACTAGTCATTTACTAAACTAGAGATTATCTCTAGCATAGATATAAACTTTAAACATACACACACATGGAGTTATTCATCTTTCTTTTTCCCATGCGTAATATCTTTATAGATATATATTTGTATAGTACAAAAAATATGTCTACAAAAAAAAATCATACATCTACAAAAAAAAATCATACATCTACAAAAAACTATTGTGGATTCATATTAAATCTCAAATAAAAAAATACATTACTAGTTGACATATTAAATTCAAAATATTTTTTTTAACAAAATGAGTATTAATTCTAATGAGACAAAACTGACATCAGCCATAGATATCTATATTTTCATAGTAACCACTTAAAGGCTAATATCCACTAATAGTCAATTTTTAAGAAATAGGGGAATTTACAAGTCATCAAAAGTTAAAAGAAACTTGTATCCAAGAAAAAAAAATAAGTCAATTATAAGTTCCATACCTAGTTTTTACTTTTAACAATGATTTACCCAACATTAATCACATACTGCAAAAACACTTTAACATATTAAATTCCATAGTTTACTTAAAATCTTTTTTTTTTCCTATCCACCTAAAGTTGTATACTGAAGATATATATAAGATTTAAAGCGAGACTTGTTAAAATAGATTTTATTACTAATTTTGTATCAAAGAAAGAATATTTTTCATAAGGAAATAAAATAATGCATACATGCAAATATATTATTGTTGCATAAATGGTATATCCTCAACTAAACCAATTGCAAAAGTGAAAACTTGTTTTATTTAATAGAATTTAACAGATTCTTGAACTGTTTTTATATAAGTAAATTAGCAAACAATCTACATATTAAAATAATTAACCATAGATGTGACATCTTGCATACAAATGAAGTGAGAGCAGTATTTAAACAATTCAATTTATCAGAGCATTCAATTGTTGATTTAAGCATATTGGTCATATTACTGAAGAAATTTTCTTTCACAAAACAGATTTTTTTTTGTTAAATTTTATTTTTAACTTTAAAATCTTACATCCACATGGCATGAACTTTAACATAGGCACTATTAAGTCTTTGAATTAACAAGTTTCTTAAAACATTATATTTCATTGCTTATGCTATCTTTACATTTGTGTATATGTAAATACATATGATTGTTTATTTGATTATGAATGCACATAGAGACATCACATAAATGTTTATGTAAACAAAATACATTTTCCTCACTAAAATTAAAATTCACTCCTTTTTTTATTTTTTAATATTGATGTGTTATTTAATACATTAAACAATAATGAAAATTTTTTATATATTTGAGATTTAAAGTAAATAAATATTCTTTTGTATATATGATTTTTTGTTTATATTCACTGTACCTGTGGCTTTGAAGGCATTGATAGAAAATATATTTAAATAGTGAATTATCAACAGTTAAGTAAAAATGACTATTTTAACTCATTTTCATAAACAATGTTATAAGTCACTATGAATTGCTGTTAATAATTCATGTATTATTATTTTATATAAAGATTCTTTAAATATATTTACAACTAGTGAAATAATACATGAGTTATCAATAGCAGTTAAAAATGATCTATAACAATGTATATAAAAATGCATTACAATAATAATTTTTACCTGCTGTTGATACCAGTCCTCTACATCTGGTCAGTCACTTCCGTTTTCATCTTCCTTTTACTGACTTCTACGTAGCAGCTTCAATTGTTGATCAAGTGATCGCTGACTTCACTCTGACAGTCCGTATTTATATATTTGCTATTCTTTGTTTTCTTGAGTAATTACATACTGGTTTATAATGTTCCAGCATTTGTGTATCTGTTGTAAAATCCTGATGATTGTGTGGTATATAATCTTAGCAATTTCAACTGCATATACGAAAATAATTATATAGTTGCTTTTAGTATCTCCAATTCTCACATGTCAGATTTAATTAAAGCCATATTTATTCCATTGTTAATTTGTAGTATATTTATTATTCTTAATAATAATACTAGAGATGAATATTTATAAATATACTTTATCTTATTATATATGTAGGAAACCTACATAGGTGTATTCAACATATATGTGTATAAAAGACTAATATAAGAATTATATACAATATAAAAGCGTTAAGCATCAGCATTCTTAGCTATTCATCGCCCAGATTGACAAAACATATTACTTTCGCGTTTATTTATTTAAAAGTAAAAAAATAAAAATGAAATATCCCTTTAAGTTTTTGATTTAGCTACTTTTTTTTATAACTTTTTTCTATAAGATAATTAAATATTTTATATAACATAGAAATAAATCAAAACAAATTGTAATTGCTAAACTAGGGAGTTTTGTATCCTTTTTACACACTTATCAAAGTGAGACCATTAGTCAAAAACAGTCCTCAATTCCCTTTTTTTTCTTACCTTGTTTTTAAATTAAAATCACAATTCAATGATACTTTGTATTCTTGCAGCTTTCAAAACTTGAATAACAAGTAATAGATGGAGTGGAGCATTTAACAAGAAATTGCATGGTAAAAAGCCCCCTCCCCCCATTTTAAGTTTTAAAAAAATGTACATATGTTATGTAGCACTATAGTGAAAGCTTTAGCAACAAGTAACACTTAAAATGAAGAAAAAAACTTTTGAGATCTATGAGGTAAAAAAAATACTCGATAAAATAAAAAACTTTAAAGAATGTTCACAGTGTGACAAAAGTATATTATATTTTTATCAATATTTATACATAAATGGTCCAAATACTTTTTTGTATTTCAACATTCATAAATAGAAATCTACACGTTTTATTTATCACAGATATAATTATTACAATCAAACTATACTAAAAAAAAAACTTATGCAAACTTTTTCACTCCATCATTTATTTCTCCTCATAAGAGTACAACTGAGTATAGATTTCTAAAAACTAAAGTAATCACAACTAGGTATGATCTTTTTTATTAATTGATTATATATATCATAATTGACATGAAAATATATTTAGAATGTCATCATTCTTAAAAATCTTGCAAGCAGATTCAGTCTTGGTGCAATTTAGGCAACAGCAAAAGTATGGTGGATTCATAACTGAAGATTCCAGGGACAATTTTCATTTGACAAATATAATTAAAAATATAGTTCAGATTAACTAATGGAACTGCTAAATATACAATTTGCCTTGAAGTTCTTTAACAATTTATGATATAGTTACTTCTTACCATATGGAAGGTCTCAATCTTTTTTTAAAAAAATTATCATTTCTATTTTGTCTTGCTTTCTATTATTACTTTCATTTTTAGTGTTTTACTAGTAACATCAGGATAATGAAACAATCGTGAAGAATGATAGTAGTATCAATTGTTAAATCGGATCAACATCAAAATATTTCCAACAATATGAAAAAAAAACTTCATAAAACTAGTCTTTTACAAAAGGTAAACATAGTTACCAAAATATTCTTGCCAACAGTAATAAAGGCTATATCATATTATCACCTTTTTTCATTTTATTTTTTACAAAAGGATTAAATCAATACTCATCTGACCAACTCATATTAGCCTTATATCTCTATTTTCTAGGTGTCTTTACCTCTAGCTAAAAAATGCTTTGATATTTATTAAATAAAAACTATTGAATGCCTAATTGGTTAACTCTGGCAATTTATGTAAAAAAAAAAAATCTTAAGCTTGTTTGTGAGCTGAAAAAAAAGATTAACCAGCAGTAGCTACAAACAATTTTGTAATGTTAAAAGTATGTGAAACTGCTAAGACCAGTATTATTTTATAATATAATTAAAGGAGTAAATTGTCATTTAGAATAAGTACACAAACAAAAATAATTTTATTTTAAAATAGCACCCTTATTACATTTTTTTTTTTATATATACTCCACACAAATTGGCTTTCTACAAATTCCACACACACAAAAGTTTTTCTTTTCAATTGCAAAGACCATTGATGGCAGTTTTTATTTTATTTCACACCTATTGCATCAGGAATTTTGTCACTATTATTAATAATAATTTCCATCTTTCCTAGTGCTCTTAAAATATCGACATGACATTCACTTTGGAGATTGCAGCTTCAGAGTTTTCTGTATTTGGAAAAAAATTGCCATTGACCATATCTTGTTCTCCTGCTGAGTAAATAATTAGCTCATTTACAATCAAGTGCATCCATTCCTTTTTTTGTCAAGTTATAGTCTGCAATCGTTTTTGTTTGTCTGTGTTAGCATTGATATTGTTATTGTAGTACATGATAGAAATTAGTAGTTGTTTTATATTTTTGGGGACATAAGATAACAATGCAATGTCATAAAATCCATTCAAATGCTTTCTAAGACTCTATAACATGATAGCAGAAACTTTGTAAAAATTTGTTTTTTTTTTTTTTAAAAAAAAATTCCAAAATAAGTAAATCACTTTTCTTGTAACACTAGGACCATTTCTGCAGAGCTAAGCCAATTATCTGCAGTACTATTTTTGTTGGAGTTATATATCAGCTTCACTAATCTAATAACAGAAATAGGATGCTAAAGTGTGTTTCTTTTCATTCAATGTCTTACCATCAGAATCTTTTCTGAATACATCTGGGTCTCTTTTTTGTGCGAATTTTTTTAATGCAATTTTGAAGTTATGCAATCCATGTTTCTTCTTAATATATTTATATACGGTTTTCTTTTATGCAATAAAGAAGTTCATATTTCACTTAAAATCGGGATTTCCCCATTTTATATCCATGCATTAAATTTTACATACTTTAAATGCCTGTTGGAAAAAGATTTGGCAATAAATTTAGATACTATAGAAGATTTAGAAAAAGATAATGAAACAGAAGTGGAACCTGTTTCAAGAGCAAAAATGATTCAAGAAAGTCTTTAACTTTCTAATCAATTGGAAAATCACTTTCTTGTTAATGACATGAATTATGAATAAGCTCTTAAATTCCAAGAAGAACCAAATAGTTGTATGTCTGTGTATGTTATATTTTATTTTATACACATATATACATGGAGAAACTTTTAGACAGAAAAAAGTTACAAGTAAAAATATTTAAGAACTTTTAAATGTATCTTTAAAAGTTTTTAAATATTTTTTACTTGGAACTTTTTCCGGTGTAAAAGTTTCTCCATATATATGTGTGTATAAATAAAAATTTAACCGTTAAGTCATTATTAACACACTCGTGTAAGCATGTTATATATATATAGTTGCACTCATGAAAGTGCATTCTCTAACAGCTAGACATAGCAGTGTGGATGCGAGCTCCACAAACAATTAGTAAAATCATTGTCTCAAAGTTTAATTAAAACCATTAACACAGCACGAGATTGAAGTAGGTGCTAATTGTATTTCCTCTTGTGACAAATCTGATTTCTTACAAGTTCACAAACAAACCCGCATATTGTCAAATAGCGATAATGATTAAAATATGTATGAAAAAAATGTAAAATAAATTACACATAAAAAAATATTGTTTTGAATAAAAATACATAGTTAATAAAAAAAAGTTTGTCTTGTATCAATTTTTTTCAAATATTTGAAATTTTTTATTAGTCATACTTTATTTCCTTACTGTTTTTTTTATGTGAATTTTACAGTAATTTTACCTTGTTACTTTGGTTTCATGTGATTTTTGAAAATTACGGGACGTATGCCACATTTTTCAAGATAAGTTAAGTCTATTTTTGTGCAATTTTTTTAATGCGGGTTTTCTGTGGAACCTATCTACCACATAAAAAGAGACCCAGGTGTATATATAAGTATTTATACTATAACTTCTTCCATCATCAGTGAGGAAAAGAACTTTTATTGTGTATTTTCCAGGTTTTGTAGCATATAAATGTTAAATCAGCATCTCTTTCTAAATGTTGCAATGATTTCATTGATAAAAGCATGAATCCCAATAATTTTTTTTTTTTTGCAGTTTTCATAAATATTTCAAATAAGTTACTGGTAGCAACTGTAAAACTTTTTTTTTCATTCTTTATGATTATCAGGATTATTAAAACAAAAACAGCAAAATAAAATTTCAAATCTTCATTTAGGCATAGTTGTGTGAACATTTTCTTGTCTGGTCCATTAATTGCATACAATGTATCAAAATTTTCAGTGACTGATTTGAATATTTTCATGTAGACTAGTGTAATCTCTCAAAAATGTTTTCAGATCTAATAAATCCACAGCATGAAAATGAGTATGATTCTGAAATTTAGACTTTGTTATTGCTTGTTCTATTTTTTTTTTACTTGTCCACATAACAATTTCACTCAAAATGTTATCAGTAAAAAACAAATTCCATATTTTCTCAGGATCTGGGCTATCTCCTCAAGCATTTGCATTATTTATCAATCTTTATGAAGCTTTGATTATATTTTGTTGTTTTATTGTTTTAGTTATTGCTGTGGGATCTTTAGACCATCTAAATTCATTATGATGTAGCTGATTGGATTATTAGTTCTCAAATTTATAGCAGTAATGTTCTCTTCAGCATCACATTTAGAGATTTCAGTATCAGTTTTGTTCATTTTTGATTTCCACATCATTATTATCATCCATACTATCAGAAACATTACCATTATGATCTTCATTAAACATTCTTAAACCCCAATTCTTAAAATTAGGATCAGTTAAATCCTTTTGTTTTAGAAAATTTTGAAATAAATAAATGCTGTCTTTCACAGACATGACTACAATACCACACAATTTTTTATAAGACTTGTAATTGAATTCAGTTAAATGCATTTTTTAAAATAGGTGTTACAATAAAATAAATATGATTTTATTATTATAATCATTACTTATAAAAAGTAGTGTAAAAATTATATATATATTGTAACGGGAGAAAGATATTTGAGATTCGCATATACTGACAACTGGGGCACTACTAGTCCGAAAATAGGAACTAGACATTTATTTTAAGGGTGGACAGGATATGCGAACCTGAACGCACCGGACTAAACTCAGGAAGAAACAAGATATCCTAAATATTGTTTAAACAGCTGAGAAATCAAAGCACAAAGACAAACGTCAGCCAAATTAAGTTTAAACAATTTATTAATTTTATTAAAAGTTGTGCAATAGAGTGAAGACATCTAGCCATGAATACAAAAGCGGCTTATAGTAACATACGCGTATTTACCGGAGTGCACAAGAGTACGACAAACATGAAGGCATTAAACATTTTGGCAGCAAAATTCTCTCACTTAAAATATATGAAATGGTTAGGATAATATCTTCTTTCTGGCCAGTTGTAAAATTACAAAAACAAACAACAACTCTAGCTTCCTGAATCAGGGATAATAAAACAGTTACTGTCCCGCCGGAAATCAACGAAACCAGCACGGACGTCCGAGCAGTAATATCTAATTACTGTCGTTAAAACGCCGCAGGACTGCTGCACGTAATACTACATTCAAAGTAAACGTGGTTGATCTCACCTAAGACAGCAACAGATATTTGATTACGATCTTACGTAATCCAGAAAGAAATAGACTATTTTCAGACAACCCGAAGAAATAACTTGACAAATAGCCAGCAAAAAGATTTTGTTGTTTGCACAAACTGCGCAAATGAAACATGCTTAAAGATTCTTTATTTTACAACTAAGGGCAGGTGAATAAATAAAGACTACGAAAACTGCCAATGCGTTTTGTAATAGTTATTGAAATAATCAGGTATATATTAAACATATAAAATACAATCTCCTAATGCACCCACTGATAAACGAAAATTGCAAACAAACTTGTAATCTTAAAACTAAGATTCCAAGACACACTTTAAATACTAGAAAAGATAAATATTGATAATAAATAATTAATACAACCTTATAACATACTTATCACTAGAGTGAGCGGAGATTTAATTAAACGCAATTTATTTACCCTGGCTAGAATAGGAAAAAGTTTAGCTTACGGTAAGGCAGAGTTCTAGTGATTTAGTGACGAGTGCACACTTTTGATAATAGTTCATCTTTCAGGTCCTTTGACAGCGGCAAGGTAGAGGCAGTGTTTATTTTAGAGGTTCATGGCATGACTGAAGGAGAGCTGGTAGGCGTGGGTCCGTCCTTTGTTTAAATTAGCAAGACATTCTAATGATGGAAAAACTCATAGCGGCAGATTTTGACATCTTGCACAGCAACGAAGCTTGTCAATAATTATTAAAGTTTTTAACAGGAATTAAACGTCTGAACAGCTACTCAAAACCATATGACTCTTAGCAGGCAATAATCCCTGTGTCTATTTCTATACTGAATCTCCTCTCTCTCTCTGAAAATTGGCGGGCTATCCTTGCCTCGCTACATTTCCCGCGAAAAACTTTCATTAGTGTCCATTCTATATTTCAGGCAGGGCAAATATTAATTTCCCGCTCAATCTAATTTAAGACTTCCAACCAGGGATAATTGAAACAAAAACGACAAATACAAAACTAAATCTCCGCTTTTTAGAATTAACTTTAAAAATAATTGCAATAAAACCAACAGGAATATATAATTAGCAAGATTGCCTGTTTTTAATCAAATTGATTAAAACAGATGGTGAAAGTAAACTATTTTACAATCAATTTTATAAACATTAAATAATTTATTTTAAAATATAAATGCGTATGTGTTTTAAATAATAATAAAAAAAATTGAGCCTTAAACATTTAATGAAAATGAAGTTGTTTTCCTTTTTAATTTTAGTAATAAAACCATTGAATCGGAAATCAATCCGCCTCAATATAAATTAACTAGAAATCGAAAAATAATGGACATAATTTTTTATATTTAAGACTGTACTACAATTGATATGCCATTTCCAGAAAAGTGGCATAAAACATAATATACTATGTGAGGTAAATTCAAATAGCATTAATTAGAAAGGTACTGAGATGGACAGCTGTTCAATGTAAAAAATAATATGAAATTAAGGTATTTGTAAATTCATACTGATATCTCACACTGGTTGTAGCTGAGTCAGTTTAATCAATTCAAACTCAAACTCTATGTGATAAGCATAATAGAAAAATTTTAACCAAAACACCATAGGATGACCTTATATATTATGTCAAAAATTTTATAAACAGTCAGAATTCATTCAAAATTCTCAGAAGATGATTCTGATTTTAAAGCATCTAATAGTAATAGTAACTAATTATATCATAAACAGTGTCATATTTAAAAGATAAAAACTTAAAAGTCTGAAAAAAATCAAAACATATTCAGAAAAACTGTCTATGATGGTTTAATCATATTACTAAAATGTAATATGGTAGTTTTTTCTCATTTAACATTTTAGCAAAAGAAGAACCATTAAACTCATATAGTAAACACATTTCATTTTATAGCTTTGAATTCTTGCCAGTATTATTCATTTTAGTTTTCTTTCAATAAATTATGGTTCTGCTACTACTTACAAATATTTTTTTGCAACTAAAAACAACTCGCAAAAGGACAAAATTATTATTATTATTAATATAAATCTAGAAATTTGATTCTATTGGGAAAATAAATGCCTGTAAATATTATATTTGAAAGGCTGAATACAGTAAAATCTCTATATCCACTGACTCATGAGCCATGGTTTCAACTTTCAATAACCAATGGTTTAATAAAAAATCAGAAATTTATAATTTTAAATTCCTAAATTCTGTGCATTCCTGCCTGCCCATTATCTCTCAATTAGCAGGCTCATTGCAGTTAATTCTGTAAATAATCTGGAGGACTTGGTCTGGAGGCAACCTGACCTCTATTATGGTGAATCACACATTAAAGCACCACTAGACTGGCTCAGCATAAATATATTTACAATCATGCAAAGAAATATTCTTGTGTGAAGTTGGTGTTCCTCAAGCATGAAATAGAATCTGGCCAGAACTTCAATCCTCATAATATTAACATAGTGTGGGCAGAATGCAATGATCGGAAAAGAATATTCAAAGAAGCATGCTTCATTGCTAAGAACACTCACACAAAAACCAAAAAAGACTCTTAAAAATTTACATATTACTTACTTTTTATTACGTTTTTATTAAGATTTTTATTTTCTCTCAATAGTAGTGTCAGCCACAGATTTTGCGCTATGGATATATCTTTCTAGGTTGAAAGCATTGCTCAGTTATTTATCAGTTAAAGTTTAATAAATTAATTTTTTATATGGAAATGAATAAATGCTTATCATAGAATTACATAATAAAAGAAAAGAAATAAAAATTATTATAGAGTTAATGTAATTTTTTTTTAAAAAAAGAAACAACAATAGAACATGAGACAAAGAATAATTGAGTTATGTTTTGACTTGGACATCAATTTTTGTTTTTAACTTTTTTGCTTTTTATATAAGACAGTAAGTATTTATTTAAGTTCTGATTTACATAATTAGAATTTATATAAATAAAGAACTGCCCATATGATTTTTAAAAAAACATTTTTTGAAAAGATAATTAAGGTCTTTGTGTGTATGATCTATTAACAGTAAAAAAAAAAAAAACTAGGCATAAACACCATGGTTCACATTAAATAATTACAGACAATTTTTTCCCATTCTTATTCAAGATTTGAACCACAATATTTTCTTGAAAATAAATCATAGTTGATGATATTAACAAGATTAGAACTTATACAATGGGATTTGCTAGGACAAATGTAATTAGTAATAGAATCTAATTTAACCTAGCATATATTGATATAGAAATGAGTGTTTTAGGCCTGATATGGGATTAGTGAGAGCTGAATCTGAAGTATGTGACCTGCAGAGATTGGTTTGATTTTATTCATCAATGTAGCAATTTTGAAGAGTTGATATAATGTAAATTAGTTCTACATTGAAATATATATAGTTATGTTTATCTGTTTTCAGAACTATAATATAGAATAAAATTACCATCCAATACTAATATTTAAATATGAAAATATATATATAATTAAAAATATAACCATAAAATTTTATGAATTAAACTCATGATTTTGAAAAGTATAAATCTTTTCTTACTGAAAACTATAATCAAACTTTGCCTAATAAAAAATATTATGCACATGAAAAGCATAAATAATTTTTTTCTGAATAACTGCATTAATTTTCACTGCTAAAAATACACATAAACATGTAAGTAAAATAAATTAGTAATTAACTCTTACAAAATGTAATAAAGATGATTAGATCTTTATAAAGCTATAATGCTTTGAAACATTTTGTATAAACAAGCTTTGTCAACCAGAAACATTCAGTGTAGTATACTCCATTATAATTAACTTATAAGATATAACTTGAATGAAATTTGAATGATTTTATATCATATAATATAAAGCTACATAATGAATATCATTATGTATACACCTTTACCCTTGTTAATGATGGACCTGTAAGTGAGGATTTGCCATAGTAATCATTACCAATCTGTACTCATTATTTTGATTTACTATCAATTATTTGTTGTTATGATCTTTAAAAAAAAAACTTCAAAGCTTTTTTTTTTAAAAAAAAAAAAACCCACCATTTTGAAAAAATGGCAGGCATTTTGAAACATTGATGAAATCATAGGATAGTGACTTCATTAAGTTACATCTGAAAATAAAATGGTGGCATTTACACAAAAAATATACAAAAGAGTTTATTCATTATACAGTATCTTTAATTTTCATCCAATCCAATGTCTTTCAAATAAAATCAGTGCTTTTATTTATGATATATCCAACGAAAAAAATATTTTCATCTTTAACAACTACAAATTTAAAAAAAAACAAGTTTCATTTAGTACAGCGGGTAATCAAAAACATACTTTGATAATATACAATAACAAAATTGTATTAACATTTAGTTGTATAATGTGTATATTAACTAAACTATATTCATTCAATTATTTTATAGATTAAAATTCATATAAATGCATTTTGCCTGTGGCAAAAATATGACAATTGCAATTATAAGTTATTTTGAAAAAAAAAAAAAAAGATCTCATGCATCATGAAGCTAATAATCAACTTTATGTGATCAAAAGTTACTAACAAAGTTTAAAATTCCATTTCTATTTTTCAATTATAAATGAATAATCCCATAATTTGTTTGTAAATAAAATTTAAGCATTTATGTACATTATTAAAACTATAGCAATCAGTTATACATTACATTTCTTTCCTACATTTTATTTAATTTCACTGCATTTATATAAAGTAAAAAAATTATGATTAAAAAAAAAAAAAATTAACAGCACTAAAAAAAAAAAATTCAAAGCCTAATTGATTAGAAATTGCAAAAATAAAAAAACTTAATAATTAATTAAACAAAGTGCACCAAAAATAAAATTTCAAAGTGTACATGGTGTTAAGTTCATTTTTTTATCATTAATTTCTAAATATTCACTATGATTATTATTTTTTCTTTATGCTTTATTTTAATTCAAAGAATTGTGTTCACAAAATACACAAGAAGCAAAATGAGGATTGTTAATGAAAAAAATTATATACACCCGGTCTCATTTTATGCGGTAGATAGGTTCCACAGAAAACCCGCATTAAAAAAAATCGCACAAAAATACTTAACTTACCTTGAAAAATGGGGGATAGGTTCTGTATTTTTCAGAATTCGCATAAAAGCAAAGCAACAAGGAAAAATTATTTTAAAATTCGCATTAAAAAAATAAGCAAATAAAGTATAACTAATAAAAAATTTCAAATATTTGAAAAAAATTAATACAAGACAAACTTTTTTTTTACTTTTTTTATTAACTACAGTATTTAATTTTACATTTTTCATACATATTTTAATCATTACCGCTAGGGTTTGTTTGTAAACTGGTAAGAAATCAGATTGGTTGTGATGTATTGTGGCTTCTCCTTAAACGAAGTCAAGAATCTCTTAGCAATTATGCCCAGAAAAACTTGTTAGCCACTTTACTTTTATTCATGATGTGATGTACTAGTGCCACTTTTAGTTTTGGGCTGTGTTAATGGTTTTCTGTTTCTATATTAAAAAAATGAGATCGTAATCAAAACAAAAAGATTATACATTATCATTAGAAAGATTATTTTCAGTTTATAAAATCTTCGTTTTTTATTTTAAAAATCTAAAAGATTATTTATTTCTGTTATATATAACAAAATATGGTTTAAAAGTTTAAATTATTTGAATATTTATTGCGATATTTTTATATGTAAGTATAAATCTATTATTATTATTTACTCATTAGTATAAATAGGTTATTTACGTAGAAGCTAAAATTTTAAATACAGCTTCAGGCCATATTCACATTAGCTGCTAATATAATGTTATATTTTTGAAAAAAAAAAAGTATTTCAAGTCAAAATAAGTTATTAATAATTTAAATTTCTTGATATCTAATAAATATAGTGAAATATGAAAGATATTAAGAAGAAAGAAGAATCACATAACTTCAGCATAACTTCAAAATCGCATTAAAATAATCCGCATAAAACGAGACCCATGTGTATATATATTTAAAGTTATAGCTATCAAAGTGTTTTTATATATTATATTTATCCATAGGTTAGAATTTTTTTACAACAATATTCTTAACAATTATTAAAAAATCACCCTCTACACATGCACTGTAGATTTTAAACACTTCAGAAATACTTTCCTCTCTAAATACAAGATAAAGTCTTCTGAAAATATAAGATGAATCCACTATAACTTTTTAACCTAAGTGTATATGTTGTAAGGGGCAGCTTACAACTCAATCATTCCTGTCTAGATTAGCCCACTTATTAAATTAAATCCATAGTGAAACTACACTAATAATGGAAATATTTGATTATTATTAACATGCATATTTTATATATATATAAAACACATGTTTATTTATATGAGCATTTAATCAAATAAGTCATAATAAATTATTGATTCTATAATGAATCATTTAGTACAACAAAATATCATAGGAAACGATATTATATATAGATACATTATTTGATAAGTTTTAATAGATTGTTATGCATCCTAAAGTGAACAACAGTGTGATGCAAGCTGAAGTTAAGTAACTTGGAGATGATCTGATATCAAGTTAGGTAGATAAAAAACAGAGTATGAAAATAAAACTATGATTTTATTAATGAAATGTAGTTAACAATAGGCAGCCACATCAATCTAACAGGAAATGAAGATCTTAGTGTACCGTGCGACACATAAGCACGGACTGTATGAAAGCAAAAATGTTTTAAAATCTTTCTTCTTCACAACAATACATATGCTATCATGAACTAACAGTAATTGAGTTAAAATTTCAAACACTAAAATGGAGTCTTTTATTTGAAATACAGGAGTTTCCTTTAAATCAAGTACTTTATTATAAATTTTATCAAAATTAGCAGAAAAAGTTATGAAATGAAAATGAAGAACAATTTATAGATTTTCATAATAACTAGATTATTTTTTGATTGTGAGTAGAAGAATTTTGATATTTTTAAATCTTGTCAAAAAAGGAAAACTAATTCTGCTAATATTTAAAGCAAAAATCGAATCACTTATTTAATGTATATGTATAAAAATTCTTCTATAAGTAATTTATGGTTATAAACAGTTATTTAATGTTGAGATGCAAATGGGGTAAAAGAGAATGTGCTATGGTATGATCATTTTCTTCCCTAACATGTTTGCATAATACTTCTATTTTTTTCTACTTTATTATAACACCCAAGAAGATGCCTAGTGTCCAAGAACAGTGCACAAGAATATTTAAAGATGGATCTGCTAAGGATCCATGTGTTTATTTTAAACGATACCAGGAGACATCACTGCATGATCAATCCTTTGCCAAAGAAAGTGATATGGTGAGCTAAATTGCTTATTGGAGATTTCCACACCTAAACAGTGAACTACTACTAGGACAATTCGATGAACTTTGTTCCAACTATTAATTTTTATCAAGAGATTAATATTGTAAATTTTATTTTGATTTTTCTTTTATCTGTTGTTTTATTTCAATATTCAGATGGGGAACTTCACAGTTCATGCTGTAAAAAATTTCATTTTTAGAGTTAGTAGAGAAGAGCATTGGTGGTAGAGTGGTCAACAGAGCTGTCTTACAAGCAGTAGTCCCAGATTCACGGATTCCCTTCCTAGCTAATGCTTTGATACATGAAAAAAAAAAAACAACATGTTCTAATATTCTTTTTTGATAAATTCAGTTTTAGAAAAACTTTTGGATGACTACATTCTTTATTATCGGATGTTCAAAATGATAAAATGTCTAGCAGAAATGCTTGAAAATATTTAATGAAAATTCTGTCAAACTTTGCTAAAAACAATATGGTTAACATTTTTATTTTCTTCTAATAAAAAGTTTAGGCAAATGTTTAAAATATTAGCAATCTATACATTTAATTAAATACTGAAAATGACTTCTAAAAATGTAACATGATAACATGTATTTTAATAGCAGAATATGATACCTATATTTAAATTTACAGGAAAGATACATTGGATGGTTTACAATGTAAAATCTCTGCTTACAATATTATTAATCCACCATAGATGATTTCCATTGCTTTCCAGATTAATGTTTCTAAGTGACTTAAAGATATATAATAATTCAATAAAAGACTTATCCCACCTTATAAATCTCTCATGTTTTTGTACTAATCATGTATATGCTACAAAAAAACAAAAACAAATATTAAACATAAATATGATTAATTATTAATTTCAATATCTATTGGATAACCATTTATAATACATTCTGAATAGTAAAAAAACTTACATCAATATAGGATCTTTGTAATCAAAAAATATATATTTATTAACTAATTTATTTTTTCTCCCTTTGCTATCTTATGGTAAAATAGAACTTGCTTAGCAATTAATTAGTTTTTCCCTCCATTTTTATTTTTTCAAATAATATTCTTTAACATTTAGCAACTAAAGTTTATCTTTTATTGGTAGTGTTCTGTTCTATCATGTCAGCCACTTGATGGCATTGATGCTAAGCAAAAACACATAGATATAACGTTCCCAGGTCAGCGATTCTATAGAACTATTGACTTTATTTTTGGAATAGGAAATAAAAATAAATTATATTATGATTTCCATAAAATTAAAAAATTCAAACAAAATATAAAAATTTAAGCTGACTTTTTGGGACAGTAATTAATCAGAGACTGGCTTTTTTGTGTTTGTGTCGATAAAAAATGACATTACTTTTGAATAGCAAATAATAGTACATTAGATTTTTTTTTGGATAGTAATTAATCAGAGACTGGCTTTTTTGGGTGTGTATGTGTGGATATAAAAAGTTACGTTCCTTTTTTAATAGAAAATAGGAGTAAATTTTAGCCTTTTTGGGACATTAATTAAACAGACAGTGTGTTTTGAAATCAAAGTCAATTATATTACAACTTCCACAAAATTTTACAATGAAAGCCGACTTTGACCTTTTTGGGACAGTAATTAATCAGAGAGTGGCATTTTTTTTGAGTGTGCGTATATAAAAAATTACATTATTTTTTTTAATAACAAATAATAATAAATATAGCGGAGACTTATTTGAACAGTAATTAATCAGAGACGGGCTTCTTTGGGGTGGGTGGGGGGTGGATTGGAAGTTATGGTACTTTTTTAATAAAAAATGAAAGTAAATTTTACCCCTTTTTTGGACAGTAATTAATCAGACACCGCATTAAGGGGAAAAAAATAAATTAGATTGCAATTTACCCATTAAAGTTAATAATTATAACAAAATATTAAAATGAAAGCCATCACCGGTGTCTGGCAGTTGCCAATTTCCAGAGTTCAAAGCAGCCATCTTACTTGTCTCGGACGATTTCTCGTGGATGTTACTTTTATTGGGATCTTCGAAATAGTGCTGTGCTGCATCCTATATTCCAATTTGTGAGGATTACAGTCCTGGTGGAATAATGACAACACTGTTAAAACTGTTAGAAGGTACCAGTAGGTCAGTTCACATGAAAAAAAAAAGTTGGACCTGAAAAGTTCAATTATTTAGACACGATGCAGCCAATACACCCTCACACGATACTATAGCAAAAATAGACAACCCAGCATTATGATAAAGTGCATAACACGAGCAATTATGGCAGCCAATGAAGGCATTTTTCTGTGCTTTTAGCATAGAAAAAAGCCACAGCAGTAGCCAGCAGCCAAGTAAATGGACTCCTTCTGTATTGTAGAAAGGTTATCTATCTTAGCTGCGGCTGCAGAAACGGCATATTTCTAGCAATTTAGCTACAAATAGTGCTGTCAAGCAGCTAACACAATAGAATAGAACCCTACCCTTTTATTAATTTTTGCAATACAATTTTAATTATTTTTTTATTATTTGTATTAATATCATTTAATTAAGCAACTGTTTTTTAAAAAATAGTGATAAAAATTTTTAAATGATGTCTTCTAGTAGGAAAATTAAAAAAAAAAAATGAAGAGCAATTGGATAACATAGCAATGATGTTTGTGTCAATTATAAGTATTGACTAAACTGTGTGTAACTTTTTTTTTTTTTTAATGTGAATATATATATATATTTTAAAGACAAAATAAAAAAAGTATTAAGTAAATTATGATTTTTGCTAAAATAATAAAATCTGGTGGTTGACAAAAGTTTGAAGGCCCATCATAATTTATCTGAATTAAAAAAACTATGCTAATATCAATTATTTGATTAATAACTATCACCATCATTTTTAACTATTATCAATTCAATATAAAATGAGTTTCTCCTATCCATAGCTTCTCTTCTCCACATCATTCTCATTAATATTTTTCTATAATCCTTAAAAAAGTCAACAAAAAATAAATACAATAAAAAAATTGTAATAATAATATTATGAAGTGATAAAACAGGCTCAAAATATTCAGAAAATTCCAACATGCCCCCCCCCCCCCCATTAAAATGTATGTTCACTCTCAATAAATGAATCTTTTATTAAATTTGAAAATAGGTCAAAACATTAAATAGATACTTGATATAAAGTTTATTTTTGTTTCATTTTTTTTTTTATGATCTTCATTCTGCAATAAAATAATCAGTCACTATGCTTACTTAACAAATTAGTGAAGTACAATAAGCTGAAAACATCATACATTACAATGATGTTAAATATAACAAAACACTGTACAATAATATTGTACATTAGTTTCAACAGCAACCCCAAAAAAAAACAATCATCGAAATGGGGCTTGCCAAATTAATACTTTTAGTAATATTTTCTGTATTTCTGATTTTTTTCTGAGTTCAGACATTTGAAAATATGAACTTAAGCAAAAATACTGAGTTTATACCATTCTTTTCTGAAAGGTATTATATATTGCTATACCATTCAAAATTACACTCCCATCCCAAAGGCAAAATCATGATTTTTTTAGTAATGCAGAGTTTTCTATATTCTGCTTGCTTTCACAAAAAATTATAGAGATGTTGAAATTAGATATACCATATTGCTTAGGCATGGATATTTTATCCTACCACACATATCATCTAATGATTAATGGCAATAATCTCTATCACAATGCATCCCAATAAACATTGTTAAAAATAAGGATACTTAGTTTATGTTATGTTAGAGATAGGGCTGTATGCACCAGTGACAAATGACTGCATTGCTAAAAATTAAAATACTAAATCATAATTAAACATAAATAATGATTTGTTCAATCATAACAAATATTTCATAACAAATACTTATAGACCTTCATTATCCAATTCATTTACCAGTGAAAACATTACTTCAATACTATGGCATTTATATCAGAATCTACAACCAGTAAAACAGTCATTCAACTATGCTTGTGAAGCTTATAATAAAGTATTTTGATGACATTAATGTTCACATATATTTTGTTCAGGTATAATTCTCTATATTTTGCAAACTGAACAATCCTTATGAAACATTAACTTCTGACCACAAATACGGTGGTTTTACTATTTAAAGAATGCAACCATTGATGATCTTGAAAAATTACACTAATTCTGGACACCAATTTTAAAGCTAACTGGGAGAAACAGTTAGTTTCTTTTAATGTTCAAATTCAACACATCATTTTTTTTTTTTTTCAACAGCCATATTACATTAACACCAATTCCCTTTCACATCTCTTGTAAATTCTAACTATGAAATAAAGAAAATTAATACAAATTACATACACTCCCATCTCTATTCTTCTCAGCATCAAAAATTGGTATCAATATAACAATCATCCTGTTATTTTGTCTACTTGTATATATATAGGCAGAACCATTATTTTTTAATATGATGTCTTAAAAAGTTTTAGTAATAATATGAAAGTGTATGTACTTTCAACTAAAACTGCATTTTATTTTTTAAATAAATTTGTCGTTTCTGTAAAGCAGCTTACCAATTTATTTTCTAATCCATAGTTTTAAAAAAAAGAGTTGGGAGGTGGAGGGGAGAATAATGACAAATAAAATAAAAAAAAATAAAGAACAGCATTTTAAAATTTCATTTGAAAAAGAAAAGAATCATTTCCTTTTAGTTCTAGGTTTTAGAAAATAAAAAATAAAAAAATTACTACATCCTAAAGGACAGAGCCCAGAGGTTCCTATTAGAGTAAAGAAAATCTGAACAGAAAATTTGTGCCTCTAGAGAATATACTTCACCCCAAAGGTCTAATTCATTCATCAAAATCAAATTCAATGAACCACATGCAAAACGTTTTAATGCAGTTTCTTTTTCTCCTTTCGTTTTTTTTTTTTGTATCAAATTGTATGGCCTAAATATAAAATTATACTAGAAAAAGACATTACAATAATAAAAAACAGAAGAAAATAATTTTTTACCGGCATAAATACTAAAACTATTTCTGAAAGTTATAAAAATAGTCTGTGTACATATATAAATACACACACTTCTAGGGTGATTTTTTTAAAATAAAAAAAAATCTGGACAATTCTGGATAGAATTTGTTCTCCATTCCATTTTTCTTCTATATAGTATTTACTTCATTAGTTAATGATCAAGGTGTAGTATAATAATTCAAAATTCGACTTTTGGGAGTGATGCTAAGTTGCAAAGATGTCAATCATAGTAAAATTTGTAAAAAGCATAAAAACTTGACAAATGTAACTTTTGGTTTCCTCTGTATGCTCAGTGGGATTCGCAGACTATCACCTGGAATACTTGTGCATAAGTATAGTCCTATATCGAAATAAAACAGTAAATCAATATACTTCTTACACTTTCTTAATAACAAAGCATTAAAAATACAAGCAATGCAAAAAAAAAAAAAAAAGATGAAATGAATGAAACATACTGAAATTAAAAAAAGCAGAGAATTCATTAAAGTTTATGAGGTAGCTCTACCAATTAAGATGATTTTGAAAAAAAATCAGTGTGAAGAGAAAATAATATCCTATCAATACCCTGTGTATGTAGCAGAATAGTGGAGTAGTGCACTCAAAGAGCTAAAAATATCTGGATTAATTTTCAAATGAGCAAAAGACAAAAAAAAAAAAAAATGTGTTTAATCTAGTAACATGAGCCGTTGTGCTCAAACTACCAACATACACATATACATTTATCTAATACAATTTTACCAAATTACTTCCATCTGCCTTTGGACAAAGATATTAAATTGTTGACGGCCAATACTATTATATATATATACAATCAATAATCAAAACATATTCACCCACATACATATAATATGTACGATAATAAAGTCTCAATGTGGCTACTTGTTAACTGTATGAATAAAAAAATATATAATTGAATCATTAATATAATTTTCCTTCATTGTTTTTCTTTGCCCAGAAGAAAGCTATAAAAAGCTTTTTTGGCAGAAAGTTGGTTCAACGATAAAAGCAGTATTAGAATATTACAGCAAAATAATTATGTTTTTTTATCAGAATTTAATTAAGCATCTCATAATTAAAGATTTATCACAAACATTCATGATTTCTGTTGTTTGGAAGATCCTTATAAATTATTGAAGACCTATGAAGTAGGATACTTTTTTTTTTAATTAAACAGAAACCAAATACACAATAAATTTAGTAGATATCATTGCAGTAATCTGATTCATGTATGCAGTAATTTGATTTATGTATGCAGTAATTTAAGAAAAAAAAACACTTTGATGAATTTGTTTTGTAAAATATTTCAAAAATATGCTTTTACGTATCTTAAAGATTAAAAAAAAAAAAAAATGTTGAAATTTATGATATAGATCTAAAGTTGAGATACTACAATAAATAATAACAAATAATGGCAAATTAATTTCAATGATTAAATGTTATCAGTTATAATTTTCTGCAGTCTTCTGCAAAGAACTAATATAAATACACTAATTTCATTCATGAACATTAATTTTCTTTTTTGGCTTACAGATTACCAAATATTTTCCTAGGAGAACTCTTTAGAACTTTAAAAGAATCTCCTCATCTTTGCAGAATTTCTGATCTTTCATATTTGAATATTGGATTTGTGTAAAAATTTCCTATATATTTTTTGTATCACCAATTTAATTTTTGATACAAGATTTATATTTGTTCTATGGCTTAATTCATAACATGCTCTTTAAAACATATTAGTTGGTTAAATTAAGGCAATTGTTAAATTTGTTTTATAACTGAATATTTTGAATATACACATTGACAAAAGATTTCTATTCACAGTAAAATAGATTTGCACTGCTTAAGTTCTACTGTAAAAAAATTGCTGATGTTTATAGCACTGTATTTTAAGGCATTTGGCAGACTTAAAAACTAAAGATTATAGATCAATTCTCAGCTGGAAAAAAAAAAATCTCAGCTTGATCAAATTGAATAGAATTATCATGCCTAATCTATCACTGCAGGTTACATTTTTTCCATCACCTTCTGAGAAATGATCCATAAGTAACACAAATTCAAGCAAGTACACACAGGCATATTCAAGTTTTTAAAAAAAAAACAAGCCACTGAAAATTTTAGTTTATTATTTTGTGATTCTCATAACACATCCTTTAAAATAACAGAGGATTTAAATAATGCTATCAAATAACAAAATGTAGGTGAGAATTGGGTTGGGGGGCAGCTCTTTTTTTTTTTGCATTAATATTTTAATGACAAAATTGACTGCTTATTATATTGATATTAGGAAACATTATTTGATGTTTTAATACCTTCAAAAACCCAAAATTATTAAATTTTAATATGATTCACATATTCCAATAAACATCACTTTTTCACTGCTGATGATTCTTAATAAAAATATGAAGACTATACATAATAAAACATACTCAAAAATAGATGAAATTGAAAATTGTAAGTTAATGATAAGTTATAGTTCTACTTATATCTATAATTAAACTGAATAATGAAAAATCATTTAGTATTGGCATTACATTAGTTTAGAGGCCTTTTCATTTCCCAATTAACTTTGAATTTTTAAATGAACTAACTAACAAGAAAAAAAAATTTCTACATTAGCTGAAAATGCTTGACTAGTGAGAAGTTTTTCAATAATGGGAAATATATTAGGATATTTTTGCCTTTTTTTTGACTCTAACATATTCATAAGCTGATGCTTGTGACATCAACTACAGAATTGTTGAAAAAGGATTCTTGAATGGAAGATAAAATGCATAAAACTTCATTTTTAATAATATCAGAAAACTTTATATTGTGAACTTGTAAAATGAAGTCCAAAATTCTTCTCATTTTCAATTAGGTAAAGTTTGAAGTTAATAATTTGTTTTATATCAAGCATGTAGCTATCTTATATCTAATAATTAATTTCTTCTTAATATTCACCTCTTGGATCACATCGTATATATATTTTCTTAGTTGTTCCATAGATACAGAATATGAACAATGAAACATTTTTTTTGTACTTCATCAAATTTCAGTGATAAAACTCAAAATGATACAATATTTTGAACATGCATTTTAAACATAACATTGACAATTTTTGTTTGCATATTACTATCAATTTTGTCATGACTATTTGCACATATTTATAAAAATATAGATCAGCCCTTACGGTAAGCATCCAGATAATTCACTAAATTGGTCTAACTGATTTTTAAGCTAGGATGATAAATTTTGGAACATCTAATTGTCTGAAAAGAACATTTTCACAATGGTTGCTTTAAAAATATTGAACAGAACTGACATGTCCTTTTACATTTTGGAAACTAATAGTCAATTAGCTAAAAAATTGATAAGATGTTCTAAACAGCCATAGGTTATTACAATCATAACTTTGCAATTTTCAAGCAAGTCATGCATCCATGATACATTAAATGCATTATCTGTCACAAAAGAACAAAATATTTCCCACTTCATAATTTATATTTCTTGGAAGTTATTACATGACATCTCTAACAGGTATTCTGATATATATGGATTTCCACATAGACCGATGGAATCTATCAAATAACTATATTCTGTTGTGATTGATGTTGTTATGCACACTATTGTTTCATTAAGGACATTTGACCATCCATCGATTCATACAGAAATAAATTTATTATTTAATAGTAAAAAGAAGTTTTTTTTTCTTTCTTTTAAACAATGTCTAGTGAAGAACTTTCAATTTATGTTCTATTGACAAAACTATAACCAAAATGCAGTTGCTGCATTGAATGGTTAAACTGAATCTTGCATGCTACAAAATACAGGACTGTTAAAGTCACAAATCAAGCTACTTCTAAGTCTAATACATATTTTATGCAGATATAGTTTTCATCATAAATAAAGTCAATAACAATTAAATCAATTAACCTATTCATTCAGTGTACTGAATGTTTACTAAAGTAAATAGGGGATTTGAACTTAGGATGTTCAGTCTATATTTATTCTCCACTCCATCTTAAACAACTGATACACATGACCATATATATACATGAAAAAAATAAATCATCCCAAATATACATATTTTGTGCAGAGCTAGCACTCATCAATTGAGTCAAATCATAATCACCACACATATATACAATTAGTGCTTGGTTTACATTAAGATAGAAATTCTTTAAACTTAAATGGACAGGCTTCAATCTTCTCACCTTCCAACAATTCAATTCTCTATTTCATTGGAAACAAATGATTTATTAATATAAATGGATACATAATGGTCTGATAACTTAAGGGGTTAGATTGACATAATATCTACATGGGTATGAGTACAATATTAAAAATTCACCAGAAGATTTGAGCATTCCATCACTGATTTTTCATTGAAATGGATGGTTGAATTATTGGAAGGCCTGTCCATTAAAGTTTAAATAATTGCTGCCTTAATAAAAGCCAATCACTTAATGTATATGTGTGGTAGATTATGATCTGGACCAACAGTGCACGAAATACGTATAATGGGGATCATTTATCTTTTTCACATGCATGTGGTCATGTGTATCAGTTGTTTGATCTGGAGTGGAGGATCAATATAGACTGAAAATCCTAAGTTCAAATCCCTATGTTTAAAGATGCTTGAAGGATGCTCTAGTAATATTCCATTGCTTGTTGATTTGGTATGTCTAAATAACATGTGGAACTATATATATATATATCCACAGTTTAGACTTAAATCTCCTAGAATAATATTTAAATGCTAATAACAAAGAAACAATCTTTAATTTTTTTTGTTAAAAATTTATTGATCTAAGTGAAATAAATGTGAGAAGAAAACCAATAGGACATCCAAATTTGCAAATTTATGATGGTATAGAGAAAAAAGTCACAATCATGTGACAGTGTACACATAACATTAAAATAAAAAATGAAATATACACTTTAGTTCACCACTGTTCAGTGATTATTCTGTTATACCAAAAACAAAATGTAATGTGAAATTTTCACACCAAGGCAAATTATAGTGGAAAATTGCTTAGTTTATTGAAAAATCACATCCAATTATTAGTATAGAATTGCAGTTAAATTTAATTTTAAAAAAAGTTTAAATAAAAATAGAAGAGTTTTGAAAAGTCATATAAATAAGTTAGACAAAAGAAAGTTATATAAATGCAATGAAATTCACATCTAAGTTTATAAATATTTACTGCAAATTTTGTATCTGAGATTTGTAAATCTTATTGTGGACTGAAATTGTGCTTAAAACTTTTGAGAAAAGAAGGCTATCATGGATGCATATTCATAATAAATAGGCAAAAGATAAACAAAACAAGTAATAGTGGCTTAGATATTATTTTAGTGTCTTCTGAAATTATATTCAATGCCAAAAATAAATTTGATGGTTGAGGACTTGATGTTCGAAGTGATATATATATAAATATACCCCAATTTAGATTTTTTTCATTATTTTTTAGATTTGCATTCATGATAATAGTTGGCTTTTCTCAATGCCTTAAGGACAGTTATAATATTAAAAAAATATATTAATTTCAAGCAGTAAAGCTATATCGACTTAGTAAACTTTCTTTTATCTCTCATTTATAAGGGTTTTTTATTTTGTACTTTTATCTTACAATTAAATATCTAAAATCTCTTGAATCACTGAATGTGTTTTTTTAAATAATGTATGTAATTTTTCATAGTGATTATTTATTCTGATGTGAAATTTGATTATTAAAATGTTTTTCAATAGATATGTATTTTTTTTTTTCCATTAATGTAGCTTTTACAATCAGAAGTATCACTGAGTAATGAATGACAAATTATACAGTATACAAATATTCATTCTTTATATTGAAACAGGGAGATCAACACGACACACATTGCAGCATCCTATATGCCAGGATGAAATATATATATATATATGATGTGTTTGGTCCGCAATTGGGCAGTTAAATGTAACTGGCCATACATGGCAGTGCAGAGTCACTTGCCACACTTTATTGACCCAATCATAATTGATGATGAGCATGATGAAGGGCATTTACAAGTTTAAAAACCTACTGCTGATAACATTAACTCCAAAACAGTAATGTTTCCTGCTGAAAACCTGGATATACCTTATGATACCAGAGATTATTATAATATTTATTAGTTTGGGCTGGTTACACTTTTTAATACCCATAGCAATGTCATTAGAAACCCAGGTTTGAATCTACATCAATATAGTGGTCATCCCATTAAGACCAAATTATAACTTGGGATTCACAAAACTCACTCATGATATTGCCCTACTTACTTAAATTGATAAAATGCATAAATGAAAAGTAAACAAAGACAAAAATATAAAACATTCAACAACAATTTTATTCCACATAATGATACTCACATCCTCACAAACAATTTATAGGCATTACTTTTCTAGACAATGATATTCAATAAATTACATTATATTTTGTTATTAATTTAAAGAGAAAAAAAGTAGATTAATCCAGATGCCTGATCAAGGTTGAAATAAAATAATATTATATATATCAATTACCTTATTTAGAAACTAGAAAACAGATGGACATTTTATTTTATAAAAACAAACAGATAATATTTTTGAAGTAAGCAGATTAGTATTAATTATAAATTGTAGAAGATTTGAACTTGGCCTTCAAGCATCCTTCAGCAATCGACTCTATCTCATACTACCGATACACATGTGAAAAAGATAAATGATTTCCCAACATGTATTTTGTGCTGAACCAGCACTCATCAGTTGATCCACATGATTATCACCTACAAATACATATAATCAGTGCTTGCTTTAGCAATCTTTAAACTTTAATAATCAGGCTTCAATCTACTCCACCCTTCAATTTTTCCACCATCCATAGAAAATCTGATGATAGAATGCTTTGTTGATGCCAATATTATTATGATGCCCTTGTTGACCTTAAGTCACTCTCACTCCTCATCCATACCACTGAAAATCTGATAATGGAATGCCAAATGCTTTATTGATGCCCATGTTGACCTTAAGTCACTCTCACCTCTCATCCATACCATTGAAAATCTGATGATAGAATGCCCAAATGCTTTATTGATGCAAATATTATTGTAATGCCCATGTTGACCTTAAGTCATTCCCATCCCTCATATATAGGTCTTTGTCGATTTAAATACACAGAAGAGGGATGGACAGGATACAGACTGAATCTGTAATATTAGAATATAAGTGTAATCTAATTTCCAAATATATTAAATTATACTTGTATTCTAATATTACAGATTCAGCCTGTATCCTGCCCATCCTTCTTCTGTGTATTTAAATAGACTAAGTCCTGTATATGAGGAGTCGGAGGGACTTAAGCTCAACATGAGCATCACAATAATATTGGCATCAACAAAGGATTTGGGGATTCCATCATCAGATTTTCAATGGTATGGATGGCTGAAGAGTTGGAGAGTGGAGTAGATTGAAGCATGTCCACTAAAATTTGTTGATTTGCTATCTTAATATAAACGGAGAACTAATTATATATATATATGTGTGTGAGAGATAATGATTTGGACCAACTGATGATTGCTACTTCAGCACGAAATATATATATATAGATCATTTACTTTTTTCACGTGTGTGATCATGTGTATCGATTGTATGAGATAATCAATTGCTGAAGAGTGCTTCAAAGTCTGTGTTCAAATTCTCTACAATTACATCTAATTTCCAAGTATATTAAATTATACTGATATTATAATATTAATAATAGAAAAAATAGGCAATAAATATTAATTGTTAAAAAAAAAATAGTTCATAATCATCATCAACCATTATCAATCCACTGCAGACCGAAGGTCTTTCCAAGTTCAATCCATCTTCTCCAATCTTTAGCTTCTCTTCTCCACATCACCCTTGCACACTTTCTTACTTCATCCATCTATCTCACATGTGGTCTCTTTCTGGGTCTTTTACAATCTCTTGGAATCCAACTTAAGATTTCAATTGTCCATCTATTATCATCTCTTCTAGCAATATGTCCAGCCCAACTCCACTTCAGTTTTTTATTTTTTTCAATGAGATCAGTAACACCTGTTTGTTCTCTTACCCATATATTGCATCTTCGATCTCTTCTTGTTACTCCCAACATGTATCTATCCATATTTCTTTGAGTGGTCTCAAGTCTATGTATTTCTCTTCTATTAAGTGTCCAAGTCTCAGATCCATGAGTAAAAAATGGTAAAACACATTTATTAAAAACCTTTCTTTTCAAACACATAGGCATATTTCCTTTTAGTATCAAGTTATTACTACCAAAAGCACTCCAACCAAGTTTAATTCTATGATTAATTTCATCCATTATGTTTCCATCAGTATTAATAATCTGATCAAGGTATTTGTAAATGTTAACTTCTTCTGACTAATCATCTTTATTTTCATATTTTGAAAAAATCCATTAAACATTACTTTAGACTTTTTAACATTTATCTTTAGTCATACTTTCATCTGAAAACTCCTGCAACATGTCCTGCAGCTCTACAGCATTATTTGCAAAAACAACTATATCATCTGCATTTACTTTCACTCCCTTAGCTTCCTATTTTAATCCACAAAATACTTCTTGCAGCACTGCTGTAAAAAGTTTTGGAGATATGGAGTCACTCTGTTTTACACCCTTCTCAATGTTGACTTTCCCAGTATCATTATGCAATCTAATTGTTGCTGTTGCATTTCCATAAATATTCTTTAAAATATGACAATATCCTGGATCTATACCTTGATGATCCAATGCTTTAATCACTGAAAAAATGTTTATAGAATCAAATGCCTTTTCATAATCTACAAATCCAAAGCATAATGGCAACTCATATTCATATATACAAAAAAAATATAAAAAAAATAATAATAATAGAAAGATCTTATTTAATCTGTTCACCTTTTGCCAGCAAAAGAGCATATAAAAAGTTTAAGTACTCAAATCTTTACACATCTCTAGCTGTTCATAACAATTACACAATATTTATTTCCATTCAACAAAGTAATTTCAATTTAGTTCATTGATTAATCCTATGCACTTCTTGACTTGGTTGAAAATGTATAAGTTAATCCATTAAATTACTATATAGAATTACAAAATTAAAGTAAACTTATTTTATTCCATGAAATAGTCCTATGAACTTATTCACTGGTTAGTAGATGACTAAATCAATTCGTTGGTCATAGTTTTAGATTGTTTAATTAGCAGGCATTTCATACATTTTCTCCTTTGTTGTAAGGTGAATAGAGCCAGGGTAGAGGAATAGTGATTTCTTATTCATGAACCAGATACCTTCCTTCTATGTTAGCACATCTTTCCAATTAAAGGCTGGGTAATGTTCACTCATCCTCTATGGAGCAACCATGCCAATAGAGATGGACAACTGGAGTTTATAGCAAGTCTGATGAGATTTAGATTATACATTATATAAGACCATTGGCTTATTTAAATAATAATAGAATATTAACAATATCTCTCTATTTTTGTATATATATTCACAAAATGTGCGTTACCAAGGCAAACTGTAATGAATGCACACTATAGGATGATGACTTTCACAGTATGTTTTTTTTTTCCCAGTCCATTCTTTCTTCTAGCAAAACACCTTCCAATAATTAAAATTAATGCCAAAACCTTTTGTAAGTTATCATATGTATTTATTAATAAATTAATTAGTCATCTCCATCCAAACTTTATCTTAATCTATCTCATTGGCAATGTTTAACGATAAACATTTATTAGTCATTTCCAAACAAACTTTATCTTAATCTATCTCAAAGACATATTTATTGAGAAACGTACAAATAATGTACAGAAATTAGGGAGAAAAACAAATAAATAAAAATATTATTTTTTTAGAGAATTCAAATTTCTTTTTAACAAACTATGTTATAAATATGAAGATTTTTAATAACTTGAAAACTTTGTTTAGTTAATACTTTTTAATATTTTTTCTAGTTTTCGAATTTATTTTACTTCTTTTTTTTTTATTTACAATAATTAATTATAACTAAACAAAAAACTTTTTTTTCTCTTTTTATATATATAAACATATTGTTTGCGAATAAATGTCAGCACTTTCATACTCGCTATTATAAGAATAAAACAACCTTTTTCCCCTACTGAATCTGTATTGTTTATAAAATGCTGTTATTTCTGGATTATTATGTATTCGACCATTTGCTGAACTTGTAGCTAGTTATGCATTGCTACAATATTTATTGAATTGAAATATGAAGTCAACATGAAATGTACAATAAATTTTATATTTTAATTTTGTACATATAGCAAACATCAAGTGAATGCTTAATATTTTATTTTTTAAATAATATATGGAATCAATGTACGATTATTTGAAATAATGAATGTATTTTGTAAATATATTTTTGAGCAATTAGCACTACTTGAAAAAGTTAGTTACATGCATACATTCAATTTTAAGAGCATCTGTATATAAAAATCTTATTAATATTTTTAAAGCACCTTTTGCAGAAATTAATATTTGTTAAAAGTTAAGATGATACCTTAATACTAATAAAGGAAATGTAAAATCATTAAAGGTTTAGAATTTTTGGTGCAAAAAATGATTTTTTTTTTTTTTTTTTCAACTAAAACTTTTGGGAGGTGAAAAAACAATTAATGCTGAATTAACAGATCAAAATAAATATACCTTCATTGTCACTATTGGCGTCTTTGCATTTTTATAAAAGATTCTTCATTCTTGATCTTACTAACTAACCTAAATCCACATTTCTTGCATTTGCCTCTATATATATACGCTTTTCTGCTCATTTTTATTTCATCAAAGAGAGCTAGATTAAGTTTTTCGTCCTTCTCCTATCCCACTGCATTAATTCAGCTCATTTAAATAATACAATAAGAATGTGGAATAATATCAGAAAAACTTCATAATAACCAAACTGTAAATTTCCCTTAATAGTCTATATATAGGAATATTGGACTATATCAATATAGGTTTAGAAAACTATATATTAAATTAACATTTAGTTCAGATATTATGAACAATCTCTTAGAAAATAATTCGCTTTTTTTTATTTTAAAAAAGTGCTCTTTTAAAACAAGTTGTTTTAGTTTAAAGTAAGATATTGAAGGATTTGCCATTTGAATGAGACTTTTTGTACTATATAATAAAGCTGGGATGGCCAACTTTTGTGTTTATAAGATCTATTTTTTATTTTTAAAATGTATTGCGATCGACTTGTTGTCATAGGCGTAGTCTAAGTGGAGGGAGTTGAGAAATACATACTATTTTTATATATCTATGTAAAAAAGAACATAATTATTTAACGGGCCAAAAAACTCATGAATAATTTATTAACAATATTTATTAATTCAAATTAGCTACATTAAGTCAAGACTAAAAATATTATTTTCAATAATGATACGATTTAGTGGACTTCACCTATCTAGAATTGAAAAAAAAATTTAGAACAAAAACAAAAATAACAAAAAAACTTGAAAATCTTGACTTAATTTGTTTCACTCGTAATCCGACGGCTCTTGCCAGATTGGGCTCGCGATCGACCGGTGGATCATGATCGACTTGTTGGCAACCTCTGTAATAATGTGATTAAATAGAAGCTACTGACACTGAATATTAGTCTAACAATAAACTTTCATAGTTACAATGTTTAAATAATCATGGTTGTGCCAATACTAGTTAGAAATAGTAACAATAGGGAGACCATTTAATATGTAATTAACAAAAAAAAAAAAACTTTTAAAATTAAGTTTAAATCACGAATTAAATTATAGTTTAAACAAACCAATCCTGTTAATTAAATATCTAAATATATTTTCCTTCATTAAACTTTTTACTTAACTTTTACTAAGTTTGTTTCATCATTTTTTGAGTATGTACATGTATGTATAAAAATAATTTTTTTGAAAAGTTTTTATTTAAAACACATTATTTAAGAACATAATATTTGATCACAGATCATTGATCAAAAAATATTAAATATATATATAATAACTTTTTTATAAAACTATTGTTAAAAAAACAAAACAAATTCAAATGAGGTCATCCATTTTATTCTTGAATAATCATAAAGGAAACATTCAGTGTCAATACACTTGGATTATTTATTTATAAATGATAAAAATATGGAGAATGTTGAAATCCTATGACATAATCATTGATAAGTGGAAGTTTTTTTGTAAGATTACGGGGGGGGGGGGAGTTAACCCAAAGGAAATGATCAATTTCTTTCTTGACCAAAATAAAGTGAAAATAATTTTCTATGTATTAATAATTTTTATTAGTCATTCATTGAACTAGGGATTATCCAATAATGAATAATATTTCTGCAGAGCAATTTCACTACACTACTCTCACACAAGGTAGGGATTAGTTTCTATCCACTTTTAATACCTTGTAGAGAGATAGTAATCATAAACAAATGACCAAAGACATATGAAAAAGATGTATGATCTCCAAGATGCACACTTCATGTTGAACCAGGCACTCATTAGTTGGCCCAGACCATAATCTCTGGCACACATCTTATATACTGTATATATGAATAGCAAATTACTATCATTTAATTGATAAATGTCAAACCTGATGCTCCCATAACTTTAACATAAATCAATTAATGCAAGTATATTAATAATTTTTACTAGACATTCATTAGACTAGAGATTGTCCAATAATGAATATTTCTGTAGTGCAATTTTACTACACCACTCTCAACTAAGGTAGGAACTATATGTTAAAATTGAAACAACACTACATTGCAGAGGTCATATTTAAAGTGATAATTTGGATTTTCTTATTTTTAAAGGAACTTAAACAAAAATGTATAATGTGATTGGGTGTAGTTATTTTAGAAACAAATGAAGTGTGTTTTCTCAAAATAATACTATAGGTTTTTTTTTTTTAAAAAGACTAAACAATTTTAAAAACAATAGCTCTAAATAAGCCCAATTTTATAAACTATTAAATTTTTATATGTTTTGGCTATCTGCCAATTGTAGTATCATTTTTGTAAAAAGCATCTAGATTTGTTTGCATAACACACATTACCTTTTTTATTAAAAATAATAATAATAACAAAAACATAATTATAAATACTTGTTCCATTTGAAGCTTGGTATTTTTAGTAGTGATATAATAGTTCCTTCAAGTGTCAATAACTGCCACTAAGAATCTATTAAATGATTAACTTATTCTTTCATATATATATTTAATTAAATATGAAGGACTGATAAAAATGGACAGAAATATGATAGCATCATATTATAGATTAAAAGCAAGTATTTTTAAATTGAAATTATTGTTCTAAATTAACTTTTTTTTTCTTTAAATTTACAAATTAAACTCTAAAAAAAGTACTTTAGAAATATAAACACATATAAGAAAAAATAAGTCAATAAAAAAAATGCAATTCAAATATCACAATTTATACATGTGAAGTTTAGTGTTAGGCTTTTTTGAAGTGATAGTGAGGTTATCAGCAGGGCCGGCGCTGGGTACTAGGCGCCCGCATGCAAATTTGATTTTGGCGCCCCTGTCAATATGTATGTTTACTAAGGTGACCCGACCGTGTCCCGTGGCGTTTTAAAAAAGTCATGATTTTTAGAAAGAATGCACGATGTAATGCTATTTTTGATATCAAAAATAGCATAAAATTGATTGTTAAATTATATATTATTTCATACAAACGGTTACAAATTTAGATGTTAGAAAAATTTGCAGAAATTTTAAAAATAATGTGTTTGTTAAAAATAGACAGAGTGATTCAAATATATATATATAATAAATTTAAAAAAAATAATGTTTGAGATTAAAATATTTAAATGTTTAAAATAATTTTCGAAAAACATTTACATATTTTAATCTCAAATATTTTTTTTTTTAAATTTCATATTTATTATTTGCGTCACTGTCTGTTTTTAACAAACCCATTATTTTTAAAATTTTTGCTAATTTTTCTAACCTCTAAATTTATGCAAATATTAGCAAATTTAATAATAAATTTACAATTTATAAATGAAATAATTTTAAAAAAAGATAATATTACAAACATACATATTTAATTTATTATTTTTAATGTACGCTATATCTATATAAACGCTCCATATAAACCAAATTTTTAATCCCCCCCCCCCCCCCCCGGTCAATGGTGTCCCGTTTTACCAATGTTAAAATCTGGTCACTTTAATGTATACCACCTACATGTTATAAATATTAGTGTACAAAATCTTTCTAAGGGAAACAAACAAGGCAATGTAAATAAATAATTTTTAATATTAAAAAAAAAGAAAATACAGTTAAAAAAAGTAAATGCATTACAAAACATGTTATAATTATAATAATTTTATACTCCTTGACTTCATATTAATAAACCTTGATATGATTGTATTTATTTCCAGTTCTGCACAAATATCATTTTCAATAGCAATTAATGCCAAATTAACAAGCCGTTTTTGTGACATAGTTGTTCTCAAGTAAGTTTTAATTAATTTTAACTTAGAAAAAGAGCGTTCACCACTTGCAACACTAACAGGTAATGTTAATAATATTCTTAAAGCTATTGATAAGTTTGGCATAGATAAATTATTAGAAACTATAAAATTAAGTGTTTTGAAAGGGTTTTGAGAATTTAAAAAATCCTTTTGAAAAATATCTCGAAAAGCACATAATTAGTCGAATAAATCTGTAGCATTAATATCTTTACTGTTATCAAATTTCAAAATATTTTCTAAATCTTTGCATTTTGCTTGTAACTCGCTCTTATTAATTTCTGATATTTTATATAGAAAATTGAAATTATTATAACATGCTTCGAGGAGTTCAAAGCGTTCTGTTAAAGAATTAATCGCTACATCTAAAACTGTAAAAAACATGTTTATTTTAAATTTTTCTTCAGGTATTTGAGGTAGTTTCAGACGTGTGCTCTTCCGATCTATCAAATTGACGAGTTTTTTTCCGTTGTCGAACTTCTTTGGCAGTTTTAAATTCTTTCTCTCCATCAACCTCTTCGCTAAGTTCATCTGCAATTTTGAGAATGTTTTTGAAATTTGAATCTGATCGATATTCTCGTAAAAATTTATTTAGATTTGCGATCGATTCTAAAGCAAGTGAAGCATTCATATTTACATTTTGGAGCATTTTACTGACAGGATTTATTCTATTTAATATATCATGCCAAATTATTAAAGAACAAATAAATTTGTAATCCTTAAGGTTAGTGCAGAGTGATTGAGCTTCATGTTGAATTTCTCTATTAAAAGATTCGATTGTTCATTATTTCATAGAGTGCATCATAAATTTCACCCAACTGATACCGTAGAGGCCGGATTGCATCAATTCTGCTTTCCCATCGTGTTTCTGATGGTTGTTTTAGAGTTAAAGTTTTAATAAATTTTAAAAGGATTGACCACCGTTTATAAGATGATGAAAAAAAATTGTATATTTTTTGAACAATTGCAAAAAAACCAATTGTATCTACATTGACTTTGGCGGCATCGTTTATGATTAAGTTTAAAGAATGAGCAGCACATGGTACGTAAAATGCACGAGGGTTTTTGGTTAAAATCAAATTTTGAAGTCCAGCCTTTTTGCCTTTCATGTTGGCCCCATTATCATACCCTTGACCACGCATGTCTTCAATGGAAGATTCCCATTGAAGACATGTTCAATTATTGTTGTACATAAACCTCGTCCAGTGGAATCTGTTATATCTATGAAACCTAAAAAGTTTTCTCTAATTTTAACCGTTCCATTATTACAAAAAACGAAGCGAATAATTATGGTCATTTGTTCAGTTTTACTTGCATCTGGTGTACAATCTAAAATAATAGAATAATATTTGGATTTCTTTATCGATAATAAAATTGTTTCCCTAACTGCTGTACTTAAAATTTCCAATAATTCATTTTGGCTATCTTTGCTCAAATAATGTACTCTATTGTTTGATCTAGGGCCCTCTCAACATGATTTTCCATAACGGGATCAAACTTCGCAAATAATTCAATTAATTTTAAAAAATTTCCGTTATTTTTTTCGTATAATTTATCAGATGATCCGCGAAATGCTAAATTTTGACTACCAAGGAATTTGATAATTTCAATCAGCCGTTCCAAAACACTCCTCCAATGTTTCTTTTTCATTTCATATAAATTTTGAGATTGACAATCAATAGTAATTTTGTTTTTTAATCTTTTCTCAAGTTCATTCCAATTCAATAAACTTTTCATGTGAGCCATACTAGTTTCATGTCTGTGTAAAGTTGTACTTAAATTTCTCCAATTATTGTATCCTTCTATGAGGCTAGATTCAGTAGATCCAAAAACTTTGCAACAAAAGCAAAACACAGAGTTCAAAATTTCGGAATAAATAAGCCATTTTCGAAAAACTACTTCTCCATTTTCCATTTTTCTATTATAATATACATCAGAAAATTTACGGCCATGTACATCGTTCGGATATATAATATCTTTCTTTTGAACAGGCCCCATTTCTACTAAAATAACACGTAGTTTGTCATCGATTTTATTCCATTCAGCTGGATCTTCTAAATTTGTACACATTTGATATGATATTGGCACAATGACTTTGTTGTCACTTAACTGTTTCTTACTAAAATCTTGTTCAATATTTTCAACAGTTCCCTGTGAATGTGATCTAGATGATGTGCACGGTTCTGGTTCTTGTTGAGTATAAGCTATTTCAGAAGCAGTTGATATTTTAAGATATTTATTAAGTGATCCACTTTGTTTTTTAATGTTTGCTATTTTTTCAGCTTGGCGTTTACGATTTTGTGCACCGGATAGTTTTTTCTTAGTTTTTGATTCCATATTACTTTTACTCATGAACGCCACTTTAAAATAATTTTCAAATGTAATAAATAAATAAATACGGACTCTAATTTATATATTTACATCATGTATCTTAATACTTAAGATTATATATCGCTAATTTAGATGTCCAACACAAATTACTTCTTGCGCCAAAATACAAAACTCTATACGCGGAGGGGAAGAAGTTGTTTAACTTGTTTACCTAAAAAAGGCAGCTAATAAATTGGAAATATTCAGCCATTGACATTAAAAATGGTCAGGTTTTAAAATAACTCAAGTGTCGCTTGATTGAACATTTTAGTTTTACCATTGGCAAGATTTTCTTTTGTTATCATATATTTTTCTAATTAACACAGGTGGCCTGCCAGGCCTGATTTGCGATTTCAATAGAAAATTTCCTGGGATTATAATTATTGTTTACAAGTTCTTACTAAGATTTTAAAATTTGCGATAAACATCATAAGCAAACGTATGTAATTAATTTGCAAACCTAATTAGTATGCAGAAAAAATAGACTTTTGACAACGATTAAAATATATAAAATAAAAAGTAAACTGAAAATTATATTAAGTTTACTGGAATTATACCTATAATATATATTACATACACGTTCGAATATTTATATCAAATTATTATTTAAATAAAAAATTAGAAAATGTTTTATTTTGCAATATTATAATCGTTTCTTACGATTTCAAAATTATGTACATGATCTAATATATATATATATACGCATATACATACATAAGTTCTAATTTATAATACTTTTAGTGTGTGTTTATTTATATATTTGCTAGCAGAAAGTTACTTATAGTTTACTATAAGCAGTACTATATATATATATAAACATTACAATATGAAATTTGTAATATAATAAACTTTATGTTTAGTTTATTGTTCATGATAAATAATAGATTTGATTGTTTTATATTTTTAATATTAAGCAGAGCTTGTGTGCAGGCCTGCTTGTGTGTGTCATTTAATAAGATATAATATGACTTCATATGATTTTCAATAATCTACTCTCAATAATTTTTGTAAATAAACATTTGAGAATAATATTCTTCAAATGTGAGTATTTTTGTTAGTAGAGTTTTAATTTCTCAGGGATGGCACCTTCTTTTTCAGATGCTAATCTCTCAGTGATGGCGCCTCCTTCTGCCAGCGCCCGCATGCCTAGCATGCGTTGCATGCCCGCTTCCGCCGGCCCTGGTTATCAGTATGAATCAATTATTTTACCTATTCTCTCCAATTGAACAAAGTAGTAGTGATAAATTTGACAATTAAAGATTCCTGGATTGCAGCTCTAATTGTCACTAATAGTGCTAAAATGCCACATTATCTCTCAAGCAATTAACTATTTGATTGTGCTATTTATTTATTTGCTTTCTTTAGAAAAAATTAAGCAATTAATTTAGAAAAATTATTTTCTGCTCTAGGCAATTATATAATAATTTGCTGTTTAGTAACATAAACCTTCACATGTCATTAGACATTTTCTTCAAATTATCAGTGTCTATCAACTTCTTTCATCTTATATTTTTTATCCTTTATTTAGAATTATTATCTCCAAGTGATACTTCTGTAATTTCTCCATCTCTAAAATCAATGATGAATATAGGATAAATTTCTAGATATACAATAATAGGCATTGTTAAAGAGTGGTTATATTAGATAAGGGATCAGCTCATTGCAGATTGTGAGTTAAATGTGGCTCTGATCCCAATCTCACGGCTCTTTTTATCATGATAAATAACAAACACATTTTTATTTCCTCTTGTAATTTGTAAATAAAGATTTTGATGAGTCTAAAAGAATAAAAATGTGCATTACAAATATTTCAATGCCATTTTCCTGAGAAGAAATTAAAATAACTTGTCCTGGAGAAACAAGGATTTTAATGAACTGATTTTAAAACAAAAAAGGTTGTGAACTTTTAAAACACTTTGTATAGTAATTTAATAAATATTTTATAAAGTGACATGGACAAATTATAATACTAGAGGAAGCTGAGGTAATTTAATAGTAGTCATATAAAATGTCTTCAACAGTTCATTCTAAAAATGTCACCAATATTTCTGAGTACTTAAAAAGCCCTTATTCAAAAAAATAACAATTCATAAGTACATTCTAAAAAAAAAAACAGGACTTCAAACTGTTATTTTTTTCCATTCCAATTTTCGTTCCAGCAAAAATAATGTTTTTTTTCTGGTTACCAGTTCGAAGCCCTGAAAAAAAAATATAGTTGTCCTCAGATACACTTTCACTAAAAAAAGTCACCCCTAATTTCTAAATGTTTGGCCACCCCTGCAATATAGGAAGGATATAAAGGTCAATTAGATATAAAAATTAACAAACTAATATTTAGATCGGTGGGAAAAAAACCCAAACATATAATATGGTTTCACCTTTAAAAATCATGCAATCATTCAAAATTTATGCATGCAAACCCTGCTAAAACATTTTTTTTGACTAATCAAATTCTGAAAGAGACTATAGAAAAATATATATATAGCAAAGGATTAAAATGCAGTCAACAGAAAGGATTCATGCATTCCATTATTAAAAAAATGGAACATTTAAATACCGCATTTACATATTAAGCCTCATTTACATACTAAATTACATCCATATTGAAACGGTCAGTTTCATCCATCTGCCCGTTTCACTTATGTTACCCACATATCTATCTATATGCCAGGTTTAAACCCTCCCAGAGTACCCATCGGAATAACATTAAATTATTATAGATGCAGAATCACGTATATATAAGCGAGCAGTATGTCTGTAATTTAATTGAATATGTATAGATTACAGATATGTATCAATTTTATAGATATTTCTAATTTAGGAAATATTTTAGTCTAAATTATTTATGTTAATGGTATATATATTACAGATATGTATATTCATTTTATAGATATTTCTAGTTTAAGAAATATTTTAGTTAAATTATTTAGCAACTTTATTGTTGTATTAATGAAATTGCGTATACATATTTCCTGTTATTCTGCATTTATTCTACCACCTCTGGTTATAAAATGTTTTCTGCTAATTACAAAGATAATTTTGTCAAAATGACATTCAATTTTGAAAACAGACTTAATGTAGGTCATGCATTTAGTCCCAAAACAGTCCTAAAATAGCGTGGATATTGTTTGAAATATAAAATGTTGACAACAAGATAAGCAGGAAAACAGAATCTAAATTATTTTGTTATCACTAAAATTGTTTTTCTAAATAAAGAAATGAGTTTTTCTACTGGTGGGAATATTAAATGTTTGCTAAAATAGAAATGGATTGTTCAGCCACGTAAGAAAATAACAGGTAGACAGAATTAAAAAGGTATAAATACTTGAAGTTTTATTAACAAGGAGATATCATATATATATTAAGTGAACTGTAGGACGAATCCACATCGGTTTCACCTTAAAATGTTCGAGTAGAGGCCGTAATTCACTGCCTCTCCTCGCGGAGAATGGAGAGCTTTGGTCCAATGAAACCTAATACCATCACCAGCAAAAGTAGCCCATGGAAAAATCTCTGTTAACCGTGCATCATCATCAAGTGTCAACTTATTATCGTCCCAAGTGCTTCAAAACCAGCTGCAATGGAAATAACTAAACTGTAAATTTTTCTCAGAGCTCTTGTCTATAAACTGTGACTTTCGTTTCTTTATTTTAAAAGCTAGCAATTCACTAAATCTGCTTTCACCAACACCTTTACTAAAATCTACAAAGAAAATTGTTAAATGCTAAGTCTTGCCTGATTGTAGAATGCTAAAACTTGTCTGATTATAAAACTTGAATTCTCTTTTATAATATAAAATTCGAATTCTCTTTTAAATTGTAAAACTCCTAATAATCTATTTTAAATGTATAATTTCCTGCGGTCTTTTTATGCCTATTTCTAAATCTATTCAATTTTATTTTATGATTTTATCATTTTAATATAATATGTGTATTTAATATGCCAAATGACTCGAAACCGCAAGTATTTCTAAATACCATTTTAACTTATCGATTTGCGAAGATAATTTCAAATCTTCACTATAATTTAATATTAATCAATTGAATTATTATTCTTCATTCTCACTCGCTGTTTCGAGATCATATTATGTTACTGATTAAGTTTTGGGTATCAATATTACAATAATCAGTTATCTAGCTATTTTATGCAGTTTGCTTAATTTTAGTTATGAATTATAACTATTTATATATATAACTCGTATATCACCGGAACTAGCCACAGAAATATTCTCAAAGCATATTTTAATATTTTATTCGTAATTACCCCGCAAATATGCTTTATCCTCCTTAGATTTATTTATGTTGAGACGCAGGTGATAATATTAAACTAGGTTACTAATTAATTTAGTCCCTTAATAGTATATTTAAAATACTAAATTTGAGAACTGGATTATATAGATATGCAAATATACGCTATCTAATTTTAAGGCACGATAATGTAATGTTACGCGATTGCGTTATATATATGTATAAGTTGCGGATGTGTCTTTACAAAGTACGCAATGTACACTTATCAGCTTGCTGCATGATTTTCGATGACGTGCTGGCGGAGGTCACTCTCATCCACTTTAGTTCGGGTTCAAGCACACTTTTAGAACTAGGGCACAAGGACCTAGATGATTCATAATGCTTATCCGACTACCTGAACTACTAATGTTCTTATTCGTGGCAAGTTGAGCGGTCTTAGGGCAAACCGAGTCTTTAGAGACTGAAACCCATGAATAATGACCCATTCGCATCTTTTTGCTTAATTAATATTTTAATATGTGCCATAGAGGATATAGGTAAACCTATCATAAATCAGTTTTCTCCCCTTTTATATTAAACGCTTATCTAGCATTAGTATACATTCTAATCCAGGTTAACATGCTGCGTATCTCTGAGCCTAATTACATGCTCGAATTAACTTTGTATTAAATAGATGCCATAGGAGCATTATGATAGTTAGTTTTATAGCTTTGGCTATAAAGTTCCGCATGACCTAGTAGACTACAAAAGAGTTAGAAATTTGGCATATTAATTAATATAGGCATGAAATTCCAATACCACTCTACACATTATTAAACGTTTATAAGGAAATATATAACATGAATCTCAGCAGTTATCTAACGCCTGCGAGCGTTATACCTCACGTTCCTGCCATATAATTTGGTATGTTTTAATTTATTGTTTGCTATTGTTTTATTAAAGTAATAATATTTAAAATTATAACTCATTTGCATATTTTATTGTCCGTGAATTCATTTTGTCCAACTCTATATTTAATTGCACATACACTATTTCATATATCTGTAGATCAGTCTGTTAGGCTCTATAATTAATTACTTAGCCATATGTGTATATATCTTACCAAATCAGTAATAAATTAGTTAAATTATGAGTCTCTTGTTCTACCGGGAGTGACTGCTGGACCGAGAGTGAATTGATTGTCTGTGTACGTTGAGGAATGTCATCCATAGGGTAGTAAATCATTGAGCAGAGGTGAAAGTATTGAATGTTGGTCGGATTCTGGATCACAGTATCTGGATTCGATCAGCTTTAGTGTATTTTGCCTATGCTCTAGAGTTTGTTACGTGGAGGGACAATTCTTACCATTACAATATATAGGCATAATTTTCAACTGCATAATGAATACAACACTGATTGCGCAAATGCGGAAAGCTTGCTTAGTGTATTATAAAAGTCTTGAATTTCAACTTTTACCTTTTCTTAATATTCAATTATAAGTTTATTAGAATTACATTAATTAAAGAAAATAAATAAATATTAAGAATTATTTAAAATTTTAATAAATAATAATAAGAAGAACAACATAAGTGAAAATAATGAAAGAAATCAATATAATCTTCCCAATCACTCAATTATTAATGAATTCCACCATTAAACTTGAATTATTATGAAAAACATCAAATTTAAAAAATAATGATAATTAACAAATTTGGATCAATCAAAAACTAAACTGTGTAAAAGATAGATTTAAGTCAACAATTCCCAAAAATCTGTTTGACTCATTTAAGAGGTTCTTCACAGAAAGATCAATAGTACTAGCCATCATTGAGATAAACTGCTCACTATACCAATTTCAAAAGATCTACTTTATAAAACATTAAATACGCACATGTGGAATATGATTTAAAAATAGCAAAACACCCAAATCCAGGATACATAACTATTGAATTCCATAGTGAAAAACAAAAAGAGCATCTTTATCCACACGATTGGCACAACACAAATGCTCATACAAAAGAGCTCTCTATCAACCTTCCACATATTCAGTTTTCTTTCAGCACCAGAACACAAGCCACCATGATTGTATTCCAAACAACCCCACAATCATGTGCAGAGAGAGACATGATCTCAAAAGAAAAGTCAAGGAAGTTTTCTTCATCTCCAGAGACAAAGATGCCATAAACAGGAAAAACACATGTTATACTTTATCGAGGAAATGGAATGTCTAGCATAATCAGCATAAATTTGCATATTGTTAATCTTATTAACAGTTAAGCTATCATTATGAAGGTTGGACCCTTCGAAAGCACTAAGCTCGTTCGTTCTTATTTAACTATTTGGTAACAATATACAGCTTTGAGGACAATTGTGCTACACAGGCAAGTGAACTAGAATATATATATATTTCCCCAAAGTAAAAAAATTATTTAAATAAGAAAATTAGGAAAAAAAACAATGAAATATGCTCTCATCAAACTAAATCAATATAGAGAAAATTATATCATAGGCCTACATAAAAATACCTATCGAAAATACAATATTGACAACTTTCCTAGACTAATGAAATCATATGGAGTAGTCATAGGATTTTAGCAACATATTTACTTTTGGCAATAGCTTTTAATTCAAAATAAGAATAAAACATTGACCATAATATTCCAATGCAAATTATGAATCAAAAAGTCATGATATTATTAACGCTTCACATTATCAAACGTCAATGTTTTCACTGCAAGCAAAGGGGACGCACAGTGAACACCTGTACTGGATGAATCTGTCCATATGGCTGCAGGATTGCCACTATTTCTCATCAATGTACCAAATTAATATACTCATTCAAGATATACAAAAAAAAAAAACAGTTAATATTAAATAAGGAAACAGAAATAACCGTTAGCATCATAATGAACCTTACCTTGAGGATAAATGATGAATTTTCCCACTATAGCTAAAAACAAAATCTGTCAATTGATTAACAAAGAAAGCATACTACCAGCTATACTACAAAATAAAATTGACAGTCAAATTCATAAAGCTTCACAATCTCTAACATTCACTAAAATGTCAACTGGCATCATGAATTCATTAGGGTCCTTTTCCTATCCAAGTTTCAGAGGACATGAAAATTGCAGATAAATTAAATACAAATACCAAATCAACAGACAGTGAAAATACTGATTTGTTTATGATCTTTGAATCAATAATCTAAATTATATATATAATCCCATTATGTCACCTTAAAATGCTGATAAAAATCAGCACCTTCAATATTGGGGAATTAAACCACCATAATAAAGACTTCCAGTTAGCTAAATGGTTTGACATTGTTCTACTCTGTTTATTAGGTCTACTCAAGACAAGAATATATAGTGACCCAAAAACTGACCTATCAAACTATCGCCACAACTGAGGCTTTTCAACTTATTCCACATCATTCAACACACAATCAGCAGTGACCAGTTTAATTGTAGCTAAATGATACCCTTTCAAATCATTCAAAAGACTCTCTATAGACCCACATATATTAATGATCACTCTATATCACACAGTAATAGTTTTGAATATTGCCTTTGTTTATATTTCTCCATGTCTATAAATTTATAAATAAATAACAATGATTCAAAACTCATTTATTGCAACTTTACCATGTCCTGTTTCACTTTTAGGGGACTTTAATTAAGATATGTAATTTTTATCTCAAAATAGATATATAGATTGCTCTTTCCACTGGAGAGTGGTGAAAAAACTTCTTAGATTAGCTACTCATACGTTTTTAAAACAGAAAGATTCACATCACCAATGGACTTAGTTTTTACTCTTTGATGTTACTATATATGCTCAACCACTCATTAAAAAAATTACCTTTCTCTGACCATCTAGTCATAATAATGTTTATGAATATTAAGGTTAAATCCACAATGAGAAAACAATTCAAACCCTCCTTTCCAACATTTTAGAATTCCTCTTTTCAGAATACATACATATACACTTATTTAAATTCAGCAAACTGGAACTAACATTCCGTACAAATTTGGATCACATTTACCAAAATTATTTCATTCATAATTAACCATATCACAAAACTTCTCCCACCCACAACAAGAAGATCATAAAATCATCACTCAATAATAAAAATGAAAAACTAATAATCTTAAAAAATCATTACATGAGAAACACTTAAACAATAACCAGCAATTAAAAAAAAAAAAAGATCTATTTTATCAAACCTCACATATGGTCAAAATACTACATTCTGATAGGCCTTAGAACAATATCCAATCATCAGAGAATTTACCACCCAAATAGTGAAGACCTAGTATATGTAGGGGACAACATGCTACACTCCTATTTTCCTACTAAATAAACAAACTGCAAAATAGGAAATCATTCAATACTCACTTAAAACTTACTCAGACAACCCAAAAATATTCCGCTTTGATGCAAAAAAAAAAAAAAAAAATCAGTGCAAAACTACTCTCTCTCCCAAATTCATGCCATTTAGATATTCAGGGAATATAGCATTTTCTTTTAGCACTTAATACATTTTGCAACAAAATATTTTGCAAACAAGGTTAATCACATATTTAAGCAAGTCTATTATATTCATGAAAAATTTAATATAAACCAATATCCGTCATACCCTTTATGAATAGGAAAGAAAAAAATGTCCTCTCTTAAAAATCTTAAAAGTTCTATCAATGACTTAGGTATTAAGATTCTTGAGTTGGCAATAAAAAACAAACTCGAGCTATACCTGCTATTTGCTTTATCTAAATATTAATTTGTAGGGAAAATACAACTGAGAAAAAACAATACAGCCCATTAGTAATCCAACTTGACCTTAATGCTACACCTAGAACATTCTCATTAGACATCCATAACCTCCTCATAAATTGTGCAATACATATCTTAAATCATAAAAATTCACCCCAGCCTCATTCAACACTGTTGATTATTGCACGGATAACTGCTAAATACCCTTTTCTTCACTATATATCCAACTCCATGTGATTGATTGGTGATTGAAAAAGAATTATCAAAAATATATATTCCAGCACTCAAAAACAGCATTTCAGTCATCACATATATGAGTGATATATCAATCTTCCTGTCAACACCTAAGCAAATTCAAAAATTGATAAGAATTCTGATCAATTGCACTACAAATTATAAACTAGAATTTAATATGGACAAACTATGTGCTTTGTCAATCAATGCAGGTAAAACTCATAAATAACACATCAAATGAACCCTAAACCTATTCCACAGAATCCCCTTCTAATTCAATAAATGCAAAACCTAATGCAAAAAAAAAAAAAAAATTATGACAAAAGTCAAAACATAATACACACAATCTCTAAATCATATGTATTTATTTGAAAATTTCTCTTTTTAACTTCATAATTATAGCCAGAATCTTGCACTTCTCATAACCAACTCAAAGAAATAATACTTGAGAAGATTGATCAACTTATTTAACAATGGCATTTTATATTAACTAATTTCATTTTATTGTATTTTTTTATTGTTTTGCTTTTATTTATTTCACATATTTCTCACATTCTATAAGTTATTTTTAGTTCTACCTCTCCTTGTCTAAGTATTAATATGATTTGTTCCAGTTCAGCAATAAATATAAGAAATATTAACTATTCTCAAAGAATACACAGACAAATTTAAGCTTGAATTCACCTTATATAAGTCTTGTGCTTAGTAAATGTATTCAGAGCACTGAATAAATGAAATATTCAAAGTCTCCAGTCAGCTTTTTTCTGAGCATTTTACCATAGCCAATCATCAATGTACATGCAAATATAATAAGAGACCCAGAAAGAAAATACAGATCATCACTCAATCACTGTCAAAAGCCTACCTCTCAATATGTGCAAAAATCTCATTTAACATACTAGCACTGACCAAAGTCATGTCTTATAATCCTATAATAATGTTCTCCAAAACTTATATTAATCAAGTACACACTTTGTAGAAAGCTTCTCTGAAAAAAAAAAGCAGTGGTAGTTTCAAGAAAATGACTCCAATGTTAAGATTACTTAGCAAGTTGGTGCCAACGTTTTTTCAAATCTTGAACTCAGATTTAAAATCACAATTACTGACTGTCCACGTCTTTACCATGGTAATTGATAAGTATTATTTGATGTGCTCTTGAGTATTCAAAGATTTATGTTCTGTCCATCCAAAACTGGGAGGTCTACTTATTACTTTAAAATCTCTCCCACTTAAAGAAGAACTAAATTGAATAACAAACATCTATAATAATAGTTTATACATTGGTCTCTTGAATCAAAGTACTTTGACTTCCTGTTAAAATTTAATTTAGAAGCTCAAAATGCAGAAGACCCACTTGTTAATCATAAGAAAACAAAAATATAACATCATATATTTCATATCTGACCTTAGATAAGCAATGTACATACCATAATCTCAGGAATACTTAAAAGTAATAATTCCAGTATTAATCACTTCAAAACACATATTATATTCATTATGATGCATAAAGTGCCTATTCATCTGTAATAACAATCCCAGAAACTAACACACTTATAAACAAGCTACAAACAATACAATAAAGAGAAAAAAAAAAAGATCTACATCACCACCTGGTCACTAATGTGACTACTTCAAGCCTGAAACATGATACAGTTACCTCTAACATCATAATTCACAAGAGCCAATTCTATATAGATATTCCATAATCAGATGTAAATAGCAAATTTTGTTAACTATCACCTGTCATCTCTCTCAATTTATTTGAGGTTTGGTTTCGTTTGTTCCCCTTCAGGTTCCTCTACAACTAAATCAAATGAAAAATTGCAATTAATTTTAGTTTAATAAAATCATTTGAAAGATAATGATGATGATAATTTTTTCATCTTAGAAGGCAAACCCATCAATTCTCCATGCACATTGCTGAGACTGAGGGTTTAACAATAACTAGTCAGACTGGGAATATAATTGACACAAATACATCTTTGTTAATTACATTTAAAACATCAATTAGTTCTTACTCCGAACAACAGTAACGTGATAAACCATTAGTTGAATACAAACATTACTTGACAGAGTATGTATTATTCTTTTTCAGGAAATAAAGCAATAATCATTCATTATGCTTTGCTGCTATCAGCACAATGTAGCAACCAACTGTCTCCTTTTCCATTTCCCCTTGACTACTATGACTACAGCTGCACTGGAGAAGACTTCCATTTCTCTATTTTTTTCACAATGACTTTTCTCATTCACATCTATGCAAATGAGATCTATATGCAGAACACTCTTTCATTTTCATTTTTGAGTACTTCCAGCACACAATCCACCAATTAGGAAAGGCCCTTCGCTAATAAATATGGACATACTGATGTGCTAAAAATCTAATAAGACATTCCACACATCAAGTTATAAATTGGATACACATTATAACTTCAGTGTTATATTTAGAATTTCAAAAGTACATCAAACAATAAATGTTGCAGGATTGAGATATTCACATTATGAAGTTAAATCTGCAGTCTTTTTCTTGGTAAATCAAGATGTTTGCTACCTCACAGAATGTGTATAACTAACAGGGAGCTCATATGCAGAAGTACCTAGTAAATCAGACATCCGGAAAAATAATATTAATGGATTCAGTAACAAATGAAGGCAAACATAATCCAATATCAAAGTTTCGTTGGTTTACTGCTGATGATTTAATAAAACTAAATCCATCTCAGAAATACAGATATTTAAGACTCCTAATACTTGATTGAAAAAGGATTCTCTATCAAAAATATCGAAATTATTTAGTAAGAAAGTATCCAAGGATTTATTCAGTTCATTCAAATGTTGTTGTTTTTTTAACCAAGGAATCAATAGTGCTTGCAGTCAAATATAAATACTATTCTTTATATAATACTGTTCTTTATATAAATTTCCTCCAAAAATTATTATTTGAAAAAATAAGTCCTAAAAACATTTGGAAATCCATTTTATAGATAACAGATCACATGAATCTCAGACATCTTATAATCAAATTTAAAAATGAAGAATAACATAATACATTCAAAGAACAATAAAAACATTAGAAAAATACATTCAGATTACACTAAATCCATTAAGAGACAACCTTATAACTGGACTAACTGGATTATACCTTCAATGACTATATTAAACTAATGGAATCATTTGGAGAGGTCACTGATTTCCAAATCACATTACTTAAAACCACAGTATCAGTATATGGAAACAGTTACTATTTCAAAGTTTCCTTATATAAAAATATAAATCCAAATGACATCTAAAGACAACCAATCAAAAACTAAATTATTTGTAATGATTCATGGATTAAACTCCAATGCTTTCAATTCAGGAATGTGGACTAGCACATGACCCCAAATATTAATGTCCCAAATCCAAAAAAAAAATTCAACTACAAATGGAAATTTAAATTCCAGCTTAGAAAAAAATTGACATAAATAAAACATTTCAGATTGCATATCACTTATAGGGACTAACAATGTATTCATCAAACATAAATCAGGTAGATACCATCACAAAAAGCATGGATGTAAAACAAAGAAATAGGAAATTGACTATTGTCATTATTATGAAGAAAATACAGCGCAAGGAATAACAACTTCCAGAAGAAATGGACATTCAGACTAGCATAACCATGGAACAAAATTTACATCCTATAATTAAGATTGGTGCATCATGTTCTCACCAAATAATTTATAAGGTTGAGAACATATGTCAAAATGAATTTGATCGAATAAAGATTCATGATACATCCACTCCCAAAAAATATTGTCTAGCATCATTAATTCTTCATGCAAAAGGTAGTTCAAAATTTCTCATATATAATATTTTATAAATTTAATTCCCTTTAGTAATTTAATTTTGTTTTTCTATAAATAAGAGTAATGGTCAGACAGTTGTAATGAAACCTAAAATAGGAGCATTTAACATTAGAAACCATCAACTCTATTAATAAAAATTATCAATTCATCAAATGGTATGGCATTAATCAACCACAGATACCAGGTTTATCAGAGGCAAAAACATAAAGTGGATCATAAATAAATTCAGCTATGTATTTCAATGTTAAATGTTTTAAAATCTTATCCAAATCCTCAAACACACCATGAACAAGCATAGTTATTATTGTTGATTTTAAAAAGCCCATAGACAAACACATGCTGATTTATTCTCTATTATAAAGCAATAATATTAAACATTGTCTTAGTCTTTATCCTCCCAGTGCAATGATAATTAAAGGATTAATTCTACTCATAAATTCCATGTTTGCATACTCACCATATACCTTTGTTTTACTAGAAGATTTTAATATGCCAAACGATAAATTTATTAATGCATAGTTAAACATATTATCATTATCACTAATGGGTGGAGAAGAGTTGTTGCAAGTGAATGTTATCTCATTTAATATTACTAAAATTACATCCTTTATTGACCTAGTATTTTACTAATCTTTCATTGTATCATCTAATTAAGCAATCACTTAAAATTTCATCTTTCTTCAATTACTTAGTGATAATTGTCATACTTGACCTTAACTTTGCTGACAAAGCAATAATAACAACAGACAAATCAATTAAAAGTACTTCTCTTCCACACCTCTGAAAACTTCTTTTCAGAAATATATATTTATCTATACAAAACAAGAAACATAATAATGGATCCTGATCAAACCTTGTTTACATATGCAAATATTATATCCTACATAACAAACCAGATCACCTAATCAATAGCTACTTCGATGAATGCGCACAAAATAACCTTCTTTCCTTCAACAAATAACCTAAAATATCAGTTTTTAAAAAAGTCTACAAATAGAGCTATAAGTTCTTAGGACATAGTTTGACAAACTTTTTAACATGAAGAGCCATTTTATTCCAATCACTCCTCACACCCTCACTCCCATAAAATAACCGCATGGAAAGAGGTGAAAAATATACTCATATAAATTTTGAATTTCTGAATGGCCGTGGATATATATGAACATTTATTTTAATAATACAACATAATAGACTTTATACATCCCAACGAAAAAAAAATTATTAAAAATGAAAAAACAAGAACAAAAAAATAATTTAACAATTTGATTTATTCATAAATTTGTTATATTTTAACATTTATTATATTCAATAATTGCTTTTACATAATAAGATTGAATTTATGAAACAATGTTGTAAAACATATTGCCTAGAATATGTGTAAGGTAGATGGACCCTGAGTGCCCTTAAATTACACAATAAAGTTGTATGTGGTGAATACATGCTAAACCTAGCTATACTTTAAAGAAAATACTTAAATAGATATTTTGGATCAAAACAATATTCAAATAGACAATGTTTTTGACAACCATCCCTACTTCCTTGGAGCATCAGATTAAGAGACTGTTCTCAATGAAAGAATTAATGCAAAAACTAAATGAAATACAAGTATCATGTTATCAGGAAATACATGAAATTCCATGAATTGTATATGTTCTTCTAAAATCTTTACTTCTTAATATCTTGTAAACATAGGAAATAAAAATAGAATACATAATACAAGGCCTTTATCCAACATCCCTACTCCCATTCCTAAAGATACAAATGAGTTGACCAAATTAACAAATCTTAGACTAATAACCATGTGCCTTACAAGGATCAAAACAGTGATCAAAGACAAAATAGAGCCATACTTTTTACCATATCTTTCAAACATGCAATTTGAACTTATCAACTAATCAAGCAAGTTATGTATTTGAATCAGTCATGGACTACATAAGATGCAAAAAAAAAAAAAACTTTCCCATAATAATTCAATTAGACATTAAAACCACATTTTCACAGAATCCCAAATCAATGATATATATCCTTACAAACCTCTTACTAAGTAGCAAAATATATGCAACTCTAAATGGCAAAAACTTTCTTCAATTATACGTATAGCTTAATCCCTCAAATAATCCCACTAAGTGCCTTATTGTCCTCCATATATATAAATTCATTAATTAAAACAATAGAAAATAAATTATCATGAATATAATATATCAATTATTTTAACATCATCATCTCATGTTTAGAACTTTATGAATAACATCTAAGTATTTTCACAATCGAAGAAAACAGATACAACTGCTACTGTGAATACTTTCAGATTATACCAATAAATACAAACTTATTTTTAATAGAGAAAATTATGTGCATTGCAAATATACGTGGGGACCAGTGCATAGCTTCTTTCCTGAGTTTTCACTTCATCTAAGCAACACTGCAATGTGTATCATAAAGCAAGAAAAACTCAAAAAGAAAATATGGAACACTACTGGCTTTCTTAAAAATCATAACTCTCGTTATACGTACAGCCATAATACTTTACACCAAAGCTTTAACTAACCATATTTATTCACTATGCAGAAAACATCTTTGGGGCAAACATATATCTGCCATCTCGATTAAATGTTTACAAATCAACTTGTTTGTAATAAACACTTTCAGAAAACCAATAATATAAATATCATCATGTGCTAAAACTTTCCCAAATTTACAGATTACCTGTAAAATTATATGTACCGACTACTTGCCTCCCCTTCCCTAATTAAAATATTGGAGCAACTTTTAAATTTTTTCTTCTTTTTCAAAACTTACATCTCCACCATCACCAACACCCCCACCTCCAATGCTGCAAATAAAAATAAATATTGGTAAGTATTCACTGTACTATCCACCTATCCAATATAAAGAGAAATCCATATTAGACATCAACAACCAACTACATTGCAAGTTTAAATTCTGGTCAGTCCTAACTTAGATCCTCTTCCAACACTATATTTGAATAGATTTGAATGAGGATGTATAAACACAAATACTCGATGTAACATTAGTTAAATAACCTTAGTCACAAAGAAATGAAAACACATTCGAATGCTCAGATCTTAACAAAATTTGACTGATGATCCTGCAATATTCAAAAAAAAAAAAAAAGAGACTTTAGTAGTCTTATAGCATCATTTTCTAAAGCCTAACACTCCTACATCGATGCCACCTTAAATTCCATTTACCCCAAAATTCGAGCTTAAGGACAATATACATAATATTCTACTTCAGGAAATATTCATATTACTGTTTTATTGTGTGAGCATGTGATAAATTGATAAATGAATAAAGAAAAACACAAAAGACAGTCTTTAATTTGAAATCATATGTTTAACAAATTTATTTACAACTATTCAACAAGAGTATATAACAAAAGCAATTAATTTTTTTAGATATCTATGACTATTCTTTGAACAATACGGTTCATATTTATTAATCCAATCCCTCTTTTCTCCTCAAAGCGCAATCATTCAATATCAACACTAACAAAAAAAATTTAAAATTAAATATTATTTATATATATTGTAACTAAATAAATATTAGTCATTACTCTCTTAGGACTCCAGATGTTGGAAGCCATTGTAACTATTTAAAATATAGTAACCATTTTATTGTAGCTATATAAATAAATATTAGTTATTGCAATTGAATAAAAAATGATAGTGAAATCAATATAGTGAAATTATATTTATTTCTAATAATAGATTCTTTCAACAAGAATCATCCCTTTTCCTCTTTTCACATATATAAAACACTGTTCATAGTCGCACACTGGCACTATTTGTAACTAATCAAAATATCAAAAATTAAATATCATTAAGCTTAAAAAAAAAGAAAATCAAACGCTTATTTCTCTTTTATTCAGTTTACTTATATGTAGTAGGTATTTTACCTAGGCGCGACTAGGCTGTTTAAACCTAGATAAAGTTATATCATATACTTATTCATATGTGTACCTGGTTCAAACCCACTTGGTACAATCCTTATAATACATGCACTTGTATGAAGAGAAAACAACATCCTTATATTTTAAATGTGCAAATAAAAACTATAAGATTTTAATACTATAAATTCTCACTTAATATTTCCATAGGTGTTACTAGCTCAGTTTAAGCATGTTAGATTTATAGATTTATCAGATGTGTCGATGGTAGTTATGTCTCTATATATCTCATAAATAACATAGTGAGAACCATTATTTCTATATATGGCCATTAAACTCATTTATTTAATTTATTTATTAATAATAATAATATAATAATGATGATGATGATGATTCTAGCCACAGCTTAACAACTAATTCACAATATAAACTTTATATTTTGTAAACCTATAATTATTTACCTAAATATTATATTTAAATTATAACCTAACAATTAACATTCATTAGTGGTGATGAATGATCATAATTAATAAGATAATGAATAACTCTTAATAAAGATATACACCTCTTTTAATAACAACAACAAATTAACATTTATTACTGACTGGTGAAATATACATAATACAAATAAAACATTTACATAATTAATAATGATAAATTGTTTACCTTATTTTTCAGGAAATTTATTTGTCATTCGAGGGTTGCTGTTATTGATATTATTTAGCAAGTCTGCTATTTGTTTAATACTCTGGGTGTTACTGCAGAGTAAAGATTGTTCTATTTTTTTTCCCATATGTCATAGCATCGGCTGGGAGGTGAACCCACAACAACCATCTGCAACCAACTGCTTGCTTGCAAGGCTGCTGTGCTGACCTCCCGGCTAACAAGTCTTGACAGATTTAAAGGCAGATTATGTTTAACAATTCATATGATTTGACTCTGACTGAGATGATAGGTGTCCAGGGTTTTTAACTTGATTACTTGCCTACTAAAAAATTTGGTTAGTATTTATCCAGGGGCATTCTTGTATTTTTCTTGTAGTATCTGATATAGTAAAGCATTCTGGCAATTGTTATTCCAGAAATTTTTAATTAATAACATCAAAGATGGATGGTACTTGGAATAACAACTGCTACCACAATACTGCATCATCTTGTAAGTAACAATATGCCACTATTAACTTTACACCTTCGGATGAGTTGATATTAATAGAAAAGTATAGATTTAGGCTCCTCCAGTGTTCAATAGGGGCTTCATTTGTCAAGCCTTTGAATATTTTGAGTTTAAAAAATTGTTTTTTTAATATTTGTCTGAATGATGTTATTATTACTACCAAATCCATTTTGGCTTATAGGTAAATGTATGGTTTGATCATTCAGGCCTTCTTTAGTTTTATCAAAGATAGTTTATTATTATAGGCTAGGGGCATATCCTCTATTCCCCTACCGGTTTCATTCTGATTATTTGTTTTATTTGGTTTATTATTAATCATATTATATTTTCTAATATCAGATTTAACTTTTCTGTTGTTATTTCATATTCATTCTCTGTGAGTCTAATGTTTCGGAAATTTTGGATTTGTTTTTCTTTTAGTTTTTCTAATTTGTTAGAATATTTGCATTTTCAATTTTCCATCCTTTGATTTACTGAGGTGTTGATACTTTCTATTTCTAGTTGGTTTAACAGCTGATTGTGGTTTTCAATTAATTTTTTAACACTATTTTTATTTTGTTACCTATGTTTCAAGTAAACCTTGCTTTATGTTGAGACATTTATGATCATTTTCTATTGAATTAAATTTCTTCTTGTTCTTTTGCAGACTGATTTATTTCTATCTGTAAACTTTCTACTTGTTTATTGATCTCGATCAGGTATTCTGTTTGATTTTGTTCTATTTTGAGTTCTGACATTATTATAGGTTTGTTTTGTTTCTATGAACTTGATATCTAATTTGTTTTCGATTTTTTTCTCAAATTTTTGTTCACATTTGTCATCTTTTTCATTTTTCTTTAGCTGTATCAATTTAATATTAATATCTGACTATATGTTGAGTTAATAACAGTATTTTGCTTTGCTATATCTGCTTTTAATTCAATTTTCATACTTTCTATCCTTTTTGATAAATCAATTGCTATATCTGCTTTTAATTCAGTTTTCATATTGTCCATCTTTTTAGAAAAATCTTATTATTATATTTGCTGACATCCACTGCTGATATTTACTGCATCTTTGTAGACATTTGCTACAAAAGCATCATGAATTGATTAAGCAATACATCGTTGGTGTTTGTTTTCTCTTTTTCTTGTTTTTCAAGAGTCATAGTTATTTCTGGTGCTTGGACATTTTCTGCTATAGTCCCGTCCCCCCCCCCCCAGATATGACAATATTTTGTTCTAGATTTTGTAGAAAATAAATCTCTACTTTGCATCCATCTGTTTCATTTCTACTTCATTTTCATCCTTTTCTTCATTAATAGTTTCAGACTGCATAGTTTTTATTTTACTTCCGTGATCATCTATCTTATCTTTGAGTTTATATTATTCTTTACTTTTTGTTTTAAATTATTTTATTAAGCATTTATTTTTGGATATTAACTTTTATGTATACCATACTACATTAAGAAACATCATGGGAAGATCTATTGTCACTATATTTTACTGTACTTGACAAAAAATTTGTGTTTTAACTAAGCAGTTATTCCATTCGACTTTTCATCTTTATTACTTTTATATCTCACTATTTAATTATTTTACACAGTTGACTATATGCTATTTTACTTGATTTTAATCATTGGTACTTTTTCATTACTCAATTTCAATTCACCACATCATAAAAAAATTGTAACAGAACATCTTTATATTTTATTAGTTTTTTCATTGAGATTATTGAATCATAATATCAATATAAGATTCATGGGTCCGCGGCTGAATGCACCATATGTAATTGAATGGGTCCTGGCCTAGCATAATAGTAGACTTCATAGGTCATAAGAGTGGATGAAAAAGCATATCTAGGATTCCTCAATTTCTAAACTCATATCCACCCTGATTTCACTCCTAGGAGAAGCCGTATTAGCATATAAACATATATCAAATATCTCCAAATATATTCATCTCTTTTCTCCATCCTTAAATTCCATTTATACCAGAATTTGAACTTAGGAAAAATACACATAATATTCTACTTCAGGGAATATTCATATTACTGTTTTATTGTGCAAGCATATGATAAATTGATAAATGAATTTAAAAAACCCACAAACAATCGTCTTAAATTTGAAATCATATGTTTAACAAATTTATAATTTCTTCATTGAGAGATTATAACAAAAGCAATTAATTTATTTAGATAGTTGCTAACATTTCTTTAGATAGCTATGTCTATTCTTTGGTCAATATGACTCATATTTATTAATCCAATCCCTCTTTTCCTTCAAAGAGTAATCATTCAATATTAATACTAACAAAAAGAATTTAAAACTTGTTATTATTTATATATATATACTTGCTAATTTAGACTTTAGTAAAATCATAATTTGTTGTCTCCTACATATTTATTGATTAATTCATACTAACAACATGGTGGTGGTCTGGGATTCCCCCTTTCTATAATGATTTGTTTCTATAATGATAGAAAAGACCATTCATGCTAGTTTTTAATTGTATATACTGAAAAAAAAAAACAAATAAATGACAAAATGATTAGTATTAACAAACAAACAAATAATAGTGTAACTGTACAAGTGTTGGTATTTAATGTGGGAAATTATAGTCTTGCCTCCAACCTGATGATGATCAAATTCATCCCCAAGCAAGTTCACGCCTGAGCCTATATTTTATTTCAATTTAAAATTAAGTTAATAATATTTTCCCCCTTTCTAGTAAATCAAGAATTTATAACCACATCAATCTATGGTAAAGGAAAGAAGTAAACAAAATACATAAAATGAATCACATGATATCAACCTAAAATAAATCAAAAGTCCATAAAGTAAAATGTCCTAAAAGAATGTGTTCTTATTTCTACGATTCATGATACAATTGGTTGGGTTTGAATATTTTGGAATGTGTATGATGGTGTTCTGAATTTCTCTCTTCTATATAGCATGCATCGAGTTGGTGAGTTTACATCATGACATTCAAGTAGTAAAGCTGGTAATACCCCCAGCATAGATGGATAGATGCTGTTTCAAGTTGAATTCAGTTTTGGGGGTTACAACTCCATGGGGGATGAATCTCTTCCCACAAGTAACTTTACACTTAGTAGCACATGATTGTACATATCTCTATATACGTAGTTGATCAGAGTATTGGAGTTTGTTGAAATCTCAAGTTAAAGCCGGTATAACTCTGCAACTAAAGACTGAAAATATTCTTGAAGTATTGAATAAGTTTAAAGCTATTTCTAGAATTTATCCCTTATTATGTTGAATTTAAATCAGTCCATTTTTATTTTAGTTCCTGTTTGTCTTCAATGAGATATTCTCATCTAAGGTTTTACTTTGATGACTGCAGACATTTCTCTTCAAATGACACATTCGATTTGCTGCTTACAAAGCATGTGTTGCCATTTACAAAGTATATGTGTTGGTTAGATCTGATTTTTGAAAAGAAGTTCATTTGTGTGTATATATATTGATGATCACCAAAATGACTTTTTTAATGTTAATTTGACTCTTTTAAATAGTGAGTTTAAATTCATGCATTGAGTTATTCACATTATATGTTACGATTTATATAAATATTATTTTCTTCCTTTGTGTTTCTGTAATTTTATCACTTGCATCTAAATTTGATCATCTTTTTTCTTATATTGTTGTAATATGTGTATTAAAAATCAATATTTAAATTTTACAGTTTAGTTTGGATTATGTATTTTTTATTTGAAGATCATTGTCTGTCAATAACTTCAATATCAATTCTGCAAAAAAACAAATTCAACTACTGGGCTACTATATTCTTCTTTACAGTATAATCATAAACCCATACTAAATATAATAAAACAACTTTGTTGTAAATTTAAATTCTAGTCTCTGGAGCCAAAACATTTAGATTTTCTATTAAAAATAAATCTTGAATTGTTTTCTACTTCACATTTCTTCAAATTCAAACTACAATTTTAAAATGCAAAGGATTTGAATTCTCTTTGTTGCAAAGAATCCAAACCATAATATCATGTATTTTTCAATGTAAAAAGACTAAAATCAATCCTTTGAATCCTTTCCTAAGGGTACTTTTGTGCCATACAGTACATTCATCCTAACACTTTTTCTAACAAACTAGAAGTTATTCATCAAAGAGATAAAGTTGCTTAGCATAATACGTTCATGGACACTAGACCTCAGATATGACTATTACTGAGACTATCACATGATACAATAACCTCTAATGGAAAAAAAAAAATCTTCAAAAAATGTCAAATAAGATTGCATATTTTATTTTATTTATAGTGTCTAAATTACTTTTAAAAGAAAATGTAAATATTTGAACTTTTTGATTAAAATCAATTTAGAAGCCCTACCAATAAATTATTTTCGTTACAATGGAAAAGCAAGATAGACAGTTTTTGTTCTCTGTCATAGGCAAGAAGAAACCTTGAATTACTTCCAAAGAAATGTATAATACTTCTAATTTATAACATAATCATATAACTGCTACATTAACAAATAAACAAATTTTCCCTAATATAAAAATAACCACATTTCTACTTTTCATTCTAGGATAAAAAAGATGTCATATTTCTGATTCAATACAACAACATGAAAGCTATCATCTTTATTTCATACCAAAATAGAAAAAATTAAAATTAGATATCAAGCTTTAGTGTTTACTGACATATTTGTAGCAGCTTGGAGTCTAATTTCACTACTGTAATCAATTACATTAACTATCATATAAAAAAATCTATTCTAGTTGTTAAACACATTATATTTCTTAACTTTCATTACCATGTTAATATAGAAAAATATATATTGTTGAGAGCACTGACACCATTGATAAGTGATTAAAATAGCACAATGTGGTGATAGAAAAGAGGAAACGTATCTAAAGTAGCAGAACATATATATATATATTCAAACTAGTAAAACATCGCATGGAGGATTGCATTAGATCCAAAGATCTAGGTGCAATACTCTCAGATCAAGACTCCTCATTGATGAAAATTACAAGCTAGAAACTAGTCAGGGTTCATTGGATGAGTAGGCACTAAATAGGGATTTTGATGTACAAACCTTCTAGCATCCATTGATTATTATATCTTACACTGGATGACACTACTGGTTGGAGAGAGTTGCTATGCTCTGAACATATGTTTGATTAGGAAAATACAAAAATATTGGATAAAGATGAAAAAATACAAAGAAGAAAATCCAAAGATGCTCGCTCACTTGACAATAGCAAATAATCCAATAAGTCCACAGTGTGATTGTAAACAATGTCTGGAAATGACTAATTAACTTTGCTTTATTAAAAAAAGATGGAGACATCAGAAGGACACTCATAAACAAATATATGAACTTTCTCTATAGATGTGCCTTTAGCAAAATAGCTCATTTAGTTAGTGTTATAAATATCAATTCTTATTAAGCGCAATGTCAGCACGTAATATTTAAATAAGGCTATAAGTTTAGTATATATACCTTAAGTGCTTAATTTATTATAAGAGAGACCTCTACAAATCTAAACACAAGATTCGACTTTATAAAGATAAGAGCACATGTACTAAGGTTATATAGCCTTATTTAAATATTAGTGTTATATTAAATTCAATAATCATGAATCTAAAGATCCAGGATCCATTCCCATGCTAGTATTGTCACTGGTCAGGCCAGTAACATCTAAAGAGTCTAGAATAATATCATTCAAAAAATATATTATATACTAAACAGTGTGCTATTTATTATTAATAGTGGAACATATTTGGAAAGCTTAAATAAAAGTTTGAATTTTTCTAAAAGTTTTCAATATTTAACATTAGATGATGAAAATAGTCCCAACACATAATTACTAATATTAAGATATATTGCCTAACCATAGGAGTAAAACTCTTCTTTAAAAGATACAAGAAAAATATTATTCAAATCTATTGAACACTCATATATAAATGAATTAAATATTTTAGGATCAAAATAGACATATTGTATCATAGTAAAATTCTAGAATACAAAAAAAGTTTTGTATAATAAATGTCAAGAATGATCCTATACTGTTATAAGTGAGAAACATGGAATATACCTTGCTTTATAAATATACCTTGAACAGAAGAGGATCGAGATCTGTCAAAAATAATGTACAAAATATAATTTTGTAAAACACATAGAGATAATATATATGGAAAACAGTTACCCCAAATAGATACTGTAGGATAAAATACTATGATAACAGACAATACAAATAAAAATAAGAGTTGATAAAGAAAGAAATTCAGTTAAATGAAGAACATCTATTTTAATGATATTAATAAGATTGACCAATACAATTTAATATATTGCAATAACAATATTAATATTTTATTACTAATTTCAAACTGAAAGATTAATATTTTTAATGTTTTTAAAATAAGAATAACATTTTTTAATTTATCATTGGGATAAAAACTGAAGCACCTAATCTGTGAAATAATATATTAATTGAATTTATAGCTGGATAATAAAAAAAATTAAAAAAAGGAAAACATAAGTCATAAAATCTTGGATAATCTTAAGTTTCATGTTTTATTATTTTCACACTAGATGAATGGATGGAAGTATAACATTAGAAAGTGTGCTTGACATAAATTATCTATTTTTCATACATTACACCAGTAAAAATTAACAATTTCATTGATAGTTCTGCTATTTGGAATAAGATGGGAGCTGCACAGGAGAAACACGTAACTGCATTTAATACATTATGGATTGATTTTACTTAATAAATTCAATATCATCAATTACTCTCTTATAGACTACTTTTTGGAAAAAAATATTATTTCTAAAATACATTGATTTAATATTTTTCTTGCCATAAATTATTTTCAACATAAAAAACAAAACAAGACTTAATTATTTAATTGGCATTTGCCCTCATATTTTCATTTTTTTATGGATTACTTTGCTTACTAATATGCTTTTATTTAAAACATTCTTGACAAAAATTATTTTTAAATAAGACCTACATTTAATAATAAATACATATATTTACTTTTAAAGATTGAGTTGTTTTTCTTTAACACACATATTGGCATCGATTAATTTCTTATGGAATATGTTTTCCAATACATTACTTATCAAAAAGCTGTTTAGTAAATCCATTAAAAAATGAAAGCATTTTATTTCTTATGGATTAATTTTTCATTCTTTATTTCTATGAGAAGCCATGCAGTAGATAAATTTTTAAAATGAGATAGGTTGTACACTATAATATTGATTCCTTTTAGATGTTATTTATTTCTGAAAAATAGGATTAAAAGATTTTATTTTCAGAGAAACTACTCATAACCTCATATATCCTATTAAAATCTTATATTCATAAGCATTATATACTTTTATGTAAACCTGCCATTGGTGCTGTAAGTGATTATAATTTATCTGAACAGCAGATATCTTTGACAATCAGATGATACAAACTTTAATCAAAAAATATATTAAGTGATTTTTAACCATTACTAATGGTAATGTTTTAATTCTAATTAAACCATTTAGAACATCAGCAATTTCCAGTGATTGAAAACAATAATATCTATGGAGAGACAAAAGAACACTTCTTGCTGATTAACATAGGCTTTTGTTAATAATGTCAAAACAAAAAATAAGTTTAAACTTGTTTAAATTTTTATTTAAAATCTAGCTGTCCCCATGGCTTTGATCATTTTAGTAAATACAATACCAATTTTTTTTAAAATAATTAAGCACCAAACAAATTTTTCAAATTTATATATATATAAATAAGGATAGAGGAAAGCATAAACAATAAAGGATTACCAGTAACTTACACATAATAGCTGTCTTTAATTTAAAAATCTTGAATTATTTGCTTTAGAGTTCTATTTATCCTAGTTGTTGATTACAAATCCTTTAACCCTTATTGAAATATTTGTTACTATAACACCTATTGCTGATACCCAGTATGCACAGATAATCAATTCCTGTTTTTCTAAATTATTTTTAAAAATAATAGCTGTGTGCATAATAATTTAATAATCAGTCAAACACAATATGTTAACTAATCCTTCAAGTATAATTTTATTAATCATATATATGTAATCATTAAAATCAGTCAAAATTTAGACAATCCCAATATCAATAACAATCAACAATCTGTAACTGTTGTCAAAGTAACTTCCTTTTAATTATATGTCTGAAAGTTTGTTATTTAGTAAGTCTACTAATACTGTTTCAGTCTTTTTAGTACACAATTTATTTTTCAATGAAATGATATATTGATAATTTTTGAATATGCTAAAAAATATTACTTTTAGATCAAAAAAATTCCCAAAAGATCACTGCTAGTACTAATTTTCAAATTCTGTATCCACAACTTTAGTCATAATAATAGTACATTACTCATTTTCTCAGTCAATAAAAAATCCATAGCCATGCATTCCCCCACCCTAAAAAAAAGAAAGAAAAAAAATCTGCAAGATAGAAAATTAGTAAATGGAAAATTTACATTAAGCACAAAACATTATCAATAACTAAATTATTATTTACTTTCTTTTTGTAATTAAAAATTGAATTTGAATAAATAAAAAAATCATTTTTTAAACTTATCCATTAATAAAATATGTCCTAAATATACAGATTTGTCAAACCTTTTGATTAATTATGCCACAGGTTTTACATGGCATAGAAGAAGCTGCAATGTCTGCTATTAAAAACTAAAATTTGCTTTCAATTTCTGGTGGGAGCATTTTTAATTAAAAATGAGTTATAGTGAATTATTAGTTCTAACTATATTAGCTAAATGTTAAAAGCTATTGGGAATAAAAAAAATTTCAAAGAAAAAAAAAGCATCTTCAATCAAAAATTAAAAAGGCATAGCCTAATGACAGTAAGCAAAGTTAAAAAGACATTAACATCCGTCCTATATTATCTTGTTTATATTATGAAAATAAAATAATGAATTTAGATAAAAATCTATTTATCTTTTTATTTATTTTTACAACTTTATATTAAATTTTCATTTTTATATACATAAATGAATCCTTTATTTTATTTTATATTTGCAACATTTTAAAGGGTACTAATCGGTATGCTAGGCCAGCCGCTTAGTGGTATTGTTTCTCTGCTAAAAACACACAATTATATCAATCCAGGCCCGACTATTTTTAATTAAATAATTTTTATATTTTCTCCGACTTTTATTAAAATATTTTTTTTTTGCCCAATTTGTCCAACTTTATTTTAAAATATTTTTTACATTTTCTCCACCTTTTTTGACATATTTTGACATTTGATACGACCTTTTTTTTTTTTTTTTAACAAATATTTCGACATTCCTGTAAATAATTTATGATACAAGATTTGATTCAAATATTTGTACATTTTAGTTTTCAAAAATGGCAAAATTAAAAACATCGCATAATACAAATCAAGCCAAAACATAAATCGCCGTATAGTCGCTGCCGAATTTGAAAAACTTTAAAAAAAAAACATCAAAGTTGAAAAAGTCAAAAGTTTTGATCTTAGTTTAATCTTTTTTTGGGGGGGGGGGGGGGGGGGATGGGGAGAAATAATTTGTTGTCACTGAGACAAAAGTTATTTTTGGTTTTTTTTTTATTTTTAAAAAAAGGTTAATAAAAATTGGTTTTAAAAATAAAAGTTTTAGTATATCAGTGGTATACAAATAAAGCCGAAACAAAAAAAAAAAGTTGCCGTATTTTTTTAAAATAAAAAACAAAGTTGAAAAAGTCAACAGTTATAATCTTATTTTAATGTTTTTTTAGGGGGTGGGGGGGGGGGTTGACAAATAATTTGTCGTCACTGATCAAACACAGATAGGCGTATAAGAGATAGTTTATTTGTAGTTACACAACTTATGGAGATGAGTAGGAATTCAGGTAGATCATTATATATGAGCTTTATATAGATGTAGAGAAAGCATATGATAGAGTAAATAGAAATAGATTATGGGTAAGGTTAGCCAATTTGGAAATGGATGAAGCTTTAGTAAATATTATTAAGAAATTATATGAAAATAATTATTATACTTACCAGTTAGGGGATATAGAATCAGTTAAAGTTAATAATGGGGTGGGATTAAGGCAAGGATGTCCTATGTCACCTATTTTGTTTTTGTTGTTTTTGAGTGAAATGGAGAAAGCAACAGAAAGACTAGAAAAAGGGGTAGAGATACCATTAATAGGTGGCAAGGGAGTATATATTTTTTCGGGTCTTTTTTTTGCAGATGATATCTTTTTGTGTGCGGAAAGAAGAGAAGATATGGAAATTATGTTGAGGATATGTGCAAGAGTGGGTAAAGAGATGGGGTTTCAATTTAGTGAAGAAAAATCAAATATAATGATGGTTAATACTGGGAAAAGACAAGATGTAGAATTTTTATTGGGGATGTAAAGTTAAGTGTGGTGGATAGATATAAGTATTTGGGAATCATCTTATATAATCAGGAAAATTGCTTGGATGAATGGGAGAAAAAATTGATAAATGAAGCAAAGAAAAGAAAGGGTTTGGTAAAGAAACTAACAGTATTTTCATATAATAAATATGATGTAGCTAGAATAGTATGGAAGGGAGTTGCAGTAGCAGGGTTAACATATGGTAATGATGCATTATGTGTTAGTAAAAGGGTTTTAGATTATTTAGAGAAAGTACAAAGGGAAGTATGAAGACATGCGTTAGATGCAGAGATGTGGACAGCAAAGGAGGCAATTCAAAGAGAAATGGGATGGTCAAGTTTTTATATGAGAGATGCAAAAAGTAAAATGAAAATGTTTGGTAGGTTGCAGTTTATGGATAGTAAAAAAATAGCAAAAATAGTGTTCAATTGGGTTATGAGTAAAGGGCAGGTAACAAGATGGGTGAGAAAAGTAATGCAGTATGCGAAAGATTTGGATAAAGAATTTATATCAGTATACTTGTATAAAAGGTGGGATGATTGTGTTAGGAGGATTGTTGAGTGTTATAGTGGTAAGGAATGGGATAAAAGAATAGAAGCATTAATAAAAAAATAGGGAGTTGGAGAGATGGAAAACTAGTATGGAGGGTAAGAAGAGTTTAAATATATATGGAAGTAAACAGAATATTGGATGCGAGTTAATTTATGATAATAGTAAGGAAAGTAGTTTATCATTTAAGGCTCGAACGGGATCTTCAGCAACAAGAGAATATACATGTAAATGGAAAACCATGGATAATTTAGTGTGCAGATTGTGTAAGGAAGTTATAGAAAATAATAGGCACCTGCTGATTGAATGTAAATGCTTGAAAGCAGAAAGGGTACAGAATAATGAAGTTATGGGAGGATAGACATGAACAAAGTGACTATACAGAAAGTGAGTTATTAGTTTTTATGTTGGGTTTGCGAAGAGATAAGGGGGATTTAGATATAAAGGCCATAGAGCTGACAAAGTTTATGTTGTGGAAATGGGATGGGGCAGAATATGGAAAGACTTAAGAGTGAGGAATGGAGAATAAAATGGCTAACAGGTTTATCTGGGCATAATTGCTGAGATATTCTTGACTTCATTTAAGGAGAAGCCAAATACATCAAATCACATCATATGATTTCCAAAACTACGTGCAACCTCAGACATTTTATTTGTCTCGTAATTTACATGGCTATTCGCGTGAGTTCTGGGAAAAGGTGCTTGCCATAGCTTTTGCAATTTTTCCCACCTTCCAAAATTTGTAGGGAAGCATGGCGACGGTCTTACAATTATTAGTACTAAATAGTACGTCAGGTACGAGGTAAGATCTTTAATTAGAATGCATATTACAACAGTTATGGCCACTTGAATTCCCTCCTCCCTCACATCATATGATAGCGATCTGTTAAGTCTTTGTATTTTCATAGTATCACAAAGCACATTAGCGGAGCCCGTAATATTGCTGTGCAATGCCATATATGCCTGTAGTGGCTAATATGAACAGTACTGTTCTATATGCCATAAGCTTCTCTGCAAAAGCACAGAAATATAGGGCCGTGGAAACACCATATTTCTGTGTTTTTAGCAGAGAAACAATGCCACCAGCCGTCTGGCCTAGTGTGCTGATTAGTACCTTTTAAAGCAAGTTAGTCAAGTAGAAATTGATTTCAGACCTTGAGAATACTTGCAAGATTACTTAAAACCTCCTTCCTATTGTTATAGTAATGGGTAAAAAATTATACATTTTCTGTAGTTTATTTAAATATTTATGATTACTTTTACAAATATTTATATAATAGAAATTCAATAATAAAGAAATACATGATTACACTTTAAGATTTTATTTTTAAAAATACAAGTTTAAAAAACTTGCAGTAATGATAAAAAGAAAACTGCAATAAATAACACTTTGAAAAACACCATAGTATAGAACTTTTATGGGTTTTAATAATTATAAGTACACTTTTAAATTTAGGAACAGAATTTCATAGCTTTATGATGACTTAATAATTTGTTTGGGTTTTGAAAATAAGGCTTAATATACAAAGATTTTAATAATTTATTTTTATATCAACCCTGCCGTGACCATTCAATAAAGTCATGGTTCACATTGCATATTTCATTTTATTATTTTTTTCTACATTTGTCAAATTTTTTTTTTTAAATGTTTTTCTAATATGAACTTTTATTTCTAACAAGTGAAATTCAACTTATTGAATTCTAATAGATAATGATGGTTTAAGGCTTAAATCAAATGTTGAATGATAATGCAATCAACCACTAGGGTAGAATGCAAAAACCATTCAAACATGAAAGAGTGAAATAAAAGTTTTGATTATTTGAAGTTATATTTTAGCAAGATACATATAAAAAATATTAAATTTTGCAATAATCATTATTTATTCATTCCTAAACATTTTCATTGCCTATAGATGGCTTTTGTTATTGATAATTTATTTCTACTTACTTTATTTTTGCCTGTTTGCAAAGTAAATATTTTATTTTTTTGACTAATTTGAATTCTTGTCTAGAATAAAAAATGCGAAAATTGGAGAATAAAAGTAGAAATATGACCTTATTCACTTCAATAATACAACCAAGAAAAAAAAAAAATATATATATACTATCAATTTCTTGCTTAATATATATCATGCGAAGAAATCATTTTTTTAGTCTGAAAGTTGAAAAAAGTATTTTGTTTTGATTATTTCTTTTTATTTATTATCCCTTATTTTTATTTACAAAATTGATATTTTATTTTTTAAACTAATTTATTTTTTTGGATTTTTGCTTTTAATGAAATATGTAAAAACTGTAAAAATAAAAGAAGGAATTATATAAAGTTGTTCATTATAAAACTAAATAGAATGTAGAAGTGTGCAAAAAAAAAAAAAAACAGCACTTAAAATGTTAATAGAAAATGATTATATGCCACTGAATTACATTATATATATATATTTTTTTTACTAGAAAACAAGTTTATTGATTCTGAAAATTCTTTATGCTCATCATTGAGCACTTATGATTTTTTCAATGCAAATGAATATAATTCTTTTAATTCTCAATATTTTAAATTACAATTATAAAAAAATAATATATAATATATATTCATATTACATATTTTGATCCCCCCCCACACACCAACAGGTGTCAATATGTAACTGAATAAAATGAATTAGTCTTAGAAGTCATATAAAACCATATAATAAATTTATTTGGAAACTAATTTTTTTAATGAAATAAGTCAGAATATTTTTATAGTTAAAACACATAAGAATTTTTATTTAATAAATTCTCAAAAATGATTGAATTGATTATATATGGTGATTAAATTTCTGAGAACAGCATGAACTTAATAAAATGCTTATGGAAATTTCCTTCTTATTAGAATATTTTACCTAAAATTGACAATATATTTCACTTGCTAAAAAACTCAATTTATCTCAAGAAAATATTTGTTTCATCCTATTAGCCATCATAATAATCAATAAAGATAGATTAAACAATATCTGAAACTAACATATTTCAAATATTCTGCCTAACAAGATGTGTTGAATTAGCTAGTTTAAATGGGAATCAATACCATAAAACTACCTCAATTAAGAATAATTAGTCTATGTTGGGATAAAATATTAAGAAAATATACAAACTAATTTAAAATAGTAAATCATTTTAGACAACTTTTCAAAAATTATTAACCCAATATTGATTAAAGTTCTTATTATTAACTTTGATAAATAGTAATATATAGCAAAAATTGCTAAACCATTTAACATTTATTAGGAATATATATATATATACTATAAAACTTATTTTAGGTCTTAAATTTCCAGAATATAGGAAGGTTTTCAAAAGAATAAAGATTTCTTCTGCAACATTTAGTTGGAAATTATATATATTCTGGTTTCTTGATATTTTTTTCTTTGTTGAAAATAAATCCAACTGACATTAAACATAATTTAGAAACAAGAAAACAACTTAAATATGACTATATATATATATATCCTTCATCAATTTGACATCAAATTGGGAAAGATCACCTAAAAGAACCACAACATGCACTTCTAATCAAATAACTCAGAATGAATCAACATATTCCTTTCAAGCTTAAATATATATATAGTAATTAGAGACATTGAGAGACTGCTGGATTGTGAAAAAAACTCTTAGCAGGCTCACAAAATAAACAAACCAATTATTTTCATAGTCTAACTTCTTCACTTAGATGAAACAATGTTAGTCAGCCAATTACTATTTTTTCGTACAAAAGACTATTATTAGCTTTACAAAGCAAAAAATAATAGCATTTGTATTAAAGTTTATCCTAGCTTTTAAATTTGCAAACATTTGGGATCATAGATCCAGGGAATACTATCCACTTTCCTTTGCGGATGGATCAAATACAGTTCTAACAGGAAAATTTTATTAAAAAATAATAATCTAAAAACTGCAAATAAAAACAAAGAAAACACTGGAGTACAATTACTTCATTTCACATCAAGTAAAATATAATCTTGTTTCTTTATATATATATATATTCAAAATTATTTCTATAACATTGAAAAAATATCCAATACTTCACCATTGTGATTATTAAAAGAATGACCATTACCATTTACAATCATTTCATTAATGCCAACTTAATTTTCAGGAAGCAATTACAGACTGATTACAAACTTATTTTACTAAAAATATCAAATATATATAATATTATTTATGATAACTGGTGGATAAGGTGACTCATATACAATAATCACACTATTTCTTGCAAAAAAAAATTCTAAATAAATATTTATAAGCAAAATAAAGCCTTGAACTGCTTCATGTAAACAGTGTATCTTTTACCTTACTTTTTATTTACAATACAACATTTATAAAAGTTTAATTATGCAAAATAAAATTTTGCAATGAATATTTGTTTGCGAAAAGAAGCTAATATTTACAGCAATTAGCAATAAAAAAGTGTATTAATGGTATACACATTTTAAATAGAAATGTTTATGTAAGTATTAAATAATTTTCACATAGAAATAATAATAATGTTACACTTATACCTTTATTTAGATTAGTGAGGACAAATAATATCAAAATGCATTGTAAATAAGACTTCACATAAAAAATAAGCAATTATAATGAGTTCCTATGGGGGGAAAAATTAACTTGTTTCTCTAAATTCAAAATATAAAAAAACTCAATTAAAAAAATAAAGTTTAATTTGAAAAAAGTATTAATTAACGAATAAACATTTTTACTAAGCATATTAATAAAAAAAAATTAATAATCTGTACAAAAAAAAAAAAAACATTTCAATTGTTATAATTTAAGAAAAAAAAATCTTTTATTGAGTTTCCAAGATCTCTTCTTATATATTAGCGAGAAAATAATTCTTGATTCACAATTTATTAAAGTTGAAAGAAATAAACTAAATGTAATATACATTTTAAAATGTAAAAAAATAAAATAAAAATAATAACAATATTCATTTTAAGATTTATTTTTGATGCAGTTAATGTTCTATTATCAATGTTTTTTTTTAAATTTTGTAATATCGAACATATAAAACATAGAACTTTTTTTGCACCACTGTTAATTTTTTTTAGATCAAAATTTTGCAAATTTATTTAATTTATGTGAAATTAACAGTCTGTTGAATTTTAAATAATGTAAATGATGCTTTTTTTTTGCTGCTGCCATAAATGTAAATTTTTTTTGTTTTCAATAAAACTGAAATTATCTTGAATGTCAAAAACAAATTACAAGATTATTGATTTAAAATTCACCGAATAAATGATATTTTTAATTTCTGTCTATCAATCTTTGATCACATATAGTTGATCAATTACATAATGCACAAAATATTTTTTTCTTCAAAATAATTTACATTTACTATGTGTTTTGCTGCTGGCAAAATATTCATAGGAATCTTAATTTGTAAAACAGATTCAGTGAATATATTTATCTAATGTACATTTTTTAAAATTTAATATTAATACACTTTGTTCTTACATGAGATCAAAATGTGTTTTTAATTACTAATTGTACTAAATAAAACAGGTATGTTTTTGCTTTTGTCATTGTTAATGATGAAAATTTTCTTTGCTTTGAATATGTCATACATGAAAGCACTATATTGCAAGAACAAATACTGAATAAAAATCATTTCTTATTTTATTTTTATAATCAAAATATATTGGATACTATATAAGTTCAGTACTGTATATTATTATTGTCAATTAACATTTTATTTTTGGTTGATATAACTTACATAATATAACCTAATACTTACAAAATGGCCACCACTTCGAAGGTGATTGTTTTTAAAAAAAAAAAAATCAGTTTTTTTAAAGAAGATTGTAGTGAATAATCCACATTTTCTCTTATCAATATAAATCTATTCACAATATAAATTATCTGATGAATACATTGTTATTGATGCTTTTTTGCTCCTACACTTTTATTTTGGGTTACATAATATCAATCTATTCACAATATAAATTATCTGATGAATACATTGTTATTGATGCTTTTTTGCTCCTACACTTTTATTTTGGGTTACATAATATCAAGAATACTGTGTTACTTATTAGCACTTTTTTTTATTTTACTTCTTAAGAGTATTTATGTGAATAAATGCATTTAAAATTTTTTTTATATTTTATATATAGTTTTTCCTCTTTTATCACTTATCAATAATTGTTTTTTGCTTCATCATAATTGGTAAATTGTATCCTCCCCCCCCCCCATTGTTTTATAACAAATTCTGAAAGATTGAGAATTTTTTTACTTTTTTTTACAATTGATGATAATTCTTTTTTCTACTGATCACAACTGCTAAATTATTTTTTCATACATATATAAAATCCAGTCTAATATTAAGTAAGGAGTATTTTTCTGTTGCAAATTTTTCAAAGACCATGTAAATTTCACCTGATCTGTTTTCACTGTAATTTAATTTTTTCTCTTTATCACAATCAATAAAGTGTTTTTGATCTTATTTATGATTTCTTTTTTTATAATAGAATGTATTTCAATGAATAAAATTCTCTTTTCTAATGAAGATTTTGAAAATAATATGGTCTTTATATATATATAAAACTATGTTATACTCAGCATCATCTACTGAAGAGTTTTTAACTAACGATATTTTAATGTATAATTTTTATAAGTAATGTTTCAATTCTAAGCATTTGTATTTTTTTTAATGAAAATATTTCATTTTTAAAATGTATATGATTTATATTAACATTTTATAATATAAAAAAAAAATATTTCAAAATTCTAAGCATTTGACTTTGCTTGTCTGGATATTTTATAGATCAAATATCTAAAAAAAAAAAAGCACCATTTCCTGAGTCTATTCTTGGAAGAAGCTACTGTCATCCAAATTCAGGATATTTCCCTGATAATAATAACTACCAATTCTTCTGAAGAAGATATGACCAATAGAAGAGGATGAGACCAGCTGTAATACTGAGTTTGGTTATAGTAGTGCTAATAAGTGACAAGAAATGAATATGAAAAATATTCCTTCACTATGAAATTAGGACTGATTGTGTCTATAAATACAGAACTTATGCCTCTGCAATTCTTTGAATTGCTCTCTGATGACATATTGTTTGAAAGAATTGTAAGAGAAACCAATCTTCATGCTGATCAAATCATATACAAATTTAGCTACAAAAGATGGTTCAGATGAGGTTCATTTTTTGCAGTGATGACCTTGCAAGGTATTATCAAACTATCATTTGAATAATAGTTATAGCTAAATAAAAATTATCCCTTTTCTCCTAAAAATATGTTACATGCTAGATAAAATTTTGCTTACAAAATTTCTGCATTTTGCTAAAGTAGCCCATTCAAGGCTGCACAAGCTTTAGAAGTGATGGAGCATTTTGAGATAATTTTTTAATGTTTTGTATATTCCAGAATAGATCCTATACAAAAAACATCCAGCTGGGAAAATTTACAATTCTAAATAAATCCATTTTGGGTAAAACTTTTAGCACTTTATGAATCACAAAGTTGGGTAATTTTCTTTCATATAGTGAAAAAGTATATAATGAAAAATGTGTTGCGTATTTTGACAGCACTAAACATGTTAATCTGACAGATGATAGATTGGGCAAAGTATATTATATCACATGGACAATTGGTGCATGTCATTAAATCTTGCAGATCTACTTCCAAAAGAGCAAAAAGACACTTATAGTACTCTCAATATTAAAAGAGTTTACCAGCTGAAATGAGAAAAAGCTCAAAAAATGGTAATACTCAGACTTTTCAACAATGAAAGATTCATTATGCATAAACAAAGATTGTGTGAAGTAACTGGCCAATGTTTTGAAATCCATTATAATGTATAATTATAACCTTTATAGAGATATTAATGTGAGATCAAGAGTGATCATGTTACCACCATTCAGGAATTGCAAAAAAATAATATTTTGACACTTCAGTGACATAGTAATTTGGAACATGTTATTGTTATATAAAAACCAGTCTAGAAGTAACATTCATCTTCTAATTTTCAAGATGATTATTGAAGAGTGACTTGAAATTTATGCTCATTCCAATTTAAAAAGTTCACAAGAAAATTTTAATACTAGTTCTTTACAACTAACTTAGTGGCTGACATTTTGTAAGCAGTATTCCACCTAATCTCATCAAAAACAACTTATTCCACCTAATCTCATCAAAAACAACTTCTAGACAATTCTGTGTGATGTTCTAAGACAAATGGCCAGTTGGAACCAGATCAAAAAAAAAAAAAAAAGAAAGAAACAAGATTGTGGTTATCATCTGATTTTATCTGAAACTTTGCTTAAAGTTATGTCACATCCAAAAAAAAATTGTAAAGATAATTGTTTATAATTTGTAGATTTGTTCTATTATTTGAATCATTTTAAAGTAAGTGGACAATTGTTATTTGGAGCTTACATGTAGAAGATAAATAGAAATGTGTGGTAGATATTTTACAGGATTTTAAAAGTAGATTATAGTAAATGGTGAACAAATTCTTGGTGCATATGATGTATACATTTTGTCAAATACTGTTTTGTGACTAATTGTTTTCAAAATATGTATCACAAATACTTTTTTTTTTGTTAAGATTTTTTAAACTTAATATATATTATTCCAGATAGAATACACCTAATATCCTTCAACAGGGTACCACTAGACTCCTAGTATAGAATATTTATAATTGGTTGACATAGATATTCATTACAAGTGCCTATTATAGCTGTCCCACCATATATAAATCAATTACTGTGACTAGATCATGAAGAGCAGAGATCCTTGTTAAAATAAACAATCAGCAGGGCAGACAACAATAAACACAAGCCAGACAAATCTAACAATTAACAATGTTTATTAATAACAGTAAAACAAAAAATAAAGAGCTTACATTAATGGATGGGTTTGAACAATAGTAGTAGTTCAATGATATATTAAAATTGACTATAAATCCTTTTAAAGAAGTAGTTTAAGATATTTGAGTTCATTATTTCAATTCTCTTTTATTTTCCCCCTCAAATTAACTATTAGTTCATTAAAATAGTTTACTGTAATATAATTTATATATACTCAAAAATGTCAGATGTGTACACATATCTTTGCAATAACATTAATTATTAATTAAGCATTGACAGATTTGATTCATTAGACAAATTCACATATGCTAATTTCACTAACAAAATTGATATGCAGCACAAGATCCAGGCCATGAGAGGAAACATATAATGAACAATTAGAAAGACCCATAAATAATTCATGTTAAATAAAAGAGAAATATATATAAAGGCATAAGAAGCTTTACTACACCTGACCCAATGCAAAAGCAATAAAGGCCATGAATGTCAAGCAGTAAATACACAAAGGATAAAAAAAGATAAAAATATATAAATGAGCATGGGAACTTTGCTGAACCTGATACTAAATCAAAATCGGCCTATATCTAGCAGTAAGCATAGAAATAAATACAATGCCAAATATATAAATAAATCTTCCCGTGGTATCTATTAAGGGTCCATTTATATGCATGTGCACACCCAAATACAACATGATATATAAACACAAGAAAAAAACTTACCATTACTTTAAACAGTTTAACGCCTACATAAAAATTAGGTTCTTATATAGTATACCTGCCAGAAACTTGACAGCCGTTTTATTTTAAATAATCCATTTTTTTTAATTGGCTTTTTTTTTATGGAGTTTAATCCTCCAACATTTAAAGAACCTGTTTTATCCTCATGTTTGTTTTTATTTATTGTATGAATTTATTGTACTTGTTTTCTTGATAAATTAATCTGACTTCATTCTCTTACTATCTGTTTATCAAGACCACCACATCCTACTACTTTTCAGTTATAAGACATATTTTAAAAAAGGTATAATTAACTTTTCCATCATAGCTTCTGCCTATATTTCAAATAATATTTTGACTGGAAGAAAGCTAATGCTCCTTATATATATTATTTTAAATATTTAAATCACAAAATGTAAGGTAATAGAAAAAGTCACACTTTGATTAATTTAAATCATGAATCAAACTTGTAAATTTATTCTAATTTTCTCCACTGATCGATTTTCTATAATAATAAACTAAACTAGAATAAAGTTAATATACTAGCAGATTAAATAAATATTTGCATGTAGTTTACATAAAACTTCAGCATATAAAATTGTATCAATATAACAACTGTATACCAACAATAATTAACCATTACTCCTCATTGTCAACTTTATCTTCAATATAAATATTCTGACAGTTCTAAACTTAGAACCAGATACTCACATCCTAATAATTCTGTAAGTCTTCCACCTCAAACCTTCATCAGAATTATTCTCAAAAACAATACTTTTTAATTATTCTTATATATAGTAGTTTGAATGGTTATGCAAAAAAACTCATTATTTAAGAAGTAACTTATGTCAAGCTGATAGATTATGGTTACAGAGGCCCAAACAGACTTCAGACAATTGGGGATACCTTATAAATCCATTGAAACAATACATTTCTCAATATCTTAGTTGTTGTTGGTTGTTAGAAATTATCTTCAAAATTAACTCTTTATATTAAAACCTATATGAGATTGGCCTCCATAAGGTCAAAAACAATCATTTCCAAATGCTGATCTCTGTCATTCTTATAATTGTAAATAAGTTCAAAAATTTATCAATAGATTCTACATTCCATATTTAGATACATCTGTCCAGATAATCTCAATTGTGGCTGTTCTTTTTTTAGTCCATAAAATTCCCACTATATATAAAGGGGCTTAATAAAACCAAGTAATTACATAGTGATTTTGCTATATTCTATATATAGGAAATTGCCAATAGTAAACTGATATCCTGCTACTTCAAAGCTATTCTTGCATCTGTTTTAGGCACTCCAATCAGTAAGTCAAAATAAATCATAATTTAAACACTTAATTATAAATAAGTTGTGTGCTGAAATAATTTTGCCATGTAGTTTACTGCAGATTATAAGAGCAAAAATTGTCAATGATTTCCGAACATATTTAAAGGTCTGTTATGGCAATCAATGCATCTTTACAATTCCTCTGTAGATGATACAAATAGAATCTTGAATAACTTGATTTGGGTTTCATCAATGCAATTACTCTCTCATTATTTCTCATTTGCCAATTGGCAATCATGAAGTTAAATATTATTATTGTAAACTATTTAGTGTGTACAAAAAGTTAAAAGTCTTTGTGCCATTCTAGAAAATTCATACCTCAAACTAATACTAATATCTATTAATCTATTTATGCAAATTGCCCAATGGCAGATAAATTTGTAATAATTCAAGAAAATCTTGATTCAAGTTGAGATGATTCTTTTTTCAATTACTTACATCTATTCTCTGATGAATTTCATTAAATATCCAGATTCTCCATATTCATATCTCAAATTATTTTAAACAGCATTAAATATAATTGTCTGTTTCAAAACTTCTTTGGAATTCCTAGAATCATTTCTTGTAAAAATATTAATATTATAGTCAGTGCTCTTATGAATTTAGTTTCCCATTTATTGGTTTATCTTACTCTAAATACCCTTAAAAAAAATTGATATACTTTTTTAATTTGATGTATGTTTGAATCTTTAACAAGATATAGTCAATTTCTGTACAAGATTCAAATATATTTTTTTTGGTAAAAATATTTTTAAATGACATTGTAAAAGTGTTTAGCATTTGTTTATTTCAAAATCATTGTCAATTCATGCTTTAGTAATTATATGGTTTCTATAAAATTATTTTTCATTATCTATGTCAGTTATTTTATATACAAAATGCAAATTTCAGTTCCTTTATGACTACAATATCCTTTAATTTCTTTAAAAATATGTCAACCAAATGTCAGACCACTCTATACCATAAGACCAAAACATATGAAGGCATTACAGCAAAGCTTTATGCAGTTAGACGCAGTCAGTGGATTTAATAGCTAAAAGGTATTGCAGTGAGAAAAGTGGAAAAAAAAAACCAAGTTTGATCAATGGAATGAAGTTATTGTGTCCAAATTAAAATTGAATGTGACATGACTTCCCATACAACTGACTTTTTTTTCTATTTTAAGTAAAGCTTCCATTTTCAATTTTTGACAAATATTACAACAATCAAATGAAATTGATAAAATTCCTAGTTCATTATTTAAATAACTTTACCTTCAACTATCTTGACTGTAAACCTTGTTATAAATCGTTATATATATATTATAAAAAAAACTCTTGATTATAAAATTTTAATATTTTTTTCTTTTTCAATATTCCAATGCTTTTTACAGTTGTATATTTTAGATGGTAAAAACTTGCATATCGATAACTTGGAATATTTTGCTGCAGGAGTTATGAAACTGCTTTGACGTAAATTAGATGTTAATTCTTCCATGCTTTATACATTGCATAGATTAAACATTACAGATATCCTGACCATACTCAATACAACATAGTGTAAACTTTTCCAGTAATAGAAATTATTTTAATAAAAAAATTTTATCATCTTAAATTTTGATAAACATGGCAAGTCCTAATAAAAAGTACTTTTTGTAGTCATAAGAGACATTAGTTTCTTTCAAGACCCCATTATTTTGTCTTCTCTTAAAATAGAATCTTTTTTAAAAACATTATACAGCAGCAATATTAGCATCAGCATGGAATTTGGGCATTCTATCATCAAATTTTCAGTGATATGAATGTCTGAAGAGTTGGAGTAGATTGAAACCTGTCCATTAAAGTATAATGATTTGCTAGCACTGATTATATATGTGTGTGGGAGATGAGTGCTGGTGCAGCACGAAATACATATATTGATGATTATTTATCTTTTGTACATGTGTGTCAGTAGTATGAGATAGTGTGGATTGTTGAAAGTTTCTTGAAAGTCTGAGTTCAAATTCCCTATATTAGTAATTTTCTAGTTAAAACTGATGCAATGTGTATATAGTATGTTTATATTTCTAAAATGTAAGTTGAAGAATTATTTGGTAGTGGCAATGTAAAATAAATATTAGAATACATATTGAATGATGACTGGAAATTAAAAACCCTAATTTAGATATCATACAAAGTATAATCTAAAATTGAACATGAACAGGTGATATTAAAGAATGAGATGAATCTAATTTGCTTTCACCCATGTTTATTGCAAGCATAGTTATTGAAAATAGTACATACACCAGTGGATATTAGGAGTATGGTTAATGATAATAAAAATAAATACATGGATGGATATTGTTGTTTTAAATATTAAAATTTTAAGCATTACATTACTGTTTAATCATATGTTACATATACACCCACACATACATTCATAATAAATAATTCAGTTTAAGTCATTTTTAAAAGTTATAATTAATTTTCGATGTTTTCTTCTAATACTGAAAATCTTTAGAGATTTAAAGATTAACCCAATTAACAAATAATTTAGCAACTGAAAGACCAAAATTATTTGATAAAGAAAATGGAGTTAGTAGTGGTTTCAAATTTCCCCATAACTTTAATGGTCAATTTAATAGTTAATTATAGGATAATTGAAACAATGAAGCAAGTTTTATACATGATGGAAATCTTTTCTTCTTAAGTTTCTTGAAAAACAAAGACTACAAGCTATAGGCATTCATCCATTCAAAAAAAATTCAATTTTCACTAATACACATACCACTCTGACCAAAAAAAAAAAGTATAGACAGCATGACACAACAATTGGAGTCAGCCACTAATAAAATATATATTTGTAGAAAAACATTTAAGGCTTGACTGATAAAAATTATAAAGAGTTTAAACTTTTTTTTTTTTACTAAAGACATTTTTCTTCTCTTTTCTACATAACAAATAATTCAAAATAAAAGCTCCCTTCCACAATTACAAGGCTTCAATAAACTACCCAATTCAGACCTCTATCTGACTTATTTATTTCAAACTGATGCAAACAAAGAATAACTATTTTTTGGTAATATTATTAAAGAGAGAAAAAATAAATTCCATAATAAATATAGTAAATTTCAGACTTTTTTTTTTTTTTAATTTGCAATTATGAATATTCTCTCTCTATATATGTAGAACAAAAACAGGTAAAGGAGACAGTGCATCCCTTTTAATTATCAAATACCTGTGAAAACTTTGAAATTTTTCATATTCCAAATAAGTTCCGGATTTTTCTCACCTCAACTAGCCATAACTAGATAAGTTTTATTTAGTTTCAATAATAATTTATTATTTCTAATGTATACAGCGATGTGTAACCAAACATATGAGGTTTACATTATTGTTCTAACTATCTTGTTATTTCCATTTGGAGTTCTGATGAGTCTATGTTGTGCAAGATGATGTGAACATTAAATCACATATTTATTTTCTGATTGTTACCCCCCCCCCTTTTGCCTTGTTGTTAGTTTGCATATTGTATAATGTCCAAGTATCCTCAATTGCTTTTGACGATGCCAGGAGTTGGTCTCTCCTGGATTTTAATCATTTTGGAAAAAACCTGTGTTATAAGAGGTTGTGGGTGTTCCATGATTAGTTTATAACATGTATGGCATAGTTCAAAAATATTGAGACATATTATTGGATAGGTTTTAGTACTGATACTATCCTTCAGAGATGAGATCAGTTGGAAATCTATCTTGGTGTTGGAGAGTATGATTTCTAGGATCACTCTGAGTCCCGTACATTGTGAGAAGAGATGATCTCATGTCTCATCGCCGTTGATGCAAATGCTGCAAGTAGGGTCTATGTTGTTGTGACCTCATTTGTAAAAGAGGAAGTGATTAGTAGGTAGTCTGTTAATGTTGTATTTAATGAGGAAGTCTAGATATTTGGCCTCTAGACTCCATCTTTTAAAATTGGATACCAGTTTCTGATTATTGTAATAAAGTGTGTTGATTATCGGATGTTAGATTGGATGGAGGATTGTGTATGCTTGCCATGATGATTTTTTTTAGAATTGAATGTGGAGTCGGTTATTGGGCAGTGCTGTTTGATAAGACTTGTGATTCTAGTGATCCATGTTTGTCTGCCTGGTGGGGGGTCACTCGGTGGGTGTTACCTTTTGAAGCAAAGCTTTTTGGAGAATTGTGTTAAAACCATATAATGCTACCAAGTTGCGTATGACGTTGTGGGTTTTTTGGTAAATCAATGCCTGAATGGAGTGAAGAGCAAGACCATTTAGCTTTCTTGGTCGCTGAATGCCTTTGAGGCTGATTGCGACCGTTTTACCTCTCCAGAAAAGCCTGGAGCACAAGCTTTTGTTGAATTTGATAAATGGAAGAAAGTATATTTTTGGCATCACATTTATGTTAATTAGTGCTACCGTGCCAGGGAGAGAAAGGTAGACTTGTGACAAGCAAGTGATGAATTTATTTGTTGTTTCCAGGATGTTATCCTGAATCTCTTTGGACATTGCTGTGGTAGATAACCCAAGATATCTGTGGCTTGGCAGAGAAGAGAGTGTTGATTTTCCTTCCTGAAACAATTTGCCAGGAGGCAGATTTGCTGGGGTTGAATTGCAGCCTGTATTTATCTGTATAGCTGCTTAAAATTGTTTGTAGCAAAGGAATGTTTTCTTGATGGTAGGATATTCATTACATTCTCAATGTAGGCAAATGTATTAAATTCTCTGTTTAAATTGGGTATAAAGAGACCTGGTAGATTTTTTCCCAAATCCATCAGGAGAGGATTTATATATGCAATGAAGCATAGGGCACTGAGGGGGGAACCTTGGGGGAGAGCTTGTATTGGTTTAAATCTGGAGGTGATGTTACCATCCATAGTGATAAAAATTTCCCTGTTGTATAGTAAATTGCTTATGATCTGGACAGCAGCCACAGGAACATCATAATCGGTTAAAATATTTAAGAGTGTGTCTATATGTACCGAGTCAAAGCGATATCCAGTTGGATAGCTATTGGCCCTGACTTCTGGTGGATTCTGACATAATCAATGATGGAGACTATGTTGCCCATTGCGTGTGAAGTAGAGGAGCCCTTCTTGGCATATTGGTTGTTAGATATGTGCATTAAGATGATTGGCTGGATAAGGTCTTTGATCACGGACTCTACAATTTTAATTAGAAGGGGTGTCATGGAAATAGGTCTGATATTTGAGAGATCCACAACCTGATTTTTTTTTATAATAAATGGAACCAGTGCCACTGGGTAAAGGTTAGGTATAACTCTATTACCAGTTGCTAGGTAGTCCACCATCTTCTTCATTATGGGAATTGCAAATTGATTGAGGTGTAGGATTGGAATCTGGTAATCCCATGTATTCCAGGATGTACACCATCTGGAAGGGAAGATATTTTCTGTAGGACTAGGTTTTCTGTGATCCCGTGTGGCACATGTGGATCAACTTCAGACCAAGATTGTGTGCCATTGAAGATTGCGGTTTGCATTCTTTGACGGAAGTGTTCCCAGCAAGGTTTTCCCGTTTGCAATGATGGAGGTGGGAGTGGTTTTGTTATTTTTCCCTCCAAGTGCCCATCTCAAGTAGCCTTTTGTCCAGTGGTGTTGTTGAGATAAATAGCTTTTGGCTCTCCTGTTGGATAGGTATTCTGCCAGGGATTTTTGTCTTGATCGGTATAGGTTTTTAAGACTGTATATATCTTATGTTTTAATGGGTTGACCTTGGAGCATCTGAAGCTGATTCTCTATTTGTAGAAGATCTCTGAAGAAGCCATAGGGCCTTTGGCTTTCATGGTGTGGTGTTTTAGTATTGTCTGTAGGATGCCTACAAACGAAAATCAGGCTTTTTCAGCTGGTCTTGAAAGGATGTTGATTTTGTGAAAATATATATAAGCTCTGGACACTATGGCTCTGTCATGTTTGATTTCGTCGCATGGTTTTGTTAAGGGCCTCTAGGGTTGGGAAAGCCAGCCATGGTTTCAAGAGTAACTACAAGGGCCATATGGTCCAAAAATGAAACTGGTAAAAGTTCTGCATTTAGATGAAAGTGTAAATCTGGTGGTTTGTGAAGGGCCTCTAGGGTTGGGAGGCCAGCCATGGTTCCAAGAGTAACTACAAGGGCCATATGATCCGAAAACAAAACTGGTAAAAGTTCTGCATTTAGATGAAAGTGTAAATCTGGTGAATAATATAACAGATCTATTAGGGTTTGGTAGGATTTGGTGTAAAAGGAGTAGGATCCAGGAATCATTCCCCATACATCAAGTTTCTGTTTATCAGTGGAAGAAATTTTAAGTTAAAGCGACCAGATGTGGTGTTAAAATCTCCCAATATAAGTAAAGAGCCTGATTTGTTGCTAAGGATAGCATTTATAATCTGAATGATTTTGTGATAGATAGTAGGATTGTTTGAAGTGTATATATAAGCTAGATTTATGCTGTAGCCCCAATAGTCTATTTCTAATAAGATTAAGTTGTTATCCAAATAGAGTATACAGAATTTGTTTGGGGGAAATTTTTTGTTAATTAATACTACAACACCACCAGCTGCTGAATGTCCAACTGAAAATTTAGTGAAGCCCATGGTGGCAATTAATGTTTCTATTTTAATATCAGTGTTATTATGAAATTTGGTTTCCCCCATTAGTAAGATGTGGGAAGAGTTAATGTATATCCAATTTCTAATTGTGTGAGCATGGGCCGAGTTGAGGCCATGAACATTAATCCCAGAAATTTTATAGTTCATAATAGTGTCCCTGCATCCTCAGCTAGCCCATGATCTAGGGGAGAATTTGGAAGTAAATGACTATAATTGATTTCTTGATCTGATTCCATGAGTACTGGAAGATCCTCATTTTCCATAGAATCTGGTAATTCCAAGTAGGGATCATCTTCCATTAGTGGTGGAACTTGCCTTTCTTTTGATTGCAGGTAGTGCAGATACGTGCCAATCTTTTATAGTGGGTCCTTTGTAAACAGTGAAAGCACTGAGGCCACACACCCCTGAATGTTAGGACCATTGGTGAACCTCTTGCATTAACTACAGTAGGGATGTCAGTGGGAGAAACATTTTTTTCATGGCTAGTGAGAAGATTGCTGTGTTTGATATTATGTTTCCGTCCAAGATGGGGGTCCGGAAGGAATTTAAATTTTGAATGTGCCATAGGGATTGAGGATATTTTGGAGTTCTTGTTCAGTGAATCTTGTTAGGCAGTTTTTGATTTTCCCTTGTAGTATCTTAGGTCTGTTCATTTCTACAGTGCAAAGTATTTTGTTTCCTAGTATTTTATTGCTGTTTTTAAATTGAAGCCTGTCTGCCCAGGTCTTAAATTCTATTGCCACATATCGGTCATTAGGGTGAGTTAGTATTTGATAAATTCCCAACTCTGAACCATGTATGTTTAATTACGGAATATAAATGCTCCATGGTGAATTTGTATGATAAGTTTTCATTCGTTACTGCTAGGATTAGAGTTTTGTCATTTGTAATAATTTTGGAAAGATTTATAGAGCATGTTTGGGATAGTTTTGTTGAAATTATCGTTTATGTTTTCATGTATCTCGTCAGTAATATTATTATAATCTAATACCTTAATTGATTGAGGGTGTTATCTTCTGTTGTGATTTCTACTTCATATTCCGATATGTCTATAAGTATTTCATTAATATTGCCGATCGAGTTAGTCTCCGCAATTTTAATGTCTTTGTTGATACTTATAGCATTAGCGTAGGATATAGATTTTTTTGGAGGGGTTGGGATTTGTGAGTCTGTTTTGAAATGTTTGAACGATGTAGATATTAGAGGTTCATCTAGTTTGAAATTTTCATTTGTTTAAGAATGGGTTTTGTTGATTTTTTTTATTATCTATTATTTCATTTTTTCCCCCTGAAATACTGTTGACAATCTCTGATGTTACAGCAGCGAATTTGGTGACCTCTGGTGATTTAAAACATTTTTTTAAACTTTCTTCAGATAGATTTTGCCGATATTTTTTTTCTTACCAAATTATTCTGAGAGTGTTTCGCGGTTGTGGATGAAATGTGTTTATTTATGTCTGCTAAAGGAGTTTGGGAACTACGTTGAGTGTTGTTACTTTTTTCGTATGTATTATCAAAATTAGCTGTTATTTTGCCCGATGGGAGACTAACGCTATTGCTTATAAATGATGAAGTTTGTATAATTTCTTGGATTTTAATGTTGTTAATAATTATTTGGTGCTTAATATTGCTCATGGGAAGGGTTTTGATCCCAGATGGAGCCTGAGATTTGTTATTATAGCTGGGAAGATTTCAGCCATCGTTTCTGTTGAACGACTGAGTGTCACATTTTAAGCTTATATATTATCTATATCATTGTCACATTCAATTTTTAAATATATAGAATTTCTCTTACCTTGTATTTAGGGGTTTGGAATGGGATTTGACACTCCTTTCCTGCTGATTTCAATTTTTGAGTAGAGCTATTGTTCTCGTTGCTTGCTGTTTAAGAACCGGAAGTAGTGTTTTTAGAGAATTAAATAAAAGTATCTAACACCCCCCACACACAAAGTCTTCCTAGTTTGATAAATACTGTATTCTGCATCAGTTTTTCTATAAAGAAATGCTGAAAAGAACTTTGATAAATACTGTATTCTGCATCAGTTTTTCTGTAGAGAAATGCTGAAAAGAACTTTTCTTGAAGTGGTTTATTTCAATATTTTCATTTAACTATATGTATACATACATAAACGATCATGTTTTCATAATGCCAATAATCTCCTGTAATATATAAATTTATTCCAAAACCCAACAACTTAAAAACTTAAATTTTTTTTAGTATTTTTAGATCAGCCATCACTACAATGCAGAAATATACACAAAGATACAATTTCTATAGTGTCATATCAATGAAGTAGCTGGATTATTAAAAAAAAAAAAATCAAAATATGTTTATCCATATGCTATGTGAATAACTGTAATAAATTGTAATTCATAACTGTTCATGAAATAAATAAAGAAAATTGCAATACTATATTAAAAACTCTTTTCAAAACAAATGAGAACAGAAAAAATATGATAATACCATAGCTTTTTATTTCCACATAATATTATGTCAGTCATAGCTTTTTATTTCCACATAATATTATGTCAGTCATCATAAAAAAAAAATGTGGACACGTTTATAATATCAGAAAAGCATTCTTTTAGGAAAAACTTTAATTTATGCATATGCAATGTAAATTACACATACTGATTCTCAATTATGTATGACATAACAAAACAATAAAAGTAATATTCTATACTAAAAGTTCATTTTCAAAGCAAATTGGAATAGACTATCATGGTAATAGCTTCAAATGTCCACGCTGCATTACAACAGGCTATACTATGTCGCAAAAACATTAAACATATAATTCTTCATGTTTTAGAAACAAATTGGGTATTTATGTAGTTTGCCTGCTGGAAAGCTTGTCACCCATTTTATTTTAAACTATCCATGTTCAAGGGCTTCCAACATATGGTAAAAACAATATGGCTGATTCTAAGTTATAGTATTCAATATATATATATATATTATTAAAATGATAAAGAAAAACCAAGTCCAAAGGGTTGTAATTAAAAACTTTTTTAAGGTAAATGTGGTAAAGAAAATAAAAATAAAACATGATTAAGCAAACTGTAACAAAGGTGGGGATAGATATCACTTTTTAGATGAGTATTATCCCGTAACATTGAAAATATTCCGCTGAAATACACAAAAATCCAAAAGGTTGTAGTTAAATTTATTTTTAATGTAAATGCACTATAACAGCTGTAAACTAATCTCAGTGTACTCACAAATGATGCCTTCTAACCACATTTTTTCCAAGCAAATAGGCGCTTATAACATGTGCACACACGGCACCGCCATTGCGTCTCCGTTCACACAAAGTGTAATATCATGCTCATTATCATGTACTTTTCAAGCAGGCACTAACCTGTAATTTTGAAAACATTCCACTGAATCTTGTTCTGACAATGAAAAATTCCAGATTTTAGTCACATTTTCAAAAATTATAAGACAAAAAAAAAAATGTTGAAGAAACAAAAAATTGTCAACAAAAAAATAATGGCAATTTAAATAATGAGTTAACTTATCTGTTCACCTCGTGTTAACATTTTGGCATTACGTTGTGAATGGAATATATTAAAAGATGTATTCAAACTTTTTTAAATTAACATTCAATTTAGAATACATTTAAGTTAAAAAGCTATACATGTTCGAGAAAAAAAATGTTAACAAATACTTAGATCCTGAAAATTGTTTAATTCTTTTCTCGAACATGTATAGCTTGTTAACTTTAAAAAAATATTTACAGATATAATCTAAATTGAATGTTAATTTTAAAAAATTTGAATATATTTTTTGATAAATTCCATTCACAACATACTGTCCAAAACTTAACAAGCAGCAAATAGTTAACACATGGTTAAAATTAATATCATTTTTTTGTTGACATTCGTTAACATGTGCTGATTTTTTTTTCCTTATCATTTTTAGGAAATATGATTAAAATTTGTAATCTTTCATCAACAGAACAAGATGCAGTGGAATTTTTTCAAAATTACAGGATAGTATCTGCCTGAAAAGTATGTGATAATGGACATGATATTAAACTTTGTGTGGATGGAGACACAATGGTGACATCATGTGCGAACATATTCTAAGTGGCTTTCTGGTACTCATCTTTTAGCTAAAGATGCCGCTTTATGGCGCGGTTTTCACGCCAAAACACTTAAAAATGCTGTTTCCGCAGCCGACACTTTCAAATCCGTGTTTTCTATAATACAACTTTTTTGTTGTGCTACAGAATGCAGGCCGCTACGTCGCGTCACAGTACAGCATGCATGTCGCATAGGAGCCAATACATTTTCCGAATTCGCACAAATTTATAAAATAATTACGGCTTGATGAGAGAGTTTGTATTTGAATTGTATTGAATTGTTGTTTTCATTGGTTTTTTTTATATTTTAAACCATTAAAATGTTCAGATTTTTTAAAGCAATAATTCTAAGACTTTTTACAACGTACTGTATTGAACTTTTATTTGGGAAAATGTTAAATATCTATGTTTTTATTGAGTTGCAATTAGGTAATGTGTCAAGTAACGTACTGTTAATAACATTCCACGAGACAAAGAAGATTCTACCGTCTGTATATTTTTGAAGTAAAAAAGAGCTGTACGAAAAAAATATCCAGTAAGAAAAGTCCAAATATACAGGTTTTTTTGTAAATTTCATAAAAAGCAAATATTATAAATATGTTTAATAAGTAAAGAAGACATTTGTATATGTTTGTTGTTGTTTAAAAAAGTTTGAGTTTCTTTCTTCTGTCCGAGTACGGTTACGATTTTGAATTTTTTTATTTTAGCATTACAAACAGAACACTAACCCTAAATCTAATCGTAACAACTTTTACTTTTATTACGATTATTATTTTTTAGTTAAACAACAACAAAAAAAGTCGTAACACAAGTAACAAAATATCCGATAGAAAATTGATAAAAAAAAAGATGTAACACAAGTAAAAAAATATCCGATAGAAAATTGATAAAAAAAAAAGCCGTAACACAATTTAAAAAGTATACGATATAAAAAACATGAATCAAATTGTAATTTGTTGATTTTATTTTACATTTATTATTATCATTTAAATTGTATACGTTAATAAAAAATAATATTTAAAAGACGATTTTGTTTTATTTTTATTTTCGCATTACAAAAAAGCACAGAAAAATTATTAAAATCAACGGCCCGTGAATGTTCATGTTTTATAGTTTTAGCATGAAAACGGCGCCATCCAACGGCATCATTAGCTATAAGACAAGCACCGGCTTTCTGTTTGGAAAGGATCATGGTTAGAAGGCTCCAAAACATTGTTTGTGAGTGCACTGAGATTAGTTTACATACAACTGGTGTAGTGAATTTACATTAAAAAAATGTTTAATTACAAGCTTTTGAATTTTTGTGTGTTTCAGTGAAATATTTTCAAAAGCTCACCAGAAAAGTGATGTCTATCCGCATTTATGTTTGCTTAGTCATGTTTTATTTTTCTTTACTGCAATTACATTAAAAAAGTTTTTAATTTTAATTCTTTGCTTTTTTATGTTTATCATATTAATAAATAATAAAAAAAAAACAAATATTGAATACGATAACTTAACAAATCAGTCATATTGTTTATACCATGTGTTGGAAGCCCCTGAAAATGGATTATTTAAAATAAAACAAATGGCAATCTTCTGGCAGGCATATTATGTAAGTACCACAAATTGTTAAAAATCACAACAGTTAATTTCTTATTAACCACATATAAATCAAATAAGAATACAATATCATGGAAATAGCTTCAAATGCCCAAACTGCATTACAACAGCCTACATAATGTAGCAAAAACATGTGGTTTTATAATAGTTATTTTATAAAAAAGTTGAATTGTTGAAAATTATAAGTTTATTTTGTTATTAATAACCAAACATTTCATCAATGTCAAAGACTTTGTAGGATGTAATCAAAAAAGTGCTTGAAGAGACTTGCTTGCACAGTCATTTATTGAGATATTTTACTATTTTCTAAATAATTCACATATATTTTATTTAGATATTTTAATTCCCAAAAAAGTCTAAAGATATCAGAATAATTGAAAATGCAGTATCTTTGGTCAAGCCTACGTATCTAGTCTTTCTTTTCAGATTTCAAGTGTTTTGCAAGATTACTTCAAGAAAATTTTTTGAATGATTAAAACCTTGAATTTTTTGATGTTTATTAAGATTCATGATTATTTTTACACAATAATTGTGTAATAATTATTAAAAATCAAAAGTATACATGACTACGCATTTATTATATATATGCTTTATTTAATAAAATAGAAGATAATCAGTTTTAACATAACATTATCAAAGCAAGTTACAATTCCAATAAAAAACACCTTTTCAAACTGATCACTAATATGTCAGCACTGATAATTCATTAGGATTTATTGCAATATTATAAAAATTATATAGAAATTGTAATATATTGAAGCATACTTGATAGATTTACCAGATAATGACATTTATATATTCATATTTTAAACACAAATATTAATAATAATAAAAATATTATTTATTTTTATTACAATCTTTTTTTAATATTTACAAAGTTCAAATATGATTTTTTTAGAATTTATTTCATTTGTAAATATAAATTTCTACCAAATTAAGTCTGATTCATTATATTCTGATATAGAATAATGGTTTAATACTAAAATCAAATGTTGAATGCTTGCAAAACTCTTATCAGGAATAGCAATTAAATCTGTCACAGTGCCAGAGTTAACTTTCAACTATTTATGAAATTTAAAAACAAAGAGTCAGCAATTTTATCCTAAATATTTATATTAAAAATGTTAATTAAAAAAATTATGACTGTGGATGGTTTATTATCCGATTGCTTTTATATTGGACCACAATTTCTAAAAAAGTATATGAAAAAAAAGAGAATTTTCATTATGAATTTTTGGTAGTAGTTGTTTAGCCGATAAAAGCCGCTTGATGGCATTGTTTATGTGAAAAAACCACATAAATATGTTACCGAGCCGATCTTTTTTTGATTTATCCGATTTGTTTTTTATTTATCCGATGTTATTATTTATATATATATAAAACACATGTATTAATTATCTTGTATTGTAAACGAACTATTTTTTTTAATATTTTAACACATGTATAATTATCTTGTTTTGTAAACAAACTATTTTTTTATATTTTAACACGCATTTATTTCTAATTAACAACTTGTCCAAATACGATACCACGAAGCGCAGCAATGTGCGGGGAGAGAGGAAGATGGTCTAATTATTTTAAGAAACTTTTTTTTTTTTATTGTCAGATTTCTGGAATTATTTTTATATCAAAAAAAAACTTGTATTAATGAATTATTTTTGATTGGAAACAAACTAGTATTTTTGACAACTTGTCAAAGACAGCACCGAAAAGCACAGTAATAGACTCAGGGAGGGGAGATAGGTCAGCGCGTAGCACTGGAATGTGCAGGGGGTTCCCCCGATGGTTTTGCAGCAAATCAACCTTACGATTTCCAAAATGAGCTGCAACCTCAGAAATTTGATTTGTCTCACAACTGTTCTCATGCAAACATGACTTTTCCCATGAGTTATATGAAATCGTGTTTGGGCTTACCTTTTCAAATTTGTTTTCACCTTCCAATCTGTATAGGGAACCACAGCATCGGGCTTATAATTATTAGTATTGAATACTATGTCAAATAGGGTGTAATATCATTACTTGGAATGAAGATTTTAAAAGTTAGGGCCAGTTGAATTCCAAACCCCTCACATGATGCGGTGGCGATCTGTGAAGTATGTGTATTTGCATAAATTGTCGCGAAGCACATAGCAGGGTGGGCTGTTATATTAGGCGGCCTGCAACAGCTAATCTGAACAGAACTGTTCGCTTATACATAACTTGGGCAGTGTAAAAGGCAATTTTATGTGTTTTTGCATATAAACAACACCATCAAGCGGCTTGTATTGGCTAAACAACTAGTAATGAATTTTCTGTCATCCAAGTAATATGTAAAAAATATTTTTTTTTTGTTTTTTTTCTTTAATTAATATTTTTAAATAAATGCTAATAATTTACAATAGTGCATTGATAAACTTTGTTAAACTAACATTTTTTTTTTTTTTTAAATTAATAATCTTTTTAAACAATAGGAATATTCTTTAGCATTGTTCATTTTTATCAGTTATTTTTAGGTAGCTACAATTTTTACTACTGTATTAAATTTCTGGAACAATAAAATGTTAAACTGATTAAATAATATAACAAGTAATGGATATAGAAAATGAATTTAAATTTTTTTTATTTTTTTATTTAATGAATTTTTTTAAATATTTTTCCATTTTATTATTACAATTATATGCATATATAATTTAGAAAATTGTTTGGTTTTAAAACAAAAATAAATTGATAATAAAAAATACGGAAATGAAGTTCCAATATTTTAAAACTTAATGTATATTTTTTTAATTTCTTTGAACATATAATTGTATATACTAAAATTAGACATCACATGACTCTTCTAGATGACTAAGTTGGTTTAGGCCCAAAACTTATAGCAACTTTCAATTTGACTATAAAAAATATAAAAATGGTTGCTGAATAAAAATGTGTAATCAAGTGCTCTTCTATTGTCAAACATTCAATAATTACAAACAATTATGAAAATCTGATGACCAATATCATCAAAAGTCCATTGATAACTCATGTCTGCACAAGTGGCTCTAAAATAAAATCATACAAAGTAGATTATTGTATCAACATATAAGAGACTGCGAAGATAGAATAGAATTAAAACTTAATATCTCTAAAGTTTAAAATTAAAAAAAAAAAAATCAATTACTCAAAAACAAAAAAAACAACACTATAAGTTAAATATTATATGTCTTAGATATTTACTACCATTCCTAACTATAATGAATACTTAATTTTCAAAACATTTTTCATTATAAACATATAACTTCTCATAAATATTATTGAATCACGATTCTGTGAATGAAATTTCTGGTTGTTTATCAAAAATGTCATTGCTTTCACATTTATTTTCATCTGATTTTAAAATACAAGAATAATTTTGAATTTTAATTGAATTCAAAAATTTAATTAATACAGTATAAACAACACTATTGTCTCTACATATTCTTTTCAAGATATCATGGCAAAATAAAACAAAACAATATTGTACATGGTGATTAATCTTTTATCGTCTTTAAAGATAAAAAAAAAATGTAATGGCATTATTTTCATAGACCTCAAGTTTCATAGTATTGTTTTTATGATAATACTTTTTAATAAAATACACTTTTTTTATTTTTTGCATGACAGTTAAGAAGGTATTAATTAAGTAACAAACGGGTAATAATTTCAATATATCTACAACCCAAATTCAATTGATTCTTTATGATTCTGCATTTATTTATATTAGCTGATTGATGTTGACAATGAGCATGAAGTAACTTTAAAAATATCAAAAAGCACATCTTTAATTACAAGTCTAATAATGGATTATGCAGACAATTACCATGAAGTAAATAAATCTAAAAATACTTTTTAAGTATTTAAAGACTTAATTATCTTAATACAGATCCTTCCTTTTTTGGAATGTTCCATCATTGTTAAATTATCTTAAAAAAAGGATCTTAATGATTAAATTCCATTATTTTTCTTTATTAGCATATTATAAACTAAGACCATTTTAATTCAAATTTTTTAAATATAACTTTTAATAAATTGTATCTTCTATTGCCAAGCATTGAAATCAGGCGATCATTTATCTCTGAAGAATGCAGTGAAACTTAAGTGATAAGAAGTTATAGAGATGATCAGTTTAATTTAATTCAGTATAGTGCTCTATATATTTTAAATCTATATATTTTAATCGTCTACAGAGAACTTTGGATTTCCACCAACCAAGAGAACAAGCTGGATTTAAAAGTGGTTTTAGTACAATAGATCATATCCAGGTATTGAGAGAAGTCATAGAAAGGACAAACGAATATGAGTTGTCATTATGTTTTGGATTTGTAGATTATGAAAAGGCATTCGATTCTATACACATTTCTTCAGTGATTAAAGCATTGGATCATCAAGGTATAGATCCAGGATATTGTCATATTTTAAAGAATATTTATAAAAATGCAACAGCAACAATTAGATTACATAACGATACTGGAAAAATCAACATTGAGAAAGGGGTAAGACAAGGTGACTCCATATCTCCAAAACTCTTTACAGCAGTGCTGCAAGAAGTATTTTGTGGATTAAAATGGGAAACTAAAGGAGTGAAAGTAAATGGAGAGTATTTAAGTCATTTAGATTTCGCAGATGATGTAGTTGTTTCTGCAAATAATGCTTCAGAGCTGCAGGAAATGTTGCAGGAGTTATCAGGTGAAAGTAGGACTAAAGATAAATGTTAAAAAGACTAAAGTAATGTTTAATCGATTTGCTCAAAATATGAAAATAAAGATTGCTTACGAAGAATTAAAAGAAGTTAATAGTTACAAATACCTTGGTCAGATTATTAATATAGATGGAAACATAATGGAGGAAATTAATCATAGAATTAAACTTGGTTGGAGTGCTTTTGGTAGAAATAACTTGATACTAAAAGGAAATATGCCTATGTGTTTGAAAAGGATGGTTTTTAACAAATGTGTTTTACCAGTTCTTACTTATGGATCTGAGACTTGGACACTTAATAGAAGAGCAATACACAGACTTCAGACCACTCAAAGGAGTATGGAGAGATGTATGTTGGGAGTAACAAGAAGAGATCGAAAACGCAATGTATGGGTAAGACAACAAACAGGTGTTACTGACCTTATTGAAAAAATTAAAAGATTGAAATGGAGTTGGGCTGGACATGTTGCTAGAAGAGATGATAATAGATGGACAATTGAAATTTTAAACTGGACTCCAAGAGATTGTAAAAGACCCAGAAAGAGACCACATGTGAGATGGATGGATGAAATAAGAAAATGTGCAGGGGTGTTGTGGAGAAGAGAAGCTAAAGATCGGAGAAGATGGATTAAACTTGGAGAGACCTTCATCCTGCAGTGGATTGATAATGGTTGATGATGATGATATTTTAAATTCTGGAAAAAATAATAAAATACCACAAAAGCAAAGGATGACTAACAATTTAAGATATTTACAATCATAAAATATTCATGGAAAAACTGCACTTTTTGGTTTTTAAAATATATGTTGAAATAACATATTTAGATATTAAATCTTATCCTGTTATCATTTTTAAGATTAAAATTGTACTTATAGATCATTTATCAGTTTACTTTTGGTTCTATTTGAAAATAGCAATTTTTATTTATTTATATCTCATATGCAGTTACAGTTATGAATCAATGCATATATTTTTACAAAGCCATGATGACTGACCTAAGTTTTCAAAATATAAAAGTCCCCTTAAATTTATTTTATTATCTAAAATCTTTAATTTTTTATATCCTAACTTTTTAAAAAAAATTTATCAATAGTCAATTCTTTCTTAATTAGTTTCTTATTTTTTTATAAGTTAATTTACTAAATTGTGATCATAATCTATATCATCTCCAGAAGATGAAAACATACTTTACTACCTTCTAAATATATTCTCCATCAATACATAACCCAATAAAAATCTATTGTTATCAATTTAGTTTTTCTTGGCTGAATACTTCCCTTACAATGTTTTTAATATCTTTAAAATCTATTGCTATCAATTTAGTTTTTCTTGAGGAATACTTCCCTTAGGATGTTTTTAATGTCTTTCATCATTACCAAGATATTTTATTTGCAATGTTTTAATCATTTTACCTCTTATTTCTAACTCTAATTCCTTACCTTCAACAATTTTATTATCTTTTCCCAATGCCCTATTAATATCAAACAGATATTTTACAAATTTTCTTTTTAATTTTTTTTATACTTATTTCAATCTCTTTTATTATTGGGTTGAAATTATGTTGATATAAATGTCTCTAAATAATCTCAGACAACGAGATATTTTCAACATTGCTACTATAAAGAAGAAAAAAAAACAATTTTTCAGCAATTTATATGAATTTCCATTATTTATAATAAATTTCTTAATTACCCTTATTATCTTAGCTTATATATATATAGAGCTTGCAAAATAAGCTCTTAACAAGCTTTGCAGAATATCCCCAACTCCAGCCCGGTTTCTGCTACTGGCGTCCTCAGTGAGATGATAAGATATTCAAGCATTAGATTAAAAATACCAGAACAAGCCCAGCATTTTATCTAATGTATAACTATTAAGTAGAAAACTGAAATTTTCAGACATACATATGTCTTCCAATCCAGATATCTAACTTAAATAGCCATATGGGACTGAACTAAGTTTGGATACACCATATATTAATAGCTTTGACAGTATAAAATCACCAAAACTGCAATAGCAAAAAATAAAATTACAAAAAAAATCCAAGTCAGATGTCATACGACCTAATTTAACAAGCTTGTATTTACAAATGATATTTATAGAGCTCACAAAATAAGCTCTTAACAAGCTTGAATATCCTAGCACCTCACGGAGGACGCCAGTAGCAGAAACCAGACTGGAGTTAGGGATATTCTGCAAAGCTTGTTAAGAGCTTATTGTGCAAGCTCTATATATAACACTTGTAAATACAAGCTTATTAAATGAAGTCATGTAACACCTGACTTGATTTTTTGTAATATCTTAGTTTTAAAATTAGTTTTAAATATTGGTCAAATATCAATTTGTTTTGTCATTGCAAATAAATTAAACTTATGCATCTCGTCCTAAAATCTTGCATAATTTCTGGGTTTTTTTCTAATAAGATCTCTTATAATTAAATACTATTCTTCCTCAATATTAGAACGTTCAAAAAGTAGTAATTATTATTTCTTTATTATTTACAGGTTTTTTTTTTTTTTGTATATCTCAGTGAAAGTGATTAATAGTTTAATTGTAAACATTGTCAAGAAAAATTTAACTGTTTTACCGAATTATGTCCAAGTTAATATTAGATATTTATTTTATTTCTAATGGATCAGAAATTAACTTAGTGTTCTTTTTAAGAAAATTTCACATTTCAATTTCTTACGGAATTGGTTATAACATTAACAATTGAATGGTTTATTGCTTAGAAATTAAAAAGAAGTTTGAGTGCATGAATCTTGAATGCTAGTCTATCATTGCACCATACAATGTGCAAGGAATTGGTTATTTCTTATTGATTTGTGAATGTAGACATTTTCAGTTTAAGCATAAATATGATTTGACCTGCTGAAATCAGATTTTATATCTCTAAAAGATACTATGGAAAAAATCATTGTGTTCATGCAATACAAATTTCATCTTTATCAATAATAAATCAACAATAATTTGTTAATAGTAAGATGTTTCATGAAGCAGATGCTAGCAAAAACTAATTTTTTTTTCATACTTTAATCACATGATCAGTTTCAGGATGATTTTTTCAAACATAACAAATTCAGACAAATGAAAATGTTTTTATAAAAGTTATTAATAAATCAGGATAATTCGCTACAAATAACTTAAGATGCACAGCAAAATATTCACTTATATATCTCAGAAAACACCTTACTATTTCATAATAACTTAAATTATAATGAATGCAAGATGTTTCATTAAATATTATTTCTACTTCAGGACTTTTTAATATTATTGGATACCAAATTTATATTGACTCTTGGTAATCATATGAACTAGCATTCTGTTTTATTTTCAACATTATATAGGAATTATTTGTGATTATTTTCTCCAACTTAGTACTAAAACTTGTTGATACCTTTGAGACAACTATGATCAAGTGATACCATCATTATAAAACACAAAACAAATAGATACAAAATAAAAGATAATAAAGATATAGACTCTCATTAAGATATGTTAAACTGAGAAAGTGAAACTTAATACAGATTTCATTACAAGAACTATAAACAGCAGTGAAAAGAATTTAGTGACAGTTTCCAGTTTACTAAATCCAAATTGATACTATTCATTATTAAAACAACATTAAAAAAAAAAAAAAAAGCTGTTAACAAAAAGAAATTTCAGCAATTAACTGCGATATTTAACAGAATCTCTCTGTTTAATCAAAAAAAAAAAAAAAAATGTATAAACTAATATTCCTATTACAGGGCATTTTGAGAAAATACATTTGCTTTTCATAAAGTAAAATATTGACAATTTATTTCTGAGGATTTTCTTCTTAAATTTGATTGTTTGTTTTTTTTTTTTTTATGAAATGTTTAGTTTTCATAAGATAAATTATTTTTTAAGTACTTTTAATTTTGAAAATTCTTTTTTATTAGTACTACATTGTCAAAAAATAAATAAATCCTTTTTTTAATTTATCAATTCCAAAAAATGAGAAAATAGATGAATAAGTTTTTTTCTCTCTATTTTTTATAATTTATCTTTTATTTTAAAAATTTCCCTCTATTAACCTGATAACTACTAGTGCATGCTAGAAAAACTACATATAAGTTCACCTTTTTTTATAATTACTAAAATCATTTCAAAGGTCTTGTATGAATCATGAAAAACAAAACCTTTTATGTTTCATTTTTTATTGTTCCATTTCTTAAAATCACATTTTAGTATAATAAAAATACAATTATAAATTTCCTTTGCATTCATTAATAATATTAAAACTTCAAAACTACCCAACTTTTAACACATTTACAATAAAATAAAGCAAGATTAAAAATTTTTAACATTTTATTAATGTGTATAAAAAAATGCTGTATAGTTTAGTACAATAGTACAATGGCAGACTCTGGAGCTTGTAGGCCATAGGATCGCAGAGTTTGTCACTTCCAGCATTCAAATTTCTCATGAAATCCTGAGCTATAAGAACATTTGATTATTTACTTTAAAAAAAAAAAAAATTTGCTCATATTAAAAAAAAATAGGAATATATATTTAATAAAATTATTTACTTATTTATCAAATAAAAATTTACTATTACCTCTTAAATATATATAAAAATGCATTAACTTTATTTTACTCAAGAATAGAGAAAACATGGATTTATGGTGTTGGTGCTACTTTCATAATTCAGCATAAAATGAAAAATAAAGGTCTTGTTAAAAACATATATTTAAAAAATGAACAAAACTAGATATAACGTTTAGTTCTAAAAGATTAATGTTAAAAGATGTAGAGGACAAAATATTCTTGCAAAAGCAAAAAAAAAAAAAGCACAAATAGAAAACAGAAGCAAATATGCATATCTCAAAATAAATATTAGTACTTAAAGGATCATATGTGTAAGAGATGGCTTACAACCAACCTTCACACCTGTCCCAGTTTTTTTCACAATGTCTGAATTCAGACCACGTGGTAGGCAAATAAAATATCCTACATATCTGCTTATACACATGTAATAGATACATATATAAACCTACATATAAACTAATGTTTGAGAAATTATTTTTTATCTATTGTGAGAAAGCAAACAAATTCATTATATACATGAAGTATATAGGTATATAAACATACATATAAACTAATGTTTGTCTATTTGTAGAAATAAATTTTCTTTTATTCACTTAATCTCATTAACTAAAATACTAATTAATTGACTTATAGAACAGACATAAGCAAAGATCAAAAGAGATAGGAGACCAAAATTGTTGTTAAATGATAGTTTGGAATAATAAAGATTAAATAAAAATAATAATGTTTTATATATATATATTTATTAAGTTGTAACAATAGGTTTTAGCTAGCACGAGACAATCTAGCATTTACTTCACTTATGGTTTAACAACAGAACTGTCAAGACATAGAAAGTCTTTTATTTTTTTTGTTTTTTTAAAAAAAAAAAAGTAAATGTTCAGCGTTTAAAAACAGTAAAATCTTAATGTCTATATTTTAAAAGTAATCTAAAGTCTTTATAATTTGGATAGAAGGTAAATGAAAATTTAAACTTCAATTTATAATTACCAGGAATGAACTAATGACATAATTTATTCTGCAAGCTGGAATTTATTATTATAGAAATAATAAAAAAAAAACGTAAAAATATTAGAAATTGTTTCTTTAAGCTATTTAAATATACACCTGGGTCTCTTTTTACGCGGACTTATTTAACATGATTTTGAAGTTATGCGATTCCTGTTTCACCAGAAGTCGAACTCCGATAATGCGCTATTACTTTAAATAATAAATTTTGCACACTTACATTATATTGAAAGTAATAGCACATTATTGGAATTCGACTTTCATCTTAGTAATTTCAATATTTTCAGTGCTTTATAATAGTAAGATTTTATGCAATAATGAAATTAAAATCATGATTTCCACATTTTATGTATACACACATTAAATTTTACAAGATTATAATGTAAATTTGTTCAAACATTGTGCGTGTTAATTTTGCATTTTAAATCACATTCTGTTTTTGCTTTTTAAAAAAGAATGTAATCAATTATTAATCATTTAGTGTCCACAAGTTTATTTTTAAAAGGTCAGTAATAGCAGTGGGCACAATTAAATTTGACAATTAAAAATTAAAATCTGATTTTTAATTGTAATTAACAATTTAAAAATTACTTACGACGACTTGAAATTAATGTGATGTGAAATTTGATTTTTAAACGGAATTGAAAATTAAAGACAAAAATAAGAATTTAATTTTTAGTTGTTAGTTTCATAAACAATTAATAAAATCATCATCTCAAAGATTAATTACTAATTACGTTGCCACCAGAAAACCATTGACACAACATGAGTGTGAAGTTGGCGCTAGTTGTTTGCAAACAAACGTGTTTTTCGGCAAATAGCTATAATAATTAAAACGTGTATAAAAAAATGTAAATTACTGTACTGTAAATTATGCATAAAAATATATTATTTTGAATAAAATTAAATATTATAGTTAAAAAAAGTTTGTCTTGTATCAATTTTTTTCAAATTTGAAATTTTTTATTAGTCATATTTTATTTCCTTATTTTTTTTTTGCGCAAATTTTAAAGTAATTTTACGTTGGTGCTTTGCTTTTACGCGAATTTTGAAAAATCACAGACCGCATCCCCCCTTTTTCAATGTAAGTTACGTCTATTTTTGCGCGATTTCGTTTGCGCGTGTTTTCTGAGGAACCTATCTATCGCGTAAAACGAGACCCAGGTGTATATCTATTGAAGCTACAATATAATTAAGTTTGATAAAATGGTTATTACAATGTGTGTGGGGTAAAAGAGCAGTACTGTAGGATGTTCCAAAGCAAACTTCGATGTCATTTTAAAAGTTTGCATCAAAATGTCTATTTACAAAACGCTGGCGAACATCAATCTTCAATAGATTTATATACATTCAGAAGAAATAATTTGTGTTGGTTTTTAACCAAGTAGCACGAAAGATATAAATATTAACAGAGGGGTGAACAGGAACGTTATACAGGGAGATTGACATTTAAATTTATAAACTCTTAACTGTAGATAAAATGCTTGCTTTCCTCAGGATAAATATATTTTGTTTTGATTCACGTGATTATTTTTTTTTTGCTTTGGTCATTTCTATTTGAAAGTTTATGTATTGTAATTTTTTTTTTTATTGTGTATTCAAGATTCATTTTCAAATTCGAATACCTGCAATTTAATGGTTGGAGCAGTGAATAGATGTGTCATATGTTGTTGTATTTTAAAAAAGGAATCAGTCAATTAATGTGTATTATTTTTAATAAAAGTATAATTTACAGATTCCTCTGGAAATTCAACATTGATCCATCAAGGCAACCTCGAGTAAGGTTTTTATATATTTAACATTGAGGGCAAACTTTAGGAGAAACAAAACTATATTATTTACTAATAAGTTTTAATAATATTTAGTTGTAATTTTGTTTTATTTCTGAGTGCACAATTAACCCACTGGAGTAAATAGTCTTTTTCGTATCTATCATTAATTTTTACTATGACTTACACACACATATAAATGGGAATGGGGCTATAAATATATATTAATAAAAAAATAGTTATAAATATATTTACCCTAATCTAGAAATATCATTCTAATAATTACATTAATGGGGTAGTTTTAGAATTAGTGAACTCTCATTTTGCTTTTCTTTCTTTTTATTTCATGTATATATTTAATGAATTATATAATATAATTTTGTATATAATGTACTTTAAATTATTTTGTCTCTCTAGTATTAAACCATCAAAATGATAGAAAACCATTCTTGATAACCGAATATTTATTTATTTTTGTTTGTAAATATTTATTATATGTTGTTAATAAATATATTAGGTTGTTTAAACCCATGTGATTTCTGTTTGATCACCATCATCCTTGTGCATTTATACCATTAGATGTTTGATCATCACCATCATTATTGTGCATTTATATCATTAAAAGTTTCATCATCACATTATGAATTTATACCATTAAAGGTTTCATGATCATCATCATCATTATGTATTGCTATCATCATCAGTATTTTCCTGTATCTATGCTTATATATAGTCATATTTGGTTAATAATTGAGTAAGTCCACCCCTGAAGAGAGCTGACTGCGGGAACTCCGAGTTTGAATTCCGTGGTATAATGGGGCCCAAAAAGGGAGATGTAATGAATATGCATTAGTCTAGGTCATATTGAAATATGGGTTAGCATACTAAAAGTAGATGTGATTTGGAGCTGGGCATTTCATTATGACATCTTTAACATCCTATTCGAAGGCTTAGGTCTGACAGTAATGAGATGCACTCCCTTTGTTATATGACATTCCTGATTCAGTAACATCTGACACATACAAATGTGCCATCGAATCATAAATTTAGGATAGGACTTGTTGTGAGTTGGTTGACATTGTATTCAAATCATCCAACTGCTGAGTCATATTCACGTCGTCTTATGGTGTACCCCGCAGTTCCGTTATATATGATATTCAAGGAACCAAATGGTGGCAGATTGAGAATGGTTCATTTTATTTTGATCAAACATTGCTCTTTTTTTTATATATATCATTCAGTATAAGGCATGCAAAAATAACAATAATGAATTACACAAATTCTTAAGCTTTAAATACCCAAAAAACAAGAGCAGAAAGGGAAAATTAATTATTTAAAATAATTTAGTAATTGATGGAAATCAATATTTAAATTACAAGTGATGATTAGGCTGATATATATATAACTTAACTCCTCTGCATTTTGCTACAGAAATTTTGAAATCATAAAATCTGTCTTCCAGAAAGGAATATATATAAATTAGCAATGTCATTAACTTCAAAATTTATAAATGAAAATATTTTTTGTGCTTGAAGTAGTAACTCACCAGAATGCAAAAGGTAATGTTAAAATCATGACAATCTTTTCCAAAAATTAAATATTCTTATCAAGTATTGTAGCTAATGACTCTCCTTTCCAACAATCGAAAAAAAAAAATTAATCAAATAAATATCTATTAAATTAAATAATTAAAACAAAAAGAAAGTCTGCATACTATTAATCAGATGTTTTTAAATACTGATTACAATGTCAATGTGGTAATTGTTACACTGGTAAACTGTAATAAGTTTATGGATAACAGAAGCAACTTCTGTCAATACTTCCCAAAGTCAACATGTTTAATATTTCAGTAATCCTTCCTTGGATTTCCTTAGGCAGAGTACACTACATTTACTAGAACAGTGAAATAGATTATTAGCTATTCATATAATGATGATTTTGGTGATAAACATCTGTGTACATACATATCTTGTACAATTCTAGTGCAGGTAGATGCTATGTCTATGGTGTGGATTCTAATCCGAGATAAATTTAAAACTTTTTCGGTAAGCATCTTTTAAAAAGTCAACTCATCTGCTAATCATCCAATATTGCTAAGTAAATAATTATCTAATTATTTTCTGCTTTGGAATAAGACAAGGATACAAAACTGCTCAAACTCTTATCATCCAGCAACAATTGACAAACTTAGTGACCACTGTCTTTTCCTCCAGTGTTCCTTTGTACAATGGACTATTTGAAGTCTGTTTTAACTTTACTTAAATAGATTTTGAAAGTAATCTGACATGACGGCTTATAGATAAATGAATTGTACAAGAACATGTCTCATTAAACAAATGCAAATACATACAACAAATACTATAATGCAGACATGATGACACATAAGATTTAAGTCATCATTTTAGATTGCTTACTTGTTTAATAATCATAAATATTTTATTTTTTATTTTTCTGCATATGTACAATAATTTTAGCTATAAGCATGAAAATTGAATTAGAAAATTAATTAACATTGTTATAAAAAATTCCAAATGAAAAATCTATAACAATCAATTACAATGAATGTCACTGGTTGACATAGCATTATGTATGCAAGATGTTTCATAAACTTTCTGAAAATCTAGATAAGAAAAATTATTACTGTGAAAAACAAAAACCAAAGTGATTTTTCATTACCATTTAACATTGCTATTAGAAGACATTTTAATTTTCATTATGAAGCAACAACGCCACAATGAACACACCTGGTTGATATTAAACACATGCACTTGATGTTTCAGAGCATATCAAAAAAGTGGATTTACCCTGAAAAAAAAATTACAAACAAAAAAGTGGGAGATTTGTTGTTTTTTTTAAAGTATAAATTTGTTTTTGCTTTTAGAAAGAGTTTAGCATTCATTATAAGACAGAAAACAGAACAGTGTCAATAATAAAAAAATCCTAATGAAGAAACAATAAAACTATTAACTGAAATATTTTAAGTACAAGGCAATATCAGCACATTTTATTAAAACTGAGAAAGCTGATTAATGCAATAGATCAAAAAAATTTTCAGTGACTAAAGGAAAATGATTTTTTACTAGACTAAATTGGTTTTTGCTTTTGCAAGATCAATTTTTATTACAGTAATGTCGTTTTTATTTTGTTTTCAGTTTCATTTTGTCATAAAAATCATGCTATACAGCAGCGATGAGCACAACTTTTTCAGAACAAGGGCTCCATGTATTTTACTCCAAGTGTCACGCAACACCAAGCATGATTTTAAAATGTCATTCAACATTTCCTTATTTTAGAAATAACAAACTTGGATAAGTTACATATCAGGTGAAAAAAATATATTCTTACCATTCTGTATTAAAATTGTAAACCTTTCTTTTCTTTGCAATTATTTTAATACTATACCACTTTTAAATTATAAAATATTAATTTTTCATGGCAAATTAATAAAATCAGTGCGCATGATTAGCTGAACATATTCAATACTTCCAATTACATCTTTGCATTATGTAATAAGCATATTCGAGCTAATAAATTTGCAAATGATGTAACCTCATTATGCATTTCTTTTCAAATGCACAATGATTTGTGCCAGATTACAAAGCACCACTTCAACTATGAAATACTGATTCTCATATGTAGTGCCATATATTGCCATCAGGTATCTTTTTTTTTAAATACAAATGGTTTCTCCAAAGTGTCTTGGCAGTCTCCAGTGAACCGCGATTGATATCATAACCATATCTACTACAAAGCATATACAGAAATTAATTATATAAAAATTTACTTTAATATTTTTGATTTTGCATTACATTTTTTTTTTGGTTAAGTGGTTGTTCTGAATTGTGACTTTGAATAGATTATAATTATGTAAGTTACTATCACTAAATAGATATATTTAAGTGTAAAAGGACAATCAATGGATAATACAATGAATGACATGCAGGAATCAATTAGTTTACTATATCAGATTCTACTGTATATATATATAAAGAGGGGGAGAGGAGAGATAGGGAGAAGAAAGAGAGAGGGGAGAAAGAGAAAAAGAAAGAGAGGGGAAAGAGAAGAGCAAAAGAGGGGAGGGAGGGAAGAAGGAAGGTAAGAGGAAGAAGACAGGGGAGGGAAAGAGGGGAGAGAGAGGGATAGCAGGGAGAAGAGGGGAGGAAGAGATGAGAGGGAAGGGAAAGAGAAGGGAGATTGAGGATGGAGGAAAGGAGAAAGAGAAGAGAGGGGGGAGAAGGGAAGAGAGAGGGGAGAGAAAGAGGGAGGAAGTCAGAATGTCCAGTAATAGCTGAAGATGAGTGGAAAAGTACTAATGGAGAAATACTAATCGAAACATTGTCATTACAAATCTATATTGTCTATTTGTGTGTTATTACTAAGTAGTTTGTATTTGAAAAGTTTAAATAAATTTTAAAATTTTCTAGATATTCAACATTTAGTGGTAAATAATGGAAATGGTCCCACATATAATCACATTTAAGATACAATCAACACCAACCTTCAGGCTAATACTAACCACTCAATACGAATCTGGTACTAGGTTGAAGTTTAGACATTATAAAAAATTATACTAAAGATGGCCAAAGTAGAAAATCATTTCAATTTCTTGTGTAAATCTGAAGGGATCATTAAAATCCATTAGAAATGTGGAATGTTTTCAAAGAAATAAACTTACTGATGAAGACTTCACTAGGATTTTGTCAAGCACTGAAAAGATCATATTCTTAAATTACTGTACATGGAAAAATAAAAGAATGTCAGAAGAAAAAGCTTGTAAATCTGCATAGACACATTAAAAATCATACTATAACAACTCAAATCAGATTTTTTCTAAATAAACAATCATTATTAATCTGATGTGACTTATTGATGAATTTTTATCACACTATATAATTTGGTTTTTTAATCTGAAACCACTTTTATTTTTTTAACCAATGTATGAGAGTATACTTTTGTCTTTGAAATCTTAGGAATTATGAATATAATTTTTCACCATCTTTCCATATCTATTTACTATTTTGCAAAACCTACATTCTTCTAAGGTAACAAACACAAAGCATATTATATTTGCATTTAGCAGAATGTCAATTCATTTATTAAAATTGAAATATGAGCATTATAAAAAATGTGATAAGATATATACAGTAATTCTTTCCAAACATTTTAATTTTCATTTAGCTTGATGATTATTTATAAGCCATTTTTGGACATGGGTGTTTTGAATGTGTATAACAATTGCAAGTCAGAAAGTCAAACTTTTCTTAAGATCAAGATCTTGATTTTTTTAATTTAATTGGTATTATAATATTTTAGTCTTAATATTTTAGAAATCACTTCTATAAGATAAAATTATTTTATTAACTGACTTTTTTAAGCTAGTGTAAACCTGCCAAATTAGTCAAATGTCAAGAAAAGACATCTTACTGCTTCCTTCCTAGTTTTATTCTAGCTAAGAATAACTGGATATTTACAGATCAATAATTAAATGGGTAACCGTATTGGCTATACAGATAGTAAATTTACCAAATTCACCTATTATCATTAATTATATTTAGAATTACCACTAACTTCCCATTTCTAAGTAAACAAACTATTTGCCCAGTTAGAAAAAAAGTTTTTTTAATAAGAATAATTTAATTAATTAATATGTATATTAGTATAGAATAAATTATATCAAAATATTTAAAGAAAGTTAACAATAAATGTAGATTCTATCAATAATTACTTCAGTTATTTTGAAACAGAATTTACATGTATGCAAATTAATATTGTGAATAGCTGAATCTATTTTTTTAAATCAAGGTTGAATTTAAACTAACATAGTAGAGACTGAGTGAGATACTGTATATGTTAAAAAAAAAAGCATGTGTATAATGTTGTGTAATAAATATTAGAATGTAACAAAAAGCAATTATGCAATCCTCTAGTATACCAGCCTATTTCTCTGATAACGTAAGTATAATCAAAGTAATGCCATAACAAAGTTTTATTTATGGTTAAAAACAAAATTGTATATTTCAAAACAAGCAATTGTTTTATTTTTAAAAAAGATCCTTCACATATAATATGTTCATATTGGAATACTTACGATATAATAATTGATTTTGTATTTATTTTTTATTGTTGTAATACAAGTAAAAAAATAAAGTAATATCTTTTCAGACATAAAAAGTTTTTTAGTTGCTCAATCAAATTTAACTTTTTATTTTCTTGAAATACCTATAAAAGAAAGATTATTTCTGTTGATATGATTTTTTACTATTTACAGTTGAACTAGTAAACTGATTCATTATTAATAAAATCTATAACTTAACTATCCAAAAGATACATGATAAACTCGTTTGCAATTTATAAAAAAATTTCCAATTTTTAATAAGTCAGACACCACTCAATGACAAAACAAAGACTTGTGTTTAGGGACACTGAAAGCCAAGCTTGGGTCTAGAGAAAGTTCTCCAAAATAAATAAATAAAAATTATATATTTTCTTGTTTATTAATAATAATAAAAATAATATTAGAATTTTAAAAAAATCAAAATTACAGGCGAGACATTTAAGACATTTAATAGTACCGATTAATATTTACTACTTACCAGAAAGCTATTAGTAATAATACTATGTAAGAAAAGATTACATTTATATTAGAGATTTTCTTATTTTTTTAATTTACAAACATTTGAATATTATCAAAATATGTTTGGTTAACATTGTTTTGATATCCAAAATAACTTATTAGAACTACTGAGACAATTTTGATTTATAATCTTAATCACCCTTTCTCACTGAATCTGAATTTATTAAACATTATTTCATATTATTTATACAAATATGAATTATATTTAAAGCAGTAGTCTAAATATTAAGAATAAATCAAGACACAACAAATCTTACTTTTATTAAAAATTATTACTTTATTAAATGATAATCATAAAACAAAATTTTATAACTGAAAATAATAAAATATTTTTTTATTATATGAGAAATTGTCAGAGGTCCAGTGATATTCATGAACCAACTAGCAAGTAGAGCACAATACTTCTATTCAATTAGTATGTACACTTTTTTTCCTTTCTCCTCCATCCTAAAATATTTATTTTTCTAGCTAGCAATAACAGTTCAAGAAGAAAGATCATTTTATATATATATAAAGAACATAGATCATTGTCAAACATGGATGGAAGTCTACATATCCATCAAATTTTTAAGTTATAGATAGTAGTTAAATATTTAAGGATCAAGCCCCTTTTTGTATTTTTGAAAGTTATATTTTATTTCAATTTTAGGAAAACCTGGGGGGGGGGGGTGAGGGATAAAAATATCTTAAATAATTAAAAAAAAAAACCTATTTGTGTACTTCCATGTACTTTTGAATACAAAATCAATTCACAATAATTTTAAAATAATAATACATTTGTCTACAGTTTAAAACATCTTAATTCTCTTTAACAACTATTACAAAAGCAAATGCACCATTTAATAAAACATTTGACATTTTATTAATTAAAAGGATACAAAGTATAACAAAATTATTTAACAAATACAGCAATAACTGTTCTAAAAGAGTAAAACTTAACAAATTCACAACTTGAAATCAAAATCTGTTACATTTTATGCAGTTATTCACTATTCTCAAAGGTTTTTTGTCTTTTCTCAACAGTATTTCATAGTTTTCTAATGTTAAAACTACAATTAAAAAAAAAAAAAAGAATATATATACTATCATTATATAGCTTTATCATAAACATGCAAATTTATATTTTAAATATTATAAATTAACTATTGCATCAATACTAGATTAATTATCCATTAAAGAAAACCTATTACTAATATAACTCAGTCACTATTATATGATGCTAAATTGATCCAGTGTTTTATTAAGTGCAATAATAGTAATAATTATTAAAAAAAATTTGTAAATCAATGGAAAACAAAACATCATAGTAGAAATAATGGTACTTTTGTTGAAGCTGTATGACAGAAGTTCGCCACCCGTGTTTATTTTAGTTATCCATTTACAAGGGTATCAAAAAATCTTGCAAACAATATGGATATCTACAAGCTATCATATTTAATATTAATTTTTTGAATATGATTCTAAAAAACAAAAGAAAATACACAAAAATACAAATAATTGTAATTAAAGGAAATCTAATATAAATAATAAATGAAAAAGCTGGTCAAAGAAAGTTTAGTAAAGGTGTGTTACAAACGTGGGTTCTTCATATCAGGAGGTAAAAATCCTTAATAGCGTGTATCATCTCCATATATGGAAATCTAATATAAACAACAAATGAAAAAGCTGGTCAAGGAAAGTATAGTAAAGGTGTGTTACAAATGTGGGTTCATGTCAGCAGGCAGAAATCTTTAATAGCATGCATCATCTCCACAAATACATCTTAATCTTTATACAATTGGCACAATATAAATTCCGCTAAATAGCAATCTATATGTTGTCTCACAGTTCAACTGTGCTTTTTGCTTCTTCTGTCATTGCAAGATCTCAAATTTTAATAATTTCCACAAAAAAAAAACAAGTAAAATAAAAACTCAAAAATAATATTACACTAAACATAATGAAATGCTGCCAAATTATAACAATAATATTCATGTGTTTACATTCATATGCTATTATATAGATAAAAAATATTAATTATATTTTGTAAAATGGAATATTTTTAATAAATAACAGTAACTTATAATTCATTTTCTTAATATTGTTTAATTTTAATAAGTAACACATTTGGTAAAATATTTTTGAGAAAATAATTATAAACAAATAGTTGAGGCTCTTGAAAATGGATAACTAAAACAAACATGGTTGGCAAATGTCTGTTGCACAGCTTTTACAAAAGTACCAAAATAATTGATCTAACATATCCAATGAATTCAATGAAGTCATTGAATTATACAAATATACTAGATAAATATATAAAGTCAATTTTTGCACTGATAATTTTTAAAGCTGAAATAGTCTTTGGTCTAGTATAATCGACTTTCTCAAAAACTAATTCTGAACTTAGTGTGTCAGTTTAAATTTTTCATGTCTTCCCAAGTTCTCAACAATCTTATCATTAATATTAGCTTGTAAAAAAAAAAAAAAGAAGCTATTTGGAAATTTTGTCATATTACACATAATAATTTTACCAAAATGCAATTTTTTTAATAATAATCTGATGTAGGTAACCACAGAATATTTGCTAGTTATTTTTATTTTGTAATTTTGAGATATACTATGGTGTAAAATGAATTTATTCAATTAACTTTAAAAGAAGTGATTTGCTGTGTAATTATTTATTTGTGACCAAATCCAATAATTTAACATTAAATTGTTCCAATATCAATCAGATTAAGAGAAAATATTGGCACATAAACATTAAATTACTTAAATCTAATTCTAGTTTTTGCAGTGTTACTTGCAGTGCGTACAATATTTATTTATTAACAAATACAAAATGATTATTAATCAATTTTTACTAGATCACAAATTATTATATATTTTTTAATCTTAGACGTAGATTTAAAATGTATTGGAGATCAAATATATCTATAAATCTTCCTTCTTATAAGCTTAAAACTATTATCTCCCTCTTTCATTAATCACTTTTTTTTTCTATTCTAGTAAACTTTATATTTCTAAAAACTTCAATTATCACTATTATATTTTAAATTGTATATTAACATATAAGGATGTTAATGATAATTTTTAAATTAATAACAATATAAAGCTTGTGTATAAAAAATAAAAACAATCAGTGAATCTTCTTTGGAACACATAAAAATTACAAATTATTTCACAAGTAGATAATCAAATGATAACAATATAGGTTAGCATAGTTATATGAGTGTTATACTCATAATTAAAGGTTTCTAGATCAATAATTGCAAGAAAAGAAAAAAAAAATTTAGTTTCATCAATGAAATGAAAATATTCTCAGCTTGCAATTTTGGAACTCAAACATCACATAACCTCTAAAGATGCTAGTCATAGGATTATTTTATCAAATAATTTTAATAATTAGGGTTGTAATAAAATATGCTAACTCTTTTTTTTGCTTTTAATATAAGTAAAAATAAATACAAACATTATATCTATATAATTGCAAAATTTCAGACTTTTAAGCAAAAATCGAAAAACATGTTCTCACATCATCTAAAAAAAATTTAAGAATATATTTTTTTATAAATAAAAAAAATAATTATTACTTATTACATTGCAACAATAATTATATATCTGAAAAAAATAACATTCATATAAAGATATATATGCATTTTAAAATAATAATAATAATAATAATACAAGCAAAAAAATATTACTCATTAAAAAAAAATTATAATTTATTATAAATATATATATCATTTACAATATATATTAGATAATTAAGTTACAATTTGTTTTTGTTTTTTTCTAGCAAATTTTCAACTTTTATTATTGCACTTTAAAATTGACTTAATCTCTCTGACTTGACATATATAAACATTTGTTACATTCACAATAATATTTTTAGTATGTTTATTATAAACTTAAGGTTCTTATATCAAAAAAAGATACTAATAAACCTGTAGGTACAAATATTTCATTTATTGGCTCTAATTAAATCTATACTATAGGCCAAAAATGTCAAAACAATCACAATCTATTATTTAATTGAATCTATTTATATTTAATCAATAATATTTACACAATTTAATCAAGACACCATAACTTGCATTAACATTTATTACAAATTTACTTAATCCCAATAACACTTTCTTAAAGTTCCATCTCAAGACTTGATTTTGAATGCAATAAACCTTTATAATTTTTAATTTACTCTATCTATTTCTTGAATGCTCTCTCATTATGGACTATTTAAAAAAATTAAAGTTCAAAACTGATATAAGAATAACTGCAAGTTAAGCTTATATTATTCCTACTGTTTCATTCATTTTTTCTAGGCTTTTCAATAATTATTATATGTTAAATAAAGTACTGTAAAGTAGACTAGTTTATTCAGGTAATAAAATATATAAAAAACATTTCATTCATAGAATATCCCACAATAAGCATTAGAGAAGAATATTGTTGAGGTGAGATCACGAGAAATAATGTCAGAAAAAATCGATATATTAAAAATTGCTATAGAATGATTCTGAAAAAAATATTTGTAATTCTGAAAATCACACTTTTTTAATAATTCCCTCCTTAAAGATTCATATGATAAATATTATTAGTAATCTATTATTTTCCACTTAATCTTGTGAAAACAGTAAATAATTTTAGATATATGCAATGACAGATAAGTTTTCTACACTTAACAAACCTAAACAAATACATGTATAAAATCAATCAAATGAACTTATTTGCAGATCAAAATTCATGTATTATTAATTAAACTTTTGAAATAAATTGTTGTTCACACATATTTAATTGCCGTATATAATTCCTACATGATGAAATATGAGAAAATGTTATTACAAAAATGCAAAATCTAAAGCATTTGAAATAAAAATTGGTATTAAACAAGAATGAATACTTGCTCAACATTGTTTTTGAATTTTATGGCAATAGTTTTTGAAAGAGTTTATAGGCAATTTAATAAAATAGTAATCAAGATGCAATATAGGTATGATGGTGGAATTATTAATTTGGATCGAATAAAAATAAAAAAAAGTTTAACTTCTTGGAATTACAGTATGATGATGATTACATTATTTTTGCCATTTCAAAGATGATCTATAGAATGTACTTAATGTTTTGAATACAATATATAGATTTTGGTTTAATGATTAATGTTTCAAAAAATATAAGTTCTAAATCAGCCAGAAAAAAAATCCTTACCAGTTTTTAGATTGCATCAACTTAAGAATGTAAGCCAATTGAAATATATTAGAAGTTTTATAATTAGAAAAGCGGATTTAAATGTTAAGGTAAATTACAAACTTCAATACACTACAGCTGCTTTCAACAAGATAAAATATGTTATTTCATTATAAGAAAATAACTATTGCAACTAACATACTGTATATACAGCTGTTATTTGACCTAATTTATTGTATGGAAGTAAAATTTGGACATGCTATCAACCCAATGGCATTAGAAAGTTTAATTTAAGAATACTCCGTAAAAGTTTAAAAATACAATGGCAAGACTATAGGTCTATAGATCCACTATTGTAAAATCACAAATTCATTAGACTAGACATGTGTAATAAATGAACAGTACAAGACTTCCAAAAACAGTTAATTTAAGCATACTTTGGTCAAAATAGTTTACATGCCTATGAATTATTATTTCAAATACATTCTAAAAATGCTTTTAATATTGATTGTTTTCAATGGCAAGATAAAGCTGAGAACTGAATACATAGGAGTAGAATTAGGCACAATGTTGAATATTTCAAAAAGAAAAATTTGCTGAATAAAAAATTTTTAAAATGCATAGCAAAATATCAAATAAACAGAAAAATAAAACAAGTTCTATTTGTGGATATATTTATGGTTCTACAAATTGATTTGTAATTCCTTTCATGAAATAGTAATGGCCATACTCGTTTGCGCGTGGCTGGTGATGATTAATGAAATTATTAAAACTCTAATCTATTTTATTTTGTTCTTAAAATTGATAGAGTCACTCACATTTCTTCTAAAATACGAAACTTGAGTTTTAACACATGCATAATTTTATAAATCACTTTTACTTCAAGATGTATACAATTAAGAATATTCGGTAAAATATATATAAAAAAAATATTATAAACGGTTCATAAACTATTTTGAAAGCATTTCAAGAGATATCATGCTCAGGAGTTCAAAAGAATTTTGAGCTCTGGAAGTGCAGTAGTCATCAATCCTAGAATTACACTAGAATCTGCAATCTTCACTAAATTGAATATCACTGGTAAAAAAAAAAACTTTATAACGTAGGCAAATCGAACTGATTTTAAATGTTTCTTTACAATCATTTACATAGCATAATAAATACCATATTTATATAAACACGGTAATAATCAATCAACAGAATTTCAATTAAAATTCAACTAGTTAAATTATATACATGAAAGTATAACAAATATTCATCATAATTTCTAAATATTATTTGGATAAAGAAGCAATTTTTTAAAAAAAATTCATCTCTTAAAAATAAAAAAAATAGTATAGCTATATAGATTTTTTTTTTAAAGTAAAAATTAATAAAGTGACAATATTTTAAAATAAAACCGTTAAAATTTCTAAAAACTTAACGACTAATTTATACAAAGAAAACAACGATAGAGCTTTGGTAATGTGGCATTTGATTGGTTGCACAAATAACGTTAAATTTATATTTTAACGCTATAACGAGCCGTTTTCCAAAACAAATAACTTAGTCTTAAATATTTCTCTAAGAACGGCATATAATTATTTTTTTCCCAGTGGAAATTTTAAGTTAAAATCATTTATAAAGCGTACGTATTTTAAAACTAAAATATTTAAAAAAATAAATTCAAATAATAATTATTACGAATGTACGCATGTCAATACTGACATCACAACCCAGCTAGGTTTTAATTTGAAATGGGAGGACAATCTATTTTAAATAGTAAAACTTTGTTTGCAACAGTAATACGGATAAAACTTTGAAGAATTATATTCTAAAATCCCACAAAAGAACTATTAAATTATTTAAGAGTAAAGTAAAAAATATTTAGCATAACAACAGCATATGGTTTACAAAAAATAATAATAATAGTAATTTTAGCTACAATGTGCATAGTAGTTTACAAACAAACTAATAGTACTACTACGGAGTTTATTTGCAAAATGTTATAACAAAAATAGTAATAAAAAGTATTGAAAAGACTGTAATTACTACATTAGTATTATGATAACTTTTTTTATATTTTATAAAAAAACTTTATAATAGAATAAATTACTTTTAACACATCTATTTTATATATAATTTAACAAAAAAAGTAAAAAAATATACTCACCACAACTGACGCCATTTTCAACAAACCCTTGTGCGCATGCGCTGAAACCAGCTATCTTTATTTTCATTGGTCAAAATTCGTCATCTGATCAAAAACCAATTAGTTGATTGGGCTTTACCCAATCAATGGCTCATTCAATTTATTGGGCGTTCTTTCTTTTATTTTTCTCCCTCTTGCTATGAACATAATAAAAGTTTGAAAAGTTTTACTGCTAAGTTTTGTGAATAAATAATTTTTTATTTTTAATAGGTATTTATCATTTATTATTATGCAAATTTTATTGTTGGTGTTAAATGACATATATTATTTTAATTAAAATATTATTATTTTTTTTAATATGTTGATTAGATAGAACAGCGGATTTAAAATTGACTCCATTTTGAATTTATGAAACTTACCGCGTAAATTGATTATTTTAGAAATTTATATATAAAAAAGTTAACCGCTTCTTTAAAAGTATTGACCAGGTATAAAATTTTAATAATACATTATAAATTCTAATGTGTAGCTATATATATTAAGCTTACTAATCATAAATTAACTTATAATTCGGAAATGGGACTTTTAAAGTAAAGAGGGTACTTTTTTGCAGCTAGTACTATTTATATTTCTGGCAAATTACTGTTCTCTTTTTATTTTGTTATTGGTCGTAATATATATGTATTTATTATTGTTTTTAATCTTTTGTTTTCGTGATGAAAAGTGAAAGATTTGTCATGCTCGTTAATTAGGGTTCCAATCTGAAGAGAATTTCAAAATTTTCTCAAACAAATTTTAGAAAATTGTTCACGTAGACGTACTATTATTAATTAAGACAACCAAACTCATTTTAATTGACATCCTAATTTTCTTTGCTAAAAGAATAAAAGCCAGTAAGAAAATTTGCCATAGGTAGTTGACTAGACCAATATCTTTTCTCGTTACATTTCGTAGTCTAGACCACACCACTCCCACGCTAGATAGGGAATGATTTCTATTCGCTTTTAACACCTTAAGGAGGGATATAATCTTAAACATATGAACAAATGTAAAAAAGATCTATGATCCTCAAGATGCACATTTCGTAATGAACCAGTACTCATCAGTTGGACGAGACCTTAATCTTTTACATGTATCTTTATCATTACACTACAGAAATATTCATTATCTCTAGTCTAATAAATGACAGGAAAAAAAATATTAATATACTCTTAATTTCCTTTTTTTGAAGAAATAAATACCAGATAAGGTGGCCTTAAATAATATTTATTTACAATGTAAATTTTCATTCTGGTGTACGATTTTATTATTAATCATCAAAAATGGAAAGAAGTTTAATCTATTCTGCTTTTACATATATTTAAATAAATCAACGATGTAATATAAAATATCTTTATATAACAGCAATATATATAATAATCATATAAGAAGGAGAATTGGAAGGAAATTTTAATACAGTACTTCAAATAATAATCATACTCAAAAAAGCTCTTTTCAGCAAATAATTTTTTCCTTTTTCAATGTACTTCAACTAATTTACAATTACGTGATGTGATGTGATGTATTATGGCTTCTCCTTAAACGAAGTCAAGAATATCTCAGCAATTATGCCCAGATAAACCTGTTAGCCACTTTCTTTTACATTCCCCACTCTAAATTTACCCATAATCTGCTCTATCCCATTTCCACAACATAATTTTTGTCAACTCTTTAACCTTTATATCTAAATCCCCCTTATCTTTTCCCAAACCCAGCATAAAAACCAATTATTCACTTTCTGTATAATCACTCTTTTCATATTTATTTTTCCACAACTTCATTATATGTACCCTTTCTGTTTTCAAGCATTTACATTCAATTAACAAATGCCTAATATTTTCAATTCATTCCTTACATAATTTACAAAATAAATCACCCATATTTTTCCATTTACATGTATATTCTTTTGTAGCTAAAGATCCCGTTCGAGCCTTAAACAATAAACTACTTTCCTTACTATTATCATATATTAACTCACACCTAATATTCTGTTTATTTCTATATATATTTAAACTCTTTTTACTCTCCATACTATTTCTCCATTTCTCTAACTCCCTAGTCTTTATTAATAAATTTATTCTTTTATCCCATTCCTTACTACTATAACACTCAATAATCCTCTTAACACAATCATCCCATCTTTTGTACAAATATACTGATATAAATTCTTTATCCAAATCTTTTGCATACCGCATTACCTTTCCCACCCATCTTGTTACCTGCCCTTTACTCATAACCCAATTAAATACTATTTTAGCTATTCTTTTATTATCCATAAACTGCAATCTACCAAACATTTTCATTTTACTTTTTGCATCTCTCATATGAAAACTTGACCATCCCATTTCTCCTTGAATTGCCTCCCTTGCTGTCCATACTTCTGCATCCAATGCATGTCTTCCTACTTCCCTTTGAGCTTTTTCTAAATAATCTAATATCTTTTTACTAACATATAATGCATCATTACCATATGTTAACCCTGCTACTGCAACTCCTTTCCATATAATTCTAGCTACATCATATTTATTATATGAAAATACTGTTAATTTCTTTATCAATCCCTTTCTTTTCTTTGCTTCATTTATCAATTTTTTCTCCCATTCATCCAAATAATTTTTCTGATTACTTAAAATAATTCCCAAATAACTATATCTATTCACCATACTTAACTTAATATCTCCCAATAAAAATTCTACATCTTCTCTTTCCTCAGTATTAACCATCATTATATTTGATTTTTCTTCACTAAATTTAATCCCCATCTCATTACCCACCCTTGCACATGTCCTCAACATAACTTCCATATCTTCTCTTTTTTCTGCACACAAAAATATATCATCCGCAAAAAAAAGACCTGACAAAATATATACTACCTATTAACGGTATCTCTATCCCTCTTCCTAATCTTTCTATTGCTCTTTCCATTTCACTCAAATACAACACAAACAAAATAGGTGACATAGGGCATACATACATAGCGACATCTATCTTTTTTATAAAAGTAATTATTAAAATCACAATATTTTTAAGGCATAAAAAAAAATACTCTGTATAAATGGATATTACAATAACCTTCCATTCATTTATCTTTAGAATATTATTAGTCAAATTAATTGATGTTTTAGATATGTTCATACAATTATTTTAGTTATAATTAATGTAATTGGTTTATATATCTTCCTTCTATTAGGTTTTTTAATATAATTTAAAAGTCTTATATTTTTAATCATCATCAACTATTATCAATCCACTGCATGATGAAGGTCTCCAAGTTCAATCCATCCCCGATCTTTAGCTTCTCTTCTCCACATCACCCCTGTACACTTTCTTATTTCATCCATCCATCTTCTGGGTCTTTTACAATCTCTTGGAATTCAGTTTAAGATTTCAATTGTCCATCTATTATCATCCTTTCTAGCAATATGTCCAGTCCAACTCCAGTCTTTTAATTTTTTCAATGAAATCAGTAACACCTGTTTGTTCTCTTAGCCCATATATTGCATTTTCAATCTCTTCTTGTTACTCCCAACATGCATATATCCATACTTCTTTGAGTGATCTGAAGTTTGTATTGCTCTTCTATTAAGTGTTCAAGTCTCAAATCCATAAATAAGAACTGGTAAAACACATTAAAAACCTTCCTTTTCAAACACATAGATATATTTCCTTTTAGTATCAAGTTATTTCTACCAAAAGCACTCCAAGTTTAATTCTATGATTAGTTCCATCCATTATGTTTTCATCTGTATTAATAATTTATCAATGTATTTGTAACTGTTAACTTCTAACTCATCATAATCAATCTTTATTTTCATATTTTGAGAAAATTCATTAAACATTACTTTAGTCTTTTTAACATTTATTTTTAGTCCTACTTTCATCTGATAACTCCTGCAACATTTCCTGCAGCTCTAAATCATTATTTGCAAAAACATCTACATCACAATCTATTTTATGTCCATATTTTAAATAATGAATATATAAGACAGATCTATCATCTCTTCTATTAATAGGATTATTATGTTCTTTTGCTTTTTTATCTAATTGTTTCCCTATATGTTCATAGTAAACTATATAGAAATTTCCACAAGTAATTTTATATGCAATTCCCTTTTTATATTTCATATCTTATTTTATAATTACCTATTAGTTTGTCAAGATTATTATTTGACTATCTATATAATATTTATTTTTTAGTAATGTATTATAAATTTTAGGAAAGCATGAAAGTTTTATCCATTTTTTATTATTCTTAGATCTGCTATTATTATTTATAATAGTTATTAATATTTGAATTAGGTGGTTTATAATTAAAAATATATTTTCAATAATCTTATAGTTATATCTATAATTAGTATATAATTCAATAAATTGTTCATTTTATACAGTAGCTATATTTCTATCTCATATCTCATTATTATGTTAAAATTTTTTAATAACTGCTCTTTTTTGTATCCATATTGTTGTGGATCTATATAAATTAACTTCCTTAATTTATCTTTTTTAATGAAATGTTTTAATATAATTTTGTTTTCATTATCTCTATCAATCCTCTCTATAGCTAAATACTTTATTTTAATATCAAATTTCATTTTTGTCAATTTTATATTGTACATATTATTAAATTGGTTATATTATTTATAGCTCTTTTGTTATCAATTATTAAAGAATCATCAACATATCTAAAATAATGGGTTACTTCTTGATTTATTTATTTTAAAACTATTTTCATTTCCAATTCATTAATAAAATTGATAACATAACCCCACTAATTGCACAACCCATTACCCACCCTTTATGTATATTTCAATATTCATTATTATATGTGAAATATAAGTTAAACCACTAAACATCACATGATCACTATTTCTTATGCTAGCACATTACTGTTATTAAAACAGGCAAAACTCTCCATACAGTAAATTGAAAATATTATTGTGTTTTCAATTTTATTCTCATAGTTTTGTAGTTAAGTAGAGATAAAAGGTGGCTGCTGGAGGGTTGTATTAGATCCTAAGATCTAGGTGCAGTGCTCTCAGATACAAAGCTCCTCACTGACGAAGGCCATAAGCCAGAAACTAGTCTGGGGATATTGGATGAGTAGGCACTAGATAGGGATTTTATGCACAAGCTTTCTGACATCCATTGATTACTCTAGCTTGCTGTGTGTGGCAATACTGTATGGAGAGTTTGCCTCTCGAAATATAAGTTATTATATATTAATGTTAAATCTTCTTCTATAATGTGCATTGTATTTATATCATTAATGTACATACATAATTTTTGTATTAATATTTTTATACCCTTAATTCTTGGAATACTAGAATACGTTTTCTCAATATCTATTGTAAAAATACCTTGGTTTCTATTCATTTGTATGTTATTTAATTTATTTATGATAGAATCTGTATTTTTAATGCAAAAATTCCCCATAGCCAATAATATTTATTATCCATTTATTTAAATATTTACAAAATTTCTGTAGAATGAAATCATTAAAATTAAATAATAATCTCAATGGATTATTATCTTTACGAGTTTTTTTACCTTAGTAAGTATATATGAATTTTCATAAAGATACAAAAATTTATATTGATTTATATTTATAATTTTGTTTTTCCATTTTATGTAATAATTTTATGAATCATAAATATATAAACACTATATAGAGAAAAGCTTTCAGAAAGTTTTTTTTTTAAACAGTATGTGCTTAGCTGATTTTCGACTATTACAAGTCATAGATGTAGTGTAAGTTGAAAAATAGGGATGGGTATATATATATGCTGTTGGTAATTTACATAAAATTTAAATATGAAAATTAATTTGAGAGTGGGCCATCTTTTTTTATTTCATATTCTATTTTTTCTATATAATTCTTAGAATACAAAATAATCGATTACTTTTATCCTCATTACATGTGATTTTTTCTCTGTTATATATATTTTTAATTTCATTAGTAATCCTTCTATATTTATATTTTTTCTTAGAAGTTTTATTTTCATATAATTGTTTCTTTAATAAACAATTTAATTTCTTTTTTTCTTTCATTAAAATATTTACCAGCTCTATGTCTGTAATAATCTTATTTTTAATATCAGTATCCATAAATGGTATAAAGGTTGGATTTTCATGAAGTATTATAACTTTGTCTTTCCTATTCCATTGTCAAATCCATATAATATTAATATCATTTATGTTCTTTATTACTTTTCCAATGCTTTTTTTACAACCTAATGTGAGAGTTTCAATTGCCTCAGCAATCTTCTTCAGAACTATAACAAACATAATGCAAATACAGTACATGAATATAAATATACATGAACATATAATTTTACATTTTATATATATACATCTTATAATCATTATTCAATTATTACCTTTTATATATTATACATTTTACTCTTTTTATATTCTGCATTTATCAATTAATATTTCCTATAATCATATATATATATATTATTTTTATTTCATTTTTTATTTTATATTTATTAATCTTTTACATATTTAACTCTAACATTATATTTTTTATACTTTACATTATTGTTATTCATTGTATTAACATATATCTTTTATACTTTCCATTATTATTATTTATTGTATTAACATTCAATAATATATATTGAATGTTAATACAATGAATAATAATAATGTAAAGTATAAAAGATATAATGTTAGAGTTAAATATTTAAAAGATTAATAAGAGTAAAATAAATGAAATAAAAATAATATATGTATATGATTATAGGAAGTATTTATTGATAAATATAGAATATAAAAAGGAGCAAAATGTATAACACATAAAAGATAATAATTAAATAATGATTATAAGATATATATGATCATGCATTTGTATTATGTTTGCTATAGTTCTGATAAGATTGCTGGGGCGATCGAAACTATCATATTAAGTTATTAAAAAAAACATTGTAAAAGTAATAAAGAACATAAATGATATTAATATTATATGGTAAAATATCTTCATCTGTAGAAAATTTATATTTTGTTAGGTTTATGAAATTATCCTGAATTTCTTTTTTATAATTTATATATTTATAATGTTGTTTATCTTTAAAATCCATATTTGAACATTTACACTAATATTTGTCCACCATTCATTGCCATTTTTTATTGTACTTAATAATATTCATTCATTAATTCCATTTTATTCTGTAGTTATTTAAAAAACACTGAAATTATCCTACATATCTATCTTCGTTTACAATGGCTATAGCGTTTTTAATCATTTAAATTTTTCAATACTGTACTACGATTTAATGTAGTATATTTATCATTTATAAAAATTTGTAATATATAATTTTCTAGTTAAGGACAACCATATACTTTACAGTGTTTAAATATGTTAATTGTCCTTTAAATTTCTCTATACAAACATAATCTTGTTCAATCTTACCTTTTTCATTTCTTGTAAATCAATATTATCTTTTATATATTTCCACAAGTGTTCCATGATGCGATACAATCGTAAATAGATTAAAATAAATTCATAAATGTTATTAGGTAATCATAAAAAATTCAGTGAAGTTTAATTATGCATTATGCTGCTTTTGCATATATTTAAATAAATCAGTGATATAAAATATCTTTATATAATAGCAATAATATATATAATAGTAATCATACGCAAAAAGTTCTTTTCAGCAAATATTAATTTTTGTCCCTTTCAATGTGCTTTAACTAATTTATAATTATGATCTACATCGTAATGTAGCGATGTCTATCTTTTTTGTAAAATTAACTATAACCTATTAAAACCATACAATATTTTTAAGACAAAAAAAAAGTGTAAATGTATATTACATAACCTTTCATTCATTTATCATTAGCCAATTATTAGTCTACTTAATTGTTTTATATATATTTATACAATTATTTTTGTTATAATTAATGTAATTGGTTTTAATTATCTTCCTTCTATTAGGTTATTTAATATAATTTAGTCTTATGTTTTTGACCCAATCTATTTTATGTCTATTTATTAAATAATGAATATATAAGGCAGATCTATCATCTCTTCTATTAATCGCATCATTATATTCTTTTGCTGTTTCATCTAATTGTTTTCCCGTATGTCCATAATAAACCATACAGCAATTTCTACAAGTAATTTCATATACAATTTCCTTTTTATATTTCATATCTTTTATTTTATAATTACCTATTAATTTGTTAACATTTTTACTATTTGACTATCCTATGTTAATGCTTTTCTGTATATAATTTTTATTTTTTAGTAATGTATTTTAAATTTTAGGAAAGTATGAATGTTTTATCCATATTTTATTCATAAATCTGCTATTATTATCTATAATAGAATTATTATTAATATTTGAATTAGGTGGTTTATAATTAAAAATATATTTTCAATACTCTTAGAGTTATATCTATAATTAGTGTATAATTCATGAAATAAGTTGTTTCTTTTATAAAGTAGCTATATTTTTATCTGTTATTTCGTTCATTTTTCTGTAAAATTTTTAATAACTACCATCTCATATCCGTACCTGTTGTAAATCTATAGTAATTCTTTTATAATTTGGTTATCATTATCTATATTAATCTCTACATCTAAGATGAAAAGGACAAAAATTGATATTTGCTGAAAAGCTTTTTTGTGTATGATTATTATAATATATATTATTGCTGTTATATAAAGATATTTTATATTGTTGATTTATTTCTTATTAATGAATATTCCAGATTTGATAGTCATTATACTTCATTTTGCAGCAACTAAAATTGTTTTAAAGATACAATTGGTTTAAGAAAAATAATTTTCACTTTTTTCTATCATACGGATATCCCAGCATCCAGTTCTTTCAGTTAAGCATTTAAGTTCTTTTTCATCTATAAAGCTGAGTTACTAAATTCTTCATATATGGTTTCAAGTAATAATAAACATGACTTGAATCACTTGATTTTATTATATTCAACAGAATGTGTTATTTAATATTTAACTAAATTGTTTCTGAAATAACTAATGTACTTACAATTTTTCAGTTTACATTTTAATCTTACAAATATCAATCTGATGAGCAATTTTCTAACAGATTTATTTATTTATACTTGTATTGGCCTAGTTTAAAGTCATCACATGTTCTCACAACCATAGCAATGTAATATAACTAAAAGTTTAAAATATTAGATTTTTCATAAAATCTCAGAAAAAGAAAAAAATCTAATTTTGTAAGCTCTTACTGAAATACAGTTTATTATGGTAGGCTTTTCAGGTTTATAATTGGGAAAAATTATCAAGTAAGGAGATATGATATTGGAATATCCTGCTGTCATTTATTTTATCTTCTAATAAGCATCACCCTAACAGAAATTTCCCTACCCAGAAAAGGGCAATATTGATTAATAAAGATCTAAAAAAATGTCAGTAGCTGGGAGGTCAGTGCAGCTGCCTTGCAAGCAAGCAGTTGCTTGCAGACGGTTGTCGTGGGTCCGCTTCCCGGCCAATGCTTTGACATATGGAAAAAAAATTTCAGCTTTGTTGCAACTATTTCAAACTAGACAGTGGTTTTAGCAAAAAACAAAACATCCTTTTTTAAAAAAAAACATTACAGAGAAAGCGGTTTTTTATTTATTTTATAATTGTTTTCTTCATTGTTCTGCAGTCTTTTTTTATTGTTATTGTTTTCTGCTCTTGATATAAATCAATTAGTTACATTAAATGCTACCAAGATTATTCAGATACACATCACTATCTAATTTATATAGAATAGAGTATAATATATTTTTAAATATATAAAAATAATTAGCTTAAATGTATTTTTAAATACAATCAATTCCTTTATTTTGTATAAAAAAATATCATAATTTAATAATTTATAATTAAAATTCTTATTAATTGTAAAAAATACATATATTAAATAATGATACTAATAATCATATATTGAAGTGTTCCAGAGATTATGTGGCAGATTGAGTATAACAGTTTCATTTATTTGAGCAAATGGCCTTTTGTTGGGAATTGTTTAAGAAACTTTTAGCTCAAAACCTTATATCTGAAGAAGTATAATACTGTCTGCCATTGTTATTTTAGATAATAGAACAGGCTAGTGTAATTGTTTCTTGTCTTTTATTTTATTCGATTGCATTAGAGAATTAAAGCAAGCATTATTATTAATGGAAAAATCAGATATTTGAAAAGAAAATTGTTGTTTAAGAAGAATTTATACTAGCTCCAATTAATTATTAAGATGGAATGTAATTTTCAAGCTAGTTTGTACATTGATGATTGTGCTATTTTTTCTAATTCCAATAATGTTCTACAATGTATTTAATATTTTCCTTGCAATCTATTATGGTTTTGGTTTACTATTTAATGTTTAGAAAAATTCAAATCCTTTATTAGCCACCGATGGTAGAATTCCGGCAATTTTTAGCTTGGATAGTCATCAATAATAAGAATTTATTTAAATATCTTGGTGGGGGGTTTTTTTTTTTTTAGTAGAAAGGCAATTTTGAATGTTGAGATGCAACATAAACTCCATTATTCTGCTGCTGGATATTTCATTGTAATGATATAATTTCTGTAGTTAAATTTGCTCAATTTACTCTATGGAAATGAATCATTAAACTCTCATTGATATCACCAGCATCCTCTTGATAAAGAGTATGCCCATTCCATCTCCAAGAGAGAAAAAAAAAACGATAACAGATCATAAATGTAAGTTTTGCAATATTATACAATACAATCTATGTTTATCCATTATTATTATTTGATATTTTTGATGCTGATTTTTAACTTCTGCAGCAAACTTTTCTTTTTGAAATATTTCAGTGTTGTCATGGTATTGTATATTTTGCTATAACTTCTCAGTAGTAACAGTCAACATTTTTAGAATGATATGAAGGTACTAGAAGAAATTCCATTTAAGTATGCTTTATAAGAGTTTCTTAAGACCATTCAGTTCAATATATTTAGTTTTATGGCAATGATATTATAGTTTACTATTGTAAAATTCCATCTTTGTATTGAGCATATGAAACAATAAACTGTAAAAGACTTTGAAAAAAGTGTTTTATGCTGAAACTTATCACATTTTTTATTGAAAGACTAGAAAAATAATATTGATTGTTCTCATCGGAAAGATATGGTTGAAAATGAAATACAATGGAGAGAATACAAATTAAATAAAGATTTCTAAATTAGTTTAAAAATAAAGATAAATTGTGAAATATTAAAATCACAAAATATTAAATAAATTGATCAAAAAATGCCCTGATATATGTTGATATGTTTACAGTGATGGATTGATTTGTATTATAGTCATAAAGCTTATTTCTAATGTTTTTATTATTTTTCTTTTTTTTTAAAATAAAGTTAGAATGGCCGTCTTGTTTCTAAATGACATTAAATTTGAAAGGCAAAAAAGTATTTAGCCTATAAAACTTACAAATTATTAACTTAATAATTTCCAAGCATCCATCATTTAAATTCTGCTGAAAGTAAAAAGTTTCAAATAATATATATAATATTTTACAAAATTTGTAACTATATATTAGATTTTCCTCATATTTGAATTGTCAGATGCTTTCAAACTATCGATAGTCTGTAGATGGCAGGTAATAGAATAATTTTTACATATGAAGGTCAATTATGAATGACAAATACACAGTGCCTGACCAAGAGCTCTTGCTGCC